>OX421446.1:56371551-56374051 GCA_949126865.1 Montipora capitata
ATCCCGAACTCCTGGGACGCAATGTTGATCATTATGCATTTCTGTACCCTGCGAGCAGGCTCACTTGTTTGAGGGTATCGAGCGAGCATTAAGCAGCGACAACGCAACCAAGCAAGAATATTATTGGTTAAAAAAGGAAAAAACTCGTGCTGCACGTGCGGCACGCATTTCAGTGCACTTTTTTTGCTGTACTCCACAAAACAATAACGTGAAAAAACCAAATTTTGTTTTGACGACAAAGTGACGCACAATTCTTGGGTTTCATTCACGTGATCAGCAGCCATGTTTTTCAACAAAGACAATGAAAACAAAGGAAAAAGTTTGCGTTTCCTGATGAGAAGAAAAGCGGGATTCTAAACTACACAAAACGTCCAATATTTGGTCCAGGAAGTTCAGCAGTTTCTCTTTAAACGTAACAGAAGTTTCTGCAATTATTTCCAAACAGTTACCAGGGCCCGGTTGTTCAAAATCCGATAAACGCTAATCCCAGATGAAAAATAAACCAAGGAGTTGTATTCTCTACTACTAAATGCTGTTCAACGCTGATATTTGGCAAAACTATACATTAGAAGAAGTCAATCTTGACAAACAAAAATAAGCAAAAGAAACTTTCACCAAAAAGTTGAAAACATGAAACAAAAGTTTAAGTTAATCCTGGATTAACTTAATCGACTTTCAAACAATCGGGCCCTGGGCTCGGTTGTTCAAAAGCCGATTAACGCTAATCCCAGATTACAAATTAACAGAGGAGTTTATTTCTCTACTCCCAAATGCTGTTCAACGCTGATATTGGGTAAAACTTTACGTTAGAAGAAGCCAATTTTAAAAATCAAAAATAAGCAAAGAAATTTTCAACAAAAAGTTGAAAACATGAAAGAGAAGCTTACACTAATCCTGGATTAGGTTAATCGGCTTTCGAACAACCGGACCCTGATGTCTAGTTGCACCATGGGTCGCATCTCACCAAAAGACGACTTTCATTTTCGTCAGCAAAACTATTAAAGCCTGGTTTTCACTAGCGACGCAAGCATGCGCACAAGCGCAGCACAAGGATCAGTTTTTTTTTCCTTGTGCTTGGGCTTATGCTTGCGTTCGCTTGCGTCGCGTGAGGACGAAACACAGCATAAGCACCAGGAAATTTGTTGCGTCTGGCCAATTAAAGTACTCGTTCTAGATTCCCTGCGTCTGAACATTTGAACAAAATGGCGGTAGCTGTGATAGATCTTTTCACTAGCACAATATGCTTGTGCTTGTGCTTGTGCTTGGGTCACTAGTAAAAACCAGGCTTAACTTCACATCTTGTTTGTTTTCCTTCCAAACATTTCTCAAGTCAGTATTAAACAAAAAGGAATGAGTGAATTATAACACTCACGATGCATCCTCTTTTTTGTGTCACAGCTCAGAGTTGAAATCGACGGAAATTTCCCCGTCTTGATGACAGCTAAATTTTCAATACTCTTCCCTGAAAAAGTTTTATTATACCTTTTGATGTTCACCACTAGTTTTTACAGGAATTTTTACGCTCGGAGATTGTCACAATTCCGCTTTCTTGGCAAAATTAAACAGCTCAAGCATACACCTTTCGTCCCTAACAGTATGATAAGCAAAAATACCTGGATAATATCTGCAGGGTCCACGTTGTAGCGTACGAAACTCTGGGTGCGTAACAGCTTTCACTCCGCCAATCTTGTCAACCAAGGTTCCAATGTAGACATCTTCAAGAGGCAAAGGGGCCTTTACGTCAAACAGATCCACTAACTTTGGGACGAGGTCCGATGATAAGACGTAAGCTGGTCCAGTGCAATATGGTGGGTAGCTTGTTTTGTTGTATTCTGTCCATGACACCCCATACTTCCCTGGACCACGTTTAGGAACTCCCTGCTGAGAGCAACGGCCCATGTAAAGTTTCGTTTTGGACGTTTGAGGCTTCTTCAAGAAGTCTATCAGGTTATATGGATGAACGAAAACGTCATCATCTGCTTTGACTAAGAACTGGAAATCGCAATATTTTGACGCCCATTCCAGACCCATTTGTGTCTTCAAGGTCAGATTCCTGTAGTGTTCCTTTTGCGCTCCCCTTATTAAATCTCCGTGCATTCTCTCCTCAGCTTCTAGCTGTTCATTCTGCCAACGCTCCCCATTCGCTTGACCTACAAGAAACACAGTTTTCCATCTATCGTCCACAGATGGGCCACCGGCCCACGTTCTTCGAATGGCAGATCTTCGTTCAAAGTTATAAGGGCTTGAGATAACTATTATCAAAAGAAACACTTTATGGATGCACCGCGTTTGTGATAGCAAGTACGTTTTGTGGACAAAGGCTTTTCCCTGGGCCTCTGTAGTCGAAGGCGAAGTTTTTGTACTAGTCAGCACTGACACAGAAGAGTCGTTCTTCTTGCCCATCAAATTAATACGATGCTCGAGTTCCGGGTTGAGATTAATCTTAGCTGTAATAATACTCTTCCCATGCATGTACTCGTTCAAACAAACAGTCAGTATG
>OX421446.1:56379051-56396551 GCA_949126865.1 Montipora capitata
CCGCTATAGGGTATAGTTTAATCACTTATATAGTGCTATTTACATATGCTGATCAACAGGCGATGAGCGCTTTACAGTAGAATTATACATAATTAGAATCCATTCAAAGAAATAAATAATTCGAATCTACTAAAAGTATTATAGTTTGGCTGAAATCTCCGGTCATATTTGCGACAAACAATCTTTTCATCCTGGATTCCTCTAGACTTATAGTTTATAGTTTAATCACTTATATAGGGCTATTTACATATGCTGATCAACAGCAACATAATAAGAATCCATAATGGTAAATAAATAATAAAATACTAAAATCTAGATAACGTACTGAAATTCAGAAATAAGAACAAAAGGAACAAAAGTACAATCTAAGATAAGAAAGCCTCTCTGAAAAGATGGGTCTTCAGTTCCTTTTTGAAGCCAGCCAGCGACTGAATGTCAAGTAACTGAGCAGGCAGGCTGTTCCACAATGCAGGAGCCGCTGCATGAAAAGATCTTGCACCAAGTGTGGAAAGCATTTTTTCTTTGGGACACTCCAATAGTTCACTATCCTATGATGACTTTTGCCTCATGTTAACTATATCACTAAGATAAGATGGAACTAATCCGTGTATCACTTTAAAAGTTAAATGTAAAATCTTAAAATGGATACGCAAGCAAACCGGCAACCAATGAAGACCGTTCACAACTGGTCTTACGTGCGACTATTTTCCAATGTCCATTACCAACCTAGCTGCAGTGTTCTGCACACGCTGGAGCTTAGCGATATGTGCACGAGGGAGATCGTACAAAAGGGCGTTACAGTAGTCTAGGCGACTAGTTATAAAAGCACGTATGAGTGCCAGCAGAGATTCCCTGGATAAGTATTTCTATAAAATGCTTCATTACATGCCTTAGACTTTGCTATGGTGGGTTATCATGATAAAGTAAATAAGAAACCCGCTAGTAGTGAGTTGTGCTTTATTTTAAACTGAGAATTCAGAGGAAAGCAGTTCGTGTGTTTTTCGGCACTTCATCCCTCGTCGCATGAATTAAACAAATAAGCAAATCAATCCACTCGACTCAATCAATTGATTACGCACTAGCGTGCTTCAAAATCTTGTTATGCGCGCATTGCTAAAGCATTAAGTGATCTCAACTTTTCGTTTCGAAGAACACATTGCGTTACATAATACAATTTCAGTTCTATACATTTTGCTGACAGTGTAAATGCCTTCCTTACAATTGCTTTTCCCTTATAAACGGTATCAATAGCCTTTAATTCAAGCCGGTCAGCAGAAATGCCGAATCAGATAATTCTGAAAACTCAGTGTATGCTAATATTTGTTGAAACTTTTGTCAACTAAACGCCTGACTGAAAACTGTAGTCAACTAACTCATCGCGAGGTTACACGCAGCTATTAAAAGGCGAAACACTTACCTAGGTGGCTTTCGAGACTTCTTTTCAGACGTCTCTCAAAATCATGCAAATTACATGCGAAGGGCCTGTGGAGGAGGAGGACGCTAAGAACTGGTCAAACTTGGTCAAACGAGTTTGTCGTGGGGTGTGAAGACTGGGTACTAAGGCTTAGCACCGGAAGTAATAATTTATAATATAATAAATAATAATAATAATTTATTCATTTCTAGTGCGCATCTTAACATGTCTATGCGCAAATTTAAGTTATAAATACGAGAAATAATAGATAAATATCTAACTAAAAATATGGCAAGGACTTTAATACATTAAAAAAGTGATCATAAGTAAACACGATGAACCACATAACCCTATGACAAAACCATATCACATAATGAAGAAACCACAACACGCAACGAAGAAATGACATAATGATGAAACTACACCACGTAATGGTGAAACCACATCACATAAATGGTGAAACCACATCACATAATGACGAAACTGCATCACATAACAAACAAACCACATACTGAAGGAACCACATCACATAACGTAGGAACCATCTAATATAATAGGGACCTTCAGATTCTAGGACTAGAACGACTACGAGTACCAAATTTTCTCGTAGAAAAACATTGAGCGCGCGCAAACCAGCGTCATTTTGGCGGGAAAAACGTGTTACCGTCGTCATTTTAGTACGAGGTTTTGCAAAAATGTCGTCGTGTCAAGACATGTCAACAACACGCTAGCAGTTTTGGCATTTTTCGATCAGCAAAAAGACCCAGGTAACAGCAATAAGAATAACTGAGCAACCTATACTGCTAACAAAGAGTAAGATTAATCGTACGGGGTATAAATCTTCTTAGTATTTTCGCTAAAAACAAACAGTCAAAACTCGTACTCGTTCTCGTCCTCGTCCTAGAATCTGAAGGTCCCTAATGACAAAACCACAACACGTAATCATGTAACCACATCACATAATGGTAAAACCGCATCACATAAAGGTTAAACCACATTACATAAGGGAGGCAGTGTGGCCCAGTGGTTAGGGTGCTTGCCTTGAGATCCGGAGATCCCGGGTTCAAGACCCGCTCTGACCACTGGTTGAATTTGATCCTGGTAGTCCCTGGTTCAACTTCCCAGCTGCACTTGTAAATAGCAAATAGCCAACTGGTTTGCCTCCAGCCAGTTGGGATTCTTAACAGTTGTTGTTCTGTTCTGTCGTTTCGTTGTGTTTCATTGGCCCTGAAAATTCCCTGTGGGGAGCGGTCAACTAAGTATGTATGTGTGTGTATGTATGTATGCATGTGAAACCGTATCATAAAATGGCAAAACCACATCAAATAATGGTGAAATCACATCACAAAATGATGAAACCACGTAACACAATTATGAAACCAACAAATCACCTAACTATAAAACCACATCGGGTAATCATGAAACCACATCACATAATAACGAATGATCACATAAGAAAGTGATTGATGGCTTTCCATAAGAACCAATCAAGATCGATCGACTCGCAAAGGTGGTCACCTTGACTCAGACCAAGGGTCACACAATGGCAACACAAATTCGCGCGTGATCAGGATGCACTAATATTATTGGCTGACATATGTCAGTAAGCGTGACGACATCAATATCCTCGTACGTGAAAATAAAAATGTTATCGACCTTCAGATTGGAGCACGAGGACGACTACGAGTACGAATTTTCAGTTCGGGGCATGCGCATTTCGAAAAATGTCATTCTTTAACTGTAATGCGCATGCCCAGTACAGAAAACTCGTAGTCGCAGTCGTTCTCGTACTCTAACCTGAAGATCACTGTTATCTTCACTTTTGGCGACGAAGATATAAAATTTTTCTTAAAACCTAAGAGTTAGTGAATATTCTCGAATCAAGCAATTTCAGCAACCTCTGGAAACGCGCATAAGTAAAGTAAGTAAAATCCTTTATTTAAAAACACGATTAGCGTTTAAGCACTACATACTTGAGCGATCGTGTATCTAATTAATTATCTAATTATCTAATTACCTACTGAAAAATGAATGAAACATAGGAAATTAATTTACTTTATCGCAAATCTGATCTCCCTAAACATCGGACTAGATTTTGCCTTTGAATAAAATTGTTTAAAATTACAAGAATCATTAAAATATTCTGAAACACAGTTCCACAGTACAGCTCCTCTGTAACAAACATAATTTTTCATGAAATAAGTGGAAAATCGTGGAACGACGGCCTTATTATGACCTCTTAGGTTATACGGACTATTACGCCATACAACTAAATCCGAAATAATTGCGGGCATATTATCGCTGGCTATGTTATAGATTAGTTTGACAAGACTTCGTTTATACACGTCATAAATCGAGTCCCATTGTGTGAGTTCCATAACTTGTACTGATGGTGTGTCTCGCGGCAAATTAAAAATTAGCCTTCCGGTACGACAGTGCAGGGCTTGCAGGGATTTGATATAATCTAGGTTGTTACAGTTCCCCCAGATAGCGATGCCGTATGTCACTGAAGGGATAATCACCTTAAAGTATAGGTCAAGAAGTGATTTTCTCTTAAGAAAAGAACATTTTTTCAATGAGTTCAATTTCTTGACAAAGCTGTTCCTTAATTCCTTAAGATGATTCGCCCAAGTAAGCTTTCTGTCGATAGTAATGCCCAGCAGTCTTGTAAGATAGACCCATGCACATTAAACTTTACGGAACCAAACTTCCCGTGCGCCGCCATGTTGATCTCCACTGATTGTATGTCCATCGACAGATACCTCTCACTGCATCTTCATCTACGTTACAAGGAATTTGTTACAAAGAAACGCATATTCGTTACAATTTTGATAGCTTTGGTTGTCTCACTCTTAATAACAGTCACAAGATTCTGGGTAAATAGCCGTGAGTTTTTGTTCATTATCAAATCCATCAACTTTGCCTACCTCTGCATCATATTAGGAGTTTATTTAAAAATCCTCCTACTGATTCGACGTATGATGACTTAAAATGATGATTTAAAATGACGCATGATGATTTAAAATCCATTATTATTTTTTCGATTATGTACACTAGTCTGCGTGATTGCTTGTCAAAGCGTTTGCAGAAGCCTCGTGAAATTCTGGGAAGTTGTAGCAACGGCTCTTATACGGAAAACAGCTAACGGTCGGGCCGAACTTCACTTCTTGCAGGCCAACTATCAAAGAAACTTGTTTGACTTTATCTCATTTTTTGTCTGAAAATTTCAATTGGCTTCAACGGGATTCGAACCCATGACCTCCCAGTTGAGTGGCTTCTTTAATCAGTTGGTAGACCATTGCACTGACCATTTCCGAGTTCATGTCTGCCTCCTCTTCAAAGCGAGTTTAAGTGCGAAGTTTTTGTGATGGTAATTAGTTCTACTTTACATATGAATACCCAGAGTCCTGGAGAGGAGAATCGACTGCTGTTACAATGATATGGGCATCCCCATTCTCAAATCCCCAGTGGGATGCCAAAACGCTACTATAAATCTGGGCATCCCGGGAGGGTACCGGGGAATGCCCCTCATACTGCAGTGATGTGCGAAGGGGATGCCCCTATCACTAGTGATGCTCAAAATTCGGGGATTTCCATATCACTGTGACAAACGCCCGCTGAACAAAGAGTCCGAGGACTCTGGGTATGAGAATTGAAACTGAACTCCTGGGACGCAATGTTGATGATTTATGCATTTCAGTACCCTGCGAGCAGGCTCACTTGTTTGGGGGTATCCAGCGGGCATTAGGCAACGACAACGCAACCAAGCAAGAACATTATTGGTTAAAAAAGGAAAAATGCTCGTGCTGCACGTGTGGCACGCATTTCAATGCACTTCTTTGCCGTAAGGTAAGATAATACGAGCAACAAAAACGTCCAACATGTCTCGCAACATTGCTTCAAAACTTGTCTAAAAAATGTTGCGCGTTTTAAATCCCACGCACAACCTGTCTCGCAACAAAAAAAAATGTTGCACGATGCTGCAGGGTGTTTCAGAAAGTAGAGGTCCGTTCTACTTTCTGCGACACGCTGCACGCTGTGTGTGGGATGTAAAACGCGCAACATCGCTTTTCGACTAGTTTCGCAGCAATGTTGCGAGACAAGTTGGACGTTTTTGTTTCTCGTATTACCGTACCTGTACTCCACAAAACAACAAACCAAATTTTAAGTTTTGACGACAAAGTGACGCACAATTCTTGGGGTTTCATTCACGTGATCAACAGCCATGCTTTTCAACGAAAACAAAGGAAAAAGTTTGGATAGTAGTTACATTGCCGCCAAGGTTTATTTTGGAGTGACGTTTTCGTTGACGACCGCTGTTGTCCTTTCTTAAACTCTATTGTGACGTGTCACGGTTGGCATTTGTTTTAAAATAAATATAAAATAAATATTGCTAGTGCTAATCACCCTTACTTACATTCGAGGACTGAATTGCGAAGGGCACGGCTCACGACATCGGGCTGAAAGCATACAAAGGCGCCTCTGGCTGCCGCTATACAGTCCATGTTTGATGTCGGAGCACAGCACCACAGCTAGATGTCAATTAGCTGTGAGTCGATTTTGATGAGGGAGGAAAACCGGAGTACCCGGAGAAAAACCCTCGAGTCAGGTTGAGATCGACTGAAACTCAGCCCACATGCTGGCCGAGGCCAGGATTGAACCCCGGCTCCCAGTGGTGGGAGGCCCGATAGATAATCACTAAGCCACCCTGACTCCCAAAAGCAAACAAAATAATAGTAATAGTAATAGAGTTTTTGACAAACAAAAAAACACACAGAGCTTTTGTTTTGTAACAACAGGGCAATCTTAACATGTCACAATTCTTTAAGAAGGCGGCACTCAGGGCCCGCGAAATTTGCTTGAAAACAAAAACAAGCGATTCTTAAAATGGTTTATTTCGGATACAAATGCGTTGTGTTTTTAAAGTTGTTTTGTTGGAATAGAGATTCGTTACAACTATTAATATGAACATGGGCCACGACTGGATTACAAGTTATATCTATCAAACCTCATTAAAAGTACTTTTATTGAGACGTTTAACTGCTTATTTTGTCAGCTGATGAGCAGGAAAACGGCTTTTTAACTACACCACCGACGTCCAATATTTGGTCCACGAAGTTCAACAGTTTCTCTTTAAACGTAAGAGAAGTTTCTGCAATTATTTCCAAACAGTTACCAGATTTCTAGTTGCACGAACCGAGGGTTATATCTCCAACACACGACTTACACTTTCGTCCACAAAACGATTAACTCCACACCATGTTTGTTTTCCTTCTAAGCATCTATCACAAGTCAGTATAGACCAAAAAGGAATGAGTGAATTATAACACGACGTATCATTTTGTTTTTCTGCGACAGCTCAGAGTTCAGAGTTGAACATCCAACAAGTCGACAGGAATTTCCCCTTGTTGTTAACAGCTAAATTTCCAATGCTCTTCTCTAGAAAAACTATATTATATCTTTCGATGTTCAGCACTATTTTTTCCAGGGATTTTTACGCTCGGAGGTTGTGAAGTCTGGCCCCTTTCCGCTTTCTTGGCAAAATTAAACAACTCAAACATACACCTTTCGTTCCTAATCGTATGATACGCAAAAATACCTGGATAATATCTGCAGGGTCCACGTTGTAGCGTACGAAACTCTGGGTGCGTAACAGCTTTCACTCCGCTAATTTTGTCAACCAAGGTTCCAATGTAGACATCTTCAAGAGGCAAAGGGGCCTTTACGCTAAACAGATCCACTAACTTGGCGATGAGGTCCGAAGATAAGACATAAGCTGGCCCAGAGCAAAATGGTGGGTATCTTTTTTTGTTGTATTCTGTCCATGACACCCCATACTTCCCTGGACCACGTTTAGGAACTGCCCGCTGAGGGCAACGGCCCATGTAAAGTTTCGTTTTGGGCGTTTGAGGCTTCTTCAAGAAGTCTATCAGGTTATATGGATGAACAAAAACGTCATCATCGGCTTTGACCAAGAACTGGAAATCGCAATATTTTGATGCCCATTCCAGACCCATTTGTGTCTTCAAGGTCAGATTCCTATAGTGTTCCTTTTGCGTTCCCCTTATTAAATCTCCGTGCATTCTTTCCTCAGCGTCTAGCTGTTCATTCTGCCAACGCTCCCCAGTTCCTTGACCTACAAGAAACACAGTTTTCCATCTATCGTCCACAGATGGGCCACCGGCCCAAGTTCTTCGAATGGCAGATCTTCGTTTAAAGTTAAAAGGGCTTGAGATAACTATTATCAAAAGAAACACTTTATGGATGCACCGCGTTTGTGATAGCAAGTACGTTTTGTGGACAAAGGCTTTTCCCTGGGCCTCTGTAGTTGAAGGCGAAGTTTTTGTACTAGTCAGCACTGACACAGAAGAGTCGTTCTTCTTGTCCATCAAATTAATACGATGCTCGAGTTCCGGGTTAAGATTAATCCTAGCTGTAATAATACTCTTTCCGTACATGTACTTATTCAGACAAACACTCATTATCATCGAAAAAGCGATTAAAATCAAAAGAATAGAGTGCAAAGATCGTTTCTGAATAAAAGGCATCGTTTCTGTAATTCTTTTTGAAAATGAATTCTGGAAGAAGCTTGTCCTGGAATCCTGGTCGAAGGGTGCCTGGAGGGAAAGAAAAGCCTTCAATGACAGTCCAAGATATTTAAGGAAGGATTACGTTTTTGCAAACGTTGGCCGTGTATCACTTATATTTCAACAGACTTTGTGGGCCCATTTCCATCAGTAGGGCTAACGCCCACATGGTTCATATGGGGTTAAAAAGTAGCACTTTACATTACACTCTAATCAGTTAAATCTTATCGATATTTAAGGTTTAGGCATTAAAGTTTCGACTTTGATCATGCCCTTAAGAAACTAATCTTTGCAGAAGACAGGTCCTTTTACATGTAAAAGATCTCCGTTCAAAGTTCGCTGATGGAAGACGAAAGATTCCACATAAAAAACAACTTTCTAACCTCACTTGCTCGGGACCGCGCTGGGAAATATTGGCCGTCAGTCGTTTTTGTACCGACCTTGCTACGCACGGTCCAGAGGTAAATAATTTATCTGAGATTATTATATATTAAGACCTGGCCAAACGATCACAACATTTTCATCATTTTCAACGCAACATGTTAATGTTCATGTGCCCCAGGCCCTTGGCGCGCAAGAAGTGGACCTAACGCGCATGCCCAGGCTCAACAATGTGGCCTGAACGTGGCCAAACGAGTACAGAATCATGCAACATCCAAAATGTTGCACGAAAAATTTGAGCGTTTTCAAATTTGATCCAACATGTTGCAACATATCGCAACAGGGAGGCCAAACGTATGCAACATGTTGTGCCCAACAATGTTGCAAGATTTAACTGAATAGAGTGTAATGTGAAGTGCTAGATTTCTATCCCATTTTAACCATGTGAGCGTTAGCCCTACTGATGGAAATGGGCCCACACAAGGAAAGAGAAAAACTCTGACCAGAGTGGGAATTGAACCCACGACCTAACCCGAAGGTCGTGGGTTCAATTCTCACCCTGGTCAGAGTTTTTCTCTGTCCTTGTGTGGGCCCGTTTCCATCAGTAGGGCTAACGCTCACATGGTTCATATGGGATAGAAATCTCAGTTCACATTACACTCTATTCGGTTAACTCTGTTTAAAATGTAAGTGCTACACGGCCAATGTTGCAAGATGTTGCGTTGAAATGTTGCGAGCGTTTGGCCAGGCCTTTAGATGTACTGAAAAAAACGTTTTATGTTACACGTGGTGAGTGAAATGCCGAAGATATTTATTTATCGATGGTGACTCGGGGATAGTGGGAAAACACCCGAGTCCTACAAGCTCCCGATCTTGACTAGTTCGGACGCGCTACCACGCAGAGACTCGAGGGAGCTACAATATGGACTTTTCAAATGGAAAATGAAGACCACCCCTTCGCCTAATTTCAATGAAAAAAAAAAATGGCGGGCTTCAACTTGCGCGCGGAATCATCATTGATTTTGGGGGAATGGGGTACTAGGTCCAAGTAAAAATAAAACTTATGCATGATGACGTCATATCCTCAAAAATTCACCACCAAGCCTCGGTTGCTCAAATTATTCACATCATCAATAAGTTGCACTATTGTTCGCACGTGAGTCGTAGGCTCCACTCCTGAAAAAAGCAATCAGATTTTTTCCGAAGTTTCCTTGAGTCCGCCACCTATAATTAATCTCTTCTTTATATAATAATTTACTGTGACCCATTCCGACTCTTAAAGCCGATGAATTTTTCCATTAGACTAAACTAACGGCATTCCGAACAGCCAATTATCTTTTTCGCTATTTCTAATATCAGAAACCCATAAGGGTTGAAACGTGTAACGCGCGTCCCCAGCTTCCAAATATTCAGTGCTAAGTACCATATTTGGAAACCCCTCGCTCCAGTTAATTTCGCGCGAGCACATTGGTGGTATTGCGTCACGGTGTTTTTTGAATGTTGCTCTCTAGTTGTTCCAAATATGGTACTTAGCAAATTGAATATTCAGAAGCTTGTTTCCCAGCACACAAGGGGCCTTTACACCTTTCAACCCTTATGGGTTTCTGCTAATATGCAGCTGTAGTTTTGGGACCCCAAGAGGGGTGGGGGGAAGGGGGTTCTACGGTAGCTTGCAACATTCACCAAGCTATCGTGTGGTCAGCGCAGGATTGCATCCTATCCTGATGAAGCAGACCTTTCGAGAGCAGAGATTCCAACTTCAGGACTTCGATATCGATGATTTGCATGATTGGTTAAATGTCGCTTCTGAATTAGTCGGAGTATATAAAATCAAATGTATGTTTTGAATGTAGAAAAGGTTTATCAACCCTGTTGGTATGGTAAATTATTAACTGTCATGAAGAAATTTCGGGCGGTAGCCGCTCTGACAAATTGAAGGGCTAACGCTCGAAACATCAGCTTTCAAATTTCTGTACGGTGATTAATTTATGATCAACCCAGTTTCGCACTTCTTCACCGACACAGTTCCACAGATTCTTTAGAAACCGTAAAAATACCCCTTTATCCATTATGCTTTGAATAGCTTGATTGCAATCTCAAGTCATATTTGCGACAGACAATCATTTAATCCTGAATTCCTCTAGACTTACAATTTATAGTTTATATTTTAATCACTTATATAGCGCTATTTACATATGCTGATCAACAGCGCTTTACAATAAATAATTTAAATCTACTAAAAGTACTAAAATCTAGATAACCTACTGATATTCAGAAATAAGAATAAAAGGGACAAAAATACAATCTAAGATAAGAAAGCCTCTCTGAAAAGACCGGTCTTCAATTCCTTTTTGAACCCAGCCAGCGATGCAGGAGCTACTGCATGAATAGATCTTGCACCAAGTGTGGAAAGCGGCTTTTTTGCCATGGTGGGTTATCATAATAAAGTGAATAAGAAACCCGCTAGTACTGAGTTGTGCTTTATTTTAAACTGAGAATTCAGAGGGAAACGGTTCGCGTGATTTTCGGCGCATCATTCCTCGTCGCGTGAATTAAACAAATAAGCAAATTAACCTACTCGACTCAAATGAGTTCGCCCGAGCGTGCTTGAAAATCTTGTTATGCCCGCATTGGTTTCGCGCAAAATACATTGTGTTACTGTAATACAATTTCAGCTCTACACATTTTGCTGACAGTGTAAAAGCCTTCCTTACAATTGCTTGACGTCGAACAAGAGCGACTCTTCAACTCTCCTAACTGATTAGAGTGTAATGTGAAGTGCTAAGTATCTACCCCATATGAATCATGTGAGCGTTAACGTTAGCCCTACTAATGGAAATGGGCCCACATAAGGACGGAGAAAAACTCTGACCATGGTGGGAATTGAACCCAAGACTTTCGGGTTAGATCACCGCTGCTCTACCGACTGAGCTACAAGGTCAGATGTTCAAGTCACGGCAAAACTTTCATTGTCCTTCGAAACTCCATCTACGCTCCTTTAAGAACGCGCTAATTGCTAAAGGCTTGAATGAAGTGTGGTCACTAAGGAGAGCTGCTGGCTGCAGAATCTTGTAAGCGGTGCTCAAAGGAGGAGAAATAAAAACGACTACTACGAATCTTTGTTTTGCAACTATTAAATATCGAACACAACAAGCCTACTGTGCTAAGGTATGGGAGGAAAACTTCTGATATTAGTTTTTTCTGATGAGCGCTAAATTAAAGAAAAAGCAGCTGATCCTTTAACGGTATCAACAGCTCTTAATTCAGGCCGGTCAGAAAAAATGTCGAATCAGAGAATTCTGAAAACTCAGTGTATGCAAATATTTGTTGAAACGTTTGTCAACTAAACGCCTGACTGAAAACTGTCGTCAACTAACTCATCGCGAGGTTACACGCAGCTATTACAAGGCGAAACACTTACCTAAGAGGCTTTCAAGACTTGTTTGTATCCATGCACACAGATATTTGAAATTGAATCGTCATTCTGTAGGTTTTGGACAACGCGCCACGAGATTTGGTCAGTGCTGCCGGGCAGGTGGTTAATGGACGCAGCTCGGCTGAAGAAGAAAAATGCACGAGGGAGCCGAAATTAGCGTATGTGATCTACTTTTTACATGACAGTCGAATTATCAGTCGACAAAAGGCGCTAACCAGCATAAAGTTAAGTCAATTTGTACAGAAAATATCTTAGGTGGGGCCGTCTTAGCGCACGAGAACGCGTTGAATTTAGGCCGGCTCACGCAAATCGACAAGACATAACACAAAATCTAAAAATGGTTTATGAATGCCTAACGTTTCGTTACCTTTTGCAATAAAGAAACTGCTTTCATCAGTCACAAGGAACATTCATCGGTGAGTTGCTCGAGACATAACGCACAAGCCTCGGGGCTCGGTTTTGAATTGAAGTACAACGAACCTCCACGGCGATCAAAACAGTGGAAAGTCCCGGAAGGCACCTTAACAACGATGCCAAAAGACAATAATATCATTGGTTGAACTGAGAGCAAAACTTATCGTGCTGCACGATCTGCAAACATTTTAGCACACATTTTGCGGCGCGATACTCAGTCTGCACAACAATTAACGACATCAAATCATCTCATTCAAGGTCTTGACGATAACTTGAGAATACAGATTTAAACCTTTCATTCTCCATCGGTTTTGCTTGGATGACCGCTCGTAACCATTTATTTTTAGAATAATTCGTCCGCATCGCACGACGTGAACGAAATGGAATGATCGACTTCACGATAGTGCAAAGTTATATTTAGAGGTTAAATTTTCGACTACGTTGCCGTCGAAGATCTTAAAGTCCCTATAGGACAAGCCCCTATAGGGCAAGTAATTTCTTCCAAACGGAAAGCAATGCCATTTGCCTGCATTGGAGTTTATTGGTCTCGGAGAGAAGTTGTTTTAGTTCACTCAGTACGAAAACTGAACAAGATATTCTTACAATTTTATCTGTTGCCCTTAGAAGTCCCTTGGAGTGCACCAATGTTCCCAAGATGGATGCGACATCGAAATTACCTGCTGTATAGTGTAGTCTTTGGTGCCAGCGAAATGGCACCAGTGGTGTTTCCCTGTCTTTCATGGAATATTACGTAGCCATTGTAGTCTACAGACATGAAGGACTGTCATTTTCTGACAACAATACTATGTGCACACCTAAAGGACAATTACAATTTAAGTGAACTGAGCAGACTTAATTAATTCAAAACGAATAGACCAATTTCGATATATCAAAATTCATTCCGAAACAAAAGGCATCATCTCGAGGCTCTACAAATCCTTATATTTATTCCCCAGAGCCTCGAGATGAAGCCTTTTGTTTCGGACTGAATTTTCATATATCAAAATTGGTCTATTGATGAGGTATACGTATTGCTAAGGAAAGGTTTGGATGGATGACGTCATTTATCAGACAGAATCAGTCTTCTGTATGAGTCCATAGTTTCCGTAGATCTTGTGCGATTGCAAAAAATTCAAAAAGTTTTAAAAATAGATACCGTGAGAAGGAATTCTATTAGCTTAATGTGCGGTTACTAATAGGGATTTAAAGTTATGACAAAGGCCACAGCATAAACACAAAACAATATCATTAGTTAAAAGAGGCACGCATTTTTAACACACATTTTTGCTGTCACGGTACTCTGCTTGACAGCGACGTGAAGTCACCAAATTTGAGGTTTTGACGACAACGTGAGCTTACAAATGTGTATTTTTCATTCTCTTTTTTTTAAATTCTGAAACTGCTTGTACCAATTAAATTTTGGGATACGTCACCCAACGAGATGGAATAATTGCGAAGACTTTTAACGGTTGACTTCGCCACTGTAGATCAAACTGGACCCCGTTTGATTCAAAGCCGATCTCTCTGGTGGATGGAAAATTGCTGGAAAATGCTGCAATTCCACCATAAATTATAACGTCAGTTTGATATCAAAACAAATTCTTCTACCTGCATCACTTTCTAAAGCTCCTTTTCCTGAGAATCTAAATTTCAACAAGTTAAGGGCCTACTGACGTATTCTTTGGGGTGCGTTGCTAAGGATGTAATAGTTAAGTAAATTGAGAGAATTTGGCATTGTTTTGGTCAGTTTCTAACTTTTGTGAACCAATGACCCTAAATATGACGTCATCAAGCCGAGCCCATGGTCACGTGACCAATAAAAGAAGACTCTAAATTTGTCTACGTGCTACACAATTTGGGTATTTAATCAGTGGTTTCATAATTTGTATTCGTTTTTGCATCCAGCCAAGCATGGTTTTCTTTTTATTTTGAAAAATGTTCTTGTTAGAGAGATAAACGATACTGAAATATCCATAAAATTTTCAAAAAAGATGATTTTTGGAGGTGAAACGTGCCATATGAAAAAAAAAAATTCAATTTAAAGACCGCCGGAAATTTAGGTTTTTCCTCAAACCGGAAGTCAGTTCGTTTACGTATGCGCAGTTGATCTGAGAACGAGCGCCAGAAAGGGCGAGGAAAAACCTTGGATAGAAACAAAAGTTCGTGCGGTGATTTTTGCTTGTGGTGGGTTTTCTGGTCAGCTCACTCTATGATGACGTCAGTCACCGGAAGTAACATTTTCCTTCGCTAGCAACGCTCGAAAAATCCGTCCGTGGGCCCTTAGGGCGATTTATGTGCAGCTGCGAAAAGAAATATTGAGAGATGACAAGCAGTTTGCTTCACTGCTCTCATTGAAAATCAATTCGAAACTATCCCACATTCCCTTCAAGAAGTTCGTTAACAACAAAATTGTTACGCGTGATTGAGTCAGTATTAGCCATTAATTTAAAAACTGTTGAGATCTGATGGAGATAAGGTCTTGTCACAAAGTTTTTTTTTTTCTTCACTTAAAATAGTTTTCTTACCATATGCATTTGCCCTTCATTTGTCGCCCCAGTGAAATATGCAGTTTGCTAATAAGTCGTAGGAGTGTTATCTGTATTCCTTGAAATATTGTGTATTAATATACCACACAATCGAATGGTCCTTTCCGCGTATTCTGATTGGCTATCTCGGAGGTGATAGCAAGTACTTTTCACCTCTGGGCAAACGGAGAAAAACAAAATGGCTTTTAGTTTTGCTTCGATATTTAATCGATAAACTCGGCTGATTATTCAATTTGTGTGTATCACTAATAAAAACAGTTATTTACCAAAGTGGAGGCGAATAGTGGTGGATATACCGATGATATACCGGTGGATATTTGATATCCACCATTTACCTCCACTTCGGTGAATAATTGTTATTAAGTGCCTTTCGTTATGTTAATAAATCTCTTTTAAAAGTGCTAACTAAGCCGTGTTGTAATGTAGTCTGACGTAAAAGTGCATCGTCCATGTCGTGAATAGAATAAACTATTGTATCCGTATAACTGTGTGCAAAAAAATTTGAGAAGGGTTTCTTGCCAATTGCCCAAAGGAACGTTTAGAGATGAAGTTGTATGCACTGAGAAGGAAATGGCCTGATGGTAGATGAAGAAAAATTGACAAGTTTCACTGCTCAGAGCCATAAGCGGGAGACGTGGCAAAATAGAAGAAAGAAAGAAAGAAAGAAAGAAAGAAAGAAACCCTGCGGAGATATTAGAGTTGGTGTACTGTGAATGGTTGGAGAGGTATAAAAGACCGGAAGTGACTAACAGTCAATATAAGAAGGGCTGAAGATGAAAGATGCTTCTTGAAAAGTTGCCACGTACGTTAATTTCTTTCGTTTGGTCCGGGAAGATTCCTAACGGGATTGGACAAGTAAACTCACAAACTAAACTTGCGTGAACGAGTACGTTTCAGATAATTGTTATCGTTCAAGAGGTAATTAAAAATCACTTTGTTTTAAGGTTGGATTTAAGAATTGAAGTAGTGTACGGATCAGTTGAGAATTAGCTTTCATTTAGGTATTGAATCGAAGAGTAATTAATTACGTTGGACGTTAGGAGAACGAAATTTATAATTTTGGGTATCCTGTGCGTAGGGTTGGTTTTAACCAGTTTTCGTTTTCTGTTCGTCTGCTTTTCAGCGACATCCTAAAATGCGTCATGCATGCATGCGCATCTTGGTTATGAACGACATATGCGGAAAGCACTAGATAACATCGACCTAAACCCGGTGAGCCATATATGCCGCTCACAAAGTGGAACTTTCAATAATTAACTCTCTTTTTTTTTTTCTTTCATTTGCTTTATACCCGTTACAGGATCCGTTCCGACAGTGGGAAGAGCGCCGGAAATTTGTTAGCTGCAAGTTGAAAGACTGAAAATCACTTCGCTAACAACAGGGCCCAACCTGGGATAATTTATGTAACGTCTCGAAAATGACCGGTCGGATTGACCGTTTTATCACTGAAATAATCCTCGCCGCGATCGATCAGAAGCGAGAGAGCGAGGAGCGAGCGAAAACGAGGTGATCATCTTTCAAGACTCCGCTGACATATCGATGGCTCACCTGGTTTAGGTCGATGGCACACCTCGTCCCTAGGGCTTTTCTCAAGCGAAGAAAAGCCGGGAACGAGGTTGGATCGCTCCCCTCGTGATTGATTTGCACCAACACGCTGATTTTGGGCAAACGGACACTTTCGATAGACATTCTTTACGCAAATACATCGTCTTCATGACATCTCCGCTTGTCTAACGGTGCTTTCCTTTTATCAGAACTGGCCGGCCAGACTCGTTAGTTTGCAAAGACAACGCAACAATTTGAAGGAAAACTTGCATGATAATCTCTCGTATTCTTCCGGAGGAGCGTATATCATCATCGAAGCGTGTTAATTTGAAGGCGTTGTAGAGTTGCTTCCAAATGCCCTGTCTCGCCGGTCAGTTCTGTCAAATGGAAAATGCTATTACTAATAGTATAGGAGTATTTTTTAACCTTTTGCATTCCTTGTTAAAATTCTTCTGTTTTAGTTCATGGTGAGAGTGGTGCGGGATCGAGAGTAGGGTTGGTGCTTTTGGCTATTGTTCATTTCGTTTTGTTCCGTTTGGGAATCCCCTCGTCTAACGCCACAGTCCTCTCGAGCCAATTTTTTAATGACTTCGTGGGTTTGCAGCACGTGTCGTCAGCAAACAGGAAAAACTTAAGCTTTTCAGAAGAATCTTGAATGTCATTAATTATTATAGATTAGGAAAAGTAGTGGGCCCAAGACGGAGCCTTGCGGTACACCACAAGTAGTATCTTTTCTAGCAGATATATACGAATCAATTTGAGTTGTTTGTATTCGGCCTTGTAGATAAGAAGAAAACTATTTATTGATGACACCACGGAAACCATAGTGATCCAACTTATGCAGTAGAATTTTACGATGTACCGTATCAAAAGCCTTCTTTCGGTCAATAAAAATTCCGCACGAGAATAAGCGTTTGTCCATGTTTGTTTGTATGGTACTTACAATATCGAAAATTGCATGCTGAGCTGAAAGTGTTTTACGAAAGCCATATTGAGATGGAGAAAGTAAATTATTTTGTTCAAGGAAAGATTCCATTCTCTTCAAAACCAATTTTTCAAAGATTCTATTAAAATTAGACAGCAAAGAAATTGGCCTATAATTGATTGGATCAGTATTATCGTCTGTTTTAAAGATAGGAATAATCTTTGCCATCTTTAACTTGTTCGGGTAAACTCC
>OX421446.1:56409051-56431551 GCA_949126865.1 Montipora capitata
TTCAAAATTTTGTCGTGTTTTGATTTGTACCATACTTTGTCTAAATTCCCAGTCAAAAACACTAAAAAATGCAAAACCAAATATAGAAAAACTGGCCGACACAATTTAGCTAAAAATTTATCTCAAAATCGATTCCTTATGAAATTTTCAGACAAACTTCAAATCCATTGTAGCTTAAGCTTCTTGAATAAAAAAATGAAGAAAAAAATGCTTTGTTTAAAGTGGAAGTGCACTTAGCTATCAAGCTAGTTTACAGGCACCCCACTTTTAACAATATGAAAGAAACAATTCAAACTTAACAGAAACACTTTTAAGAACCCCAACGGGCAGGAGGCAACCAGTTGGCTATTTACAAAGCGTGGTAGAGTTGAATCCGGGACAACCGGAAACAAATCCTAACCAGTGGTTAGAACGGGATTTGAACACGGAGCCACCACATGCAAACCCAACGCCCTAACCACTCGACCACGCTGCCTGACCCTTGAATAGGACTACCCGTTTTTGCTTTGAGAACCTAACAAGGAAAAAATAACATTCATATAAAAGAACATTTTTGGGGATGCAAACCTACGTTCAAGGAGAATCAAAATGATGTTTACGAGTATTTTGTTCTTGTAGCATAAATACTGCCGAAATAGGAACATTTTACAGAACTGACACCTCGAACCTATGACGAGACCCTAAGACAATTAATCATCAGTACTCTGCCTGCACAAATTAGGAGTCATTTATTTTTTTAATTTCTAGTGTAAAGACACACGAATCTGAGAAGAATGACCCATCTAGAATAATTTTTGGGTATTTACTAAATTTGATTAATATGGGGACAAGCGCAAGAAAATAATATTATGCGTCTAATCAAACTATCAGCTTAATAATAAGATAGCTCATCCAAATGCATATTCCATCTCATAGGAATATTTCTGCATCACTTATGTCCAGAGAGTTGATCGCCAAGAAAGGCAGAAGCGAAGACTAAGGCCCAGGACTTAAGACAGATGATCTTGACCCATCTGTACACTTGAGACTAGAGGATTGCAGGTACATGTACCACCTATATCTGTCACTTACGTCCAGGTTTGATCCTAATTAGATACATGCCTGATTTTGACATCCAACACGAAGTGTCCCTTTAAGTCTAAGCATTTGCTACCTATTTTCAACAATAAGGTAAGGGTAAAGGTTATCATTATTTTAAGTTTTGGGTAAATACAGCTGTTAATCTTTACTTAAAGAGTAGCATCTGGGGGACACTGTGATGTAAATTGTCTGTATTCTGAGACACGAGTGATGTTGAAATTGCCGAAAGGAGCAAGGGGACACTTCGTGATGCTTATTGAAATCCGTGTGCATCTAATTAGGGTCAAACCTGGACATATCTCATATCCGTGGCGTGATATGGAAACACACCGATCACCGGACATCTACATGTATGATCAGAAATGAACTGTTTGGTGTTCGGGGACAACTCATCGCCTCGTGAGGGTAATTGTGCTGTGATATAAACCACCAAAGACAACCAGGATGAATGGCCTGCTGCAGCTGCCGTGGTCAGGTGTGACATTTTCATTGACAATCTATACACATCTTGTGAGAGTGACACAAAGGCTGTGGCCTTATGCAAGGATGTTACAGCTCTCTTGGCTAAGGAAGCGTTTCCTATGTGCAAGTGGATTTCTTCTTCGCCACAAGTATTATCTACAGTGCCAGAAGCAGAACTGGCTGTGCCAGACAAAAAGCTGGAGTTGGGTTAGCCTGCAGAGAGGCATTTTCTGGGAGGAAGACGCTTGTTCAAGGTCCAACCATCGTAATTGGCCGCCATTTTGAAAGCACACAGTCCGTAGAGGATAGGGACGAGGGGCGGGGGAAGAGGTGGAGTGGGGAAGATGAACATGAAGCATTAAAAAAGCCATGCGAGTAATTTTTCCCGGTTTTCCATACGAAGATGAGCTCGACTTAGCAGGGCTTGACCCACTGTATGTTCGTAGGATAGATTCGTGCAAGTCGTTTGTCATTAAGGCTAAAGAAGTTCTCAGAGTTTTTTATTCGCCCACTGTCATGGAGCATGATCGTAATCTCCGTTCAGGGAACAAAACTGTTTACCCAACTTTAGGCCGCACAGCTCATCTTAATAACTTTGTTACTGTTAAATACCAATGCTAGATATGTCTGCTGTCCCTGACCTTTCCTGTAATTCAGGTTTATACCTGCTATTGGATACATTAAACGATTGATTGATTGATTATAATGCTTCATGTTCAGTTGCATTTCATGACTCCAATGACTGTATTTTAGCTAAGTCGACCTTGAAGGATCATTGCTCTTGTGAAGGGTCTTAATTGTTCCTTGATATCTGCCACTTTGAGAAAACCTTAAACACCCACTTTATTGCGATCCTGGTAGCCTTTGGAATGCAGTCTTTCAAGTCTTTTTTCTCTTGCTCTTCTGTCTTTGGCAGCCTAAACCGTCATTTTGGAGGCTTGTTGTCCTCGGTTCAAGAGCCCTCAAAACACTAAACCGGTGCTTTTTTACCCTTACTGGCCAACAGTGAACAAAATTATTATGCACTGTACATCGCTGAATTACATATCTCTGATTCCCAGGTGAACTGGAATGGCGTGTCTTCTTACGTATGTAACACTAGGTAATTAGTTTTTCTTCATTGTTTAGGGTGTCTTTCAATTCCCAGGCGAACTGAGCTGGACCGCCTTTCATGAGGGAATAATAGTCTCTTTTCCATCACAATTGGCCAAAACGGCTAATGAACATGGAGGAGTATTATCAGATATAAAAAATCCTGAGGGCTTCTGATAAAACACTCTTGCTAGTGCATTAAATAGTAAATAAAAATAATACTACGAATCAACAGTTTATTGCAACATGCTGCAATAGCAAAGTTAGAAAGCTGTTATTCTCACCCTGTCACAGGCACTTGTACTTATATCTGTAAAAATATAACGAGACTCTGAATAATTGGCCAGTTCGTCATTTTGTCCCAAGATTTCATTGATCTCCTGCCTTTCATCCATTACAGGGGGCATTTCAAGCAAATGCTCTGCTTTTTTGTTTACTTCTTCTTGGGCCTGCAAAAGTAAAATAATATTTCAGATTGTAAAACAATCATTTTAGGAAGCTTTCACAATAAAAACAAGTGCAGACACTGTTGGTTGTTTTGAGAGCAGAGAGGGAAAGCAAAACACCATGAGAAAAAATGTCCCAAGTTACCACACGAAATTAACAAACTAGGTTTATGTAACTATGTTACCTATACCGGTAATTCTTGAATCAAACTCTTGGTACATTTTGGTTCAAAGGCTTTTCCACCATCAAATAAACCTGTTTTCCAATGATTATCATTATCACTGTCATTTATTATCATTTTGGTGATTTGAACAAAAAATGTTGTGGATGATCTGCTTTCCTCCCTCTCTGCTTTACCAATAGAAATTATAATTCTTCTAGCTGTCTTACACTACTTTCTATCATTGAAGCTACTTCCATGGTGCTGTCTTGCCACAATAAAGGAATAACAGACTTGTCTTTCTTAACAGAATCATCAGCTATGCATACACTGTATGCATCTTAGCGCACGATGCAGCAATCAAAGTGAAGAAGCAGTGTACATGTATGTGAAGAAAATGTATATGTGTATGTTGTGGTTTATTTTTTCCACTGGTTCAAACTTTTGAAAACCAGTTCAGTTTTTATTTTCCTTTGTTTCAGTTTGTTTCCCCATCTTTTAACCTTACGTTTAAATAATTTTTTTTTTATCTACATGTAGTGTCTGGAGAGTAGTACTTCAAAAAAAATTCCCCCATAATGTATCCAGGCGTTTGATTTATACGCAAAAAATTTCGGCTTAGCCAGTTGGGCCCTGGTAACTAATGATGTCAAAGAAGTAACTTGATTGCATCTCTTCAGAAAAAAATAAAAAATGTGCAAAAGTGTAAGAATAGAAGTCTTGTTGAAAATCTAGAGCTTATTGTTAAGTCTTTTTAGAACTGATGTCTATAATATTTGCTCAGGAAAAATGACCAGTATTTACAAGGCTAAAAATTCTTTAAGAAGTAAAAAGAAACCGAACGTTTTCATTGAAGACAACTTAACACAAAAACGTTCAGTTTCTTTTCACTTTTTAAAGAATTTTTAGTCTTGCAAATACTAGCCACTTAGTGGAGGCTCTACAAAGCCGAACGATAGTTTCCCCTCGGATGCCATGAATGTTCTGACAATTCAGAATGGAATTAGATTCTTGACTTCTTTGACATCATTAATTACCAGGAATCAACTGCATCGGCCAAAAGTCAAAGACCGGCTAAAAAGTGTACATACACTATGGGGGGAAAAGTTTTAAATACTACACTCCAGACATTATAAATATTTAAAGGAAAAGTTAAAAAACCATGAAAAAAAATAAACGTCACAGGGACTTTTCAGTATTGATCTTAGGATGGAAGGGTTGAAAGGGACATAGAGCAATGTTGTACCAAATTCAAACCCTTTGGGAATAAAACGTTTTGTTCCAGGTACTTCCATATCATTTAAATATAAATGCCACGATGTCATGCAAATACAATACACAAAGAATCTTAATCCCGGGAGATCTGAATTGGGTACAACATTGAGTTAGCCGATTAGGTCTACTGAGTGGACGTTAATGTTGTTAAAATGGTTTGTCAACTGTTGCCAGTTCCTCTGACTGACGGCAAGGAGGAATGAATCGTTTGATACTGAAAGCCCACAATTCACATATTGACTCCTGAACTCTCCCTCCCCTCCCCCCACCCCATCCTTTGACAAGTATAATTGTCTGGCATTAGCCATAGTGCCATAGTAAAATCTATAAGTTTCAGGGCTCAAAGGTTTAAACAGAGACATAAGTGGACCTAGATGTTATAAGACAAAGAAAAATAAAAAATTCAACAACATGATTATAGAACAATTACCGGTAAGGCCAAGTTAAACATACAAATATAGTTTCCATGTACTTCTATCACGTTAACTTGAATATTAACTTGAATATGCAGAACAGAGACTTGTAATCCAGAGCTTTCAGAGGGTCACTAATGTTGACTATTCCATACAGTAACAGGATCTCTAATATTACAATAATCGAAAAAACAAAAATGAACACACAACTTAATCAAACTACAAGAATTTGGAAAAAACCTAGTAAGAGAAAACTGTGACTACTATTTTATACGATTACATTAAATATTCTAGTCTAGCCTGTGATAAAAAATACATTTCATGTACTAACTAGAAGAACTACCGAGCTGGTGACAAAAGGTAGTAACACAACAATGCGCACTTGTTAACAATGTGCAATAATGTAACAACTAAGGTAGAGAAAAAAAGAGGCAAAAAGGAAACCACGAGGGCTCTGGAGAAGAGCACTAAATGGAGAAAGAGAGCGAATGGGAGAAAAAAATGATCGCAAAATCAATGGACAGACAAAGACAAACACAAAGAGAAAAACTGCAGAAAAGAAAGAAGAATTTATTCACTCTGCAAGTACATATTTTTTAAGTATGTATTTGAATTGCAGTCAATCCGCCCCCACAGTATGACCTTTATACAACTGCTAACCAACCCTAACCCTAATTTTTCATTACTAAATTCAGTGCTTAGACATAATCACTGAAATCAGTGCTTAGGGCGGATCCACTCTGGGGCGGAATGACCGGTTGCCAATGTATTCAGTAGGTTTTGCTCAAGTCAGTGGTCTATAAGACGACAGCCATAATAGCTTCAAAATTAATCCTGAACGCTTACTGAAGTGGGGACAACTGGGTAATCACTCTAAAAGTATTACGAATCTGCAGCTATGCATCTTTCGCTAGGTGAGTCGAGAGACAAGAGCAGCAGAGCGCAAAGTCTTGGGATTTGAGGTTTCAGCTTAAATACAAAAGATCCTTTAATATAATGCAGTTCAACTCGTGCACTAAAAGTAATGAACGAACCTTACCATCAGAAATTCGGCATCGGTCATCAGTTTGTAAGAGGGGACACCGAGTTTTTGCTTTCTTGCCGAGAATATCTTGTCCAAGTTGCGGCCTGTGATTCTCTTTAAAATTGATCTAACTTCTTTACTGTCAAACGATGGTATGTTACTGCTTCCATTAAGATTTTCATTCGTGCACAACGTTCTTGATACAAGCAATCGTAGAGGAGCTTTGAAATGGCATCTGTGATAACAGAGCCGACACATCGTCGCCATGTTGGTTTCCCTTAAGTACGTCATGTAGGCTTACACAATCCACTGCCAACTTTGAAAGCTGTTGAGGTGGTGGGAGGGGAGGACGAGTTTTCCGTCGGGAAGAAAACTCAGAATAGATTGCCTTCATTTTCATAAATCGGGAACAAAAATCTAAAAGATATATATACATTGGTATATTGAGTTCAACAAAGTAGACTTTTAGACGAAGACTAAAGTCATTGAAATCATTAAAGTTGTAACAAGTCGTAAAGATTCAGATACCAACCACCACTCCACTCAGTTTCCAAAGTATTTCCTCACCAGACCTCTTGTTTACCCAATATGAAAAAAATATGCAAGATGGCGTGCTTTGGTGGACTTTTTAGATATTGCATGAGACATCCCACTCGCGTGTTGTTTATTTCGTTGCTCTTGGTTCTTGTGATTGCCAGTAGATTTCTTTTCTCTTCAGTTCCAGAGGAAGGACATGTTCACGAACTCAATCTCATGACAGGAACGTTATCGCAACAGCTCGGCCGAGGAACTAACAAGCACTTGAATCGACCAGGCAGAGTTGACCAAAACTCCCCTGAAAGAACAAAAGCTTCCAAGAAAAGAGAAAAAGATTTGTCATCAGAGACAAGCGAGGATCATGAAAATTTAAAGTCAAGTGCGAATGAAATCAAAGTTAGAATATTAAAGGTGGATGCAGGCGAGAGAAATGAGAATGACTTACACCGTCGACGTCATAAAATTCCAGATAGAGACAGGGATATTGAGAGTGAAGGAAACTTGTCACCCTTTGAGGAAGGAATAAAAAATCATGAGGTTGGAGACAGTAGGACAGCAAGAAGGAAAATTCAGCATCATAATGAACCTAATACCGCAAAACAGAACGTATCCGTGAAAAGAAAACAAAAGGGAGTGCAACATTTAAAGGAAGGCTCTCCTCCACAAGAATATAACGTATTGATGACACTTGCAAAAGTTGGGCAAACGAGTCTGCTCGCACAAAGATTCAAGCATTGTTTACAGTCAATATGCGTGCACTCATCAGTGAATCTTAGTTTTCATATTTTGACTGATGAAGTTGGCAAATTAATTTGTCACGATGCTTTCAGTCAGATGGGCAAAGTGTGCAACATAAGGATGAACGTGACTTATTATGATGTGAAGAAGGTGGCAGAAAGAGTTAGACCCATCGTTAGGGAAATACAGGTGACAAAATAACGTGAGGCATAGACAAACTTTAAACTCACCTGCATTTCTTTGGGGAAAATCTGAGGTTGCATACTTGATCCAAGACCATACAGATTCTTCTTGCCCAAAGAAACAAAAAAATCGAGAGAGCTTTTTTTGGTTGTGAAATTGACACATTTAGAAGAAATTTGCATATTGTCTAGAAGTGGATTGAGGACTCAATCATGGAAATTTCCCTTTCACACCTGAGCTGATTTTGAAACACAAATTTCCCCCCAGTGATAAAACTTGTAGCCTCATGAATTCTACAAGTTTATTTCTCTATAGAAGAATAAACTTTTCGAGTGAGGCCTTGAGCTTCTGTTGAAAACTTTATTCCTAGCTTTTGCTGATCTATGGCTGCAGCAGCTCAACACCTTACTTGAACAGTTTTTTCTTCAAACTATAAATATGCTGCTGAAGGTCAACGTAAAGTGTCTATTTTATTTCTCCAGCTTGACCCAATCACTCCTCAAATTTCATGATTTCACATTTTTGTTGTGCAGAGTACCAAAAAAATATGAGCTAAAATATGTACAGCACAATTATTTTTCCATTTTTAACCAATCATAATACTGTTTTGTGCTGTTTGTGTCGCCGTCACCGTCTTAGAAGTTCCCTACTGTAGTGTATTTTTTACGGATCCAGTCCCCCCCCCCCCCAAAAAAAAAAAAAACATGGATCACATAATTATTTATATGGATTTAGATTTGATGTGAAGAATCCACCCTGATGGTGGATACTTTGGATTTGAAATCCATTTTTGGATTTAAGTAAAGATTAAATGCAACATGGACATCTTCACATGATCCAGCCATGGTCACAAATCTCTTAACGAGATAGATATATGACATTTTGTATGTGAGGTGACTTTGCCGGTTTGTTACGATAGGACAACACAAATAGATTCTTAGAATTTGGGGGAAAAAAGGTAGGATTGAGGCTTTGATGGTAAATTTAGGTCAAAACATTAATTACATTAATTTTAAATTCAACTTTCTTTCAGCATTTTTTTAAAAGTGGTGACCCAAACTCCTATTACAATGATCCATTGTTTTTTGTGTCCACTGCAATACATCATGTCTTGCCTCGGAAGATGGCGCGAGTAATTTTTCTGGACTCAGATCTGCTGTTTCAATCAGACATCAATGAGTTGTTTGCAGAGTTTGATAACTTTAAGCCCTCCACTTTATTTGGTTTAGCCAAAGAGCAGCAACCCACATACAGGCATGTCTTATACATGTTTCGTGACAAAAACCCGGGGACAAAGGTTGGTGGACCTCCTCCAGACGGTCTGTCAGGTTTTAACAGTGGTGTTCTCCTGATCAATCTACGCAGCATGCGCAACTCAGAACTTTACAAAAAGCTGTTACAAGGCAGCGAAGTGAAGAGGCTGGCCAACAAATACACATTTCAGGGGAATCTTGGAGACCAAGATTTTTACTCCTTGCTTTCACTGGAATATTCGGAACTTTTTCATGTGCTTCCTTGCTCTTGGAATCGTCAACTCTGTACTTATTGGCAGGACAAGTACCCGGACGTGTTTGACTCGTACTTTAACTGTACCGGGCTCATCCATGTGTACCATGGAAACTGCGCAACAAAGTTGCCTAATGAGTCGTGAATCTGTTTAGTAACTGGTAACCAAGTGGTCCTTTGTGGTTGGAATTTTGATGCATGCTAGGGGGTTCAATCAAGATGCAAGTGTATGACATAAGTCCCACCCCCTGGTAAACAGCTAAAATTGATCTTGATATGAGTGATTAACAAAATCGGACGGCTGCATTATAAGCGGGAGCCCAATTTGTTTAATCACGAGTGTGATTACAGACAGAATTGGACGGTACAAAGTCCTGTTACCAATTAATCATAACCATCACAATTTCAGAGAAAACAGAATTAATGCATTCCTTTTTCACTGTCTAATGTTACAAATTTGTCCATTTTTGGAAATCCGCAGTTTGGTAGGGTAAGTGGTTGTTGCTATGGTTATTCTGATAAATTCTGTGATTTGTGGAGTAAGCTGAGTGCACTTAATATGATTGGCTGATGTAACTGTCCGATTTCAGGTATCCGATTATAGCCAACTGTCCGATTTCACTGTCCAATTTCAATCCTACACAATAATTGGTGAAAAATAAGGTAGTTAATGCATCAATCAAATTTGAGAAGATTGTAATGGCTATGATTAATGCTGAAGTAAGGGCTGTTGATAACCAATCAGATTCGAGAATTTTGTAATAGTTACGATTAACTATATTATTATGCATATGATTAATCCCTAGAAAGAGCATTGTTACTGGAATAATGCCATTTACAGAAGCTGCTAGCAACATTCTGGAATCTTCATAACATGTATTATTGGTTATTTTAGAAATTGTTAATAGTTCATGTTCAGATCAGCCACTGGAAACACAATCTCTGCACACGTAATGGTCTGTAATGCACGAATTCGTAAGAATGTGATCAATGGCCGTATAGGAATGCAGGCGTTCCATTCCAAATAGATTACTTGGAACTAAGCTGCATCTCACAATTACCTCTTCAAATCCTGTGACAAGAGGACAAGAAGTCTTATCTGTAAATTTTGATACAAAACAACATTCAACACACTGCAACATTTATTCGTTCGTTTCACAAATATAGGACATTGTGTGCATGTCTGATCTGTATGAAATTGGTAATAATGGAATACTTGTATTCCTAGAGAGACATCCTGTACATATTTTATCTATCCCTCAAAATTCATTTTTTATGCACTGTAATGTCAAATAGGAACTATAATCATTATTTAAAGTGGTAGAAATATTGTAAGTAAGATGTACTATATTTAAGGTTGATGTCAAAGTATAAATTAACTAAGGAGATCGATGTTCAAAACACGATGGCTTTCAAACGCTGGAATCGTATGGCATTACGATCGATACCCCAGTAAAAATCCCCCCGGGCGGGGGGGCTCGTCGTACCTTTTAGGAGTTAAAAAAGCGGTTTTGGTACCTTTTAGGGTGTTCATCCTCAAAAGGTCCACAGCAGGAGCTTTAAGGGTATTGAGCTGAAAAATTATGACAGGAGACATTTGACAATTACCTAATATTTAATTTTGTCTCATTAAAATCCAAAATTTGGTACCTCTTAGGGGAGAAGAAAATTTCATACCATGCCCAAAAGACAGGATCTTAGTACCTCTTTGGGGTTCTTTGAAAAATTTCCGACAAGCACCACCGTCCTTTTTATATGGCAGTTCCCCCCCCCCCCCCCCCCCCAGGGATATCCCGCGGAACTGACACGATTAGAATGCATTCTCCTCCAACGAATTAGGGAGCTTACGCAAGGACGACGCCGACGCCATCGTGAACCTTGTCTACAAATATTATTTCCCGTTATTGTCATGATTTTGTTTTAACCGCAAGTCGTTCAGAATGGAAAGTGTGTATCAACATCACAGGAATAAAATTGGCATGAACGGTGTGGTTGTTTTGAAAGGAAATTAAAAATGTTTCGTCAGGTTCCCACGTCCTCTACACGACCTCTATTTTGGTGAAATTCAGGTCGTTGTCAAGATGAGGACGGCAAAGAAATGTGCCAAAATGCAAAACGCACGTGCAGGGCGTGCAAAGCTTTTGTTTTGTGGCGTTCTCGTAGCCTTCGTCGCCGTCCTTGCGTTAAACGTTAAGGGAGCTTAAGCACGTGCGTTTTTGAGATGCGGACGGCAACCGGAAGAGAAAATTTCGCGTGCGAGGACAGTGGTTTCTCCCAGAATTTTGTATTAATCATCTCCAATGGAGAAAGGATACATAGCGATGTAAATGTGGTTTAAAAGGCAAAATAACTCACTTCCGGTTGCCGTCCGCGTCTCAAACACGTGCGTGCTTACGCGGCTCCCTAATTAAGAAACGGCAACTTCGACGAAAACGCCACCTCCAAATATAACGTTGCGATTAGCGATTTTTCCTCCTCTTTTAGCGAAGTATTGTAAATGAAAATTGGTACGAGCCGTTTCAGAGTGAAAATAGAAAATGAAGAGTTCTCCGTCGCACACTCGCGTTGTCGTTAAAACCTTAACTTGACGAAATCACGTCGTTGTCCTACACAGTACCGCGAAAATATTTGCTAAAATGCGTGCTGCACTTGCACCACGACATTTTGTCCTCTTTTAACCAATGATGTTATTCTTTTGTGGCTTCGTCGTTGCCGTCACCGTTTCTTAAACAACGGGGAGTTTTAGGATACGTCCACATGTATCGGTTTTCATTTGAAAACGCAACTTTTTCTTTACTGATACGTATCCGATGAAAACGATGACTGAAAACGGAACTTTTCAGAAACTCTCTCCAGAGTGGAACTTTTTGAAAACGCTGTTTTCGTGTGTACTTGCATTCTCGTCACCAGAACCTAGGGTAGACCCAAGGCTCTGGAAAACTCTATTAAGGAGAACATGCGCCAAAAATTTGCTATTTGAACCTTCCGGCGCCTGCTCACTCCTCGTGCTAACATAAATGCACCAATTAGAGACGCTTTTGATTGTTCTTCACGAAAACCAATGAGAAGACACTTTGTTTCAGGGTTCCCCAGAGCTCTTCTCTCTCTCTCAGTCAAGAGAAGAGCTCTGGGGTCGAGATTGGTGTACGTGCGGACGGCCGCAAACGGAACTTTTTGAAAACGCCGACGTCACACTATCAGTACCAATCCACTCCGCGCAATATTATAAAATCATTCAAGATGGCAGATAGGCGCTTCACGTCCTTGTCTTTAATACTTGGGCTTATTTCAAACCTAATTGTCTCTCAGTTTCAAGCAAATTTAGCTTTTCTCTTTCTTCAAGCTGACTGACTATTCCAGAAGGCGGCAGAACATTATTAGGTTACATTCACCACCGGTGTCAAGAGGCACAAGGTTGAAACGATCTGGTGGTTTCCCGCCAAGACCTCGCCGATTTTGGGTTAGACCTGGACGTACTTGCACTTGGTGGGACAACTTTCTAGCCCGAGTTAATAATGCGTCAAGCATGTGCAGTCTATCGTCGTTTTCGCCCGTCTATTATCGTTTTTTGTGGACGGGCGAAAACGACGACGACGTGTGAACGCAAATCTTTTTGAACATGGAGAAAAAAAGTTGCGTTTTCAAACCAAAATCGTATACGGCCTAAGCAAAGACGACGTCTGTGGCAACGGCAACGCCACAGATATGATCGGTCAAAAAAGAAAAAATCCTCCTGCTGTACGTGCAGCACGAACTTCCGTTAATTTCTTTGCCGTACTCCTGCCGCAAAACAACAACGTGAAATCCAACCTCGTTCTGGCGTCCCAGGGTCTCCACTGTGCCGACAAAGAAACCCTGGGAATGAGGTTGCGTGAAATCACCAAATTTCAGGTTTCGTACGCATCCAGTAAGTTACAGGAAAAATCGCCCTTACTGTACAACATGAACAAAAAACGAAACTCTATTCATTTAATACAATGAAAGGGAGAGATACCAGGGGTTATCCCTTTAGAAGGTATCCGTCCGGATCATATTAAATGAGAGTCGATTATGATGAAGGAGGAAAACCGAAGTACTCGGAGAAAACCCCTCGGAGTCAGAATGAGATCAACTGAAATTCAGCTCGCATACGACCTCGAAACCAGGGTTGAACGCGGGTCGCAGAGGTGAGAGGTACGGTTGATAACCGCTAAGCCACTGCGACTCCCAAATTTGTACCCACTTTTGCTCATATTGCACAAGAACGAAATAAGACAGTCGAGGAAAACCTACAACGATGGCGACAGTTATATTCGCGACTTAAAAGTGGCGTTTTCGTAGAAGTTGCCTTCGACGTTAAAATCCCTTGTAATGAGAAGGGCTTATCATCAACCTCCCGCGTAGCAGATTAGTGCTACACCATATGCGTATGTCACTTGCCAGACGACAACACCCACGAGCAAAAGTATTGGAGAATTTTCGAGCTCTTATGGAAGCTAAATTTCGCTGTTATCTATTTTTAGAACGGCTACTGTTATTTTTGCAGTTTGTACGAGCAATCCTTTGTGCGGCGTCTCTCTTGCGTACTAATCAGACGCGTTAGACTATGATATCAGGTAAAATCTGATTGGTAATTATTTGGCGGGATAATTTAGATGATTCCACAACATGAGCCCATTACGTAAACTGGTCATGTTGGCCAATAGGCTTTTCTACATTATGCTGGAATTTTTTCGAGCATTTTAGTGAGACAAAAGCATTAAGCATTATTCGAGCATTTTAGTGGCATTTCCACCCCCCCCCCCCCCCCACCAAAAAAAAATTTTCAGAGAAAATGAAAGTTTTACGACTAAACCGACAAGAACAACCCTACGAAGATTATCTTGAAACACCACTTATCTTGCAATGCAACAACAAAGACTAACTTTCAGTCACTTAAATATCAAATGCAATACATTGTAAACTTATCATACTACATTTTGTGTTGTACATATACGATTTTGTGAAGCTGAGCCTTCATTTCTGTTAATGTTGTAGTAACTTTTTGAGGGGAGACCAAGCATTTTAGTGGGGAAGAAGGAGCATTGAGATGGAGCATTTTATTGACAAAGTAAAAGCAAAATGTACAAAAGCCTATTGGCCAAGGCAAAATGAGCTGGATTGACACCTCTGTAAATTTCTTTTTATGTGTGTACAGTCTTCACAATAGAACGATTCGGCTAAAATGTTGTACCCGATTCAAATCTTTTGGGGATAAAACGCTTTGTTCCAAGTATTTCCATATCAGTTATTTCTCTTTGTATTCCGCTACGGTAAGGCTGCTTCGGTTCTCTGTATTCACGAACTTGAAAAATTAAACCATCTAGTCCGACGCGAAAACCTTCGAAAAATAGACAGAAATGATCGGCGCAGTTCTCACTTCTACCTTTCGTCAACAACCAGCACTTCAAATATTAACCTCTTACTAGCACGAGAGCCGTTCTGCGGAATATTGGCCAGAGGTCGTGGCAGTACGGACCGAGCGCAGCGAGGTCCGTTCAAAAACAACCGAGGGCCAATATTCTTCAGTACGGTCTCAAGCAAGTGAGGTTAGTAAGTTCATTACATGGCATCTACTTCGCGGTGAAGTTCGTTTTTCCGATTAATGACTGTCACAAATCGTATAATTATTGATGTTTAATGATGATTGTATGGACCATTTATAAACAAATATTCGTAGACAATTATTCGATCTGAAACAGGAGATAAACGGCTGCTGTTAAGTTACTTAAACCTAAAATCGCTTACAAAGATACCACTGAAAGAAGAATTGATTTCGTTCATACAAAGTTCACTTACTTCTGTGGCGGGTCGTCACGTACAGGTTAGCAGACATTTCTTTTAACAGGTTAGCCTTGTTTTCAGGAGAGAGATTGAACCGTGTCTTAACCTTGCGAGGAACCGTTGCAAACTAACTCTTATGCACCTATCAATGTTAAGCCCCAGGGTGGGGGGAGGGGGGGCTACCTACGGGAAATTGACACAGAGAGCCTTCCCCTGGGTAGGGACTTTGACATGTAGGCATTGCCCCATGGTCGGGAATTTGACATGTCCGCCATCTTGGAACACCGAGAGAACCTGGAGATGAGTTATCCTCAACCTTGGTTTTGATGGGACTTCTCTTGTTTTCCTGATTTTTCTGGACACTGTGGTTGAAAGAAAGGTAAGTGAATCCGTCTTCAGAGGTTTATCCATACCGGTTTCCAACATTTTACAGAAGTCCCGGGGGGGGGGGGATGCGCCCGGACCCCCTAGAAGCTATTCCGTATCCTAGCTCCGCCCCTGGTCTTGTCTTTTTATAAATAAGGTCCATCACTTCTATCAGTCCTTGCTGGAGTGTTCACAAGTACGAGAATGTTTCTTTCTACTTTTTTTTGTGATTGCTTTTTGTATCATTTCTACATATTCATGAATTTTCCACTCTATCATTGTGCATGCTTGATTGATTCGAAAGCTGGTTAATATTGTTCATGTCGTTTTGCTAAATGTTAGGGTCTTGTTCAGTACCGTGAGCAGCAGAAAGGTTTCGTGTTACACGACAAAGAGGGAATTTGAAATCAACAGTAGAAGAACATTCATTGGTGTTCGAAAAGTGAGAATCTAACGAAAAAAAAAGTTACTCCAGGGCAGGAATGTGATGTTCCGAAGGTTCCCGGGGGTGGGGGAATTTAACAGTCTGTAGGTGCCCAGGGGTGGGAAATTTGACGATAGCTTCCACGAAAATGTCAAATTCCCCTTTATTGCTTGCCATATAATAAATACATTTATTTTAGTCATGAAAACTCTCATAACCAGGATCCTTCAAACTCACTGTAACGGCATTTTCACAGATTAAGCTATTTTTGACTAGTTCTTAACAGGGTTTGACTCGCAGGAGTGACCAATTTTCAATCCCACGGGAGATAGTTTCTCAGTATTCAAGATATTAACTGGAAAGGTCTGCTTTCGTTGAAGTTGTACTCTTCTAGTAATGGCGCCTGTGTTCATCTTTACACGTGACTACTTCCCGCCATTCATAAATTGTGTTAATAACCACTTACAAATTATGTTAATGTATGCTTAAAGCTCATAGTCCATAGATCTGAATTATCCATGCAATTCATTCTCCCAGGCATGCAGCTTAAGAAAATATAACATTCCAAAGCCTTTCAAAGTAATGACCTTCTTCTGCATTTGCATGATCGTCGACAAATGAAATGGCCTTTATATAAAAATGAATGGAATGCTTCTGGATCATTTGCAGGGGCACCCAACGAGAATTTAGTTCAAAACCACTTAAACATAGCATTGTCAAACGTATTTTAGTATTTAATTGTAGATAGAGGCACATTTTTATTCCCTAAAGATCTTTCATCTGTTTGGATTGCCTAGCTGAAAGTCTAGTGATCCGAAAATTATACGGATTAAAACTTACCTTTTTGAAAAATTCAGCCAGAAAAAAAGTTCCCGAAAATTCTAGATGACCTTTTTATGGCAAAGATCCGTTAAAAAGGGGCAATTATACCATTTTTCAGATGTTCGAAATCCTAGGAGAGGCAGGCAAGCAAGAAATGGTCCGAAAATTCTAGACCTCAAATCGTCTTCCGAACAGATATTTTCCGAAATTTGATGTTGGGTTCCCCTGCATTTGTCTAGTTGCTGCAAAACATCCCTTGAGACAAAAGGAAATGGGTTTCTTTGGAGGTAAATCTTCACCCTGAAGGAAAACAGTTATAATATGATGCAGGTAAGTGTGGTTCTCCCGTCCAACATTTGGCAACTTGTCGCAAGCATGCAACCCCATTGGCGGAGGCTGTAAATCGTTTCCCTTGTGGTAAACATGGCAGTGATTAGCTATAGGCTCAACCCAATCAAGTTTTCATTATAGCGGGCGATCACAATTTCATAATCTTGTAAACGCTATTTGAGAAAGCGACCAGTGTTTCTCCTGGAGTTGACGATATCTGGGTGTAAATAAGTCTCTTCTTTGATCCCCCGCAACAACTTGTCAATGATCTCAACACCCTGCATGAACGAGTGATCCTGATTGGATACCTCATATCGCCAACCTCCAAAACGGCCTCTTGAGTAAATACCTTTTGATTCTAGCCACGGCTGAATCGTTTCAAGAATCGTTTCTCTGTTGATAGAAGGAACTGGATAGCCGTGGTCAAGTTTCCGATAGTATTTTGAGATAATCATGTCCGATGTTATGAATCCATACACGATCAAGGCTTGAATGGTATCATCAACAACGCGGTTCTTCATCCACAGATCTACTGTTGTGCTTCTTAAAGGTTCCGCCACCTCGCATAGCAGTGACCATTGTTTACCAGGTTTTGGAACATGATCATCAGAATAACTGGAGAAAACAGTCATTCGATAGAAAGGAGAGTCCGAATCAGGAAAATAAATCCAAGTTTTGTTGGAGAGCACTTGAGGAGGCTGACCTCTCAGCCCGAGGCCGATCACGTGGGTCTGTGAATACACAAGCTGGGATGCGAGCTTTTTCATTTCCTTCATAGATTTATCTTTTTCCTCTTTCAGCATATTAACAAGAACATCAAGAGGTATTGTTGATACCAGAGAGTCAAACGTAAATACTTGCGTCGCTTTGTTTTCACCATTTTCGACTATCACACTCTTAGTGACCATGTCTACAGCGCTAATTTTGTGACGAAACTTAAACCATTCTGTCGGAAGAAGGTCAGCGACTGCCTTCCATATACCGCCAATTCCGTTGTATCTTGTATATTGAAAAATAGTATCGGGCCCCCAGGCCGAGCCCTCAACAGATCCTCTTCCACTGTCATATGCAGAAATGTTAGCTTTGATCTTTGCGATGTCTGGAACAGCCACTCGATCACTCATCCAAACGGTGTTCATTTGTGTGGGATCTACTGTCCAGACTTTTCTATTATACTTTCTCATAAACACTTCGCAAAGACCATCGCCGAAGTTTTGAAGAAGCCACTGGTCGAAGTTGGCCGGCTTTTCCTTGAACGGTTTCTTGGCAATTTGTTCCAGGCCGAACAAACTCTTCTGTTGGTCCACTTTGTCCATGAAGGCGATATTGTTCTGCACTGGATATGGTATGAATCTCCTCTTGCCATCAGATCCTCTCATGAAAGCATATGCGGCTCTTTGTTTTTTATTCCACCCCTTTACGGCCCTGTCTAAAGCTGCATCAAAATAGTCATAATGAGAGAATACCACGTGACCACCCATGTCCCACAAGAAGCCTTCGTCATCTCTTTCAGATGCAGCAAGTCCACCTGGTTTGTCACTTTGCTCCAGAATGGCAATCGTAATGTTAGGAAACTCTTTGCGAAGCTCATTGAGTCTCTGAGCGGCACCCAGACCTGTTGGACCTGAGCCAATGATGACAATGTTGAAATTGCTTGCTGAAAAACCGGCTACAAAGACATAAAAAATATAAATTTTAGTGCCGCTCAATACTACTGTCCGAGGTCAAATCTATGACATTCTTAATGTCAGTGTCCATCTCCATGTCACTATCATTGTTAATGTCAATTTCACTGTCAACGTCACTATTATTGTAGATGTCAGTTTCAAGTTCATTGTCAGTGCAATATCAATGTCAATGTTATTGTCAAAGTCAATGTCACTGTCAATGTTACTGTAAACGTCATCGTCTTTTTCATTGATAAAGGCAAATGTTGCAAAAAAGCCGATTGTGAATTTTTCGTCACTGTCATTGTAAATGTCAATTGTCGATACAATGTCACTGTCGATGTCAATGTCAATATCATCTTCTTTGTCATTGTTAAAGGCAGATATTTTTAAAAAGGGCGATTGTGAATTGTGCATGCTTGAGATGTTAGAAGTTTCTGTTCGTCTGCAATGTCAGCGTCGTTTCCACGATTCTACCCGCCCGCCCCTTAGAAGAAGACGAAAGAACAATGTAATATTTGATGGCGCATTCACTTTGTAGAGCCCGCAGACCAGTGGGACACAATTCATCACCTACAACCTACAGATCTAGAAAAATGACCCCGCTCCCCCAGAGTTGTAGTACTGAGCTCAATGGGTAGAACATCCGACCGGTGTTACGGCGGTCGTAGGTTCAAATCCTGCTTAGCACACTTATTTTTTAGTTGTCCTTTACCCCGTCGCCAAGGCGCTGGTTCACCAACGGAAGGAATGTTTGTAAACAGATATTCTCCCACAGCCAGTGGCAGGGCATTTTGAAAAGAGAGTAGATATGATCGTCGGTGCATTCACCGAGTTTTGAAGGGACCATTTGGATTTTTTTTTAGTTTTGTCGCGTCACTCACTGATCAATGATCAATGATTTGCCCTTAATTTAATTAATACGGGTATTCACTCGTTTGACCAAGAAAAACGTCATAGTGTTTGAAAAGTGATTTCAGTCGCAAATTAAAATGTCCATTAAAAATTTCCATTGGGATGGTTTTTAATAGAGGGTCTGAATGGGGTGGTGGCATTTACGGTTATCGGCTAAAATTTTGGCTCTTTTACGGCTATCGGTTAATTTTACGGTTAACAAAAAAGTTAAAAATTATTTTTTTTGTTGTAAAGAGTTAAATATCATGAATAAACCCGTGTTTTTTTATCTTTAAAGCAAAATAAAGGTCTTATGATTATCTCGGGCTTAAATAAGTTATTCTTTTGAAAATTTTTAATATTTGATAGATCATACCACTTCTAATATTATTTTACGTATAGAACTGAACTACGAAAAATAATTCAATACAAGGCCATACAACTTGACTTATGTCATACATTCTTACATTTACTTGTGGGAGTGGTGTCCTGTTTGTCCTTATATGGTGTTATATGCCTGTTAAATTGTCTCAAAATATAGCCATGCTTGATGCCTCAAAATCCTTCAATGCACAGTCTAGCTTGCCTCGGGTACCTTTTTTTGCCTAGACATCAAACCGTGTCCACACCTTGACTTGCCTTCAGATTTGTAAAGGCGAACCGAATAACTTAGAACAACAGTACTGAACTTTTTATTTATTTTTATTTTTTATTTTTTAAAGCGTACAAGAGCAAAGCCGATACACGAACTGCAAGCGGACAAAAGCGAAAAAAAAATGTATGTAATCACGCTAACAGTATACCACTGCTCGCAGATGGCTACAGCTGTTCGAGGCGAGCAGTGGTTTGACGCATAAAATTAAGTATTACAGTGCATAAAAATAACTTGTTTTTTTTATATTTCAATTATTTTTATTTATTTTGTTGAGGTTTAAGATTTAAAAGGTACTAAAGAAGATAGAAAATTAGGAAATCTTTCTCTTTTTGGGAATACTTCCTTTGTTTTGCAGGACCATATGTAAATCTGGCAACAAGGAAGTAAAAGTATTGCTTTATGTTAGATAGGGTGTCCGATCTCAGGCCACTTATTATATCGGGAGTGAAAATGTTGGATTTTAGTTTTATTTGGTTTTCGGCCAACCATTTTATAAATCCCCTCCAAAAATAAGACGTCTCGCTACACGACCAAAATAAATGAAAAAGAGACTCCTTTTCCGTTCTACAAAAGGTACAAATATCGTTTTCTCCAATGCCTATTTTATTTAGAAAATCATTTGTCGCTAAACGCCTGTCAAGTAGTTTAAACTGAAAAATAATTAATTTGGTAGATTAAGTGCTGCAGAAAGGGAGTTTGTAAGCCATCTCCCAGTCAATTGTTTTGGAGCACTGAAGGCCGCAGTCGACACACCATTTCTCTTGGGTTTTCCTAGGGCTAAAAATAACTTACTGAACTAAATGTGTCCGAATCAGGTAATGAAACCAAAAAAGAAAAGAAAGAGAAAATAATAATAATAATAATAATAATAATAATAATAATAATACTAACAATAATAATAATAATAATAATAATAATATTAATAACAATTGAATATTGACCAGTATAGCATTTGGGAAAAAAGAAAAGAAAAGAAAACGAAATTCGTAGGAAAATTAAACAAATTACATGAGAAGCTGGAAGTGTAATGCAAATATAATAAGTTCGGTTTTCAAGGCATATTCAAATCCGATAAATCAATTTATTATTCCAGTATTACGCCATTTTACCATATTTGGTCAAGAGAACACGCAAAATGTGAGACGGTAATACATTGTAGTTTCCCGGTTTGACCGGTTTACAACATGGCAAATGCGGAAGGAAGGGAGTTTTTCAATGAAAGAAATTGTTTTCAGCACGATTCAAAGCCTGAGAATTTAGCTTGTCATCGCTTGTCACTCGTCATTTTGTTTATCCAATCAAAAGAGATCTTTGGCTGGCATTTTGTGCTGTTTGCGTCGTTTGCACGAGCTCTGAATGACACATGATGCATTTTTTCAAAACACTGTTAACAAATATATATGAAGCAAGATAACATCGTTTTTGTAATGGAATAATAAATCTCGCATATAATAAATTTCGCATTTTTCCTCGCGTCTGCGGGGCTCGGAAAAATACTACGCAACTCGCAAAATATCCTCGCGTATTATAAGTTAAACCATCGAATAATGATATTAAATGTAAGGAGAAATGTAGCCTCGGAAAAATCCGAGTCCCAGATGGGATTTGAACCCACGATCCTCCGTGATCTAGTCGGATGCTCTAACCACTGAGCTACTGGAGACTCTATGGTGAGCAAGGGTCAATTTGTGGGTCTGGCCTGGAACCACATCGCGCGGCTACACAGCCAAGTATTGACTAACACATTTTGAAACAGCATCGCGCTGTCACTTTTCCGAGTCTACATTTCTCCTTACATTTAATATCATTGTTGTTGTTGTTTCATCTTTAACACAATTACCGAATAAGATGTATATATTCATTTGCCTCCGAGAGTTTCTCAAGGAGCATATTGTGAATGTTGCGTTTAAATTTCGTTTTAGGCATTTGGTGAAATTCATTAGATAAGCTATTCCAGATTCTAACACCATTCCTTGAAAAGGCATATTTTGCTTGTTTATTCTAGAATATTCGAGAAAGAAGTTACCTCTTGTTGATGATCTTGTGATATATGAATGAATATTATGTTGGTAATGAAATAAATTACTTATTTGTGGTGCGGCGATATATTATTTGAGACGTCATGCATTAAAATGGCAATTGAAGATCTAGAGGGAATAGACTAGAAGAGATAAAGAGGGGTATTACGTGAGTTTTATAATCACAATTAAATATAAGGCAAAGAGCACGTTTCTGACGACGTAAGACTACGTTTCTGTACGTTTTTCCTGCTCGACCCCACGCTTTTATGACAATAAATAGGGTTGAATCATTATATAAGTTTGTGTGTATCAAAGTGGGAAGTCGTTTTCTGTAAGGGAGAGCAGCGGTTCTACAGGCCAATTGTGGTGAGCTCACTAAATCCCAAAGTATTGCTATGAAAGGCGCTGTGATAAATCGAAATTTCCTTGGAATTCCAAGCTGTAGAAACCAGCCAAAGGAAAGCAAAATGAGAATATTAAAATATCTTGATTTTAAACTTTGTTACATAAAAATGAAATAATTAGAAACTGAATGCTATATGAATGCTGGGAACCTAGGGGGACAGTCAAAAGCCTCAAAAGAGCATTTCTAAGTTATTTGT
>OX421446.1:56449051-56464051 GCA_949126865.1 Montipora capitata
AGAGTGCAATGTATGTACCACTCACCTTTCGTTCAGCCACCTCTCACGAACGTGGGAAGCTCATACGAACGCCTTCTGGGTATTTTCCAAGATGGCGGAGTTATTTTCAAGCAACCTCATTCCCAGGGCCTTTCCCTCACTACTTGGGGAGGAAAAAGCCATGGTTGATTTCCAAGCCCTCTTCATTATCCAAGATGTTGGCCATGTCAAATTCCCCACCCTTGTATTCTGCAAATCCGACAAAAATCTGAGGCCTCTCTCTGCTTAGCTTTCCTGCCACTCTTTTTACCGGGCTTCTTTGGTGTGTCGCTCCTTAAATTAAAAGTAAATACAGTAGTTTTTCTGCGGTTTCGTTTCCGAAAAGTTGATTGAATTCGACATGCACATAAATATTCCCACGCCGTTACTGTAGTTATTTGACGTAGTTACTAAAACAACCTACAATGAGCTACAATGACCTACAATGAGCTACAATGACTTACAATGAGCTACAATGGCCTACTTAAATGACTTACAATCAAAGAGAAAGACAAAAGAGGATCAGGGTGAAGAGTTTGGTGAGAGGAAAACATCCCCTGTGCGTTGTCACGCAACGCTTTTAGTTCATTGCATGATAGCCCAAATGACGACAGCAGTTACGCACGTGGCCTTGAAGGCAGAAATAAACTGCGAAAAGACCCGCTTGGATGGTTTTCCTTTGTCTTAAGGCTAAATTGAAAATGTACAAATATCAAGGCTTTGCTTGGCAACGATAAACTCTTAATTAGAACAGGAAAAAATGAATAGAAGATTATAAATAAGTTATTCTTCCCACAATGTTTTGTTTGGTTCAGAGTGCACAATGAAAATTTTCAACTTGCACAGCAACGAGGTTTTGATTTCTTCAAAGCACAGAGTGGAATGTTTTTAACCTTGCTTTGTACTGCAAACATGCTGCAGTGCCCTCAGAGCTGCAAATTATCTTTTATTTTAGCTTATAAGGTACCTCATTGTAGGCCATTGTAGCTCATTGTAGGTCATTGGTAGGTCATTGCAGGCCATTGTAGGCCATTCTAGATCACTGTAGCTCATTGTAGGTCATTGTAGACCATTGTAGGTCATTGTAGGTCATGCGTTGTTTAGTAATTACGAGTTATTTGAGTGTTTGTTTACATTAGCGATAAAAAAGGCGGAGCCATCTGTCATACCACTTTCACTAATTAGATTAGCAGATTTGTTGATTCTGAATGCGTCGGTTACAGCAACGGATGCAGTCCCTTCTTTCTCTTCTCTTCCCAAGCCCCCCTCGGTTATTTTATTTGTTTGCCCTACAAAACAGGTTGCTGACCAGCGGTTTTCGATAAAACAATGATTTGCTGCCGGTGCTCAGTCTCGCGGGCTCAGAAAGCCTGGCTGTGGTCATTGTTATTTAAGGTTTTCCGACAAAACACGACTGCATCAGAAAAGCGGGCCTCTCAACTGATTTATGAAGGGACCGTGCTCCCAGTCTAGTGCGACTTAAGTTTAACGTCTGAAGCAACGTATGTAGTGTTGGTCGACATTATCGGTCGGCACTCGGTCGATATGTCAGCCGAGTAGCGGTTGACACTCGGCTGACATATCGGCCGAGTGTCGGTCGAATATCAACCGAGTTCCGGTCGAGTATTGGTCCGGTATCGGCCGATACTCGAGCGAAACTCGATCAACATCCGACCGATACTCGACCGATATCTTTCTTTTGAGAGTCCATTTGTCAGCCGATAGTGTGGGTGATCTATCGGTTAACTATCGGCGAACTATCGGCGAGCTATCGGTCGACTATCGTTGAACTATCGGCGAGCTATCTCTGACGTAGCGTTGCGGTTGTACAGTAAAACAGGTAGTGAAATATAAGAAAAAACAAATCCAAATTCCCTTTTCCTTCTCCGTATTTTTGCCATCCAACAACGAAAATTTTCACTTGCAGTTCGGTTCAAAACTGCCCACGCTGGGGACCTAGGGCTAGTCAAGCAGTGAAATCAAAAGCAGAAAGTGCAAAAAGAACTGACATAAGAAATAAAACCAATGTAACAGGAAAGTCACTGACGAAAATTACGAGTGGGTCGCATGGAAACGAGAAAAAATTAAAACGGCTGTAAGGATGTAATCTCAATTGTTTATTTTCCAGAGGTTTGATATTTCGGTTAGCAGTAAGAGCAAATGGCCTCTGGGCAGGTTTTGTGTTGCTTTCTCGCGCCTTTTTTAGGCGTTGACGTAATCGTCTGGTGTGAAACGGGAGGGACACTGGTTTGAAAGCTATATTGAATTTGTTGTACACAACTTTGTAATACCGACGTCTAAACTCACATATCGTAGTGTAATCACGTTTAAGGGTTGCAAAAAATAACAATACTTAATCACTTATTATGGTACACATAGGGCGATGTTAATGAGATAAATCAATATCTTTTAATGCACAAATGACCTGAGGGAGATTACAAAAAACGCGTTTTTTCGCATTTTAAACGAAAATGGATGAATTTGTTCTGATTACTTTTTCTTTTTATTACCGCATTTTCGTTTTTTTTGTATATGACATATACGCTTATATTGATTTCGACCGAAGTTTTTAAACACGCCGTTTGTTTATCGTTGCCAACCTTATTATCCCTAGAATAATGCCATTTACAGAAGCTACTAGCAACATTCTCAGTGGAATCTTCATAACATGTATTATTGGTTCTTTTAGAAATTGTTAATATTTCATGTTCAGATCAGCCACTGGAACAAAATCCTCTGCACATGTAATGGGTCTGTAATGCACCAAATCGTAAGAAGTGTGAACAATGGGCCTATCGGAATGCAGGCGTTCCATTCCAAATAGATTTGACTTGGAACTAAGCTGCATCTCACAGATGGGATTCGAACCCATCTGGGGCTCCGATTTTTTCCGAGTTCCCATGCCAGTGGGTTCTATCAAAATCTCATTTCTCGTGTTTATATCATTCTCACATTCGCTCACTTGGGTGGTTGGTTGGCCGCATCTCATGATCAGATATGCTTTAATGTGACTGCGCGATGCAGTTATGAGCTATGCTGTCAGTCGTCATTTGACTCTGTAGCTGCGTGATGCAGCTCGAGTCAAAGACCCACATTTCACCCTTACTCGCCATAGAGTCTCCAGTAGCTCAGTGGTTAGAGCATCCGACTAGATCACGGAGGGTCGTGGGTTCGAATCCCATCTGGGGCTCGGATTTTTTCCGATTTCCCAGTGGGTTCTATCAAAATCTCATTTCTCATGTATATATATCATTCTAACATTCGCTCAACCACTTACAAATTATGTTAATGTATGCTCAAACCTCTGTGACCCACAAAAGTGGAAGTCCATAGATTTGAATTATTCACGCAATTCATTCTCCCAGGCATGCAGCCTAAGAAAATATAACATTCCAAAGTCTTTCAAAGTAATGACCTTCTTCTGGATTTGCATGATCGTCGACGAATGAAATGGCCCTTATATAAAAATGAATGGAATGCTTCTGGATCATTTGTCGAGTTGCTGCAAAACATCCCTTGAGACAAAAGGAAATGGGTTTCGGTGGAGGTATGCCAAAAAGCTCTTGGCAAAACTCTCCTAACGTAAATTTCGTGCGTCTCATTTCACCGCTTTCCCACTGTTTCAACCATTTTCTGTGATGTCGAACTTCTTCTACGCTCAAATGGGTCGGACAATACACGACATGTAACATTATTTTCAATTTGTCCTAGCATCTCATAGATCGTATGGAAGCAAGTATGATTGTTTCTCCTTAAATCTTCACCCTGAAGGAAAACAGTAATATCAGCCAACTTGTCATAATTGCTTCAGTTATAATATGATGCAGGTAAGGGTGGCTTTCCCATCTAACATTTGGTAACTTGTCGCAAGCATGCAACCCCATTGGCGGAGGCTGTAAATCGTTTCCTTTGTGGTAACCATGGCAGTGATTAGCTATAGGCTCAACCCAATCACGTTTTTCATTATAGTGGGCAATCACAATTTCATAATCTTGTAAACGCTAATTGAGAAAGCAACCAGTGTTTTTCCTGGAGTTGACGAGATTCGGGTGAAAATAAGTCTCTTCTTTGATCCCCCGCAACAACTTGTCAATGATCTCAACACCCTGCATGAACGAGTGATCCTGACTGGATACCTCATATCGCCAACCTCCAAAACGGCCTCGTGAGTAAATGCCTTTTGATTCTAGCCACGGCTGAATCGTTTCAAGAATCGTTTCTCTGTTGATAGAAGGAACTGGATAGCCGTGGTCAAGTTTCCGATAGTATTTTGAGATAATCATGTCCGATGTTATGAATCCATACACGATCAAGGCTTGAATGGTATTATCAACAACGCTGTTCTTCATCCACAGATCCACTGTTGTGTTTCTTAAAGGTTCCGCCACCTCGCATAGCAGTGACCATTGTTTACCAGGCTTTGGAACATGATCATCAGAATAACTGGAGAAAACAGTCATTCGATAGAAAGGAGAGTCCGAATCAGGAAAATAAATCCAAGTTTTGTTGGAGAGCACTTGAGGAGGCTGACCCCTCAGCCCGAGGCCGATCACGTGGGTCTGTGAATACACAAGCTGGGATGCGAGCTTTTTCATTTCCTTCATAGATTTATCTTTTTCCTCTTTCAGCATATTAACAAGAACATCAAGAGGTATTGTTGATACCAGAGAGTCAAACGTAAATACTTGCGTCGCTTTGTTTTCACCATTTTCGACTATCACACTCTTAGTGACCATGTCTATAGCTCTAATTTTGTGACGAAACTTAAACCATTCTGTCGGAAGAAGGTCAGCCACTGCCTTCCATATACCGCCAGTTCCGTTGTATGTTGGAAATCGAAAAATACTATTGGGCTCCCAGGCCGAGTCCTCAACAGATCCTCTTCCACTGTCATATGCAGAAATCTTAACTTTGATCTTTCCGATGTCTGGAACAGCCACTCGATCACTCATCCAAACGGTGTTCATTTCTGTGGGATCTACTGTCCAGACTTTTCTATTATACTTTCTCATAAACACTTCGCAAAGACCATCGCCGAAGTTTTGAAGAAGCCACTGGTCGAAGTTGGCCGGCTTTTCCTTGATCGGTTTCTTGTCAATTTGTTCCAGGCCGAACAAACTCTTCTGTTGGTCCACTTTGTCCATGAAGGCGATATTGTTCTGCACAGGATATGGTATAAATCTCCTCTTGCCATCAGATCCTCTCATGAAAGCATATGCGGCTATTTGTTTTTTATTCCACGCCATTACCGCCCTGTCTAAAGCTGCATCAAAATAGTCATAATGAGAGAATACCACGTGACCACCCATGTCCCACAAGAAGCCTTCGTGATCTCTTTCAGATGCAGCAAGTCCACCTGGTTTGTCACTTTGCTCCAGAATGGCAATCGTAATGTTAGGAAACTCTTTCCGGAGCTCCTTGAGTCTCTGAGCGGCACCCAGACCTGTTGGACCTGAGCCAATGATGACAATGTTGAAACCGGCTACAAAGACATAAAGAATATAAATTTTAGTGGCGATCAATACTACTGTCCGAGGTCAAATCTATGACATTCTTAATGTCAGTGTCCATCTCCATGTCACTATCATTGTTAATGTCAATTTCACTGTCAACGTCACTATTATTGTAAATTTCAATTTCAAGTTCATTGTCAGTGCAATATCAATGTCGATGTCAATGTCCATGTTATTGTCAAAGTCAATGTCACTGTCAATGTTACTGTCAACGTCATCGTCTTTTTCATTGATAAAGGCAAATATTTTTAAAAAGGGCGATTGTGAATTGCGCATGCTTGAGATGTTAGTAGTTTCTGTTCGTCTGCAATGTCAGCGTCGTTTCCACGATTCTACCCGCCCGCCCCTTAGAAGAAGACGAAAGAACGATGTAATATTTGACGGCGCATTCACTTTGTAGAGCCCGCAGACCAGTGGGACACAATTCATCACCTACAACCTACAGATCTAGAAAAATGACCCCGCTCCCCCAGAGTTGTAGATGGGTAGAACATCCGACCGGTGTTACGGCGGTCGTAGGTTCAAATCCTGCTTAGCACACTTATTTTTTAGTTGTCCTTTACCCCGTCGCCAAGGCGCTGGTTCACCAACGGAAGGAATGTAAACAGATATTCTCCCACAGCCAGTGGCAGGGCATTTTGAAAAGCGAGTAGTTATGATCGTCGGTGCATTCACCGAGTTTTGAAGGGACCATTTGGATTTTTTGTTTAGTTTTGTCGCGTCACTCAATGATCAATGATCAATGATTTGCCCTTAATTTAATTAATACGGGTATTCACTCGTTTGACCAAGGAAAACGTCATAGTGTTTGAAAAGTGATTTCAGTCGCAAATTAAAATGTCCATTAAAAATTTCCATTGGGATGGTTTTTAATAGAGGGTCTGAATGGGGTGGTGGCATTTACGGTTATCGGCTAAAATTTTGGCTCTTTTACGGCTATCGGTTAATTTTTTTCAGTTACGGTTAACAAAAAAGTTAAAATTTAATTTATTTGCTGTAAAGAGTTAAATATCATGAATAAACCCGTGTTTTTTTTATCTTTAAAGCAAAATAAAGGTCTTATGATTATCTCGGGCTTAAATAAGTTATTCTTTTGAAATTTTTTAATATTTGATAGATCATACCACTTTTAATATTATTTTACGTATAGAACTGAACTACGAAAAATAATTCAATACAAGGCCATACAACTTAACTTATGTCATACATTTTTACATTTACTTGTAGGAGTGGTGTCCTGTTTGTCCTTATATGGTGTTATATGCCTGTTAAATTGTCTCAAAATATAGCCATGCTTGATGCCTCAAAATCCTTCAATGCACAGTCTAGCTTGCCTCGGGTACCTTTTTTTGCCTAGACATCAAACTGTGTCCACACCTTGACTTGCCTTCAGATTTGTAAAGGCGAACCGAATAACTTAGAACAACAGTACTGAACTTTTTATTTTATTATTATTTTTTTAAGCGTACAAGAGCAAAGCCGATACACGAACTGCAAGCGGACAAAAGCGAAAAAAAAAATGTATGTAATCACGCTAACAGATGCTTGCAGATGGCTACAGCTGTTCGAGGCGAGCAGTGGTTTGACGCATAAAATTAAGTATTACAGTGCATAAAAATAACTTGTTTTTTTTTATATTTCAATTATTTTAATTTATTTTGTTGAGGTTTAAGATTTAAAAGGTACTAAAGAAGATAGAAAATTAGGTAATCTTTCTCTTTTTGGGAATACTTCCTTTGTTTTGCAGGACCATATGTAAATCTGGCAACAAGGAAGTAAAAGTATTGCTTTATGTTAGATAGGGTGTCCGATCTCAGGCCACTTATTATATCGGGAGTGAAAATGTTGGATTTTAGTTTTATTTGGTTTTCGGCCAACCATTTTATAAATCCCCTCCAAAAATAAGACGTCTCGCTACACGACCAAAATAAATGAAAAAGAGACTCCTTTTCCGTTCTACAAAAGGTACAAATATCGTTTTCTCCAATGCCTATTTTATTTAGAAAATCATTTGTCGCTAAACGCCTATCAAGTAGTTTAAACTGAAAAATAATTAATTTGGTAGATTAAGTGCTGCAGAAAGGGAGTTTGTAAGCCATCTCCCAGTCAATTGTTTTGGAGCACTGAAGGGTGCAGTCGACGCACCATTTCTCTTGGCTTTTCCTAGGGCTAAAAATAACTTACTGAACTAAATATGTCCGAATCAGGTAATGAAACCAAAAAAGAAAAGAAAGAGGAAATACTACTACTACTACTACTACTACTACTACTACTACTACTACTAATAATAATAATAATATTAATAATAATAATAATAATAATATTAATAATAATAATAATAATAATAATAATAACAATAATAATAATAATAATAATAATAATAATAATTGAATATTGACCAGTATAGCATTTGGGAAAAAAGAAAACAAAACAAAACAAAACGAAATTCAAAGGAAAATTAAACAAATTACATGAGAAGCTGGAAGTGTAATGCAAATATAATAAGTTCGGTTTTCAAGGCATATTCAAATCTGATAAATCAATTTATTATTCCAGTATTACGCCATTTTACCATATTTGGTCAAGAGAACACGCAAAATGTGAGACGTTAATACACTGTAGTTTCCCGGTTTGACCGGTTTACAACAGAGCAAATGCGGAAGGAAGGCAGTTTTTCAATGAAAGAAATTGTTTTCAGCACGATTCAAAGCCTGAGAATTTAGCTTGTCATCGCTTGTCACTCGTCATTTTGTTTATCCAATCAAAAGAGATCTTTGGCTGGCATTTTGTGCTGTTTACGTCGTTTGCACGAGCTCTGAATGACACATGATACATTTTTTCAAAACACTGTTAACAAATATATATGAAGCAAGATAACATCGTTTTTGTAATGGAATAATAAATCTCGCATATAATAAATTTCGCATTTTTCCTCGCGCCTGCGGGGCTCGGAAAAATACTACGCAACTCGCAAAATATCCTCGCGTATTATAAGTTAAACCATCGAATAATGATATTAAATGCAAGGAGAAATGTAGACTCGGAAAAATCCGAGTTGCAGATGGGATTTGAACCCACGACCCTCCGTGATCTAGTCGGATGCTCTAACCGCTGAGCTACTGGAGACTCTATGGTGGGCAAGGGTCAATTTGTGGGTCTGAACTGGAACCGCATCGCGCGGCTACACAGCCAAGTATTGACTAACACATTTTGAAACAGCATCGCGCTGTCACATTTCCGAGTCTACATTTCTCCTTACATTTAATATCATTGTTGTTGTTTCATCTTTAACACAGTCACTTTGGAGGAAGATTGGCTGCATCTTGCTATGCTTTAATGTGACAGCGCGATGCTGTTAGTGAGTTTCAAAATGTGCTAGTCAATACTTAGCTGTGCAGCCGCGCGATGCTCACCATAGAGTCTCCAGTAGCTCAGTGGTTAGAGCACCCGACTAGATCACGGAGGGTCGTGGGTTCAAATCCCATCTGGGACTCGGATTTTTCCGAGTCTACATTTCTCCTAAAATTTAATATCATTTTTGTTGTTGTTTCATCTTTAACACAACCACCGAATAAGATGTATATATTCATTTGCCTCCGAGAGTTTCTCAAGAAGCATATTGTGAATGTTGCGTTTAAATTTCGTTTTAGGCATTTGATGAAATTCATTAGATAAGCTATTCCAGATTCTAACACCATTCCTTGAAAAAGGCATATTTTGCTTGTTTATTCTAGAATATTCGAGAAAGAAGTTACCTCTTGTTGATGATCTTGTGATATATGAATGAATATTATGTTGGTCATGAAATAAATTACTTATTTGTGGTGCGGCGATATATTATTTGAGACGTCATGCATTAAAATGGCAATTGAAGATCTAGAGGGAATAGACTAGAAGAGATGAAGAGGGGTATTACGTGAGTTTTATAATCACAATTAAATATAAGGCAAAGAGCACGTTTCTGACGACGTAAGACTACGTTTCTGTACGTTTTTCCTGCTCGACCCCACGCTTTTATGACAATAAATAGGGTTGAATCATTATATAAGTTTGTGTGTATCAAAGTGGGAAGTCGTTTTCTGTAAGGGAGAGCAGCGGTTCTACAGGCCAATTGTGGGGAGCTCACTAAATCCCAAAGTATTGCTATGAAAGGCGCTGTGATAAATCGATGTTTCGAGCGCAGTTTAATTAAAGCAAATTTCCTTGGAATTCCAAGCTGTAGAAACGAGCCAAAGGAAAGCAAAATGAGAAGATTAAAAATATCTTGATTTTAAACTTTGTTACATACAAATGAAATAATTAGAAACTGAATGCTATATGAATGCTGGGAACCTAGGGAGACAGTCAAAAGCCTCAAAAGGGCATTTCTAAGTTATTTGTGAAGGATAAATGCAGCTGTTCAACCTCGCATCTAAATTCTAGTGGATCGACAGGCGAAAATTTCGAAATTTATCGGCAACAATTCCAACCCAACAGATATTTCAAACAAAACTTCTATTTAGTGCTCCTGGTGAATGGTTGTACAGTAAATAATTATCTACTTTACAACAAACAGCAAATCGCACATTCGTTCCACAATCTTTCTTACCCAACTTCGACTGTCCAGGATCTGCCATGAAGTCGAAATATAATAGCAGAAGGAAGAATAACAACTCTAAAGTAACCAAACATTTGAACAAAAGAATGAAGCGTTGCTTCCACAAGGCCATGGATTAAAGAGACCTTCCAATGGGGGTTCTGATGTTGCTTTGTCGCTCATTTTCCAGCCCACCTGTCACCTATTTGTCTAGACACAAATGACGCTGTCACTTTTTCGGTAGAATACAAATGTTCCCTAAACGCGCATAATTTTTGCGTCCTGTAATTTGTTTAATTTTATATCGATAATCAGACGGTGACAAGTGAAATTAGGAAATATAAAGGCTCGGGAAATTATTTGATTTGGGACAAAACGCGCGTGAAATTATTCCTTAATTTCACGAGTATACCATTTGATTAGCTATCAATATCATGGGTGACAAAGTACGTTTATAAGACGCCATTTTGCCTCTGAGGGAAAAGTTGCCATGGCAACATTGTAATCATAAATTAACGCCGAAACTAGGAGTAATTTGACACCCATGTTACTATTTGGGTCGACCCAAATAGGGATTTAAGTTCAGTACATGAAAAGTTTGACGTTTGAACTGGGCCTAATCGTCCTTAAAAACGTCCTTCTTTTTAATAGAAGATCAACCACTTTAGTGTCTAATAATGGCTAGACTGTAAACATAAATCATCGAAATCGCTAAAGTTACAAAAGGTGCTTTCCATTATGCCTGACCATCTCAGGTCGGAGACCAGTGGAACTAACCTCGGAAATTTTAAATGGAACGACATTTTTCATCAGAAGTGAATTTCCAACCCGACCGAAGCGTTCCATAAATTTCGGTTACATCACAGTGAAGTGGGACTGGAAATGAGAAGTTTTGCAAATGGAACGGCACGTTTCGGTAGGACCAGACCGACATACCGGTCAAAGAGGACCACCTCCAGAGGTGGTCCCAAATATTCCGGTCGGACCAAACCAAAACGGACCTTTCCATTTGACTTCAGCCCGAAATTTCCGGGAATTTTCGCTTAATGGAAAGCACCCAATGGCTCACGCTTACTTTATTTTCCTCCACTTTGAACTCGCGTTTCAGTGTCGATCAGTGGCCTCGCTTTGGTATCTCTTCCCCGTCTAATTTTGAAAATATATTTGAATTCTACATTCTTCTAGTTCTAGAGATGTTTTTGTTGATAAACGTAATGTTGATCGTTTAAATGAAGAGTTCAAATGGGATAAAAGAGCGTTTTAGTAGGACAAAGATACAAATTGGGTATGTCAATTTGGGCCAACCAAGGGCCGATTCAAACGTGGTGCTATGATTGTGTCCAACTCAACTGATGGAATGAGTTTTACATCAGCGCGAGTTTAGAATTCAAAAATCAGCCGAGTGGCCCGCTTTTCTGAGGCAGTCGTGTTTTGCCACGCAAACAAATAAAATGACCGAGGGAGGCTTGGGAAGAGGAGAGAAAGAATTTCTGTAACCGACGCGTTCAGCCCAGCGTTCAGTTCAGCGTTCATTTTGACATTTTCTGAAAAAATGAGTCAAATTCCCTATCCCCCCAACAACATAATAGGCCAAAAGTATCAAAAGCCCCCACCCTGGGGCGAGTAAAGGTGGCCAGAATAATACCCTTTAGACCTTGCCGCACACAATAAGAGTGCAATGTATGTACCACTCACCTTTCGTTCAGCCACCTCTCACGAACGTGGGAAGTTCATACGAACGCCTTCTGGGTATTTTTCAAGATGGCGGCGTTATTTTCAAGCAATCTCATTCCCAGGGCCTTTCTCTCACTACTTGAGGAGGGAAAAGCCAAGGTTGATGTCCAAGCCCTCTTCCTGATCCAAGATGGTGGCTATGTCAAATTCCCCACCCTAGGGATATGTCGTATGATCAAAATCCCCACCCTGGGAAAAGACCTCACAGTCAAAGCCCCGTGGGTAGCCCCCCCCCCCCCCCCCCCCCCGCAACTGGGGCTTAAAATTGATAGGTGCACAAACAAGAATTTGTCCTTGATAGTTGTGGACGAACATCACACCGTCGAAACTTGCCAAAACACTCCGACATTCAATTTAACATTTATTCTGCAAATCCGACAAAAATCTGAGGCCTCTCTCTGCTTAGCTTTCCTGCCGCTCTTTTTACCGGGCTTCTTTGGTGTGTCGCTCATTAAATTAAAAGTAAATACAGTAGTTTTTCTGCGGTTTCGTTTCCGAAAAGTTGATTGAATTCGACATGCATATTTTAATATTCCCACGCCGTTACTATAGTTATTTGACGAAGTTACAAAAATAAGGAATGACCTACAGTGAGCGCTAATGACCTACAATGAGCTACAATGACTTACAATGAGCTTCAATGGCTTACTTAAGTGACTTACAATCAATGAGAAAGACAAAAGAGGATCAGGGTGAAGAGTTTGGTGAGAGGAAAACATCCCCTGTGCGTTGTCACACAACGCTTTTAGTCCATTGCATGATAGCCCAAATGACGACAGCAGTTAAGCACGTGGCCTTGAAGGCAGAAATAAACTGCGAAAAGACCCTTGGATGGTGTTCATTTGTTTTAAAGCTAAATTGAAAATGTACAAATATCAAGGCTTTGCTTGGCAACGATAAAATCTTAATTAGAACACGAAAAAATGCATAGAAGATTATAAATAAGTTTTTCTTCCCACAATGTTTTGTTTGGTTCAGAGTGAACAATGAAAATTTTCAACTTGCACAGCAACGAGGTTTTGATTTTTTCAAAGCACAGAGTGGAATGTTTTTAACCTTTGTACTGCAAACATGCTGCAGTGCCCTCAGAGCTGCAAATCATCTTTTATTTTAGCTCATTACAGGTCATTAGCTCATTTTAGCTTAAAATGTACCTCATTGTAGTTCATTGTAGCTCATTGTAGGTCATTGTCGATCACTGCAGCTCATTGTAGGTCATTGTAGACCATTGTAAGTCATTGTAGTTCGTGCCTTGTTTGAGTAACTACGAGTTATTTGAGTGTTTCTTTACATTAGCAATAAGAAAGGCGGAGCCATCTGTCATACCACTTTCACTGGTTAGATTAGCAGATTTGTTGATTCTGAACGCCTCGGTTACAGCAACGGATGCAGCCCCTTCTTTCTCTTCTCTTCCCAAGCCTCCCTCGGTCATTTTATTTGTTTGCCTGACAAAACAGGTTGCTGACCAGCGGTTTTCGTTAAAACAATGGTTTGCGGGGGGAGCTCAGTCTCGCGGGCTCAGAAAATCCAGTTGTGGTCATTGTTATTTAAGGCCGTTTCCGACAAAACACGACTGCATCAGAAAAGCGGGCCTCTCAACTGATTTATGAAGGGACTACTCGCAGTCTAGTGCGACTTAAGGTAATTCCCTTGAAATTGTTCTACTATCAAACGTTTTTGGAAACTTGGCATAATTAACATTCATGAGTTGAACATTAAAAAAATGCAATTAAAAAATGGGATCACCGTGCTTGTTTACGCGTCAGCAGGCTCTTAAAATGGCGTATTTTTACTGGTTGGGCGTTAAAAATTACGGAATTAAGTCTTGGTTACTTGAAAGACACAAAATTTTATTTTGAAAATAAAGCTTCTTTTATTCACATAAGCAGTATTACTTCATTTACGCCGTTTTTGATTTCCTGGTTGTGCCTGCACTCTTTGGGAAAGTTCCGTGGTTAGCTTGAAGTCCTCGCCTTGGCCGAAATACACCCATTACGGAACTGTTTTCCAAAAAATTCATGTTGTACTATCAAACTTTTTTTCTTCTTCAAATATGTTCTTTATTAGACTGTTCTTAGCAAATACCTGAAAAAAAAATCGGGGGTCACCGTGCTCGTTTGAGAGAAAAGGAGAATTTATTTCGCTATCGGGCTTAATTTTAGGGAAATCTCTTACGTTTTGTCCGCGCACGTGCTCATGTGCGCGTGCTAATGACGCGAAAATCGTGCGCAGGAGGATGCGCAATGCAATACTAAGGAATTATAAGTTCAATGTCGGAAGCAACGTAGGTAGTGTTGGTCGACACTATCGATCGGCACTCGCTTGATATGTCAGCCGAGTAGCGGTTGACACTCGGTTGACATATCGGCCGAGTGTCGGTCGAATAAAAACCGAGTTCCGGTCGAGTATCGGTCCACCATCGGCCGATGCTCGACCGACACTCGATCAACATCCGACCGATACTCGACCGATATCTTTCTTTTGAGCGTCCATTTATCAGCCGATAGTGTGGGTGAACTATCGGCGAGCTACCGGTCGTTTATCGGTGAACTATCGGTGAACTATCGGTCGACTATCGTTGAACTATCGGCGACCTATCTCTGACGTAGCGTTGTGGTTGTACAGTAAAACAGGTACTGAAATATAAGAAAAAACAAATCCAAATTCCCTTTTCCTTCTCCGTATTTTTGCCGTCCAACAACGATAATTTTCACTTGCAGTTCGCTTCAAAACTGCCCACGCTGGGGACCTAGGGCTAGTCAAGCACTGAAATCAAAAGCAGAAAGTGCAAAAAGAACTGACATAAGAAAAGAAACCATTGGAACAGGGAAGTCACTGACGAAAATTACGAGTGGGTCGCATGGAAACGAGAAAAAATTAAAACGGCTGTAAGGATGTAATCTCAATTGTTTATTTTCCAGAGGTTTGATATTTCGTCTAGCAGTAAGAGCAAATGGCCTCTGGGCAGGTTTTGTGTTGCTTTCTGGCGCCTTTTTTAGGCGTTGACGTAATCGTCTGGTGTGAAACGGGAGGGACACTGGTTTGAAAGCAATATTGAATTTGTTGTACACAACTTTGTAATACCGACGTCTAAACTCACATATCGTAGTGTAATCAAGTTTAGGGTTGCATGCAAAAAGTAACAATACTTAATCACAT
>OX421446.1:56469051-56491551 GCA_949126865.1 Montipora capitata
AAATTTTCGAAATTCATCGGCAACAATTCCAACCCAACAGACATTTCAAACAAAACTTCTGTTTAGTGCTCCTGGTGAATGGCTGTACATTAAATAACTGCTTTACAACAAACAGCAAATCGCGCATTCGTTCCACAATCTTTCTTACCCAACTTGGACTGTCCAGGATCTGCCTTGAAGTGGAAATACAATAGCAAGAGAAAGAATAATAACTCTAAAGTAACCAAACATTTGACCCAAAGAATGAAGCGTTTCTTCCACAAGGCCATGGATTAAATATTCTTTGCCCACCCAACACCAAGTTGGACGCAAAACTTGCTAATTATATTCCATGAAACTGTTTTTTGTTCGAAACAGCTTTAGGCTATATTTTATGCATGGCATGACTGGTAAACGCGTTATCAACTGACCAAAAGCTATAAACGAATTATCGAGAGCATTGTGTCAAGTAAACAATGACCCTTAATGACCTTTGGCCATCAAGCCTTTGGCTTAAGGACCAACAATGCTCAAAGGAGCGCGAATGCGACAACTTGGATATACAAAAAGAGACATATGATCATGATATTTTGAATATATGGTGGACTCTAAGTGCTTAAAATCATTGCAATCACAGTTCAAAACAATATGCCTTTCACACGTTTCAAAATCATTCATTTATCTCGTACGAGACATAGTACCGCACTAGTGAAGTCTATATTCTGCGAGAGTAGCACATAATAGCCTAAGACAGAAGTATATGAGCCTGAAGCTGGGGTTATATTTTCTGCCTAAGGCTGACGAAATTGTGGCCCTCAATCACGGCAGACCAGACGGCAACGCCAGGAACTCCGTGACCCTGCCCTTTTCGATAGTATGAGTGAGCTTTAAACCCTGGGTGCCAAAGGTGCAAGAGAATTAAACGCTACCTGAGACCAAGGCATTGACCGAGGACTGAAAAAAATTTCCCTGATGACACATGCCGGGAGAATGAGTTCCATGCTTGGCCTGCCAAGCTGACGCGAGGGAGTTTAAGAAACGATGAAGGCTACGGAATGGCTATGCCACAAAAGAACAACTGTTGAAAGAGCTGTCGAAACAAAGGTTTTTTTGTTGTGTGGTTGGCAAAATTTAAATATCATTTGAGAGAATTGTTTATAAACAATGAATATCCCTAAAGCTTGCATAATTTTAGAGGAATCTTAATACATTGTATAGATTTTAGATTACGTGAGGTTTTCAACTGCATGCCCATGATTATCGTTCTGTATAATGATCGAACTTCGGAACATTTACATTGCGACGCCCCTTATCGTGGCCACCTGACGATGCTTTTTACATCAAGTGAAGCTATGATCTTCGCAGTTATGAACGCAATTTTTACAATTGCGTAGAGAAGCCTGAAAAATTCAGGACTTCAACGGGGTTTGAACCCGTGACCTCGCGATTCCGGTGCGACGCTCTAATATAACCACCTGAGCTATGAGCTATGAAGCCGCAGTTCATATATGATTCATTTTATATACCATTTCATTAATGTTTTTTTACAAATTATCCGCCGACCAGGGCGGATTTGATTGACAGTCATGCCTCCTTGCAAAGGTCGAACGGTTGTAAGTTGAACAACGTTGCATGGGTTGTTGAGTTGACGTATTTACACATAGTTGTCAAATGTGAAAGTTTGTCGGGTGGCCACGGTAAGGAGCCTTGCAATGTAACAGTAGAAAAGACATGACTTGGGAAGTTCTTAGAAGAAAAAACGTGTGATTCTGGCTTTTGTGAAAGTTAAACTCATCGACAAGATGAGCTTGGGTGATGGTGCCTAAAAGGTGGAAGGGCCTTAAGCGCAACTGGCAGCATTGCACTGAAAATAACCATGGCAACCATGCGAGGGCCAACCACCAGGCACTGTCACACTGAAACGAGTTCAGTGGAATACTTACCGAACCTCATACTTACCATCAAAGGAGGGAGGGGTGGGAGCAGGAACAAACAGGTAATGCAGGCAATGAATGTAAAATTAATGATCCGCAAAGATCAAGCAAGCAAGAAAGCAGAACTAATATGTGCGATCTCATGTACAAGTCCCTGAAGATTAGCGGCCGCCCCACATAAGCATATGAGGCTGGGGAATGACTGCTGGCCAGTAAGCCCTGTCTCGAGGTTAACTTTGCCTAAATAAAGTAATTTTAATAGCCACATTTGGTCGAGTGAGTATTGAACAGGGATAACAAAGGGACTGTTACTGTGAGAGTGTTGACTCACTGGAGGTAATTCTGTAGGCAATTCTTATCAGTCGGCAGTTTGTGTCTGGCAGACACTTACCATAAACCCATAAATTTCATACCCATAAACTTCATAAACCCATATCTTTCTATGGGGTCACCGTTTTCCTAGACTCGTCCGTATCAAGAGAGGATGAGGTAAGAGAATGGATCCCCACACCCATCATAGCTTTCTTAAATTTATTTTTAGTTTCGCAAAGTTTCGTTCCCAATGCGTCGTATATTTAAAATGTCATTACGTCAGTTGAACTGGCCAAACAGGTGCCTCTCTAAAAATAACTGCGTAGCTAAAATTCGATTTTAAAAACATGTCATTGGAAGAGTTCCATGTATGGGGCATCGGTTCTCTTACCTTATCCTCTCTTGCCCATATTTAGAAGAACTTTCCCGCGAAGCATTGTGCCACTTAAATTCGGGTTTATCAAACGAGTTGCATTGACAAAGGTAACTCAACCACCGTAAAGAAACTGGTGTCTAAGCTGACGTTTCGAGCGTCAACCCTTAAGGTTTTTATTTTACAAGGGTAACAGAGTGAGCTAGACTTACTGATAAACTTGTGGCCTTCGTTGCGCACCTTTTATTCCCTTTCCTCCTTCGATGCTCCGTTTTACGGGCATTCAAAGATATAGCTACACGGATCAAAGGATAGTCTGAATGAGACGGTGACCGAACTGGCGAATTCCAGCACTTACCAACTGTGCCACCATCGCTTAGTAAAAACGGAGTGAAGTATAGCGTGAAAATGTGGGAATTAAAAAGATAGTTTTAGATTGATATGGTGTAATTGTTGATTCAAAGAGGGTTGTTCTCTCTGAATGTGGATAGCCTCTTTTATCTTAAAGTGAAAACTGGTGGAGGCGTGACAATGTTCAAAATACTGCATATATTTGAAAATGTGAGAGGCCCTATCACTGGTTAAATGCTCCTTCACATGCGTGGAAAAAAGCCGGACCATTCCGCCGACGTAACAGGCATTACAGCTCGCACATGTAAACTTGTAAACCACAGTTGAACTACTAGTCGTTTTTTCTTCTTTTAAGATCGGCAACATGTTCGGCGTGAAAGACCCTATCCCTGGAGGTCTCCGTTCAAGTGTGGCGAAGGGGATTGAAGCGGTTCTTATAGAGTTGAAACGGGTATGAATTTTATCTTCTTTTTTTTCTCTGCTACCACAAGTCCTGGGACACAGTGTCCGGATTTATCTGATACACACAACTCCACATTTCCATGCAAAATCAAATTGTGATCCGGAGGACGACGTGTTGCCTGGTGACGACTTATGTGTAGTACTCAGCTCTCCTCAATGAACAAAGCCGGGGAGGCATAGACTTCGACCACTTCGAAAACAAGAAACAAATATAGATAAAGATGTCTGCAATAATGGCGGAAAGGCTATATCGAAGGTAATGAAAATTGTCTATTTGTTACTTTGATTTCGTTTTGAAGTTCTGAGAAAAACAGGCGCAGTTATTATTTTGCAATGTAAGGAACAAGGAATTACTTTTTAAAACACTTCTTTTTCGTTTCGTCGCCTTCAGTATTGCACAGATTTACGAATTTTAAGGATGCAACGGGAGAAAACGAGTTTTTAACCTTAACTTTGAATGAGCTCAGCTTAACAACCAAACTTAATTCAAGTAAAATTTATGTTTCAATTTGTAATAGTAAAAATGCGGAAGTTTCATATCAAACGTTTATCTTGGAACACATATAGCGATATTATTAATATGCCAACCAGAGGGTATAATTGCTGTTGAAACAATAACTTATTTTGTTCCGTGGTTGGCAAATTTCAATATCAAAAGAAATGTGACATCAATGTTTGTAAACAAGAAACATCATGGCTAAGCCTGACATTCTGTCCTCTTGGGCCAGGGGTATTTTGCAGAATGCCAAACGCTGAATGGCTGGCTTCCAACTATGGTAGTGGATTTCTGCAGTAATTACTGTTCACCTGGAGGTGCGGGACCCCGGGTAGATGAGGTACCCCGCCTTCTCATAGTAAAAAAAAGTGAGCCTTCACATGCAATATTGAGAGCACCAGGGCGCTGGGGTGAGGTTTCCAAATGTTCAAACTAAAGATAAATGCCTGAATGAACATCACCGCAGTCAGGCGTGGTACCCCACCTTCAGCATTTACATGGAGAAAACCCACCCCACCTAAGTGGGTTACCCGGCCTGGCTGACCGGGCAACCTCCCTCGGTGAGGTGTACTCCACCTCTCATGTGAACGCAATTAAGAAAAAAATAGAAATTGTATAGAGAGATTGGTTACCCCACCTCCATGTGAACAGGCCCTTAGTGCTGATTTCCAAAATGGTTAGCTTGTGGTTATTGTTGCATATATATGTACAGCTATCACCTTCAGATGATGATTTTATAACCTAACCTAACCCTAACCCCTAGCCCCCTAATTAGCCTTTAAAATTACTCCAGCTGCACCATTCTGCAACTTTTGTAATTTGTCACTCAGTTGATCACTTTAGCCATCCCAGATGAGGTTACAGTATTCAAAGTGCAGAGCTGCAAATAATTTCCAGGCTGGCGCCGGTCAAATTGTCCAGTCAAACCTATTTTTGCTCAGACATATCCAATTTTTTGCCAGACAAACATCAAGTATGTCTTATCGCTATTAAAGTGCCCCCTTTCCCCTTCACGTGATGTTTAAATATGAAACAAGTACATTTTCAAAGCATTTATTGTACATGAGCATCGATCTCAATGCAGGAAAAATGGAACGCATAGTACAGTAAAATCAGTATCACATTTGTGCGTACTACTATTGCTTCAGTTCTACGTCTTATATACGCTTAGTTATGAAGTTGATGACATTGACTGAGGTTTGCAATCTAGTTGATTTTCATCATAATACAAGCTAACTGATGTGCATGTACAATAAATAAGAAGTAGAATCCACGTCCGCTGATTTGACACAATTTGAGCTCGGAATTTTATGAATAAGGGTAAATCTTAAAATGTTTCACTGCTGTATCTTATTAAAAGGGATCGGGGAAATGATACTAACAGACAACTCTCTTTTTTCCATTTAGAATACTAGAACGACCGCCTAATTTTGCTACTTTTCGTCAATTTCAAGTCTATACTCCATGGGAAAAACATTACCTAATCCTTGCGACATATGACGTCTGTAAATCCAATTCTTATCTACATTACTATCACTGAAAAGCTTCTTGGTAACCAAGCTTTTATTAGGGGCGTACCAGAAGTGATGATTGATTTCTTTCCCTTTTTTAATCTAAACTTACTGCATTTTTGCTTCAGTAAAGTTTGAGATGAATTTTTCAAATATTTCATATAAATGACCCACGCATCATGCGACACATAACACAATGAAATCTGCGGTCAATCGTTTGAGATGAATCGTGTATATTGGCCAGGTATAGTTTACATCTTGTCGTATGTGAATTTACTGTTAAAAAAGGTTTTTTTCCCTGGAAAATAGAATGTTTAGTCAATCACGGTATTTATAGCTTAAGTGATTCACACAGAAATGTCAACAAGTAGACAAATGAATCTAAACTTGCTTTCTTGTTATTGCTATTTTCACACTTAAATTTTGAAGACAAAGGGTGCCATGACCCTTTCCCGGACACTGAGAGGTTTTGTTGTCCTTCTCACATCATGTTTACAAAAACCCACACGGACTAATAATAAAGTAATTCACACCCGTGACCGGTACACATCTGTAAGACCCGCTAATTTGTGGTGACGACTTGGTGAATGACAAAGCAAAAATTTGCAATGACAGCCGGAAATTCTATGACTACTACGAATCATTTATTAAAAGTTCTTGGTCTTATAGTTAAATATCCGTCTTTTCCCCTCCTTTTTCACAAACACCAATAATATTGAACCTGTAAATATTTAAAATTTGAAACTCTAAATTTTTTCGCTAACAGCGTAAACGACCGGACAAATTGTCCGGCCATGTAAGGATTTGACTGCACAAAACCTATTTTTGACCGGACATTGTCCGTTGACCGGCTATTATTTGCAGCCCTGAAGTGAGGTTGAATTATAGGGTTATAGACTAGTACCACTGTAGATTGGCAGATAAGGGGCCTGATACGTCTAAGGGCACCTAATTAGTCAAAGCTATCATCTTACACAATTCATTAGCGTGATTAGAGCAGAAAAGCCGATTGATTGTTGATAATGAGACCATTATTGATCTTGAATAAATGTGGCCTAAACCTGGCAAAGAACCAATAGGTATTTAATAACCGTTTGTGCTATTCTTCCGAGCAGATGAACCTGTGTTTTGGATACTATGGGTCAACGATACACTCTGCTCTTTACGGCACGTGAGGGTCGTGAAGATGACCTGCGCTGGGCCCTCTATGACCGAAGAATATCCCCTGATCTGCGAGATCCTGACACTAAGCAGACTGCTCTGCATTTGGCAGCTGCTAGGGGTCGTGTTGGCTGTGTAAGACTCTTAATGGAAGCTGGTAAGGGTCATGGCTGTTGCCTAGTGTTGTGTTATTCTGTTGATGATTTCAGAACAGTTAACGATAATTATTAATATTTTGCCGAAGGCGAGGTGTTTAATTGTATTAGTATAATTACATATAATTAGGTGATTATTTAAAAAAAAAAATTATTAATGTGCATTTTCTTTAAAAAAACATTATAAATAAAACTTTGTGTGTCGCCTCGACAAAATAGCTTGCGGCCATTTTGAAGAAAACCTGTGGGTGGGTTTATTGCATAATAATCACCGAAAGTGCAACCAATCAGTGCAGAGAATTTTCGATAATCACCTATGTAATTATACTAAGATAATAATTACTGTTTAGAAGAGATATTAATCTGTCAATGACACAGGCATACTCAGAAAAAATCTGAGTGCTATTAACAGGAGTTGAACCTATGACCTTGCGATGACTCGTTCAGATGCTTTATTACAGAGCTACATGTACATTAGACGTGTGGGAGTGAGGCCAGTAAACTAGGTCATGTGACAATCACCTTGCGTACTTCTAGGGACTGAAATGTCAAATGGAGGCATATAGCAGTGATAGTAAATGTGATCGAAAAATAGTAAGTATAGGAAATCGTGTCAACGCAAGTGCATTTTGTGATTGATGGGCACGAGTGATGTTTTGAAAGGTCTCAAAATTGCACTTGCCATAGGCGAGTGCAATTTGAGAACTTTCAAAACATCACGAGTGACTAAATCACGAAATGCATGAGCCAGTTCAAACGATTTTTTGTCATATACTCAATCAAAGTCACACCATCGCTTTGTTTCCATAGCAACTTTTATATTGCACTTTATGCATAATTATGTCATTGACCAATCGGAAACACAATATTTTGTTGAGTATATATAACGGTAATAAATGATGAGGGCATAAATTGTGATACCAGTATGCATGAACCATTGTAGTTTAATGGCCCAACTCCCACGTTGGCATTTTGATGAATCAGTTGGTTTTCTTTAGGGGCAAAATGTAATGTGCAGGAGAAAGATGGCCTAACTCCCCTACATCTTGCTGTTTACCACGGCCATGTTAAATGTGTCAAAGTGTTAATTGAATATGGGGCTGACGTTAACAGCACGTCAAGGTGAGGTTTTATTTTAAAACATTGGAGCAAAGTTCTACAAAATACAGGGCCTCATTTGAGACCTATGGAAGTACTGTTTGGCTCATTTGGCTCAGCAGTGTATGAAAGAACGAATTAGAAATATTGGGGTCTTTGAAATTGGTGGTCCGTTTGGCTCTTTTGGCTCGGCAGGGGATGAAAGAACGAGTCATAAAAATATCTGAATAGTGGGGTCTGTTTAAAGCTGGTGGCACATTTGGCTGGGCAGTGGATGAAAGAACAAATCAAATAAATATAATTTGGGGTCTGTTAAACTGGTGGTTCGTTTGGCTCAGGAGTGGATGAAAGAACGAGTCATATAATTTATTTGGGTCTCTTGTACTGGTGGCTCGTTTGGGTCAGCAATGGATGGCAAAGGAGCCGGCTCGTCAGTGGAGTCTCTAGATGTGGCCCTGAATTTTGTAGTTTAGCCAAAATATTCTTGCTTGGCATGTATAACAGCATCATGCATGTTGATTAGTGTGGAACTTGCGGAGTTAGAGGTCTGCAGTTTAATGCACTGAAATTTCCAGTGTCAGGTTTGATGCTGATCTATCTCACTGTAGTTAAAATACCGGTACTCATATTCATCTCATTAATCTTATTAATAATTCATGAAGGCAATGTTTTTACTCCATATCCGATGTAAATTTTCCTTCATAGGCCTTTTTAATCACATGGTGGCCAAGTTGAGTCCCGAGGGATTGCACACTGAGTACAAAATCTATTGTCTTTGGCCAATAAGGCCGCAGTGCGAATAAGGCCCTTTCACAAAGAGCTTTCATTCGTTTTCTTTCCGAACCCATGCACCTCTAAGCGTTTGCCACTGATGAGTAAAATCATCTGGCATTTAAGGGAGGGGGGGGGGGGGGGGTGGCTCTCAACTTCCAAACTGTTGCCATAGATGCCTTCTAGTGGTCATTTCTCGAGGCCCTTTAACTCTACAGTTATCCTTTTTGCCAAGTTGTTCTATTTAACATTTCTTTGTCTGGTTCGACTCACAACCTTTTTTTGGTAAACCATATGACCAAAACAGAAGATGCCTAAAAACTCAGCGAGATAACTACGGTATGTTTTTCACAAATTTTTAACGCAATATTATGAGAACGTTCTAACACCACATGTGTAGCATGGATTAAAAAAGATTATTTCTAAAAAAAATTTGACATCATAAAAGCCCTCCTTTGAGATACTATTCAAAATATCAGTTCCATTTTTTTTTGTCCAAATAGAAATTCCCTGCTATGTACAGTTGACGAAAAATGACGGGACAATTCCCATCTGGTGAAAAAACCACCTCTTCCTTTCATTTCCTGACAGTTTTTTACGTGCTTTTCACTGAAATGCACGATAGAGGACTGGGACTAGTTGTGCATATGCCTTCTGATTGAAATGATGTCAGATTTCCATTATTGGAAGAGTTAGTTCAAAGAACCATGCATGGCTAAAAAGCTTCCTTAGCAGCCATTGTCTTTCTGTATTTAAGAGCTACCCCATGAGTCTCACTTTCACAAGGAAAAGGGTTAAATGCGACATATTTTAAGGACGGTGCCTACTATTGCTATAATGGGCATACGTTCCGTGCATCTCGAGGTACGCGAATTTCCCATGGGTGGTGCTTATTGACACAGGGATATTTCCTTGTGACCTTGTTTATTTGTTTATGAGCATTACAATATGATCATTTCTGTGTGGTTCAAAAGTATGCAGAGAAAGCAGAACTTAGGAAGTGATCTTGGCATCAAAAATGAAAATTGGGGGTAACCATGCATTTTTCAGAGATAATTAAGCTTCAATTTGGAAAAGAACTCCATACGTTGCTTTGTATTTTAAAGCTTTTTACAAATATTGTTGATTAATTATCTTCGAAAAGTGCATGGTTACCCCCAATTTTCTTTTTGGATTTCAGTAACACTTGTTAAGATCTACTTTTATCACATCCTTGAAGTAAACCGCGCAAAAATACATGTACCTTTGAATTAGGAGGCACCATCCTTAACTTTAGTGGCTATTATTTTAGGGTGCTTAGGGGAAATCTTTAGGTAATCATGAGTTTAAGACTAGGAAATGGTAATGTGGAATTCCTTTACTGATAAAATTATCATTACGTCATGAACAACATGATTTTGAGCAAAAACGGCCTTTATCCAGCCGATTTGCCATAAACTTGAAAATTGTCAGGCAGACTTTTTTCTGAATTTTTAAAAGTGTCCATCCACGCTTCTCTTTCCTTTTGCTGTTTTTTTTTTTATGTTGTTCAAGTTGCTATTGCAATGTTGAGTTCTACTTTTCAGGCATTTTGGGGGTCATGAAATTTCATCATTTTGCGTGACATATCCCCTTTAATCAAAACAAGCAGTGATATTGATCTGGAAACCACCAAGAAGTCAAAAGGTCAAGATGGTGGACTCATCAAGCTGTGATTTCCATTGAATTTTTTACCTGTAAAACACCCCAGAAAGGGCAGCTAAGATGGAGGAATGTGTCAAGCCATATTCAGAACCTACTTTGTACCTGGCTCTGAAGTGGCATCGGTTTTAGAATTTTTAGCTAAATTGCATTATTACCTTTACTCTCCAATCAGATTTGGCAGCACCCCTTTACACCAAGCTGCTTACTTTGGACATTTTGACTGTGCTGCCGTTCTCCTTGCGGCGGGTGCATTGGCTAATGTAGAGGAAGCCTGGGGTCAAACTCCATTGTTCCTGGCTGCACAGCGGGCTCACAGGTTTGTCTAGAGTTTGTATCCGCCTTTAGATTGCATCTAAACAAAATTGTTTTTCGTTCCTAATGTAAATCTCCCCATCCAAAGCAAACATATGTCACCATTGTCAGTTTGTCACCAAGAATTTCACTTTGTCTGTGCCGTGCAAGCCAAGTAAACTTGGCAGAACTAGCAGTCATTTAGACCCACAATCGTCGTGTGAGAGGCATAGGTCTAATCTCGATTTTACATCACAAACCGCTTTGCATTCCTGTTTGCAAAGAAATTTTGCATCGCAAAGCAGTTTGTGACGTCAAATCGAGACTAGACCCATGCCTTTTCCATCAGGTTCGTGGAGGTCCAAATTATTGCTAGTTTTGATGTAGCTTTGTCTGCATTTGAAAAGTGAAACTTTGAGGTAAGAGTGGTATAACATGTTTGCTGCTGGTGGGCAAAATTATTATTGTAAATGAAAAATGTTTGAGTTTAGGTGCACTTTAAAGGAAGAACTTCAAAGTCGTTCAATTTAAAAAAAAGTCAAGGATTTAAAAGTTAGGAAACTTTCGAAGTTTTGAGCTGAAAAGAACTTTACATTTGTGGCTAATAAGAGCTTTTAAGGTCCAATGGAAGAATTTTCATTTTTTAGCTTAAACAAAGGAAAATGCAAATTCCAGGCTCTTTTGTTTTTGCACAATTCAAAACTAGTGCATTTCCTTGCTGGTAAATTTCTACTGGGTTGTGTTTAGAGATTTAAGTATAAAGCACAGTAGGTTTGCATGAAAACAAGGTCCGGAGTTGGTCCAGGTCAACTCTCCTTCATTGGCCCTCCCTCCCCTGGGCAAGGTGAAAAAGTGAGGGGAGATACTGTCAAGAAATTTCCTCACTCTATTCGTTTCCTGTAATCTCTCAGACTTTGGGAGATACTTTGGAAGCCTGATACAGGAGCTTGTTTGCTCTTGCTTCCTCTGTGGTGGGAGGATGTAAGTCAGGACAAGGCATGTTCATGCAGCACACAATCCAAAGCGGGAATATTTGGTGAATTTTTTTTTACTGTGTAAAAATCTGGAATAGTTTACTTCGCGAAATTTGCCATCTATCCAAAAACAAGAGACCACTTTCGATATAATTAAGATTCAGTCCTAAACAAAAGGCATCATCTCGAGGGTCTGGGGAATAAACTCATACAAATCCTTATATTTATTCCCCAGAGCCTCGAGATGATGTCTTTTGTTTCGAACTAAATTTAAGTATATCGAAAGTGATCTACCGGTATTTTAAAGTTAAAATCCACAATATCCTACTCCAAAGACTTTCAGAAGAAAATGACTATATTGATTTTTCTGTCTTATAACAAAAATATATTAGTACTTTTGCTTTTCATATTTTCACTTTGTATTGATTTGATTTTAGATGATATTTTCATATTCTAGTTGACTGTATACTCTGTACGCTAGTTATTTGTATACCTGTTCGTTCTACAATGTATTGTTTGTAAAACTATTGAATACCGTAGCTTTCTCTACTTGTTCTCTCTTAACCACTGCTCGCCTCGACTAGCTATTGCTAACTGCCAGCAGTGCAGATTGAAAATGTATCACATAATGAAATTCTACAATAAACCAGGGTTCGTACGCGTCTTGAAAACCCTTGACAACCCTTGAATTTTGAGAGTACATTTTCAAGGCCTTGAAAGTCCTTGAAAATCTCTGCTCTTCATTCCTGGTCCTTGAAAGTCCTTGAATTTTTTCTGACCCACAAAACTTCAGTAAAAATAATCAGCCATGCAAGTCAGCATGTCATAAAAACGCGACAAGCTGTGGGGTTGAGAATGGTTGCCAGTGCCTTTGCATTATTTTCACACATCTACGTTACGGAAAATGAGCAAGAATTGTACTGTCAGTCTATTTCCATGGGTAAATTCTTTGGCGTAAATAAAAAAGAGGTCCTTGAAATTTCAAAATTTGGCCCTTGAAAGTCCTTGAAAAGTCCTTGAATTTTTGGTCTGAAAAAGTGTACGAACCCTGATAAACGGAATAGACGGAGTTTTGTTTTTGTTTGAAGTGATGTGGTCAGAATCCTGTTACAGTATGGTGCATTTGTGAACCAGACTGACAAAGCTCACTCTAAGACTGGTCTCCATGTGGCATGCGAAGCTCAGAGTGTGGCTTGTGTGCAGTATTTGCTCGATGCTGGTGCTGATCCTAATGTACAAGCAGAACATGGCCGTACCCCACTTCACATAGGTATGTGCTGCTGGTCTTTTAGGGGAAGGCTGGAGTGTCATGGTACCTCTCCTGGTTTTTGAAGCCGTGCTTTATAAAGGAAATAGAATATCGTAGATTCCAAACGTGAAATTCGCGAACTTTGCGAACTTTGGAGAGGAAGGATAATGTGGGAAAATCTCTTTAAAAGTTTTAAAAAGCTCCTAAAAACGTGAAGAAAAAAAAAAGACAACAAGGTTCTTCATAGTTGAGAAAAATAAGATCTTTGTTATTGATTTTACAGCAAATAGTTATTTCGGTTGGGGTTATTCTTGTCTGTAGAGTCGCTTTCCTTTTGGTCGTCTCCAAGAACACGGACTCTGACGACAACCAAAAATACTCGCAGTTAATTGTATAATTTTGTAACCGTTAGCGGCCGTTATTGTTGCAAATTTCTGAGAATTAGCGGAAGAGCCGCAAGTCCATGATTCGCGGACTTCCTGCTTTGGCGGGTAAGGCTAAATCGCGTGGGTGGGTGGGTCGTGGGTCGTGTTTGTTTGAAGATAATATATATATATATATATATATATATATATATATATATATATATATATATATATATATATATATAGGGAGAATGAAAAAATGAGTCGCTGGCGAACTTCTCACAGGTCTGGTATATTATAATCTCGTGTAAACGTTTCGCCCTTCGGGCTTCTTCAGTACACGCTAAAAACTAAAAACTAAAAATACCTGATACAACTGAACTTGCGCTATTTATACAAAACCATGAACCAAAATGTGTAAAATGTTTAAAATTACAAAAAAATTATAAAAAAATCACAATAATATGTCATGTAATATGCGCGGTTGGAATACATTAAGTGGACAATACGTGACATAAGAAATAGTTAGCTCTATTCCGAAAAAGGCGTTAATCACCAGACATCGAAACTAATAATTTAAAATAAACAACAGGACTTTGTAAATCATGCAATCAGGTGGCCATATGATGAGCGCAAAACAAGATCCCAAGAGAAAGCCTCTGGAACCACGCCAGTACTAAAAACAACAGAACCCCGCCCAGGGGCCCTAAAAAGTAATAGAATCCCTGAACAGGGCCTGTGAGAATGCCGATCTGCACAGCGTAACTGGAAAAAAAGCCCAACTGGTTGCACAATTACTCCAGTGAATGATTGATTAAACCTTATTCTATTTTTGGTATTAAACTCGGATCTTTTGTTCAAGCCGTAAGGTTGGAGGGTGCATAACTGTGCGCACAGTAAGGGTTAGGGTTAGGGTTAGGACCCACGACCCACGACACACGACTCGCGATCCACCCACCCACGCCGATTAGACACTCGCTTTGGCTGTGGACCGTCGGTGTTCTTGGTGCTGACTAAAAGAGAGCGAGGTCTGGGGGCGATAATGGGTCGGGGCTATCTCTACTTAAGTAAAACATGATTTTACATAAGTTAACGCTTGATCAAGTGTACCCACCGAAAGGGTTCTAATTCGCTTCATTTTGCACTTTAAGTACTTAGAGGTGAGGAGTCTGGCCCCTTGATACAGCTTCTGGTAGAGTACGGCGCGCGATTTGATGTATTGGATGACAGCGGTAATTCACCGGAAACCATACTTCAGTCATTGGTGACGCGCTATGGAAACGGACCAAATATGGAAATGTCTGAATCCTATCAGCAGTTGCTTCAGTTATTATGGGATAGCAACGGTGAGCTTTTTTTTATCGGTTAGGTTCTTTTCAATGGATTTTACTGTTAGTGTGGGCAAAAATGAACTCAGGTCGCTGTGTCAAGGAAATCGTTCTAAAATGATTTTTAGACTATATGAAGTGAAAAGAAAGAATGAAATGAAAGTTGGAAAGATCATTGCACTTAGTTGAGCAACTTTAAGTGCTATTTTCAGCAAAAAATTAATTCTTCTTTTTCTTTGGATTTCAAAACTATGTTATGGCCCGATTTACATGGTACAATTTTCGGCGTATGCGACAAGCTTACGATTGTCGCAGATTAAAATGCTGGGACATTTTTTCTGACATACACGACAATCGTAAACGACTTGTGGGCCTGCCGTAAGCTTGTCGCATGCGACAAAAATCGTACCGTGTAAATCGGCTCAAACTAAACACTAAAGCCCCATTTACACTGCAGAAAATTTTAGGCACGGCTCGGATAAAAGTGGTACGCGTACCCAAAAAAATAGTACTGGTTAGTCATTTACACGTCCTTTCTTCTACCGTGCTAAACGATGTAAAATTATGTTTTGGTACGGGTAAAAGGCTCAACATCTCGGCCAGCGTACTCGATTCTTGCCTAGTGCGCATGCTGCTAACATGGCGGACGAAAAGTTCTTAGAATTTCTTCTCATAAGAAGACCGCATGTGTTCCAGCAGAAAATACGGAAATCGACCCTTCTCTCGACTGCTTTACAGAAGAATAGAAAAAGGTGGAGGTACAGGTTGTTGATTGTTTTATCAGTTCTCGCTTGTACTTCTATTGAGCGACGGTTTTGGACACTCACACGAAGTGGTCAATGGTTTGAGATAGTGGAGACAGCTTTTACAGAAAAAGAGTGGTATGACAACTTCCGCGTTTCAAGGTCAACGTTCGACTACATTGTCAGAGAGATTCAGGACGAAATTGTTCGAAAGGACACTCCAATGCGTAAAGCCGTCTCTCCGAGGAAGAGGACAGCAATAACCCTCTATTACATGAGTTCCACTGCGGAATACAGAACAATAGCTAACTTATTCGGTGTCTCCACGTCCTTCGTTTGTATTTGTATAAGAGATGTTTGTAAAGCTATAACAAAAAAGTTGAAAAACGATTTCCTAAAAGTACCTGAAGGGGAAGACTTGAGGGAAGTCATAAGGCAGTATAAAGAGAAATGGGGATTTCCATCATGTGCAGGTGCTATCGATGGTACCCATATTCCCATACAAGCTCCCCTGGAAAACCGTACTGATTACATAAACAGGAAATCTTATCACAGTATAGTGATGCAGGCACTGGTGGATTCAAAGTATTTATTTCGAGATGTCGTCATTGGTTGGCCAGGCAGTGTCCACGATGCCCGAGTGCTGTCCAACTCAGAGCTTTATAATCGTGGATGCAATGGGCAACTTTTTGATCCCAGCATCAAAGAATCAATACTCGGTGTTGATATGGGCCCTTTGATTCTTGGGGACCCAGCCTATCCTCTCTTGGACTGGCTAATAAAAGCTTATCCAGAAAACCAAAACACACCCAACTGGCAACGGAATTTCAATTACCGGCTCAGCAGAGCACGTATGACTGCGGAAGACACCTTAGGTAGATGGAAGGGACGTTTCCGACGTGTTCTTAAGCGTATAGATATGGCTGTTAGGTCTGTATGCTACTTGGTGGCTGCGTCATGCATACTTCATAACATCTGTGAATTAAGGAAGGATGACTTTTTAGAAGAATGGCTCGAGGATGTGCATAATGCTGTTGAACAGCCTGACAACATCCCATTGGCAAATCAGAGGGAAAGAGATGCCTCCAACATTCGAGATGCTCTTGCAGTATTTTTCACGACACCTGAGGGCCGGACACTTGGTAGTGGCAGTGATTAAATTCAATTTTCTCCTAATTCACCATTTTCACGTACGTCACAATGCACCTTGTTTACTTTCCCCCCCGCCCCGACCAATTTTGTCTAACCATTCTGTTCGATTTCTCTTGGGACGACTGTAATACCCAGAAGAAATTGGAAACAATGGTTATGGAAAAATTGGGGGTGAGAGGTTGGGTGGGGGGGGCAACAAGATGCATTGTGGTCTATGTGAGAATGGCAAATGGACTAAGAACCTTCTCTTTTCTAAAGGGTGTTTACAAATGGATCTTGAACTTACACTGCTGTAGTCAATCTACATTTCTAAATGAGAAGCTGTGTCAGTGAACATCTTGTAATATTTTGCCCAGAGTCGTGACAGTATATTTATTTCACGTTCGCAAAAAGAATAGTTCTGTGTGTGCAGGGTTTCCCTTCGATTAGCAGTGGACTAATTCCTTTTTTGAGTTGGATCAATCTGTATTTGAAATTAAAACGGTATATAAAGTACAGTAGTTCATTTGTAGTAGCCCGTTAAAACACTGTGGTTCAATTATAGTTATAATAGCAACTTTATTTGAAATATTTTGCCAGGAAAAATATAAAGATCATAATGTAACTTTATAAGCAACATGCCAGCTTTCATATTTGTCAGTGTCTTTACTGTTAAATATTTTTGTTATACAAAATTGACTCCTTAAAAAGATAAACAGTGTAACTAGGAAATTATATCAGCTTTGTCACAGCTTATAATTAAAACAACGTTCTTTAACAGTTCAATGGAATTATTAATACTAGCTGAACAAGAAACAACTTGTTTTAAGAGGAAAAATCTTTCTACAGGCCACAACATGCTACCTTTGAGAACTTTGGTTTTAAAGCTCAAAATAACTGCTTTCACTGCCACTGGCGCCGGAGTTGTTCCCTTTATAGAAATCCATAATTTGGGGTGGATATGGATTTCTATTGTTATTTAAAAGATTTAGCAACATCAGTTCATGTTGTCGTTCCTCTCTGCGACGTTCATTATCCAGTTCCTTCAACCGCATCTCATGTTCCAACATATCTTTGTGTCGCATCTGTTCAAGCTTCATCAGCATATCCATTTCCCGTTCAGCAGCATCCTTAAAGCTGTCACTTAACACTGCAATAGATTTCTCAAGCTTGGTCTTCCTTTCTTTTTTGGAAACCTTGCTTTTCTTGACAGAAGGTTTTAATTCTTCTTCGTCTAGCTCCAGTTTGCGTTTAGCAAGTTCACTGCATCCCTCTGCTTTCATGTCATTTGTATCTTTGCTTTGCTCTTCATCATGCACACTTGCCACTTCATCATCAGAGCCAATTTTGCCATCATCACCTGTTTCACTTTCCAAATCTGAACAGAGGGAAAGAAATAAAATTACCCTAACATTGAAAACGTGATTAATACAATATGAATTTTCTGCTTTCCCTCACTACTCTAGGGGGTCCTCCAAGGGACACTGCTACCCTAGGGGGCATAGGCTCTGCCTTCCCTGCCACCCAAATTTTGCCAAAAGATAGTGATTAACATAATAATTATAATTGATTAAAAAAATAATAATAATAAATAGATAAAAGGAGAATCTGTGTTCCTCCTTTTCTAGTTTCACAAGCCTTGCAAAGGGTGGGGGGAGGAGTAATCATCATTACCCTCAGTTTCCCATGCCCCTCTCCTGGGCATGCGAATATCCCCCGCGGCTTTTCCCCCTTTTTATGTCACTGACCCTTAGGGACTCATTAATATTACCCTAACATTGAAAATGTGATTAATACAATATGAATTTTCTGCTTTCCCTCAGTTCCATGTGCTAACCTTTTATGACACAGGAAGATAATATGCTGCCACTTTTGCCAGTATGACAGTGTTGAAGTATGGTTTCTATTAATAATAATATTAGTAATAATAATAATAATTTATAAAGCACAGACTTCCATGCAATGTTCAGGTGCACAAAAAAATTAAAAGGTATACATAAGCTTACATAAAAATCTAAAAGCTTGAAATGGAGTCACTCAAACGGCTAAGCTTAGCATAATGAAGGTCATTATCCTGATATTTGTATATACCATGCAGGCCCTACCCCACCAGATAGACATAAAAAATACTTTACCTGCACCTTCATCAGGTAGACCTGAATCAATAAGACATGCGGGTGAAGATGTATCCCTGTGACCACATATTTGATCCATGCCATCAAAGAATTTCCATTTCTTTCGACGTTCAGTCCCACTTCGTTTTTGTTTATCATGATGTTGCTTATATTGCTGTTTCAGCTTTTTCCACTTGTTAATGATACTTTCTAATTTAAAATGTATCCCTATATTAAAAAAAGCGAATTTTGTCAACAGATACAAAAGCAAAACAAATACGCCGGTTATCATGCAATAGTATTCACGCGTTTTTTCCCAAAAAAAGGCAAGCGAAAATCAAATTATTCATTCAGTCCGTAAGATTACACCAGCAGGTAAATCGAACATGCAAAATCAGTCTAGCCGAAAAAGTTAACATAAGATGAATTATACTCTTCCTAAGCTTATCATTTCAAGGAACTCGCAATAAATCGTGAAGTGAATACTAGTTTCAGTCTGCAATATTTGGCACAAGGTGACCGGTGAACGTTACCTTTGTTTTCCAGTTGCACTTGAACACTTTTGTAAACAGCTCGTTTTTCCTTCGGCGTTTTAGCGTTTTCTAAACTGAACATAATTGTTTCTTCTTTCATCAGTTCTATTAACTCCTCTACATCTTTGTCCTTCCACGCTATCCCGCGAGATTTTGCTGGCGACTTTTGCAGCGTCTTCAGCTTCCCGCTAAGCGCCATGTTGAGTGAATCTCTAGTCGATTTGCACATGCTCTCCCAAATCGGTGCTGACCAAAGGCGCGAAGGCTCATCAGAGAAAAGTTGGTTCGGCACAGCTAATCGTTTACACTGCACACATTATCTCAGCTGGGCTAGATTTTCAGGATCGCGTACCAATTTTATCCGTGCTCGGACTACCTCTCGACATGGTCCGAGCACGGGTGAAAGTTTGGTCCAGCACGGATGGGGCAAAGTAGTTTACACGACAAAATCTATCCGTGCCGCACCATTTTTTTTGGTACGCGTACTTTTTTCATCTGAGCCGTGCCAAAATTTTTCGGCAGTGTAAATGGGGCTTAAGTGACTCATGTTTTTTAAGTCTCGAGTTAAAAGAAGACTCCCTTTTATTTTAACTGGAAGTTTCCTATTTCACGGTCCGCCAGTACTAATTGTATAGTCTTGGGATCGCTGGAACGAGGAGAAAATGACGTCAAAGACTCACTAGTTTAAAGCTCCGTGCAAAAGGACGCAACAACTCCCAACCTTGTTGGGCCAGTGTTGGCCGACAATGTTGCGTCCGGCGCTAGAAGTTTGACCAGTTTCGAACGTCGCGAAACAACTCCCAACAACACGCAACAGGGTGTGTAAACGGGCGCAACATGTAACACCCAACAATGTTGGCCAACAACATTGGGACAATGTTGGCCAACAATGTTGGGACAATGTTGGGTCCGTTTGCACACGGCTTAAGAATGTAATCCGTGCGTACGCGGCTGAATTAATATGCAGCACGGAGAGTTTGGGGCTTTCAGACTTTTAACCTCGTGTTTTGCATATATAATAAGCTGCGTTTACACGCAAAAATTTTGAGCTAGTGACTTTTCCCTAGATCCAACCCTCTGAGGACGTGAGTAATGGCGGACCGTGAACAGCCTTTGGATAAAAATCAAAGCTCAAACTTTTGCCACTTTCAAAATCTGAAGGAAAAAAGGAAGTGATTTTTTTATCATAGTAGCACTTTAAGCTGTTGCAAAGTCCAGGCGTGAACGAGATTCGAACCCATGACCGCGCGATTGTTGCTACACTTGCTCTACCTGGGGTGAGCCTCACTGTGAAATTTCTTAATGCCGTTTACTGACATAATGTCTTTCCTGATTTCGTTTTAAGAGAAACAAAAACCCTAAGGGTGCCTTAATAATCGTGTTTGTTTTTAAATTTGTATTTTCAGAGAAACCTAAGAGCTTAAAGCGTCTTTGCCGTCTATCAATTCGCAAGCTTCTCTCGCCATGCACGATTGAACTTGTTGACAGTCTGGGCGTACCATACTGCCTTAAAGTGTACATTCTACACATTGTGGAGCAAAGCAAAAAAGTCGATAAGATAATGTCAAATTAATAATAATATTATTATCTTTTGAGTGAATTTAATGTAGTTACCTCCTAGCTATTATCATAATAATAATTCCTTTTTATTGAAGTCTCAATCTTATTAAACTGAGCACAAAGGTCTCTTCTATATCGGTGGTTTGCAACCGATACAACACAGATAACAATGCTTCAATGTGCAGTTGCTGGTGGACGAACAAAGGGAGCCAATGAGAGATCTTTTGTTTTCGTCCACTAACATGGCGGCGATGACGTCACGTGAAAACCACCTATAAGGTCATGGTACTGATTAGAGAGACCTTGAGCGCTTACCATTTGAATGAAATTTTCGGTGAGAATGTTTCGATAAATGGTACTGCACGTTCTGTACTTAGAAAAAGAAAATGGGAATGTGCCGTATCATTTGCCAGAAAAACGGGTTGTTCCGGTTGAAAAACAAATGAAACGGTCTTTTTTCTCTGGCACTTGTAATTGTGGACAAATCGTGGACAAATGGTACAGAAATTTCCGGGCATTCCGGTCAAAGCGAGAAAAAGGGAATGCCTCGAAAGGTATTACCTTTTTTCCGAAAACATTCCACCGGGATGAACCGTTCCATTTAAATTCTCTCCGGAATTTCCGAAAATTCCATTCAAATGGTAAGCGCTCCTTATTTTTGCAATTAGGCTTAGCTACATGATTCCGGAATTTTTTGGGGGAATTTTAGAAACTCTCGGGAATTTTAGAAAAAAATTGACAATTTCGAGAACTTTAGGGCAATGTGAACATTCGCCTGACATGTTGGAAACTTTTCACAGGCAAAAACGTTGACAGAACGTGTTTTCTGTTTTTTTTGTATTCCAACCTACCAGGAGAGGGGTCAGTCCGTTTATATCCATTCCTTATCGGCGGTTATTCACCAAAAGGGGTCGTACAGTGCATCTAAGCAGCGGTTTCTCACCGTAGTTTCGGAATCCGGATCTTTGCTTGATAGCAAATATGGCAGACTTTGCACCATAAGAAACGAAATTTACAAGAATTTTCGGGAATTTTAGAGAGTTTTTGGAAAATTTTAGACATTTCTAAAAGAATTTTAGAGCTTTTGTTTGGGAAATTCCGGAGAGAATTTTAGACAAATTTTCGGGAATTATGTAGCTAAGCCTATTTGCAATCAAACCTCGCGACATTAAAACAAATCTAAGGTGTTTTTTTATGAGCGAAGAAAACTGGAGTACTCGGAGAGAAATCTCTCGCGGCATAGTAGAGAACCATCAAACCATACTCACATGTGACGTTGAATCCGAGAATCGATTCTTAGCCAGATTAGTGAAAAAAGAGTGCTCTGATTTTTCTCTGCTTTCCCCTTGAGAAAATCGCTTGGTTTGGGTTTTCTCTCGTTTGTAATGATTTCCTTGATCTCTGTTACATGGATGGTTGCATGGTCGGCGTTTGGGTCTTAATAGGGAGCGTGAGCGCAAGACCGACGACGACGGCTATGAGAACAACACAAAACATTGGCTTTAATGACCAAAAAAAAGATTGCTCTGCACGCCCAGCACGTGCGTTGTACATTTTGGTACATTTTTGAGCCGTTGTCGCCTTGACAACGACGTGAAATGACCCAATTTGGGGTCATGTGAAGGACGCGAGCACCTCGCCACAAATTCTCAATTTTCTCTCTAAACCTTCCCAACGTTTAGATACGTTTTACTCTTGGAATTTTGATACACACTGTCCATGCCGAACGATTTGAAGTAATCGCGAAATTATTACAGTGATGGGAAAAAAACTATAACGATAACGTTGTCGTTCCCTGCTAGGAGAGGTCTGTTTTCTATTGCGGTTGCTGGACTGACGAGTACGGGAAAAGAAACCTCTCCCAGGGGTCGAAACTGTGTTGAGCATGTACGGCGGTTACTTAGCGACCGAATACGTGATACGTTC
>OX421446.1:56499051-56509051 GCA_949126865.1 Montipora capitata
ACCCGAAGGGCTATGACTGAGGCATCAGGTTCACTTAAAATCTCTAATCACGAGGTCATTGTAATCAAAATGATCGATATTACAACTTTTGACAAATCCCTTAAAGCTACCTGGATTAAAAAAAATACCTGAATACAGAAAACTGCAGCAAGTGGAAAGTTTTTTTAATATCTAGAACTCGCAAAACATGAAGGCAACGCCGTCTCTAACGGGAACCTAAACAGAAAAGACATTGATAATCTAAACATAGATGACCCATTTGTAAAAGAAGTTATATGACCGTACGTACGTCCACTCCGCCATGTATGCCAATGTGAGCGGCATCACGTGACCAGATCGCGGGCTCTAGTTTAGAGCATTCATCGAGGTCAGCTGGTTTTTTTGTCACGTTGACCCCGACCAGGTATCCGGTTTCGATTGGATCGCAGGCACAAGCTACACACTGTTATTTTCAAAGAGTCAATTTTACTCCAGTGCTGGAGTGAAAAAGTGGAGTAAAATAAAGCGGAGTAAAATGTACTCCTAAGAGGAGTTAATTCAACTCCACCAAGAGTAATTTTTACTCTTACTAGTTAATATTCAAAGGCAATGACTTTGCTAGAGTAAATTTTACTCTCCCTACAGAGTAATATAATATGCTGGAGTTAATTTTACTCCTATTTATCGGGATACTGAGTAAAGTCTACCCCACCTACTTTCTGAGAAAAAAAGTAGATGAGGATTTTACTCCTATGTATTTTTATAGAGTAAATTTAAGTTTATCCAGTCTAAGATGTGGAATTGGGGTTGTTTTATTTTTTTGAAATCCACCGATTAATTCTTTGTTTTCGAGGAGTTGGAGTGAAAAAGTGGAGTAAAACTAAACGCAGTAAAATGTACGCCTCTTATTTAGTACCAGCTGTAGTACTCCACTAATCAAGAGTAAAGTATGCTGCCCTCCAAGTCAACAGTTTTACAGGATTAAAATCCTGTTAATGAAGGCCGGTATCTTTCCACATTTTAGTGAGGGTTAATTAATACGATGAGGCCGCTCTGAATCTTGCTGGTTTTTTCGTTTTTAATTGGACGACGCGGTAAGAAAGAAAGATCGTTATCCTCCGCCATCATATCCGCCATATTGGATAACACACTAGAGAACAGACTGGAAACTAGTGAGCCGTTTTGGTCAGCAGTCACCGGTGCAGCCCTTTGCCCTTTACTGATTTCGGCGGGTCTTTCGGCGGTTTTACTCGAGTTTGAATCAACGACACAATTTGTGCTGACGAGTTTTTCGTTTGTTTACTCTTTAAATGCTGATCCAAAGCAAGGAAATGCTTACAACAACTCAAGCAAAAAGGTAAGCGTTAACTGAACTCTGAGCAGATAATATTTGATGCCTTAGGCCCGATTCACACACTGCGTACTTTTCATGAGCCGAACTTAATTCGAGTTCGACCGACACAAATTAACAAAAGTACGCCTGTTGATTCAGAAGTCGAACTTAACTGGCCCCTCCACAGCAGTTCCAAAGCCATTACCAAGAAAACCAATTGATTTTGTCAGCGATTTTCATGTAGAAGGCAAAACATGGTTTACGTGTATGCATGATCATGAAGTTCGGCACATGAAACGTTCGATTCGACGTCTGAAATCAAAGCCGATCCACGGCCATGCTAAAGCCGAATTCCCGTCTAGGCCAGGCGAAAAGAACGCCTGAGCCATTCCAAGTTAAAATAGCCGTTCTTAATTGATTCAAACGTCGAACTTTTCATTTAAGTTCGGCTCATGAAAAGTATGGCGTCTGAGTCGGGCCTTATTGTCTTCAAAATGACAATTTAATGTAAGCTTATGTAGAATTCAAACCTTTTACATGCACCTTCAAGTCCCAAATTTGTCAGGCAAGGATATTTAATTTGGCTTAAGTGCTTTAACAAAATGGAAGGAATTTCACAAGAATAATGAAGCTTTAGATCAAATGGTTAAGCAAATGATTTGGTATTAGAGTGGCAGCTCTCACCGCAAATTACATGATGACAGAAAGCAGAAAGCTTCAGCTGTCATTTAAACTATAGTATTCAATGCAAATAGTATGTTAATGCCTGCATGAGATTGTTATTATTGGCGTTTAAAGAAAAGAGAGCCAAAGTTTGACGAGTCTGCTTTTCAAACACTTACAAAAAAATCAAACAATTCATCTTGGATCAAAGGCCACATTATATTCTTTTGGTAATTTGTAAATACATTTCAGATCTATTTCACAAAGTATTTTGGACGTTGGCGAACTGACATATAAGCGTTGGCGAACTGACATTAGACGTTGGCGAATAGACTTCATAAGTTGGCGAACATGTCGTTGGCGAAATGACACGTTGGCGAAACGACCGGTTACCCTGTTGAATATAACAGAAGTGACACTGTCTGACACTTGCAGAGTGCAGACCCCAAACTAACCGTAACTCACAGTTATTGAAAGCTAAACGTTTTAGTTAAAATGGGTGTTTAAAATCGCTATTTGTAGGCAGTCTGCAGTTGTTATACACCTTAGAAATAATCAGCTTTATTATTACCAGCATTTTTTTGAGACATGTGATATTGAGTGTTCTTATCTGAATGAAATTCTTATGACATCTTTTATCTGTAAGTAGCAGTAATAATTTTTGTTTGAATTATTTTTTCCAAGAAAACTGAAACTTTTCACTATATTTATTTGTTTATTTACAGTTCAAATTGGAGGTGGGTACAGCTGGGAATTGGTTCATTAAAAGATTGCTGGGAAGTTTGGGCAGGGAGTTGGTTACAGAAAGTGCTGAGGCAAGCCAAGAAGATGCCTTCTTCTTGCAACATACAGTACATACCACTACATGTATCATCTATGGAAGAGGAGTTGGAGGAAGCCCCAGATAAAAGAAAAGGTTGGTGCCATGAAAAAATTCCTTTGAGGCATGTTTCTGTAAAAAAGCTGTAATGCAGTCAAACAGTTGAAAGTCTGAAAGACTTAGAAGCTGATTGTTGCTTTTAAGCGTGTGATGCATATATATATTTACAAATAACTCACATAAATTACACTTTAACAACTAATTCTTGACAGTCACTGCAATAAAATAATTATAAAGCACTGTCTGAGTTACAGGCCTGTGTACGTATAGACTAATAATACCTAGCGATTAGTGGAAGATGATGCTGCAGTTTTATTTATCCATTGTCTCACCCAAGATCTGCTTTCAGTTTAAAATTTGAAATACTGTTATATGAGATAACTCTAAATACCTCATCACACATAATTTTTTTGGAAAAGAGTGGAAGACACAGAAAGCATCTGGCAATATATTTTCAAGATTTGTTCCATGAGTTCCACCAGTATATGTGTACTTTTATCATTATGACAAAATTAATATGATAGTAAACTGAGTTACTCAATGAATCAAGAAAATTGTTAGAGATATAATCTCATGCAAGTACCCATATTTCATGTGGTTCCATTTATTTGGTACACCAAAATGGGTGGCTGGTGTCTTTTGTTTCTCAGGATTAGGGATGTATTAGATTTGTGCTCTCTTCCTATTTTGTTAGAATATTGTGGAATGATCTTAATTTTGGAAGGGGTTATACTAATCATTATTCTCTTTAATTACTTTTAAGGATGATGAGTCAATCAATGGAGAAGTTCTGAAAGCAACATTTGCAAGGATTGTTGCTTCTGGCACACTAATTGAACCAGAGACATTTACCTTGTGGCAGAAAGCAAGGTTTTGTTAGAACTTTCATTTGCTCTAATTGTTTTGATGGGAGCATACTTAATTATCAGCTTAATCTTAGGGTTTTTTTCTTCTTTTTGGAAACATAAAGTTTTTACTTTTTTCTTAAAGTGGTACTATGATCAAAAAATCATTTCCTTTTTTTCTTCAGATTTTGAAAGCGTGTTTGCTTAACACCTAACTGGCAAAATTTTGAGCTTTGAGTTTTATCCAAAGGCTGCTAGCTGTTTATTTTGAGTGTAAGTTTTGGATTTCACGGTCCGCCATTACTCACATTCAAAACTGGCCGATTGGACCTCAGAGGGTTGGATCTAGAGAAAATGACGTCATTTACTCACTAGCTTAAAATTACAGCGTGTAAACGCAATTTTGTTACATATGTAAAACACTGGTTTAAAAGTTTGAAAGCCCGAAACTCCCGTGCTGCATATTAATTCGGCCGCGTACACACGCATTGCATTCTTAAACTAGTGAGTCTTTGACGTCATTTTCTCCTTGACCCAGCTCTCTCAAGATTTTAAAGTTAGTAATGGCGGACCAATAAATAAGAAAATTCCAGTTAAAATAAACAGGTGTCTTTTTAAAATCAGAACTTAAAACTTGGGTCAGTTAGTGTTTAGTTAACATAGTTTTGAAATCCAAAGAAAAAAAAGAATGGTTTTTTTGGTCGTAGTACCACTTTCAGTGCTGGAAATAATTTTTCTTTATTCACAGGACATATGTCCTTTCAAATCTTCCTTTTGGCCGGACATTTGATAAATTGGACCGGACATAATTTATTGACTGACAACACCTTGAAGAAGAGAACTCAAGATGTGCTGGTGAGATGTTCGGTCATCGTGTCCGATCATTATGTGAAATTGGCCGGACATTTTCAAAATTTGGTCGGACAATGTCCGATGTCCGACTGTTATTTCCAGCACTGACTTTAATGTAAATTATCAACTTAAGTTCTGAATTTTTTCCTTTTGGAAACAATTCTGCTGGAGAAAAAATGAACACATTGGTAAAGTTCAATGATGGCAAAATTTTTGCATCAGTTATCCAAGGCATGTTCCATTTTTTTACGTTTGACTTCTTTCTGTAAGAACTGACTTGTATTACATGTACATAAAATCCATTTTGTTATACTGAGTCACATTTATCCAAGTATGTTGTATGCTTTAGTTTTTGTAATTGAAGTTAGATTTTGCAGCCATTGTTGCAATCTGTAATCAAAACACATACCACTCAATTTATCTTTGTTTAAGGCAAGAACACATTCAGCTGATTGCCATTTTATTATTGCCTGAATAATTAGAATAAAGATAGCTTTGACTTTTGAGATGTATTTGTATGTGTATACATTGTATTTATCACGTGAGAAATCTGACTATAAATGAAGGTACAGTAGATCTAGTGAGGGTGAATGTGTTCTGTAGAAAGAGTAAATATTACTCTGACAAGGGGAGTAAAGTTTAAGAGGGTAAATTTTACTCTTGAAAAGGAGTGGTTTTGTACCTTTTTGTCTCACCCCAGTTTTGGAGTTAATTTAACTCTGTCGAGGGTAAATTGAACTCCATTTAAAGAGTTCAATTCACTCCAATAGAAGGATAAAATTTACTCTTGTATTAGAGTGAATTTTACACCACAGGAGGGGTAAACAACACTGGAGTAAATTTTACCCCGACAAAAGAGTAAAAGATATAGGAGTAAATTTTACTCCAAAAGTGGAGTAAGCAATACCGGAGTGAATTTTACTCCAAAAATGGAGTGGTTTTGTACCTTTTTTTTTTACTCCCTTTTTGGAGTTAAATCTACTCCTTGAAAATAACAGTGCAGGTTAACTTATTGTGAGAAAGGAGGTGTTCACGTATACTTGCGGTAATTTAACGACAGTTCGTGTGTGGAATTGAACAGCGATTTGGATAATTCTTTATCAGGGACAGAACAAACTGGGCTCGTATCTGGAACTCACTCAAGAAAAGAAAGAAAACACTTTGAGGATAAGAGCATGGTTTCAATGAGCGCCAAGCACTATGATTCATGTGACTGATTGGAATTATATACTTTGCCGTTGAGTAGACTTTGAATCACAAGTAAGTGAGATAGTTGATTTACAAAAAAGGTATGAGCTGTGGTCAAAATTACTTAGCCCCTTGAGAGGACGTGTAGTTACAAGTAAAATATGAAACCCAGAGGGATAGAAATCGCGTAACATTGCATGGTATCGAGAATGTCAGTGACCAATTTCCGAGTTCACTTCAACTTCTTTTTCCCAGCTAGTTAAAGCCCGAATTGCTTTGGTTATTAGTTCTACTTTTCTTTTGACTGTAAAAGTACAGTAATATACATGAGCTGGAAAGACGGGTCATTATGAGTATGTGAGCTAAGTCCCCTATGAAAAATTAATAAAAAGGATTATCCAAAAAGCACCTTATATAAATCAATGTCACAAAATATGTGGAGTTTTGCTATAACGCAAAGAACGAAATTATCTTTAGACACTTTCCTAAAATGTGCCACTTTTAAGAAACCTTAAAATTGCCACTTTAAACATACCTCAAAATTGCCACTTTTAAGGCGCCTTTAAGTTGCCACTTTTAGAGACCTTAAATTTGCGATTTTTAAGACACCTTAAAATTGCGTTTTTAAGACGCCTGAAAGCCCGAATTGCTGAGTTGAGGCTCCTTGAAAGCAAAGGCGTACGGGCACGATCCAACCTGCGGGGGCGGTGTCCTTTTTGCCCGAAAAAATTACATAGTTCCCGAATACTTGATTGTTGAAATCCGTTTTTTACTCCCTCAAAATGTACGAAAGAAACATTCGTTTACAATCCTTAAAAGTCATAAAACTGTACGTATTCGAAACATAGAGTTTTTAGAACCTCACATAATCTATGTAGGTCTACTCGATCTAGTAACTAATAAAAACTTAGAACCTCACATACTCTGTATTAGTCTACTCCGTCTAGTATTTAAACTAGCAAAAAGCTTATTTAAAAAAGTAGCTATTTCTTCCATGGCGTTGTCCAAAAGTGTCAATTATTTTGTCAATACCGTTTGATATGACTTTATTGCCATAGGCGCGTTCAATGCAAATGATGGCGAGGCTATTCAGTCTACTCTGTCCCATCGTGCTGCGAAGATATGTCTTTAGTCTCTGAAGTCTCCGCCTTAAAAATGGCGCGAAAGTTTGGCGCGAACTGCAGCAAATACCAGCGATGAACAGATCAGCAGCCGAGCAATTCAAATGTTTTAAGATTAACCGCAAGGACTTATTTCAAAACAAGAACTTTAATATCTTTAAAGTTACACAAGTAATATTTTTATACTTTCAAGTGCTGTTTTTTATATTTTTGCCTTATTTATATTTTTTCAATTCCATCTTTTATCGTTTCTTTATTGCCCGAATTTTAAGCGTTTTGCCCGAAAATTTCCGCGACTTGGGGGGGCTGCCGCCCCCCCGCCCCCCTCCGGCTCGTACGCCTATGCTTGAAAGTGCCACTTTTAAAAGACCTTAAAGTTGCCACTCTTGAGAGACCTTAAACCTGCCACTTTTTAAAGACCTTAAAGTTGCCACTTTTATGAGACCTTAAATTTGCCACTTTTATGAGATCTAAGTTGCCACTTGTGAGCCTGGTTTTAACTAGCGACGCAAGCATAAACACAAGAGGCATACGCAAACTATTAGAGCCTTCTGTTAGAACAATAGACACTCATTAACAACAAGTAAATGCGCCTGCGTGTGTTGCTTGTCCTTATGCTTTGCGTCTCTAGTGAAAACCAGGCCTTAAGAAACCTTAAAGGGGCTAGGTCACGCCATTTTAGGCAATTTCAGCATTGATCAAATGGTCATAGAGTTAACTGAAATAACAAAATATTGGCTCAAAACTATAGAAGAACTCAAACAAAACACAGGAAAGCGAAGAAGGGACAAGGATGGACAAAACTGGGGAGGATTTAAATGGATTGCATTTGGGTAAATTTGAAAAACGTCGGCCCACCTTTTTTCGAAATTATATCAGTTTTTATCAAAATGTCATTTAAACAGCTGGAAAATCATTCTCAGTTGTTATGTGGCCGTGATTTTGCAAATGAAAGACTCTTGCTCTGCCAATTTGACGTTTAGAGCTTAGAACTAACAAAATTAAACAAAATTACCGAAAACAGCGTGACCTAGCCCCTTTAAAATTGCCACTTTTAAAAGACCTTAAAGTTGCCGATTCAGAAAGACTTGTGAATCAGCTTGACAGTAACCCTTGTCCTTTGCGAGATTTCACGACAAAATTTCATAGAAGTTAACCCCTCTCAAGCGGGGGTAGGTATCGGGATGAGGAATTTCGTGACGCCATCAGTACAGTCTGTTGCCTGCTTCAAGCGCAATGAACGCAACTAGGACAGGAGCGAAAATAAAGCTTGAAAAAAATCCATTACGTTTAAGCTTGAAATTTTCACTCTGCTCTTGGCGATGATCGTCTCTTTAAATTGATTTAACGTTTTTGTGTTGCGAACAGTTGTAATTACATCCCTAAATGGTTAGATTTTCAAGTCTATTCGGATAAGGACTATAAACCGTAGGCCCCGTCTCACAAATACCTTCCACGTTCATTAGTCCCCTGTGGGTCGTTAAAGAACCCACACACTGTTCGAGAAGAGTAGGGGATGAAGTTCCTGGTGTTGTGGCTGTCCTCTCTGAGTATATGGGTGGGTGGGTATAGCAGGTCCACATCAGCTGAATAGCTGCCAAAACTTCAATCTGCTCAAACAAATAAATAACAAACAAAGAAACAAAACAAACCGATAGTTCGTTCTCAGTGTTTCTTCGATTTGAAAAAATTGGAAAGGTTTCGTCTCATGATTCATCCAAAGGATTAGTTGACGCATTGACGCTACCAGGGGAGCAATCTACACAGCGCCGATTGCTTCCTATGTAACCCTCACGTGATTTCCAGATGACAGTTACTTAACAAAGGGAAAGGAATGTGTGGCTCATTTCAGCAGACGCTCGTGGGGGAGGAAAGGGTGACGAAGCATTAAGAGTGTTTGCGTGGGAGGCTAATTCAACCATCGCACCTTGGAAAAAATATGGAGGGTAGTTTGTCGAATAGCATAGTATGATAATCGCAAAATTCTTTAAGTGAAGAATGGTTGACATGTATTCAGTTAATTTATACAAATTACGCTTCGCATAATAATGCATGTCGTGTGCCCATTCCGCAAACTTACGCCGCCTCTGCCTGATCGATAAGGAAAATCAGTGAGTGGGTTTGCTAAGAAACTTATGGATGAAAACTTCCTTCAAACTTTAACTCATATATTTGTTTAAATGCAATCTTAAATTTATTTAAATTTATGAAAATGCGAAAGTAAGAATCAGCAGACATGCGGCGGCGGGCTGGCCCGATAAAAGTGCTGAAGTGTTTATGGCCTTGTTTTCACCAGCGCTTTTTAGGGTCAGACCCTCAGCGAGTGACAACCGGAAATCGTGTGAAAACAGTTGCTTTTCCAACGCGCTTTGACTTCAAGGGAATTTTCATTAAATCTTAGCCACCAAAGCGGGTGGCTTGAGCGAGTTGGCAATTACTTTCCGCAAATGAGGAGTCACTTGCAGTTATTCAAATCGGAAATAAAACAAGCGTGCTATTTTATTATTTTTATTATTGTATTGGCACGTGCTCTGTCCTCATTTAATCTTAACCGTGAAAGCTTTTATCATTTTTAAGTCGCTGAACGAGGTCTGCAAACAAACCACCTTCAGGAATGTTAAACAAGATAACGGCTGTCGTGAAAACAAGGAAGGATTACGTTTTTGCAAACGTTGGCCGTGTAGCACTTAAATTTGAACAGAATTAACTGATTAGAGTGTAATGTGAAGTGCTATTGTAGGTTTCTACCCCATATGAACCATGTGAGCGTTAGCCCTACTAATGGAAATGGGCCCACACAGGAACAGAGGAAAACTCTGACTAGGCAGTAGGGCTCACATGGTTCATACTTGGTAGAAACCTATTGTAGCACTTCACATTACACTCTAATCAGTTAAGTCTGTCGTGAAAACAGCCTGTAAGGACGATTCCAGTCCGGTCTACCGGGATGAATTACGTGCTTTGTAAGCGTCAAAATCACGCAAGGGATAACTGGTAAATTTTCTTGTTTTGTTTCCAAATGAAGGTTCATTTTAGCTCTTACAAGTACGGAATGGTATTTTAAAACAAAAGATGCAAAAAAAAAAAAATACCTGTGACCATGGAAATCTGGCTGCGGTTTCAAGGCAAGTCACGTGTC
>OX421446.1:56549051-56551551 GCA_949126865.1 Montipora capitata
TACGACGAGGTTGTCGTATTTATCGACACAAACCCTGCATTTTCAGTGTACACCGAGATTGCCCTTGCTGGAGCAAGGAAGTTGCTCATACCCATTAATGCTGACGATTTTTCGGTGGAAGCTGTACGGTGCATGTTGGATTTAGTCTATGGCATTTATCAACATGAAGAGCCAGCGGACTTTAAAGCATATCGCGCGTACATGTTTAACAGCAAAGCTGACAAGTACACCCTCAGGCGACCGAAGATACATCTTCTGATAAACAACAGGACGACCCAATATAATACGCGCTTAGCTAAAGCATTTAAAGCTATGGCCGAAGCTAACCTAAAAGTCCTTCACCAAGTTTACGATAACCATCAGAGAGAAAAGCAATGTTTCGTTCAACACGAAGGCCAGCCGATAACTAATAAGGAAGCATTCGAGAGACAGTACTTCGTAGATATTCAAGATTTCCACACAACAGCGGTACAATGCCTCCACATAGGCTGTCCTCTTGGAGCAATGAGCGGACGGGTAGAATTCAGGGAAACTGACAAAACAGTCCCGGTCGATAAACAAAGAGTGACCCAATACTTGGCACGCCTAGACGATCTGGTAAATAAATTATAACTTTGCTTCTGGAAAGGAGGTGGGCTTTGGGATTTCCGGTTTTTCGGTTTAGTGTCTATTGCGGTTTACAATTTTTCCCATTTTTACCATTGGTTTTCGGTTTTCGGCAACAATGGATTTGGTGTCCCATGCGGATGTCGTTTTACCTATTTGTTGTGGCTGTAAGGTTTTAGTTTGCAATTATGCTTGTCCGCAACCGCGTACACAAACTGGGTGTGTTTTCACCGACTTCACCAGCGGTTTTTCAGGTCGCTTAATTAAGGCGCTGTTACACTTTGAAACTTTTAGCTGACACTTATGTGCAACGGCGCTACAGAAAGAGTTACAGCAGGCGTTGCACCGTGTAACATAAAAGCTCGAAACTCATTCGAGAACGTTGAAACCGGTCTCGAAATGTTGTTACACGGCCTTAACCGGTTTTTGATTGGCTTACGCAGCGTAGCGTGACAAGATCGAGCGAGACCAGTTTTATGAGTGTTGTTTTATACACGTTGAAACTCCTGTTTTTATGACCACTGCGGTGTGCTGCGACCGTAGCAGAAGTAGAAAGCGGTTCTACTTTTCGTGAAACTTGTTTCGCAACAGAAGTTCAAAAAAGGTTCCACGAAACCGACCACGTTACACGTTGCAATGCCTCCTGAAACTTGTTTCGCATCGCCGTAGCACACAAGTTTCAGCTAAAAGTTTCAACGTGTAACAGCGGCTTTAGAGAGGGACAACTGGAAATCCCGTGAAAACACTTCCTTTCCCAACTCGATTAAACCAGGTAGCTTGAGCGAGTGGCTAATTAATTTCGGCCAACGAGGAGTCGCTTGCGGTTATCCATCTGACAGCGCTATCAAATCTGAAATGCAACAAGCGTGCTATTTTCATTTCTGTGGCAAGCGAAGCGAAGCCATATCATTGAAATTGTTGTATTCGCGAGCGCTCTCTCCTCATATCCCGTGAAAACACGTATCAAACCACCTTCAGGAATGTTTAGCGAGTGGCTATCGTGAAAACACGCCCATTACGCCACGGATCTGGCGAAAATAATTTAGTGAGCCTGCTCGCAGGCTACAATAGTCCTGACATTAGAAATACCGTAGTTGTAGTCAGGCATGATAAAAAGAATTAAAAAACTTGTCGTCACTGACTAAAAAAACTTATGTAAAAAGGACGTTTCGGTCAAAATACTATGACCTTCTTCAGCATAAAATGGCTTACGAATACAAATGAGTGCTTTAAAAGAGTCGTAGAAACGTCACTTGGGATTGCCAAGGGCCTTGTAAATGTCCGGAATGTAAACGTGTTCATTAATGTAATCAACTCTGCACAGTCTTCAGGTAAGAGAATTATTTGAAAGAAAGCTTATCGTCTATTTTGTGCTTCATTATTCAAGGAAAAGGTTCTTCATGGAAACGATTTGATCCTGAAATTTTAGTTTGTTGTAATATTGCGCATATTTGACAAGATGGAGTTTTTTCTCTTCACGCACGTAACGAAATAGGATGGGGTTTTTGTTTTTAATTTATATTTACTCCAGTCAAGCTGGGTTGATAGGATAAGCAGAGTTAGTGTTGCTGGCTGGAGGTGCTTTTTTGCCCATTTCCCTAATTCTTAAGCATAAAATAAAATTCAAAGTAAAATACAATACAAAAAACAATATTAAAAAAACAACAACAACAACAACAAACAAAACAAAAACTAAGCAATTGAGATAAACAAAAACTTAAGCAAAGTTAACTATTTTTAGTAAATATTTTGTTGAAATTACTGAAGCAATTCAGAGCCTAGAGTGTTGACAGTCGACTCTGAAATGGCTTCTTTCCTTTTCCGTTCGCTTGCTGAGGATTTGTTTGTTTTCTTTTTAAACTCTTGCGATTCAAGAAAAATTAATTGCCTAACT
>OX421446.1:56559051-56571551 GCA_949126865.1 Montipora capitata
GAAAGGTTTCACGAAAGTAAACAGGTCTGTTGAAAGCTTACTTGAGTTTCAACAAAATGAGCCCCAAAATCAGCAAAAAATTGTGACGCCGGTGAATGATAAAGTAGCTGCCATTTCCAAAATGATGGAATTACCTCATTTACCTGGTTATAAATAACCTCGTCTTGGAGAGTAAATTTTTGACTTTGCAGAAACAATGGTCAACCTCACTCAGAGTTTGGGCGATTGTGATCTTTGTTTTGAATTCGCTCAGTTATTGTCGAACTTTATAACACTTGACAGAAAAATAAACTTACGAAACCCGGTATCTTGCCATCATTTGACACAGATGCTTCACTGTTTGAGAGTAAACATGCCGCGGTAACTTAATCACGGCGCCCGCTGAATTCCGGCGATGTCACTTTCGATTTTGCGATTTATTTGTGCAACCAAAAGTACAATGATAAAATTGAACGTAGAAAAAATCTCCCAAAATGTTTGTCGCTGATCGTAAGTTTTTATATTTTATATTCACGGTTCAAAATTAATGTTGTTTTCATGTCTAAAATATGTTATTCTCGAGCGACCGTCCTGGAAACTTCCTTCTTCTCTTGTGTATCAATTTAATTTTGCATCAATATTTGTTTTTGTATAAAGCAAGCTAACAAAATCTGTACCTTGCTGAGTTTGCATTTGTTAGCATTAATAGTATTTTCGGTCCAATGCTTCTGTTTTACGAAGGGGTATGGTCACCTGTCCAGGTACTAACCCTGCCGAACCCATAGGGGTTAATTTTAATTAATTTTAATTAATTAATTTTACTGCTCACAGGGCACGCTTAAACTTGTAGTTCATCATCTTCCACCCACCTCTTCTCTTCTCCTCTAGCGTTATGAACAGCCAGACCAGAGGTCTGTTTCTTGAAAGTCCCGAGAACTTTTCGGGCCCGAAAAGCCAGTTGTCAAACTGCAATGCTTATTTTGAAAAGCTGATCCTTTAACATGTTTTTAATGTAAGAAAAACTAAGAGGATTGCGAAGTTTGATGGCTTAGAACCTCGGCGATGCGAAGATATAAAGGGAATTGTGGCACCCGAAATAGGCCCGAAAAGTTTCGGGACATTTGAGAAACAGGCCACAGGCCCGTAAAGCCGAGTGGGCAGTGTTTAATCTCATATCTCATATCCAACAAGCGCGAATTAAATAATTGTTTCATTAAATTCTTAAACAGAATCTGGACGTCTGGATACTTGTAAATTTCCCTTGTTGCTAGTTGCAAATAGAGAGCACTGCGATTATGGCTAAAGGCGCTGTCACGATGACACAGTGCAATTTTTCGTGAAACTTCTCTCGCAACTCCATTTCTAAAAACGGTTCTCACATTACGAAACAAGTTGTTTTACGGGTGTTACACTGAGCAACGTTTCATGCAACTTGTCTCGTTTCGACGATCACATGCATATGAGGTTGAAGGAACATTTTCATTGGCTGGTTTCGCAAACCGTCGGCGACACAAGTTGCAGGACAGATGTTAATTTAAGCCTGGCCGAACGCACGCAACATATCGCAACAGGGTGGCCAAACATACGCAACATGTTCTGCCCAACAATGTTGCAAGATGTTGCGTTGAAATGTTGCAAGCGTTTCGCCAGGCCTTTACACTGCAAAATACTATTAATTAATAGTTGACTTTAAAGCTGCCTCCACTTTTAAGTTAGTATAGTTGTACGCAGAATTCAATACGTCCAGGGCCCAGGTAGAGGAATGGACGTTTACGAGCGGAGCAGCTTTAGCATAAGATAATAATTATTCTTAAGGCCCGTTCAAACGGTCATGATAGTTGATGATAGTTTCAACTATCACGCACGTTTGAACACGAACTATTATTCACTATCATCAACTATCATCAACTATCATGCAGTTTGGACATGTTCAAATTCGACATGATAGTTCATGATAGTTTTTTCCGTTTGACCGAGCGGATGATAGTGCATGATAGTTTTTCGGTCAGCGGGGGTAACCAAGGCGGGCTCAATGCAATATGGCTACCGCAAGTTTGCCATTGTCCTGTGAGGAACAACAAAACAATAATTTGGACGAATATTCGGACGACAGTGACGCTGAAAGCGAGAAAGTGAGAAAAGCTAAAAAAGCTAAAAAACCAGACAACGAGAAGTGGAGTAGTAGTTTGATATGCAACCTAATAGATGAGTACGAGGCACGGCCATGTTTGTGGAACACTGCGATGACTACCACAATCGGGATGTAACTGGAAAAGCGAAGAAAGAACTGGAGGAAAGTCAAAGTGAATTGCATCATGTTCATGGCCAAATGTTTACATCCCTTTCTCTTCTCTCCTCCGTATCCACTCTTTCGTCCTTCCTCGTTTGTGGCGGCCCAGCAACTCTTCACGTATGTCATCCTGCATTACAGCCACTAAAATTGTGGCAATAGCTGCTCTTCTCGGCTGATACACAGCCATTTTCGTCACGAAATTCAAATCCCCGCCATATTTGTTTACAATCGCGCGCGGTAGGAGACTAGGTACCAGTTAGCTACGCCAGCACATTGCGCGATTTCGTCAACTATCATGAACTATCATGGACCGTTTGATCGCAAACATGATAGTCAATGATAGTGAATGATAGTTGAAACTATCATCAACTATCATGACCGTTTGAACGGGGCTTTAGTATAACTACATAGGTGATTATTGAAAATTCTCCGCGCTGATTGGTCACCGTTGAGGTTGATTATTACTCGATAATCATAAGCCATTTTTTTCAAAATGGCCGTAAGCCGTTTTGTCGAGTCGACGGACGAAGAAATTAATTGTTTTAAAGAAAATGCATATCAAGTTTTAAATAATCACCTATGTAATTATACTAAACTCACAGCCTCGGCGAATATCGATGAATAAAAACCGAGACGAAATTCATCGATATTCACCTCGCCTTCGGCGAATAATTGTTAAATTTTGAAGCGGAAAGAACAAATCGCTTTATCAACGCTGAATTTGAAAAGGATGTTGCATAGTTTCGAGTCGTTGGAAATGTAAAGGTTTGATCATGATCTATGTACAAGTAGAGACAGAAATTAAAGGAACAGTCACGTTCAATTTTTGCGGCAATTTTGCCCCGTTTGAAAATGTAACATACTGAAAATGATGAAGTTTGTTATTCTTGAATAATGTAATGATAATAAACATTAATGTATGGTCCCAAGGGAAACAGTTAGTTCTTTTTGCCCAAGAGTCCTGGTGTTTCCCGAGACGAAATCATATTTTTGCTGGATTTTTGAGACAACAGAGGAACACAGGAAATGAATAAACATGCAAAACCATGTCATGGGTTGCTGCATTATAAGCATTGTTAGGGATTGCCTTGGATTGCAAACACTCTCACAGTTCTTAATTCTAATTTTCTTACCATAAGAGTTTTCTACACATATTTTTCACTCGATGTACTTGTTAATACACCGTTTCAGTTCCTTCACAAGGTCATCGGATTTTAACAATAGACCCATTCCGATATATTAAAATTCAGTCCTGAACAAAGTCATCATCTCGAGGTTTTGGGGAATAAATAATCTAAGGATTTATAGGAAATTATTCCCCAGAGCCTAGAGACGATGCCTTTTATTTAGGATTAGACCCCTTTCAGTTAACAGGGGCACCAAACGAGAATATAGTTCAAACCCACTTAAACATAGCATTGTTAAACTATTTTCGTATTTAAACGGTACATATAGGCATATTTTGATCCCCTAAAAATTTTTCATCTATTCGGATTCCCTAGCTGAAAGTCTAGTGATCCGAAAATTATAGTGATCAAAACTTACCTTTTCGAAGATTTCAGCCAGAAAAAAGGCTCCCGAAAATTCTAGGTGACCTTTTTAGGGTAAAAATCCGTTTAAAATGGGCAATAATACCATGTTTTAGATGTTCGAAAATCCTAGGACAGGCAGGCAAGCAAGGAATTTTACAACAAATGTTCCGAAAATTCTAGATCTCAAATCGTCTTCCGAACAGATATTTTCCGAAAATTGACGTTGGGTGCCCCTAAGTTAATTCCCAATCTGGAGGACAAAACAATAAGATTGATTTGCATTTGAAAGGTTTGTTTCTCTCCGGGGACAGAACAACCATTGTTTTGTCCTCTAGATTGGGAATTACTGAAACTGTATCTTACTATTCATTTGGTCATTTAATATATCTCCGATTACAAAATCCAGAAGGACATCTAAATAAATTATTGACATAAAACCGTGCCACATCAACATCACGAGAACTGTGATTGGTTGAATCTTGGTCACGTGTTTTGTTTTTCCTCGAGTCCTCATATTTTCCTCGACTTCGTCCCAGGAAACATCAGGACTCGAGGGAAAACAAAACTAACTAGTTTCCCGAGGGACCAGCCATTAGGTGCTTTGTTATATATTTAGACTTTTCCTTCAACAATCGCAGCAAAACATCCGGAGCAGGCACCAACTGCGGAATAGGCTAGTTTCGAATTGTGCAGCAACAAAAGAACAGAGTCGCGGTTCAGGGAAATAATTTGCATTTTCCTTTGTTTTGAACAAAGCAAAATGCTAATTATTTCCCTGAACCTCGACTCTGCTCTTTTGTTGCTGCACAATTCGAAACTAGCCTATTGTATCCCGGTCGGGATAAGTCGGGATACATTTGAATTTGATGATCAGGGGCACGTGACCAAGAATCAACCAATCACAGTTCTCGTTTTGTTGAGTGAAAGTTTAGGTCTATAACAACCACTGTTGTTTTTTTGCAGTTCGCACTGTGGCCGTAAATGGAACTTGGAACAAACAAACACCGCAACTTACAGCACGTATGTAGTAAGATGTTACTTCTATCTCAAGATCTTTGAATCAAGCGATAAAAACAAACTTTGAAGTTTAGCGGGCTGTTCTGTATAGAATACGTCCCGGTAATAGATAAATGAATCTCTTCATCGATTGTCAAGTTAAGTGTACAATGGTAAAGGCTACACTATCCTGCAAATAGCAAAGTTGCTCTAGGGTAGTAGTGTTTTATCCCAATATGTACAAAGAAATCTTAACTAATTGATTAATTGATTAAAAGCAAAAAATAAACAACCAAAACCAAAAGATGAATTAATTTATATCGACAATTTAAGAGAATAACGGAAAATAAGTCTCAACGTACTTAATTACTGGTATGATGACAAATTCCACTGTAAAATATTTCTACTGACTAGAAGAAGAATCTGGGATGCTCACAAAAAAATCCGAGTGTTCATTTTCAGCACTCGAACTTACGACCTTCCATTCACGAATACACGAATATGGAAGCATAACGCCATCCAAAAAAATTACCGACCCAGAAAACATAATACACCATATTCCAAAATGGCCGCCATTTTATTATTCTTTTGTTTCCTTGCAAATTGGCCCTTTTGGCTTCGCTTTCAAAACCCAGAGCATTCAAAAAAAGAGTATTTAATTTTGAACGAGACCAAAAGGACAATTTGCTATCAAATAAAATAAAAATAAGTGGCGGCCATTTTGGAATACGATGTATAACAGAAATACTTCAACTTCATCAGTTGAGTGTTTGATTTACTATCGGTCAAAACCCTAATGAGGTCCAACATCCCCATCTGCAGATTTTAAAAAGGAGTGAATATCTGATAATTTCGTCCAAAACACTTTTAGATCGAACAGATCAATTAGTGTATTATATAGTTATTAAAGGTTTTAGTTTGGTAGCATTGGTTATAGAGCGAGTTTCAATCACGGTGTCACAAAACCAAAACCAAAGTAATTACTTTGGCCAATCAAAAAGGACGGAGACAATACAGTAAACCAATCAAAACTCGAAGTAATTATACGTAGACGACACAAAGCGCGGGAAAATGTGCACGCGCCAGCCACGATTGGTTTTACTTCTGATTGGTTGAAAAAGTGGCGCGAGAACTTTGAACCAATCACTGAGTGAAGCAATTCGCTAATTACTTTCGACACTCAATTCAAGACTGCTCTTTCGAGAGCATTAAGACCAACATCAGAGTAACTAATAAGCCAGACCCGTCTGATTTCTTTTCCAATCGGTCTTCGTTTTCTTTTGTCCCTTTCTCCGATGTCACCTGCTCCTGGCCTTGGGTATTACTTCGACCAATCACATCAAACGAAAAAATATAAAACGGGTCAATCATAGCACACAACAAATAAATGCGGCAGGCAGAAGCACGCGAGAAATGAGCGCCCAACTCAACTCTGGTTTCGCTTTTCTCTGTCATTGGATGAGAATGTGATGACAATCTCAGAAGTGCAGAAAACCTTAACTGGAAAATACTCGACATTTGCGGCTGCGTGCCCCTATTTGTTATACTTGTAATCTTTCTTGCGTGCATCGATTTTTTTCATCACAAGAGTTGGCGTTCAGTATTTAAGGCAAGTATGTTTTCTTCAAAACGAACAAGCGAGGGTTTCCGAGAGAACGTGTTTTCAAAATTAAAAAAGGGTGTAAATACCGTACAAAAGCACATCTCCGTCGCTGCAATGTTTAGTGTCGTAATTTTCCTCTGCTGGTTGTTACTATGTTAATAGTCTAGTACAAACGTAATGCGAGATTTCATCGCTAGATTGGGACCAATCTATAGAACTACCCGTGCGCTTCCACATAAGCGATTTTAGAAAGTCATATTTCTGTGCCATGTTATTTGACTGTTTTAGTATATAATAAAGCAACTATCTGCCGATAGCGGCCGTTTTTGTTCTCCTTATAGTCACTTAATATCAAAATGAATTGAAATCGAAAAAAAGGACTACACTTTATCACAAAGGTGAGTTTTGTCTACGGTAGACGGTCACAGATCCTAAGGTGATCACCATTTGGAAGATACGCTGCTTGCGTGAGCAAAAGGCTATTTAACAAATACAGTGATTTTTAAAGCGATCTTAATAATGGAAAAATTGTGAATGACAGACGAAAGGACAACTGAAAAAACACTGAAAATTTTTCAGCTGTCCTTTCACCTGTTGCCTAGCAACTAGCTATTATCTTTCCCACAGGCGCAATACACCATCGATCAGTAATCGTTACATTATCCAACTCACACACACACAAGGTGCCACATCAAAGAAAAGTTTCTTTATTATCATGGTTGTAAAGCGGAAAGCGTGGATACTTTTTCAAGACATATTTTTAAATACAGCAAGGTGAAATGTGGTCATATGACTTTCACCCTTCATAGAATGTGGGAAGTTCGTTTCCCAGAATAACTCGTCTCTCAATTCCTGCTTCATCTATGGCAGCCAAACGGATAATTCCACCGGACGAGCCGTCCCTCGACATCGCCAGAGCCACAGCTTGAGAGAAACAAAAAACATGTTTCCCATAAGTGCACTTTACAAGAATCAAGGTAAGTACATGAACTTTGGCCAATCACAACAGATGAAGACAAGCTCATGAGCCAATCACAACACAGAGCGCTCAGCGCGGGAAAATGCGCGGGAGATGGTTTTGCTTTTGCTAGTGACTGGTTTAGCAATGTGGTGGGCAATTTTTAAGCCAATCACCAAGCGTCCTACGAACAAAATGCTTTAATTGCAATTTCCTCTTAAATGGCTCCAAATGACATGGAAACCAGAAATGCTGAAGTCCTGAGGACATTCGAACCGAGCAAACGATGACAAGGAGGGGGAGGGTGGAGGCGGGGGGCGGGGGCTTGAAATCGAGTACTGGAGAAGTGGCTCATTACCCTTTCGTAAACAAGGGATGTCATTTTTGATGGTCGATGCCATTCTTAGTAACCAAGCCTTTTTATTCGGTTAGCTTTCAATAAATTGTTAGGATTAGCTTCATTTAAATAATTTAAAATTGCAACTTTGAAGTCGTTGTTACCCTACTGTAGAGGTTAGGTGCATTTGCTCTTAATCCATTGAACCGAGTTCGACATCATTCGATGACATTTTCTTAAGTTTTTTCTTAGTTTCTTTTTTTTTATTTTAAGTGACACACGCGGCTAATCTAGTCCTAGATTAAATATTTTTTCCTCAAGTCTCGTCCAAATGGCATCGCTTGTTTACGAAAGGGAAAACTGTGGAGACGTGAGGCGTGGGGGTGTGAGCATTATCCCCAGTCAGGAACTCATCAAGGGAAGCCACTTTCTCCCATACTTAGCTTGGGAGTCCACCCTTTCCCGAGTAGATTTATTTATAGAACGCCTCCCTTGGGAGATGCAGCACACTCACTGTTGTAAAAGCTAATCTCCCTTGGGAGATTCAGCACACCCACTGTTGTAAAGCCAATCTCCCTTAGGAGATTCAGCACACCCACTGTTGTAAAGCCAATCTCCCTTGGGAGATGTACCACACCCACTGTCGTAAAAGCCAATCTGGGAGATTCAGTACGCCCATTGTTGTAAAAGCCAATCAAAACAAAGCTATCTCAGCGTCGAGGGAAATGTGATACGTTTTGCGGGAAGACACCTGTTCCTAAAAATAAATTTACTCAGGAAAGGGTTGACTCAAGCAATTAGTGGAGATGAGGCTAACTTTGACGAGCTCCTGCCCCAGATGATTATTATGAACACTCTGGGCTCTAAATTGCTTCAGTAATTTCAACAAAATATTTACTAAAAATAATTAACTTTGCTTAAGTTATTGTTTATCTCAATTGCTTAGTTTTTGTTTTGTTTGTTGTTGTTGTTTTTTTAATTGTATTGTATTTTACTTTGAATTTTTATTTTATGCTTAAGAATTAGGGAAATGGGCAAAAAAGCACCCCCAGCCAGCAACACTTCCTCTGCTTATCCTATCAACCCAGCTTAACTGGAGTAAACATAATTTAAAAACAAACCATTTGACACAAATGCAAAGCACTCCTCCTTGGTCATATTGGGTTTGAAAGTAGCATCACAGTGGCCGTAAATGTAAGTGCTCCCAGAGCCTGCAAAAAATTGAGGAGAAAAGCATCTTTAAGCTTATGATCCCCTCCTTCAAACAGTCATTAAAATTAATGGAGGAGAAGAGACTACCACCTGTTGTGTTATCAAAATTAAGGACAGCTTCTCTAATCCCTGCCATGGTGAAGGAAGTCATGTATGCCAAGAAGAGATAAGAGATAACATTGAGAGTATAAAATAATATACCCAGTATTACATACCTCCAATAGCAAATGGCTGTCTCACACACATGCCTCCCAAAGGAATTGAAAAAACCTGGAAGACACAACTAGATCAACTTTATGACATTTTTCGATTCTAGGAAAAGTTGAACTTGTGAAAGACGACAATACATGTAGCTACATAACTACACTATAGACTTATAAAAGTTTTAACACTGTAATCTTGGTTTGCACCCAACGTGACATAGCATTTACATGTATGTTGGATGGCAATACAATGCAAGAGGCCTTTTTCAACATACATGTAATTTATTAAAATTCAGCTTGATCGTGAGGCAGTGCGGACAAAGACAAAGCAAAGTGGATGATATGTAAATATTTTTCACATTCATTCCAACATGTTTCTAGTGTTTTTGTCCTCACTGCCTCACTACCAAGCTGAGTATTTGATACATGTATTTCGAAAATGGCCTTTCTATTTTCGCAGAATTTGCATAAAGTTTAGTTCCCAGCGTTCTTGCCATCTGATAATAATAATAATAATAATAATAATAATAATAATAATAACAATAACAATAACAATAATAATAATAATAGCAACTTTATTCACTTAATTCAATGAAAGGGAAGTATACCAGAGGTTATCTCTACTGAGGGTACCCGCCCGCAGCCGGATGTATTGGACTGGAACTTGCATGCGATGGAGGCTAATGCGGGGGAATACATAAAAAATATAAAAAATTGTATTTGAAAAAATTTCCCAGCATTAGCCTCCATTGCAAGCTAATTCCAGTCCAATACTGAGAATATGAATACGGTCTATTGACTAAAAGTCAATTTTAATCCAACATAGCCACCGTGACGTCAGATGTAATACAAAATAATCATTACAAGTCCTACAAATCCAATATTGCCAGCAGATGGGTTTTTCTTTGATTTTGGGGCAACTGTTCAATTTAAAGCATCTATGAATTTTACACATAATCGTCATTGCTGTCATCATCATCACACCATTATCACGGGCAAATGCCATCATTCTCGCCCTCATCCTGTCATCATTACCATTTTCATGTTCACTGATGTTATCGTCATCATCATCATGATTATTTTCATATTCACAGTCGTCATCATCATCATCATCATCATCATTACCTGCCCTCCCTCTCTCTTGTCCCAGCCTGCGCAGATGATTCCTGCAGTCATTTGGTCCCGGTTAGCATAACAAATTTCACGGAATATGTTTGCTACAGTTTTCACCAGTGGTTGCTCTCCCATCTCAATGCTATAAGAGTAAGTATAGAAATATATATCAGAAATCTTGCTGATTATTGAAAATGTAGCATTTTTTACATCCATGTTACATAATTGACAAGAACTTCCTTTGTGTTGATTTTCTTTCAATAACTCTCCACTATTCAAAAACGAAAATCACTTCAAGTTCTCTAAACCTATTGACTTCTAAAGCGACCCCATTGACGAGTAAAATTGTAGACCTGGCATTAGACAGAGTAAACTCTATTAGGTCACACTACTAGAACGCAGCATGTAAAAAGACCACATATACCATAATAATAACTACAATCAAGCGCTTCTGAAATTGACATTGATATTGACAACGGGAACTACCACAAAGCCATCCATTTAACCCATTGACACCTCAAATGCCGTAAGACTCCCCCAGTTCATGAGTAAAATCGTCTGGCATCAGACAGAGTAACATTTGTCTAGTCTCACTCCCGGAGTCGATGCGAATGGCTTAATTGACAAAAATAAATGGTTCTGTAGGCTCTGCACAATCATTTCCCTGGCATTTTTCTAAATGCTGATGGAATTCACACCTATTCAGTTCCTGTTAGTAAATAACCCAGCATCAGACGGAGCTGGAATCAGCAAAAAGTGTATATAATAACATGAATTTATATTTTAACTGATATTCTTATTCCATTTTTTTGTTGTCCCTTGGTTAAATCCCAATTGAAAATCTGAAAATTCTATGTGCCAGTTGGCAGCAGGATTGATGGGAATTTCTACGTGTAATATACAACTGACAATGACTGACACCTCAAGAAGTTCAAATGGTATTTAGCCATATCAGCAATAGCTTGAGTTGCAGCGGCAGATCCGGAACGGCAACAGAACACTTTCTCAGTTATTGGGGTGAGCTTGTCTGTTACTCGGTTAGCAATGTAAGCCCTGAAATGTCAAATGATATTTTTCAAAAAGATCTTGTTTACATGACCTTCTACAAGTAATTGTCACAACAGGCCTGGTCGCATTAGCAGGTTTTTTCTTTACTTCGCAAAAAAAAAAAATGTCGACCACAAAGCTTGGACAAGTGCAAACCGACACTCAAGAACCTTACAAATTTTTGTCAAACTCTATAGCCCAAACTGCTGAGCTGGTGTCTTGCCTCTGAGCAAGCCAATTTTTTGTCAATATATCAAAGAGAAAATTGGAAGTTCATAGCCTAGTGCCATGCAGCCCAAAGATAAAAAACGATTAGTACTTCCCTTTTCACTCTACGTACGTACATTTTACTGTATGTCCAAAAATGACCCTAATTAGACACACACCCAATTTTGACATCCAACATGAAGTGCCCTTTTAAGTCTACGCCTTTGCTACCTTTTTCCAACAATAAGGTAAGGTTAATTGCGTGTATTCTGAGACACGAGTGATGTTGAAGTTGGAGAAAGGAGTAAGGGGACACTTCATGACACTTAAAGAAATCCACGTGCATTTAATTAGAGTAAATCCTGGACATATCTCCCCTATTTTGCCAAACCTTTAAGCCTTTCTTTTGAGCAAAAGATTGTTTATATTAGGCTTAAAATTCTGTATTCTTATCTTGGTAATGAATTTAGACACCACACATATCACATACCGTACAGTCTCATGGCAGTTTACACTTCTCTGGTTTACCATTCCCTGGTTTGCAATTCTCTACGAGATAGACCCCAACACTGGGGTCTTGCCTCTACTCTTCATGAAGAGTGTGTGGGTTCTTTAACATCCCACAGTGCCATTCCAGTGTGTGGAATACAATTCATGTATACTACAAAAAGAGCAACTATAGAATACAGGGATATTTTTGAAGCAGTATCATGGCAGTGGCTCTGCCGCTCACCACTAAAAGTTTAAGAAAGGAACACGGTTTATCATTGAGTCAAATTCACTTGTTTAAAAATGAGAAAGATATCTCCGAGTGGTTCGGCAGCTTGTCACTGAAATTCAATGTTTTAAGGTTGAGTCAGGTATATCTTTAAGTGGTTCCATGGCTCCGCAGCTCATCAGTTGACTACTGAGCCGCCGAGCCGCCGAGCCACTGAAAAAGTACTTGTTTCAAACGTGGCCCTGCATTCTACAGTTCAACCCTACAAGATCTTAACATCACGAATGGTGTGTTTTGCTAGT
>OX421446.1:56576551-56581551 GCA_949126865.1 Montipora capitata
GCACGCGCGAGGCTTCAAACAGCTTCAGTACTTACGGAGTTCGATGAAAATCCGGATTTATAACATGCGGTGGGGCAACCAAAGCGATGGGAGCTGTGTTTAAGGTTTCAGTGTGGAACTTTTAATATCGTTCGCCGATTTAGAAACTCGAACATGACCCCAGGCAGGTATTTGGGGACGAGTCTGGGATTTGTTTTGCTCTGCCCAACTATGGGTATACTTGCGTAGGTTTGCGCTCACCGTATGGAGGCTCAGTGAACCGTTGACCAGCCGTGTCAAAATTGGTTGTTAGCGAGCCTCGAAGGAGTTTGAAAATTTGAATATTTTTCGCAGTTTCTCAGCAATGGATACTCGCTGGACCTTGAAACTTGGTCAAGGGGAAGTAAATTTATCCGTGTAGCCATCGCCGGAGTTTGAGCGTGACTGATGCCGGAGAAGTGTGAATTTTTTCGGCGAGATCTGGGGTAAGTTAGAAATGAGTTGCCAGCCTTTCCTTTATTTAGGGAAGAGTGACGACTCGGGAATTTGAGAAGTCGCTTAAATCGCATTCAATCAGGCAAAAAACCACACAAAAAGCAAGAAATTCACCACGACAATAAAGTACGGCTTTTTTATTGAGAACTTTTGCGGGTAAATATCTTTTTCAGTCTGTTATCGAGATTCCCATACAAATCCTTATCATTGTTTACCTTCCAACTCTGGGCCGCCTGTGGTATTGGGAAAACAAAATGTACAAGCGAAAAAGGTCTATTGGATAGGAGGTGTCATTCGGAATATAATAAACTGGTCAGTTAGCCATTAATATTAAAATTTTGCCGATCGGACACTCCACAATTAAAATATTAGTTTCTGTCGGTTGAAAAACGACAGATGCACATTATGTATATCTATATAGCTCTGTTTCTCAATCAGACCGCACTAATCAGAATATATTTCGCAAAGAACAAATCCGGGAGATAATTAATGGGCAATAAGTGGAGGTCTTAGAAAATATGCCATTTTAGGTTGTAAACAGGTTCATTAACTGTAGGATTAGACAGTGGTAGAATTACCTTTTAGTTGTCAAGGACTATTTAAGACTTCCAGTTTTGGTAAAGGAGTTAAAAAGAACTTTATGAAAATGATCCATTCTCGTTTCTCTGCCGAGTGGCTGGAACTTGCTCGTCGATAAAGTGCTGACATTTTGCAAATCGCAACAAGCAATGAAATATTGGAATAGCTCTGCCGGCACCATATTTTCCTTTTCCCATTCGGAAAGTTTAGCAAATACAATTTCGAAACTTAAAGAAAAAGAGACAAGAGCCGTTTTAGTGGACCAACAATTTCCGGCTATTTCCCCTTTTATGTCGCATTGCTGACATCAAACTTCTTGTCTTCACGCTGCGCTCTGTCTCTGTCCTTCGTAGAAAATACAAATTGTAATAAATTAATTCGAAGGCAAAATGCGAATTTTGTTATTTATTTACCTTAAGATTATCCAATTTCAGATTGGTTGATTGTTTTCAATAAAATTTGCCAAAACTGAAAAAATCAGAATTTTGGGGGAGCCGTGGTCGTTGTTACATATGACGTTAACAGATCGGAATACGGTTTATTAAGATTCAACAAAGTTTTCCCACTTTCAAATAAGGTGACCTGCCTTGAAAATGTTCATTTTAATTTCATTCGTTATTCGGTCACAAATTATGACTGAGATGGTCCGGATTTGGGCACCAATCCTCAGTCAATTTAACGTCAATCCGAAATGACAAAATATAAATTAATTTTATAAGAATCGTAAAAACTGACATGTTGACCTGATTTTGAGAAATTGAATTTCCTATGTTGTCAGCAGGGACCATTTGGCCAGCGATATACCGAAGCGCGTTAATCTCGATGTACAAAGCTTTTAAAACGTCGTTCATCCCTTTACCAGTTACTGAGTTCCTGAATACTTGAGCAAGTTGAAAAAAGCTGAAAAAGTAAGTGTCTTTTGTTTTACCGTATCTGCCACGTTACGAGTGAGTTTAAGAAACGACCACGCCATAAAGCAATAATATTATTGGTTTAAAGAGGAAAAAATGATCGTGCTGCACTGCACGTGCAGCATGCATTTTTGTACATTTCTCTCCTGTACTCGTCAAAACAACAACGCAAAATGACCGATTTTCAGGTTTTGACGACAACGTGGACATGCAAACAACAGTGAATCTTTCCTTCTCAGTCTCTCTTTGCTTCGTACTACTCTGGTTATAGCATACTTCGCCCATATTGTACAAAATAGACAAGATGGAAATATCGTGAAACACTTAGAATAGCTCAAACTAATAGTTTGAGTGACGTTTTCGTCGTTCTAGCCCTCGTGTTCCCTATATTTTAACTGTCAGGCTGAATTATGGTTCTTTTAGCAATTCTCAGGTAGCAAAATGCTGTCGTGCATTGTCTCTTTCTCCAATCGCTTATGATAATGGAAAAACTCGGAATCAAGTTAAAAGTACAGATTAATGATTACTGCACCGTTGAAAAGGCCAACGATATTTGCCAAAAGTTGCTTGCTTTATAACTGATTGCGAGGTGAAGAAAACTATGAGCTTCACACAATACAGCCAGCAACATCAGAGGTAGGTAATTTTTTTTGATAAAAAAAATATTGACTTAGATACATGAATCATCTGACAAGTTTTCCGCCTCAGAGAAGAAAGCTTGAATTTAGTTTAACAATAACTAAAATTTTTGTTTTAGAGATTTATTTAGGAACACCTTTTGACTTAATAACAAGGATCACTTAAAATGTCAGATGACGTCATAAACAGATAAAGAGAGAAGACGACCACTGCATGACTAATAGGCTGGTGGTAATATTAAAATCTTACCACGTTATCTTTGCGGGTTAAGAAAGCGGAAGAATAAATGCCCATCGCAAAGATGTGCAGTAATTGAAATTCCGTGAATTTGGCGTTACTGTATGTAAAGCCTTCTTCCCAATGTCACTTGTATTCTTCCGTATAAGACTACTGTGTGCTTATTTCTTAGGTCTAACTTTTGCAAAGACAGTAAAGATAAAACGAAAGATAGCATTGATCCTCGCTTTTATAGACATCTGAAAAATTCAGGTCCCCCAGAGTCAACAATAAAGATAAGAATCAAAATACATGATCAGTTTTAAAGTGTATTATTTGAAATGTATTCTTTGTTTTCTTATGATTCATGGGATAACACATTGTTCTTTGCATTACGGTTTCTCTGAGATTTAAGTAAACACTGATTTGGCACTAAGAGGAATGCAGAATATTTGTACGGATTATTTTTAAAAGGACATTTTCAACACTTTTGGCATTGATGCGTCTAAATGCGTTTTACGTACATTAAAGTCCTTACACATGACAAGCTTGTGTCTCGGTGGCTACCCTAAAACGTGTTATAAAAAACATTATAGTGTTCGTAATTGCTTTGTAACCATAGCGATAGCTCATTTAATAACCCCTTTGAAGAAGTAGTGCGGGCGTATTGCAAAGGAGTCACAAAGCCTGGACAATTGAACTGTAGGCATATAAAAGATAGCATGCGGGAAGATTGTCCATCATTTGGCAAGTAAGATAAAATTACACGTCAGATGTAATTGGGTTGTGACAACACTTCCACATTCATGTGCACTGAAAGTTCCCTTTCTGGTAGAAACGGACACTACCAATTTGTACATTAATAATAATAATAATAATAATAATAATAATAATAATAATAATAATAATAATAATAATAATAATAATAATAATAATAATAATAATAATAATAATCAACAACTTTATTCACAATTTTCAGCTTCCTACCTACTTAAATACACAAAAACAATAATCATTCTTGATTGTTCAAATTCTCTCGCACTGCGCAAATTTAATACTTATACTAAATAATAATAATAATAATTATCACAAAACACTATTTACAATTTCTTTCGATCAAAAAGAAGAGCACTTAGACAATAATCTCATATAAGAACTTTGTTAACAACAGTAACAAAAATGTTTCATAAAAACATGGCTAAGAACAAATTAAAAATAGTTTAAAAATATATATATATATATCCGTCTGAAGAAAACTTTGTGATGGAGCTCTTAAGTATTACATTATGGCTCCTTCTTGAATTTCAATGTCAATGTCAATAATAATAATAATAATAATAATAATAATAATAATAATAATAATAATAATAATAATAATAATAATAATAATAATAATCACCTTATTTAAGTCTCTTAGCAGGAGTACCCGTACCCGGGAAAAACCTCGGAACCTCGGTGGAGCAGAGTAGAGAACCAACAATTAACAAACATCTCTTCCTTATCATTGTTTTAGGCAATGTTCTAACTGAGCTTAAAGAGCATCCAGGTGATCTGGTGACGTAATTTGGAGGACTGGGAAGAAAACATCGGGAGAAATGGTGCGACATTTACGCATATCAATGAGCCATTGCAGCGGACTATTCAAGCGTGAATGCGCGATAAAAGCGTCAAAATAGTAAAGAAAATGGTTTTAACGCCGTATCCCACAACCGCGCGGGGCCTTTGGTGTTGTATCCAACTCCCTGCAGTATTTCCATCGCCAAAACTCAACAGATCATTCCGTGTCTACCACATTTCCTGTTACTGAATGAACATTCAAGTAGACCCGACAAGCATTAATCTCGCCTCTGCCGTGTTGAACTCGAAAATAAGGCCGCGTGAGGTTGTGGGATACGGCGTTAAAATTTTTCTCCCTTGTCCTCCGAATTACGTCACCAGATCACCTGGATAATTTTGACCACTTGGAAATTTTCAGAGCTCGTATACTCGTCGCATCTGACAAGGTCACAGCGACAATAGTGTAGTTCTTGTCTGAGATACTGATGCTCCAGCTCTTTAAAACCGGTGTGCGGAAAACGAAGATCGAAGACCGCAGACCGAAGACCCAGAAAGCGAAGACCCCCAAGAAAAATGGCATACCAAACAGCAATCAGGGTCTTCGTTTTCCACACATCCAGGCCG
>OX421446.1:56591551-56596551 GCA_949126865.1 Montipora capitata
TATGACAGTCACGTGACCTACGAGATTATCTACATGGGCGCTGAATGGGTATTGATTTTTGTGGTTCCATTCGGAATCATGTCTCTAATTTACCACGGCATATACAAAATTGCGTCAGACCACGCCCAACGAGTGCGGTCATTTTCCCTTACTTCGACGAATTCTACAAAACGAAACCACGTCATAAACATGAAGAGCGAATTGAAGGCCGCCAAAATGCTTGTGACAATAGCAGGCGCTTTCTTTCTAAGTTGGTTTCCATTTTTTGTGACTCTAACGTTGTGGAAGTTTTACGAAGGCTTCAGGGTCTATTCGAACGTTTTCACTTTGTTCCTGTATTTGGTGTACACTTTACCCGCCATAAATCCTGCAATCTATGCATTCTGGTGTCAAGATATGAGACAGGGAATAAGACAGCTGTTAAGATGTTGTAAATAAGAGAAAGCAGGCCAAGAACAAAGAATGATCTTGCCATACATTCGATATTTAAGACAACTCAGTGTGTTCAGAGTTTTGAAGCAAGCAACCGTGGGCAATCTTCCTGTCTGTGTACGTTGTATCAGTGGCTTGATCTGATCGGCGTAATTACAAGTTGAGAAGCTTAATATTTTGATCAAGAGCCGATACAACGTAGATCGGCTACTGCTCAAAATATTAAAAATTGCTTTTTTATGAACGATTAAGAATTAAAATCAGCGGTAGTAGGTTAGAATATGGTGTTTCGATGATTCACAAGAATTTTTTCCATATAATGAGATCCGACCCCTGTTTTACGGAATTGAAAATGATGAAATGTCATTCTAACCTACTATCGTTGATTATTGTTCTTACTTGATTGATTGCCTTAAATATATATCCTGCGATACCTCTCAGCCAATCACAATTGAAAACCAAATGGTCGCCCGCGTTTCCACGCCCTTAACGCCGGCTGCATTATTTTTTTTCAATATGATTGGTTTATTTGATCGTCTGCGTCTACGCTGACATGCGAGAGACATTACCGTACCGTTACATTTGGTCGTCTTCGTCTGTCTGGCCAGAGACATAACTATGATTTTGGCTATCGTTACTCGACTTGAAACCACTACATAGCGCAATCTCGTTTAATTCCTTCACATTTTTAACACCAACTGGATTCGGTTCACAAAATGCAGGATAGTGACAAGTCTCCTTTGCAACCGTCACGCAACAGGTGTTGCGTGACATCCGAAGGAAGGCTGCAAAGTAGACTAGATAGTGACAAGATGCAAGCTCAGTAAACTTTTGAAAACAAGAACTAGCTGAAGACAATAAAATGAAGCATCTGATCAACGGATTTTATTCAAGACATTTTGCGCTCGTTATCTGACAAACTCAATTTCAAACCACTACATAACGCAATCTTATTACGTTCTTTCAAAATTTTCACACCGACTGGAGAACATGCAGGATAGTGATAAGATGCAACGTGAAAGCAACTAAAACTTTTTTGAAAACAAGAAGAATTAGCTAAAAACAATAAAATGAAGCAACTGATTGACGGATTTCACGATTCAAGACTTATAATTTTGGGCTCGTTAGGGGACTAACGACTAGACTACCAGACTAAGAAGTTAATCAAAGTGGGAAAAAGTAGAAGAAATATTTCCATCTCCATTGGGAATTCTCCCCGCCTTGTGGCCTTGCTTGCTACGTCATGCAACGTCTTCTCCAAACGTTGCGTGACGAACTAAACGGGGACCTCAACGCAAACTTTTGCTACATTGCCCTTCCCGGCATGCTTGGCACCGTTCGGAGTCATGTGACTGTCGTGGTCTTCCACTTCTTTTTCTGGTGTCAGGCTCTTCTTTCTCGAAATCATAGAAAACCTGTAAAACAACAATATTTATTATACAGGGTTGTGGGTTCAAATCCCATCTGGTACTCGGATTTTTTCCGAGTTTTCCATGAACGCAATTTTAACAACATGTGTATGTATTATCAAGAGTCCCTTACGGTATTACGCAAGAGTTAGAATCTGGTACAGGTTTGTCCCTATCAGCAACAGAAAAGTGTCTATGTTTAAACCAGGTTTTGGTGCAGAGCCGAAGAACTCGTGGCGTTCTAAAAATTGAAAGACACACGCAAAGGTTGACTCTTAGGGCTTGTATGGGAGAGGCAAGCTACTACTCATGGGTTCCTCCTGCGGTATTGTTTACCTTGCGTGATTCTGGTCCATAATTTTTGCATTAAGCAAGAGCATTCCCAATCTGGTTGGCGGGACCCGTATTCTAAATTTAGATCATACAGTAAACTGATGGGCCAACGCCAAACGAAAGAGATCGACACTTCTGGGGAGTATGCGCTTCTGACTCAGTTGTCCAGTGGATGAGTCACTACCCAGATTATAAATATACTCCACGTTAAACGTCGGCTAAGGTCTTCTTACAAGCCTTCACATAAAAGTGCTTAGAGTGTGCACATTCCCGGTTACGTAAGCAGATACTAAAACATTGCAACAGTTGGTAACTGAGTTATCTACTGGATAAAGTTATCCAGCCTTAGAATATCGGGGCCCTGCACTTTAAGCCGAGGCCGCTCCCGTATAAAACTTTGCAAACTGTTTTCGGTTGAGGCATGACTTCACAGATAAGAAATTAACCTCTTGTGGCCTTCTTTTATTCCAAGATAGCTTTAATGAACAATCCCATATGAATTGAAGCTCAACCAAGGGAAAACCGTCCTCCCTCAACGATTGAATTCAGCGCTTATCCTGGGTTTTCTGTGGTCAAAACCTTTGGGTTACCGTGGCAGTTATCCTGAGTAAAAGCTAATCGATCCATGAAAACTAAGCCCAGTCTTTCAAGTACACATGAGAGGAAAGGTCCTGTGGTCAATTCAGTAAAAAAATTACAGCTGTAGTTTTTACTGATGTAAATTACGCGTGTTAAGTCCAACTTGTAAATTAATGATTTTCTACACTGGAATTCACACGTACGAAATAGGCCGGGTCACGATACAATTAATTGTAATGTACAGATGAAGCTTTACTACTGTAACGCAACTGGAATACGCTTGTAGACTACTTGTGTAAGTTCCAATTGCACGAGGTCTATTTGTTCAAGGTGTTGGCCCGATGCTTCGACAGAGAGGCAATATTTCTCCCGAAATTCCACGTGGAGTTTCCATGTCAAACAACCGTCTTTCCTCAAACTTTCTAGGCTGCCGAATAACTCGATGTCTCAATGGTTCTTCAAGTACCTTGTAATTAACAAGTTGGACGTTTGTAAAGATACAAGTCGGGACCCCAGTAAAACTTTTATTGAATTGTACACGTACCAAATTCTACAGGTGTAGCGCTACACCTGTAATTACTAGTCGGAATCTTGTAACAACGACTTGTAACGATGTTTATTGGAGTCCTTTTTTTGCGTTCAACTTGTACACTACAATTGTCACTTTTTTATTGAATTGACCCTGAGCGTGAGATTAGGCAGGATGGGTAGTAGCCTGTAATGTTGTTTTCGAATGTTTCGCGTCTTTCCTTCATCTATGGTGGAAATTAGTAAAAAAAAAAAATAGGGAACTGAAATTGGAGTTTTTGTGGGGAATATACGCTGACTCCTTGAGACTCGCTTATTTTAGCTCCACGTGTTAAAACACATTTTAATGTTTACTTCGAAAAACCTTCTCCACAATACAATGAAAAACGAAAGGAAACATGGTCACAGTTTCACGATGGTCGTCTCACAAAAAACGCATTGAGTCATTTGTTTGTTTTCGCAAAATTGTTGTCAATGTTGTTGTTGTTGTTTTTTTTTTATCGTAAATTGTATCCGATCCCTTGAAGCCCGAATAAAATTGGCTAGCAAGTTTCTGTGCGAGTATGACTTTACTATAAACCGTTTGTAGTAAAGTCAGACAACAACATTGACAAAAACACGAACAAACCAGCAAATGATAACGTTGCGTGATGACCATCTTGAAACTGTTCTTCTGTTGTTGTTGTTGTTTTGCGAAGTAAACATTAGAATGCGATTTAAACATGTCTTAAGTGTGGAGCTCAGCGAGTCTTCAGTGTCTTTGGCAGTTGGCGCATATTCCATAAACTCCAGTTACGGAAATTCTCTTAATTTCGAAAAACAAACTCCGATTTTTACGAATTTTCGCCGGAAAGACAAACTCAGATGCTCGCAAAAACCAACATCGATTTTAAAACACAAAAAAACTAAGTCCCATTTAGAAGAAAAAAAAAGGTGTCCCCTTCCGCAATTTTTTTTTCACCGTAAATGAAGGACAGATGCCGGTCATTCGAAAATAACAGTACAGGAAAATTGAACGAAAAAAATTGAAACACCGGCCCCGCGTTTTGGCTACTAGGGAGCTTACGAAACGAGGACGACGACGGCTACGAGGACTTCACTTAAAAATACGAGTTCGCGTTATTCATATCACTACAAAACTATTTCATGTCGTTTCGCGTTAAAAATGTGTAGTAACTGTCGAGGAATCAAACTGGTATGAGTGGGTTGGAAACGTAGAGAGAGAACTGAAAATTCATCGTCATGTACTAACGACCTCCACAGAACCTTGAATTTGGTCATTTCACGTCGTCATTTAGGAGATGACGGCAAAGAAATGTACCAAAATGTAAAACGCACGTGCAGAGCCATTGGTTTTGCTCACTAAACCTATTGTTTTGTAGCGTCGTCGTTGCCGTCGGCGTCGTCGTTTCGTAAGCTCCCTAGTAAGCCGCAGTGATGACGTTCGCGGGGGACCCAGGGTGCAAACTAACCTCTCCTATTTTTTGGTGGACGTTGTTGAGTGCTTTTTCCACCTCCTCCTTATACCATTTTGGTAGCTGGAAATCCTCATCACTGCAACTCCTGCACTGCTGACCATATAACTTGAACCGCAAGGAGTCTTGAATGAAAGGTATGAAATTGAAGCTATAAGCAACAGAACTTTACCTAACGAAGAACTCGTGTTTAAGGCTGTCCATAAGATGGGGCCACTATTTTTCTATCGAGCCATCTTTTTCT
>OX421446.1:56601551-56611551 GCA_949126865.1 Montipora capitata
CACTCTTTGCAGACAAACTTGACTTTGGCACTGTCCTTAAACTTTCTCCACTCTTTTGGCATAGCGCCTTTTGTTGGCTCCAGTCTCCACTCGTCCGGATGGAAGTCCTGGAAGACTCGGTCAAAGGTGTCATGCCAGTAGGCTCGCATTTCGAAATGAGGGGACAAGTCTTCATCCGACCGAGGTGCCATTTTTTTTTGTTAGCCGGTCTTCTGAAACAACAATCTGTAAATTGAGTGGTGTCAGATGTGCTGTGGACCATGCACTGGAGGCATTTTTAAAAAAATGTTTTAATAGAGAACCCTGACGCGAAATTTTAGAGCGAAAGGTTTCCAGGTTTCGTTTAAAATGTTCCGGGCATTTCACAGTTTGGTGCTTAGTTAGCTGGCCTTTTTGTGAAAAGCTTCACTACTCAATGCTTTTGCTTTTCGGCCACTTCAACTTGATCGTAAACATTAAGTAACTAGCGGTACGGAACGGTTAGTGCGAAGTCTTGCACGTACGAGCACGTACGGTGAAAACAGGAAGTGGCCTTGGTCCAGAGCGCTGATCAATGGGAATTAATTCAACATCATTTGCCAATCTTAAAAGCAAAGGAAAATAAAAGCGACAAAGGCACATTTGAGTAAAACAAGGCTCACATAGTAATTTAGTTGCCATAAATGTGCTTGTTGTTGTTAAGCAGGCACGTAGATTTCCTCCAGATAAAATAGAAGCAACAAAGTAGACCAAAACTTCCCTTTCATACGTAGCGAGAATTCTTTACCTTTGACAAAATTGTTGTGCAGCTCGTACGTCCGTCCGTACAATGTGAACTTACAAAATGGCGGACTGATCCGCTAAGAACGCGAAACTCTCGCCGTCGACGATTTCGGTTATCGACCACAGATTATCTTTAGGGGAGTAGGTCATCGACATTTCCCAGTTTGTTCTCAAAAGGCCAGCAGACTCACCTACCCCTAGATGAAATATTTCGAGATACGTACCCACCACTACGCGTGGTGTAGCAAAGAATTCGAAGAATTTTCAACCTCTTTTGCGTCAAGTAAGGCATCATATTGTGTCCGACTCTTTGGAATATTGACATCTGACACCGGAATTTTGATCAGGAAATATTATGTTGCTTACTTGAAGTATCATGCCCTATCCTAACCCTAACAGTTCTCCGTCCTTCGGAAACATTATAATTCACTTTCTTTTTAAGTAAAATTTGATTCATCACTATTGCGTTTTTTAACTGCACTGCTTTTTTATGTGAATACAAACTAGTTATAGACCGTATTCATAGAGCGAGTTTCAATTGAGTGTCGTAAAACCAAAACCAAAGTAATTTCTTTGGCCAATCAAAAAGGACGGAGACAATCCAGTAAACCAATCAAAACTCGAAGTAATTACACGTAGCCGGCACAAAGCACGGGAAAATGTGCACGCGCGAGCCACGATTGGTTTTGGTTTCACTTCTGATTGGTTGTGAAAATGGCGCGAGAACTTTGAACCAATCACTGAGTGAAGTAATGCAAAACTAATGCAATTCCCTAATTACTTTCGACACTCAATTGAAAACCGCTCTGAATGGCAGCCAAGAAATGATTCTTTTGTCTTTGTGCTAATCACCCTCTCTAGCCTCACTTTGGAGCAAAGGTTCTTTTGAATTTTGTTCGTGCTAACGAGGCCAGTGAGGATTATTACCATAAAGACAAAAAAATAATTACTTAGCCGCCATTTATCAATACGGTCTATAACAAGAACAGCATTCCTTTACTCATATGACATACCTCTATTTACCCTCGGATTCAAGAGTCACTTGCAATACCTCCGCGCATTTACTCATCCCAGGAGGGTCATTAACCCCCTTATTGTCGAACAGGGGGTATTTCCCCCCATCCTCTGGTATACAGTTGTTATGGTGCATACAGACAGTTGTTTGTATAAATGTTCTTGTTTTTCGGCCCTTTTAACTTGATCAAAAATAATAAACAAACTGCAGTGATAAACATATTACAACGCAGTTTATAAACTCTTAGAGTTGTGAGACGTGGCCCGTCCTTATCCGAGAAGGACAGAGACTCTAAGCAATTTTACATTCAACGCGTGAAAGGAGAAGGAAGCGCTTCACCCACCCCCTGAGATCCTAGAACACTCTTAAGATCTCTTAATGCTACTGACTTACGAAGAATATTTAACCATGGACATTGCTTCAGTCATAATCTTTTTCTGACTACAACCATGATAAGAATGACGTGAATACCAAATATGAGGCTTTGACGGCAACGCGAGCGTACAAATGTGAATTCATTCGCTATTTTTACTCTGAACCCGGATACTTCGTCCACATTGTGAACGAGATCGACTAATCGCGAAAAACTTGCGAGAGCGCAAAGTTATGTTTTGAGGTGATTTTTTTTTCGACGTCGCGGTCGTAGATCTTAAACTCCCTATTGACATATCGGCAATCTGTCGGTGAAAACATTGGAATAAGAAGGTCACTCGAGCTTACATGAAAAGGAAATGCGAAGGAAAGGCACAAACTTTGAGTTGCTGCCGATAACCCACGATATTTTTCTCGGAAACGTCAACAATATTTTACCACTAATTTCTTACCTGTAGCTGTTATTTGATGGTTGTTTCCTTAATTTCTTCGCTCCTGAACGAGCTAATTCAGTTTCAACTCCAGCCTTGATATAAGACTATTCGTATTTTAGTTTGTTGTTTCAAATAAGAGTGTCCTACTCCAGCCTTGATATAAGACTATTCGTATTTTAGTTTGTTGTTTCAAATAAAAGTGTCCTATTTATATCTTTACACCTGTGCCAACATAGTGTCATAATGCTTTCCGGGAAACTTTCGCTTTCGGAATTCCGGGAAATTACCTGCTTATTTACCGAATAATTATTAGCGATATGAAAAACACAACTAATGATGCATTTTTAAATCCTACTTTTAACGTCATGCAAGGTTTCCTTTAGGGAAAACCCCGCCATTTAGGTGCAGTTTTCACTTCCGTTTCTAAAATGTGTTGGAGGAAATGCTGTAACTAAAGACTACATTTATTTCTTCGGTGGTCGTGTAAATTGTATATTTACGGTCGACTGAATTGATAAAGTCGCGTATTTACAGTCGATAGAATCAAAAGAAATTTATTGCCCAGAGGAAATAAATGGATTTATGCTGAGTGTGACATGACCTTTAGGGAAACCCCGCCAGTTAGTTGCAGTTTTCACTTCCGGGCTTGGCCAAAATATCCCAAACATATATGGTATTATTTGTGTCCCAGCAAACAGAGCTCGCCCAAGGCAATGCCTTGCCAACAATATCAGTCAGACTGTATGGAGCATTTTTAAAACGAAACGCAATAAGGTAATGCTTTTGTGACGTCATAGTTTATACACACGAATTTCCTTGTCAGAGGCATGATTTTGTAAATAAGTTGCCTTTAATAGTTCAAAGAACTGGTTAAACTGAATTATCCTCAAGACTTTCGTCCAAGAACCCCGCAATTGCACTTTTAGTGTACCAGTACTTACCAATGCCTACCCAGAAGTTAAAACGATTATTGAGGCGCCTCAGATGACCATTGCCTTCAATCTCTTGAACTTTACTTTATTGTCACAATAACTTTACTTTATTGTCACAATATTTTCTCTGATTTCTCACACTCTCTTAGAGCGTCACTGAGCTTGCAACCTGCCCATTCTGAGATTTTGTCCTCTCAATTTTTTTCTTTCCTTGCTTCTGCAAGATTGTTTTGACAGGCCCTACTGGTAGTGTTATCTGCCTTGGGTCATAGCAGTGTCGAGAGTACCCGCCCTCGACAAGTGTTGGCCCGGTTATATTCTCCTGGAGTGGATAGAGTTTGTTGGGTCTCTTCTCTACTCCTAGAGGCTTTTCTCCCTGTACTCTTGCTTTTCCCTCTCTTCGTGATTTGATTCGATCTTTCCTTAAATTTGAATTCATGCATGTGATTGTATTTAAAATGAATGAAATCGGGGGTGTAGCGTGGGGTTTTGAAGGTGTACGCGCACAAAGAATGTTTCGAGCGCCGAAGGCGCTCCAAAGTAGGGAGATCTGGGAAAATTTCGAAATGCTATTTCTGACTATTTTCGAAGGACAATTCAATAAATAAATGCGAAGGAGAATGCAGTAGTTACATATCTGCCGGGCTTTCTCTGCAGCAAGCTACAACACAAACAGAGGGTTTACAGTACACGCAAAGGGTAAGACGTCGCAAACTCTGTTGTAACATCATCATCATCATCATCATAACCTTTCTTTAAAAAATAACCGGGACTGGGGGACTGGTGATACTGAAGACTGACACTGGGTGGGGGCTTCGAAGGGTAGAGTTTTTTTTTTTGCTTTCGTCTACTATTACGTTTCTTGCCGTTAAGGCCTGGCCAAACGGGTCCACTGAACATGTTAGTGTAACATCATCCAACAATATTGAATCAAACATGTTGCACTCGTTTGGCCACCATTTTGTATGATGTTGGACTTTGTTGAACGAAGTTCTATTTGCATCAAACATCGTCTTCAACATCATTCAACGTTTCTTTTGTTCTAAGGAGTGAACAACAGTGTTGCATTCGTTCGGTCATCACATTGAACAGTGTTTGCACGCGCGCGTGCGCTGCGACTATGGGTATCCATGGTGATGGTTTATTCGTTACATCTGTTTCGCGCGTTGCCACGTCAGTTCAAGACTCGAAATGGTGAACGAGCAAAGTCTTGATGTCTGAGCGACGAGAGCTTAAGCAATCTCTCTTCGAACGGATAGCCCTTCTTGTGTTCAAAGCTGTCAGGGGCATGGCGCCAATGTATCTGCGGGATCTTTTGCAAGTCAAGACCCCGGGACGCTACTTCCCACGCAGTGACGCCCTGGGTCTTCTCAAGGTTCCTCACACCTGCATGGTGCAAGACCTTTGGAGACCGGGCATTTGCTGTTGCAGTTCCCAGATTCTGGAACAGCCGTCCTCTTGCTATCACCGAGAGTGACTTTATTGATAATTTTAAAAGGAACTTGAAAACGCCAACATGGCGAAAGTTTGTTTCCTGAGGATTCTGGGAAGATTTTGGTTCCAGACCCTTGAGTCCAAAATTCTGGATCCAACATGTTGCATTCTTTAGGTCACCTCTTTCGACACTTTTCAGCACCGTCCAACAATGTTGGTTGATGTTGGATCCGTTTGGGCCAGGCCTGTATGGGTTAATGAAAAGGTACTGGAAATACTCACACAAAGAGACACCAGTTTTATTCGAAATTTAAAAAAACTTGGCCCGATTTTATAATGACTAAAAAAAGTAATTCCTCCATGGAAGAAGGATTCCCGAATTTGAGCTGTACGCACGGACGTACATATATATATGGACGCTACGCCCTTAGAAATAAATGTATACATTTAAAGTGCGAGTTATAGACGAAAGGGAGATATGATCTTCGCACTAATCTGGGCAATTTAAGCAATTGTCATTTATAGACCTCTGGAATATTCATGGAGCTTCAACGGGTTTCGAACTCATGACCTCTGAGATCCCGGTTCAATGCTCTGACCAACTGAGCTATGAGGCCACTCAGTTGGGTGCAGGTTCGACAATCTGTTGGGCTGAGTGTGTTACTGTGAAAGGAATCGATGGTTGAAATTAATGTATCTATTTGAAGTGCAGACTATATTGACCTGCAGAGCATTGCTGAGGCATTGCAGAGATTATGGGTTCGAATTTGAAGCCACCTGAATTTTCAGGTGTCCGTAAGAAGATAGTTGCTCAACTTGTCCAGATAAGTTGCTTTTTATTTACACTCTCTCTCCAGTTAGTAGAGCACTTGTGCCAACCAAGATGAGCTTGTTATTTCAAAATATAATGTATTACTATACTCTAATTTGAATCTCTTTATCGTGGACAACATCTAGATATCATACCTATTTCTCACCCCTTCGTTGACTAGAACCACACAAGTAATGATTTGCGATTGCATTAATGCAAGTATTACGTCATCTCACTGTTGATTGGCTCATTTGGAGAGTGAAAAAACACGGCAAAGATCATTCGTAAACTCGGGGCGGCCATTTTAACTCTTCCACACCAAGGAACGATACTTACAGATTTTACTCTGCCGGGCTAACGCCAGACGATCATTACTCGCTGATTGGGGGCGCTTTAAGTGTGAGCAGGGGCCCGTTTCTCGAAAGTCCCGAAACTTTACGGGCCATTTTCGGGTGCCACAATTCCCTCTGTATCTCAAGAACGGAGAGGATTTAAGTCATCAAACTTCACAGAAATCTTTTTTTTAGTTGGCTTGAAAACATGTTAAAAGACCGGCTTTCCAAAACAAGCGGTCGGCAGTTTCGCAAATGGCTTTTCGGGCCCGAAAAGTTTTCGAGAGTTTCGAGAAACGGGCCCCAGGACACAAACGTATGTCACACGGTGTCATGGGTACATACCACATATATCTTGCAGGCACTATAGACAAATTATGTTATAAACCAACACTTGCCTGCAATCCTTTGTTGTAAACGCGCATGACAGCTGCTCACATACTTGGAAGACGTCGAGTTTTTTTTTTTTTTCTTTTTGACGAGAGACTATACGTCTCGCATTTCGTAAAAGAGGAATTTGGAACAGGCTTGACGAGAGACTATTCGTCTGGCATTTCGTAAAAGAGGAATTTGGAGCAGGCTCCAGAATTCCAGAACTGAATATTGCCTACTTGCCTTCGTAATGTACCTTAATTGCTAAACTGAAGTTAGGCTTTTTAGTTCCCAATTGGTCGGTTTTATGTTTTGCAAGACTCAAGGTCATTTTACGACGTGTAACGTTTCCCCAATTGTTCTAACATACAACGTTTTTATATGTAGGAACAATATAATAGGTAGACATAACAAATCCCAATTACTCAAGATTATGGTTGCACCGGGGAAATTTGAAACAAGAAATAAGGGATTTCGAAGTTCATTTTGTTCTCACACAAACTCTTTCTTTGAAACTGAATGTTTCAGGGAATTTGATTGTAAACATTTTTTCTACTGCCTAAAGATATCGCTTTTGTTCGAAGCCTGGTTAGCACTAACTTTTGGTTAAGAGGTATCGCAACCTATAGATGGTTTTCAATCACGTGATGAGACAGCCATGTTGGTGCAGAAAACTGTAGTAAATCATGGCTCATGTTTTGCACTATAATAAACTCCAGTTCCCAAAAGAATGTTTTTTCTATTGTTCTGTGCAACAACATGGCCGCTGTGACGCCACGTGAAAACCATCTATAGGTTTCCATGGCATATGACGCTGGTTAGCGCTAAACAAGCTTCGAGCAACGCAGGCCTGATTGGTTGGTTTACTCAATCTCGCTTATCAGCTCATATGCCGTATGACCTAATATGGTCATACGTTTATCGGTTGTCTCGTCGGTTAGCGGTTGGCTTTAATGCCCAAGCGTTCAGAGTTCAATGAAAATTTAATAACACACTAATTCCATTCGCGCTTGTTGAATACGATCGTGAGGCTGGTTATAGCTAACTGGGCGCTACGCGCCTCATTGGCTGTGTATCATCTCATATCCAACGCGCGCTTTCGGAATAAGTGTTAAATAGAGGTAAAGATTTCCCTTGAATATTCAATAATTAAGTTACGAGGCGAAGTATTGCATAAATGATTTTCAAATCCTCAAGAGGGTGATACACGACGACGCTTTCGGCCTGGAATCTTGAATAAATCATGATACAGAATCAGTCCTACTGTTCGTGTGACAGCTCCAAATTAACTCAATGGTTAAGTACTTAAAAACCCAGCAGGGCTGTTGACAACTACACTCTTTTTCCATAAGAAAGTCTAATTTTTGGGGCTGAGGGTGAACGTTCTTATTAACGGAGAACTTAAGCAACGACAACGGCGACGGCAAAAACAATAGCAGGCCGTGGGAACTGAAGATGTTAAAGTCACGGCAATGAACATGTACAAGAACAAGGAATGATTACGTTTTTACAAACGTTGGCCATGTAGCACTTATATTTCAACAGACTTAACTGATTAGAGTGTAATGTGAAGTGTTAGTTTTGTACCCCTTATGAACCATGTGCGCGTTAGCCCTAACAATGGAAATGGGCCTACACAAGAACAGAGAAAAACTCTGACCAGGGTGGGAATTGAACCCACGACCGTCGGGTTAGATCACCGCTGCTCTACCGACTGAACTACAAGGTCAGACGGGAGCAGGCCGTGGGAACTGAAGATGTTAAAGTCACAGCAATGAACATGTACAAGTGCAAGGAAGGGTTACGTTTTTACAAACGTTGGCCGTGCAGCATTTATATTTACTTAACTAATTAGATTCGCTTAAGTCTGTTGAAATATAAGTGCTCACATGGTTCATATGGGGTACAAAACTAGCACTTCTCATTACACTCTCATCAGTAAAGTCCGGCAAAAACAATAGCTTTTCACGCCCTGCACGTGCTTTTTGTACTTTTGTCCTTTTCTTTGCCGTCGTCAACAAAACAACAACGTGAAATAGCCAAATTTGAGGTTTTAAGAACGTCAGCACTTGACGACAAAGTTTCAGTTTTTCCCCTAAATTAAACGCTGTTCCGAATAATGTCAGTTTTGAGGAACTACCACATCCTTGTCATATAAAAAGGTTGAAATAGAGCGATTAGAATAACGCGAATTTATGTTTTGAGATGACCTTCTCGTTGTCGTCAGCGTCGTCGTTGCTTAAGTTCCTATTATTACAGAACTTAAGCAACGACGACGGCAACGAGAACGTCATCTCAAAATATAAATTCGCACCCGCCGCAAACGATGAAACATTGGTTGCGGTGACACTTGAGTGAACACTACTCTAATGTCAACTCACTGGTGAATTCCTAGGGGAACACTAAACTCAATGTTTCCCTCGGCTGCGCTTCGGGGAAACATTGAGATTCGAGGGAAACAAAATGAAGTGTTTCCAGAGGGACCAGTCATTAAGTGATTTGTTATATAGCACAAAAAGAAAAACGTGCAACGGCAACAGCAGTGGCGGTCGTCGGTCAACATTCGCGGGTAACAGTGCACTGTTTGCACTGTTGCCCGCTAAGAGACTTTTGGCGGGAAACAGTTTCAGTGTTAGATATCATGTGACCTCGAAGTAACCAATGAGAGCGCGCGCTGCTGGGGGAAAAAAACTCAGCTATATAACAATGAACAATAGAACTTGATTTAACACTAGAATTAACTCCCTAATGCGACCGCAACCATTGCCGCTGAAACATTGTTTCCCGAAAGTTCCGCGGCTAGCAAACGACGAAACATTTGCTGAGGAAGCAATAGTTTCGGAACAAATTTAGAAACATTTTTGCTTCCGCAAGGAATGTTTCCCGGGGTGGCAAACGGGGAATTATTTGCTTCCACAACAATGTTTCCGCATCATTGTCCCTCGTTTGCGGGCGCCTTTAGACTACAGTTTACATATCTTTTATCTTTATTTACCGTCATTTCACCTAAGCGTGGACACGTCACGGGGAAAACATGCTCTAACTGGTTGCAAACATGACAAGTTTTCTCTTCAATCCTTCGAAGTTTGAGGGATGTTTATGCAAGTTTTCCTAGAATGGCATGAAGACTGGATATCAAAGACTTTTTCTAAGAAATTAATACGTTCAGTCAAACTATCGCGCGCAAAAGTTTGCTTATGTTAACGGCTGCCAAACTCAAACTTCAAAGAACATGTTTTCCTGTGGTGTGTCCACGCTTAGATGAAAACGACGGTATACTACTCACAAAAACAAAAACAAAAACAAAATGATAAAGACATTCTTAAGGGAATCTCAGCCAGGGTAGTGTTCCTAGTATGTTCTTAAAACTCTGGTTAATCTCAGCCTGACCGCCCTTATCGAAACGGTTCTTACTAAAAATAAAAAAAAAGGTCTGTTCCCAAACCACCCCCTCCCCCCCCAAAAAACAAAAGGTTTGATCGATATACGTATTAAGGTTCAGTGTCGTTCTTTTCCGACATTATTACCCTGGGACG
>OX421446.1:56644051-56669051 GCA_949126865.1 Montipora capitata
GTTGAAGAAGATCTTTGATGGAAATCAAATAAATAAACTTTGTCCAACATCGTCCAACATGGTGGTCAAACGAGTGCAACATGTTGGATTCAACATTGTTGGGCGATGTTGTGCCAACATGTTGGATGATGTTGAAGAAGATCTTTGATGGAAATCAAACTTCGGTCAACATCATTCAACATCCTCCAACGTGGTGGCCAAACGAATGCAACATGCTGGATCCAGCATTGTTGGGCGATGTTGGACCAACATGTTGGATCCAACATTGTTGGATGAAGTCGAAACATGTTGGATCCAGCCTTTTCTTATTGGTCGGGTTTAAAGGCCATTTAAGGAAGACCATTTCCCGTTGATTTACACAAATCTGTCAACATTTAATGAGTCTTTGTATCTGTCACCTCCAGGCCCCGAACTCACGACCCTAACTTTGGTAGACCTACCCGGCGCGCACTTCGCCAATGATGACCAACGAATGAATCGCGTGACACAAGAACTTGTGCTGGAATATATTAAAAAGAACACAAAGAGCATTATCGTGATAGTGTCCGAAGTAGGGGACCCCACTGGGGACAGTGCGATTAATCTTGTGATGCAGCAGGCCAAGGATTACAGAGCACGAACCATCTGTGTTTTGACCAAGCCGGACAAGCTGCGAAAGGAGGACGACATGGGAAAGAAAGTAGCTACGAATCAATCAAGTTTTACCCTGGAAGACGGTCGTTTTATTTTGCTAAGAGGTAGGATTTGAGCGCTTTATCATTATCATCATTATCATTATTCTGGAAAATCACGCCATCAAAGTAGTTTGCCGTTCTTTTCATAATGGTGCATGTCAATCAAGCTCCCGTGACCTCACGTCAGATTGACAGCACCTTTCGCAAGATAAACATACTTCCAAGCCATGCTGATTTCTTTAAGTTTCACAGCGGATTGCAGTTTACATTAATAAATCAGTCTTCCCCCGAGAATCGATCGACAAAATGTTCGTTGAGCTTATTAGAACCATGAATCTCACGATCTTTTCGGACACTTTGGAAATAATAGGTACTCTCGATGCTTGGAAAGTTCACCCGTGATCGTGCGATTTCCTATACTAACAACCTCGTTCCCAGGGTCTCTCTTCTCTGCCTCCATTGTCGTTGAGAGAAGACCCTGGTTCACGCTGGTCACGTGTCTCCCAGAATCTGGGAGGTTGGCGAAATGTGTGTTAGGGGACGGGTGGCAATGTAGGCCTTGTTGACATTGCAAAGAAGGGAATAAGCACGCAATTGATTTTGTGGCCAGATGACCATTGACAAAACGTTTGACAGCAGTATTTTATGTACTACACATATGGAATTCGACGTGAAAGGAAAAAAGTTGTGGTCAACTCGATCGGACGCCACAGAAAATATCCTCGCGTTATTCAAGTTTTCATCCGTGTGAAGGTCCGGATCAACGAAGAATGCTAATAGTTTGCGACAATTTTAAAGGAAAGAAGATTTTGTCGTGCAAGAAAACAAGCGAAACGGTTATCCATGGAAAACAAACATGTTCAGCGATCAGTCGGTGTACATGTGTTGTTATTTAAGTTCTCGTGTTACATATCGACCTCAAATCCATCAAATCAAACTGTATTAGCATGTGCAGGTATTTCAGTTTGTTCTTTGATTTTCGTTTTTCTTTCGAATGTTAAACAACGTGATTGCTCAAGTCGCAATCTTGTACAGCGAGTCGACAGTTTGACTTATGATATTTATATTTCAACAACATCGTGTAAATTGTCGATGTCGTTAAGATTTTTTTTACCACTGCACCGCGCTTTAATAGCGTGTATATTTTTAGTCGCGGTAAAATAAAAGAGACATTTTTATCAAGCAAACGTAGTGTTTGGTGTATTCTTTTATGTTAGTGTTTGTTCTGAAGAAGCAACTTTGGCTACTAACGAAATCAATTTTTTTTAAAGCGAACGTCAATCGCCGCTCGACATTGAAGTCGTCTTGTCGATCACAAAAGCTCTTGCTTTTAGTTTGACCGCTTTTGTGGGAATGTTATGTGGGAATTCATGTTATGTGGGAATTCATCTCCTGTGGGAATATAACATCAGCTCTTTTGACCTTTTTATTTTAGAAATGCCTTGTTAAACGAATATTTTTTCGCCCAGGTGCGGTTGCGGGATCAAAATATAACGAAAACACTACCCTAGTGGAAAAATCTTTGTCGACGAGTGTCACGTGACCAGCGTGAACCAGGGTCTTCTCTCAACGACAATGGAGGCAGAGAAGAGAGACCCTGGGAACGAGGTTGCTATACTAACACTTTATTGGCCGGGGTACAACTAGAATTAACAGATGTAATAATAATAATAATAATAATAATTATAATAATAATAATAATAATAATAATAATAATAATATACATGAAAAAATTACGCAGTTATGATTGACTAAAAAAAAAGTGCATTTTTCATGTAATACGGGTGCCTCGATGAAAGTTACATGTGTAATTCTAGTTACCCTATTATTATTATTATTATTATTATTATTATTATTATTATTATTATTATTATTATTATTATTATTATTATTATTATTAAATTACAAATGAATCCTTCGTACGTTTCCAAGTTTAAAGGTAGTCTTGTAAAAGTTTGATATCGAAGGAATCATGGTGGACGGACGTGTTCTTCGCGCTCTGTGATTCCTTAGTTGAGAAGAGTCATACCTGGCCATTTAAGTTCGCCCAAATGCAACCAGTGATATCTTTTTAACATCAGTACAGCCGGTATTTGAAACAATTGTTGTTTGCTGCTTGTTCTCATGTCAAAACGCTCGGAACGTTCGTCAAGCTCAAGCTCCGCCGAAAGGCCAACTCCGAAACGAAACAAACAGAAAAAGAGCGAAGAAATGGAAGCAAACAACGACACCGACCCACTCATCTCTATGGAAATACTCCTCGATAAATTAAGCGCCATCGAATCTCGCATGGAAGACAATTTCTCCAATCTACACAAACAGATCTCAGAACTTACGTGTGAATTCAAACACGAAATCAATGTCGTCAAATCAACTCTGAATGAGCTAGAGAAGTCTGTGAATCATGCGTGGGCAAGCATCGAGGACCTACAGCAAGAGTCCAAAGCTCTCAAAGATTCAAAAAGCTCTCACCAAAAAATGATGGACGAGCAGACTGAGGAAATTCAAAGCTTGAAAGCCGATCTGAAAAAGCTCCAAGCCGAGAACGAGAAGCTTAAACCGGCTTTCAAAGAAGCCCAGGAGAACCTCGTCGCTCTTGAGAACTATACAAGACGAGAAAACTTGCGTTTTATGAATATCCCCGAAAGTCGAGGCGAAAACTGTCAGGATATCATTTATGATGTTCTAGAAAATTATCTCAAAATAAACGTCGACGATATACGTTTCCATGCAGTTCACCGTGTCGGCAAACCTCAAAGTAATGGAGCTACTTCTGCTCGGCCTCGCCCGATCATCGCAAGATTTGTCGTGAGAGAAGACAGGGATGCTGTTTTCAATGTCAAAAGCCGGCTCAAGTCCTCATCTAGACACAGTAAAGCCTATATTACACAAGACTTTGCACGAGAAATCCAGAAAGAAAGGAAAGTCCTTATTCAATCCATGTTCGCTGCTAGAGAAGCTGGTCGCGTCGCGAAGGTAGTCAACAGATCTCTCTTTATTGATAACAATGTTTTTAACATCTCGAATATTCCAGTTGAGTATCAAGTAGCTCCTACCTAATTTTCTGTCTTATTTACACATTCAAAGACGACAAGATGCGAGCTAAATCGTGCCGGGTCAATGGCTCTATCTCATCGAGCTAAGTATCCAAATTTCCTTTTCGTTTATGTTTATGTTTTTATATAAGCGCTATGTAGTTGTAGTTTTCAAGTTTATTATGCTACCTTTTCTTTTTTTCATATGTTACACCAATCCGCTTCAGTTGAAACAACCGCCTTCTTTGTCTGTTCGTTCACTTGTTCGCAAGCGCCCATCGTCGAAAGATTCAAATTATTTTCTGTCCCAATTTGTCGTGAATCAACATTATTCTGTGTTTACTTATTACTACTCCGCCTGGCTTGTGTTTCTTTAAACTGCCAACAAAATGAACTCCGTCAATTCTGCCAATGCTTTTGACCTAAAATGCCTGTCATTAAATGTTAGAGGTCTTAATAAATCGATCAAACGCCGAACCGTTTTTCGATGGCTACACAAACAAAATCATCATATCATATTTTTGCAAGAATCATACTGCTCCAAAAATCTTGAACCCATCTGGGAAAACGAATGGGGTGGCAAAGCTTTCTTTAGCCACGGCACAAACCATAGTAAAGGTGTCATAACACTAATTAATCCCTCTGTGAATTTCAAAGTTGAAAAAGAAATTTCAGACAAACAAGGCAGGTTCGTTATTTTAAAATTGTCACTTGAAGAGAAAGTTATTGTTTTGGTCAATATTTACGCGCCGAACGATGTCGCTCAGCAAGTTTCCTTTTTCAAAAGACTAAACCAACAACTCGAGGAATTTGCGCACGATACAATTGTAATTGGGGGTGACTTCAATTGCGCACTCACTTCAAATGACAAAAAGGGCGGAAAACCTGTATCTAAAAAATCAGCTGTCATCCAAGAAATCAACACGCTTTGTGATTTGTTTAACCTAAGTGATATATGGCGAAACCTGAACAATGACAAGCAGTGTTACACATGGAGAACTAAATCATGTAAAATTCAATGCCGCTTAGATCTTTTCTTAGTTTCGCAGGAGTTAATTCAATTAGCAAAGAAATGCGACATCGTCTACGCACCCGAATCTGATCACTCCGCTGTGTCACTTGTTCTACAATCCAATCGCCTAAACCAAAAAAGAGGACCGGGCTTCTGGAAATTTAATACAGCCTTACTTAAAGATGAAACATACGTAACAGCACTTAAGATAAACATTCCAATCTTTAAGGAGAAATATAATGAGGTTCATGATTTAGGTTTAAAATGGGACCTCATAAAAATGGAGATAAGAGGTTTCACGATCAAGTACTCTAAACGAAAAGCGAAAACAAATCGAGATGAAGAAAAATTACTGCACAAAAAAGTAAATGACCTTCAAACCAGAGCAGAAAATAACCCGCACAACAGAAACATCTTACTAGAACTTCAACGTGCCAGATCACAGCTTAAAAAAATCATGTTGACCAAAACGAAAGGTGCAATTCTGAGAAGCAAAGTGAGATGGCATGAAGAAGGAGAACGCAATACAAAGTATTTCTACAGCTTAGAAAAACGACATCATGATAGTAAAACAGTCTCAAAACTCAAAGTTGGGGAAAATTGTTACACGGAAGATCAATTCGAAATCTTAGAAGAAGAAAAAAAGTTTTATGAGTCGTTATACCGCTCCACCAATATTAATCCCGAAAAGTTCAAAAATTCGCCTTTTTTTATCTCAGAAAATGTAACCGCTCTAAGTGAAGAAGAGAAGAGCTCTTGTGAGGGTTTGGTAAATGAAGAAGAATGCACAAATGCGCTCAAGGACTTCGACAATAACAAAACCCCGGGCACCGACGGTCTGCCAGCTGAATTCTACCGGTTCTTCTGGCCTGACATCTGTCATGACCTGCTAGCCAGCTACAACTTTGCTTCTCAGCATGGCATGCTTTCTATAAGCCAAAGACGAGGAATAATCTCCCTTATCCCCAAAAAATCCAAAGATAAAACTATTTTGGAAAATCTAAGGCCCATCTCACTTCTGAACGTCGACTACAAGATTCTCACTAAAGTTATTGCCAAGAGAATAGAAAAAGTCTTGCCAACATTAATAAACCCTGATCAAACGGGTTATGTTAAAGGCCGCTACATTGGTGAAAACGTAAGGCTAATCTACGACTTAATACATTACACAGATAAGCCAAATCAAAAAGGTATTGCCATTTTCTTGGACTTCAAAAAGGCGTTTGATTCCATTGAATGGAACTATCTCTTACAAACACTTCAGTTCTTCAACTTCGGCCACGACATTCAAAATTGGATAAAAATTTTCTATAATAATGTTACTAGCTGTGTTCTCAATAAAGGTCATGCCTCAACTTTTTTCTCCCTACAGCGGGGAGTCAGACAAGGTTGCCTGTTGTCTGGCGTCCTCTTCGTTCTCGGTATAAAACTCCTCTCTAGATCTATAAAAAATGATCCCACTATCAAAGGTATCCAAGTCAACAAGCAAGAGCTTAAAATAAGTCAATATGCCGACGACACAACAGTATTTGTCCGTGACCTCGACTCCGTTACGAGTCTATTGAAGGTGTTAAACGATTTCAAAGAGCAGTCTGGCCTAGAAATAAACACAACTAAAACCGAAGCAATGTGGTTAGGCGAATGGAAAGACAGAACAGATGAACCTTTTGGTTTTAAGTGGCCAAAAGAACCTGTCAGTGCTCTTGGTGTCTTTTTTTCTTACAACCAAGAAAGTGCTAACAGACTGAACTTCGGTAAAAAAATACTTAACCTCCAAAAAACGCTGAACACTTGGCAACGGAGAAATCTAACTCTTTATGGAAAGATAAACATCGTTAAAACACTTGGGATATCTAAATTAATTTACTCAGCCTCCGTGCTCCCTGTTCCAGATCACTATATTCAAGAAATAAATAAGCTAATTTTCAACTTTATCTGGGCAGGGAAATCCCCTAAAATCAAAAGAAACACCATAATCGGAAAGAAAAAAGATGGCGGTCTGAAAATGTGCGATTTTAAGATCATGGAAAAAGCGCTCAAAATTGCTTGGATCGACAGAATTCAAGACGAGTCACAAGCTTCCTGGAAAATTATTCCTAACCAGTTCTTTCACAAAAATGGTGGTCTTGCCTTCCTAACAAAATGTAATTTCGCAACAAGTACACTTGACCTTGATGATAAACTTCCCATATTTTATAAAAAGGTGTTAGATTATTGGTGCGAGTTCAAAATCTCAACGGGTAGCGATTCCAAATCAAATCCTAAAAACGAAATAGTGTGGAATAATAGGAAAATTCTTGTAGGAAAAAAGCCTGTTTTTTACCAAACTTGGTATGACGCTGGCATTACCAAGATAAGCGACATATTAAACCAAAATCAGGATTTTTTGAAGTGGCATGAATTTGCCATAAAATTTAATTTGAATGTTCCTTTCACCACTTACTATGGCCTAGTTAACGCAATCCCAAAAAAATGGAAAGCTAATCTTAGAAACCCTATTCCAAACGACACACACGACACCACTGTAAACAGTCTAAAAACCAGTTCTATTTACTCCTCTCTTTTAAACACCGTCTTCGTTCCTCCCACTGCCGAAACGAAAATTCTACTCCACGGTTTTACAGAAAGCACCATCCAGAACGTTTATCTCATGCCATTTAAAGTCACAAATGAAGTTAAAATAATAATGTTTCAATATAAAGTGATTCATAACGTGCTTCCAACCCGCGCTACACTCTACCGAGACCGCATTTCAGAAAGCCCCTTATGCAACTTATGCAATACGGAAGAACAAACGCTGCATCACCTGCTAATAAACTGCACACTAACAACCGATTTTTGGATCCTGTTTCAAGACTGGTGGTACCAAAAAACAAATGAAACAATAACGTTATCCACAAGTCACATACTATATGGCTGGCATGATAGGACAAAGCATTGGCAAGTCCTAAATTATAGCCTACTGATAGCCAAATATCGCATTTTCTGCACAAGCCTTCGCGGAGATGTCTTAGATTTCCAAAATTTCCTACTGTTCATCACAGAAAAACTTGAAATCCTAAAAGACATCGCGACCGCAAAAAAAGAACTTCCGAAATTTTATCGCACGTGGGCGTTTTTACTGTAATTTTATATGCTCTTAATGTTTAGGTTAATTTACGTTTAATTTCATATCTATTATTTAGTTCTATCCAATTATATATATATATATTTTTTTTTTTCAAAAAAGTTGTAATTTTATAAAACAAAAAAACAAAGAGTATTTAAAAGAAAGGTAACTTTAACTGGTATGTATACGTGTAATTTTTCTATAATAGAAAATTGCATTGTAAATATGCTAATCAGTGTGATTGCATTGTAATTTATGTATTGTAAGTAGTGTATGCATGTAAGTAAAGTATTAGTACTGTATGTAGTGTAGGTGATAAATAAAAAAATAAAAAAAATAAAAAAATAAAAAAAATAAAATAAATAAAAAAGTTTGAATTTGGCAGACATTCTAATCTGTTTCAACCAATCAGTTGAATAAAACTTCAGAGAAAACAATGAAGAGGTCATCAAGGGAACCCTCAATCTTCACTAAAACCTTGAGTCAACCCTTTCCTAGTTTATTTTTAGGAACAAGTTTTTCTAGCGAAAAGTATCATATTTCCCTCGACGCTCAGATAGCTCTGTTTTGATTGGCTTTCACAACAATGGGCGTGCTGAATCTCCTAAGTGAGGCGTTCTATAAATTAATGAACATGTACTCGGCAAAGGACTGACTCCAAGTCAAAAGGATTGACTCCAAGTCAAAAGGGTTGACTCCAAGTCAAAAGGGTTGACTCTAAGTATGGACCTCTTGATGAGCCCCTGGAGAGTAATCCCATGATTTCTCGTGTAATTTCGCATAAGTAAGTTTTTCAGACTACAAATTGCACTTGTCCTACGAGCTCGTGCAATTTCCTTAGTCTGAAAACTTAACTCGCGCTTATTTATACCAAGATGCACTCGAAATCATGTCATTACCTACACTTATTTTTCATCTGTGCTCAAAATGTGTTGGTACCGTTGGTTTTGTAAATTTCTTTTGAAGCTTTTTATCGTCCATCCCAAAACAGGCAAGGATGGTACAGACTCAACCGAGAAGGACTGGGACGCGCCGATGACCCAAATTAAGGAAAAAGAATGGTTCGCGGCCCATCCTCACTACAAGAGCATTCAACGTTTGTGTGGGATTGAACGGCTCATGGAATGTATGATCTCTTTACTGGCAAACAAAATGATAGCTGAAATTCCCGGATTAGTAAGAGAGATGAGGGAAAGAAAGACAGTGGTAAGAAAAGAGAGAGCACAATGCTTTAAAAAGCTCAAATCTATTTAAATTTCGCGTTTTCGCGCCGTTAAGGGCTAAATATTCCCTTTTAATTCTCGTGCCCTGTGCCGCGGTTCTTTCTGTTAGCGGAAAGAATGGTACCCTGTGGCTGGTTCGGATATGAGATGAGGATCCTGGACTTCCGTTTCTTCTACGCAGTGCCAGAAATTTGAGACAATATTGGTTCCCAAGGTTCATCTTCTCTGCGACTACACGTATTTTGAAAACGGTCAGAGGTCATTACTCTCCCCCAAACCCGCTTTTCTTTTGGTCACCACAGCCAAAGCAGGAAGTCCGCGAACCACGGACATCCGGCTCTTCCGCGAGTTCTCAGAAATTTGAAACGATAGGCCATTTCGGAAAATACCATAATACTCTTTGTTTGTCCCCTCCAAATTTGCATTTTATTTGGGGGGGGGGGGTGGGTGGGGGGTGGGGGAACAAACAAAGAGTAGTATGGTATTTTCCTAAGTGGCCTATAACGGTCGTCAACGGTTACAACAACATTATACCATTACCGCGACTGCGCGTATTTTTGGCTGTAGCATGACTTTGTGTTATAAGAGCTGACCAAAAGAAAAGCAGACTCTTGGGGAAAGAATGTTTTGGCGCTAATCAAGAGAATCGCAGCTTCTGGGACGAGAATGTTTGCACTCCCACACAAAAGTACATTTGCATGATGACGACATTTGACTGCAAGTACCAGAATCCTTTAGGTTTTGCTTGTCGCTTGCTAATTAGAGCTATTGTTACTTTTACCCCGCTGGGAATACATAGTTTAAATACGAAAAGAAAACAAACTGAATTCTGGTACTTGTAGTCAAGTGACGCCATAGCGAAAGTTGGCTTTTATTTCCTTAATCAATCCCACGATTCTTTCTCTCTCAAGAAGGAAAACTAGTCACCTGAATCTTAAAATCTCGGAGGTTTTCCATTTTAACATTACGGGAGGGATAGTAGCGGAAGAACTTATAATTAGCTATCGGGGCTCTCTTCCTTCACTTGATCACTTCACGTGGTCATTCACGTGTTTTTTTTCAGAACAGAATAACAAAGAAATGTACCAAACTTTAAAACGCATTCCTTTTACGCATTGTCGTCGATGTCCTCGTTGTATGAACGTTTTCCCGATTATTCGTGTTTTTGCAGCCGGGCGTTCACTGAAGGTATTCCTTTTTGCGTTGATCAATTCAGTCATCTTCAACAACAAACTAGACTGGAAGAACATGGACAAATATTCTTATTGCACGTGTTTACTTCATCTGGAATAAAGACGGACAAAAGACGTATTATTAACACTAAATAAGATAGTTCATCTAGACGTATATTGCGTCTTGTGCCCGTCTTCATAAGAAACTTAGCAGAGAAATAACAAAAGTCTTTGTTTACTATCGCTGCGTCCCTTGTTTGAAAACGTCCCTCGGCCGTTCTGATAAGAATACCGGATACAACAGAGAGAATTGAAGCACATATTTCTCTTCCTGGGCTTTCTAGTTAATGTATTTTCGACGTTTAGGGTTAGGGTTAGGGTTATAGTTTGTATTGTATTGTAACGCATAATCCGCCTGAACGAACTGCTTCTCTAGTATATAAAACGGCTAAGGTGGCACCATCCTCTTTCACTTTGTTATCTTTTGTTTATGAAAGGCAAGTTTGATTTTGATAAAGAGACGATCTTGAAAATCTTTGGTTAGAAATTCTGCTCTCTCATTTGCATTATCTCTAATCAATCACTAAGTCTTGGAATATTTCCTGACGACTGGAAAAGTACCCTAGTTACCCCACTTTTCAAACAAGGGGAACGAAATGGCTTGAACAATTACCGCCCCATTTCCGTTATCTCGGTAGTAGCCAAAGTATTTGACAGAATAGTTTACGACCGATCATATACATATTTGGAAAACAACGATTTTATATATAAAAATAGTAATCGGGTTTTCGCACAATTCACTCCACTGTCATTGCTCTACTTGAGCCAACAGACTCTTGGGCGTATAACCTTGACTGAGGAAAAGTCAATGCAGTCGTCTTCCTGGACTTTAAGAAGGCCTTTGATCTGGTCAATCACGAAATCCTTTTATCTAAATTAAGCAATTATGGCATATATGATAATGCGCACTCTTGGTTTGAGTCATACTTGGGGATGGACAACCGCATGCAGAGATGCTCAGTTAATGGGTCGCTCTCTTGGAGCTGCTTATTAAGATGTGGTGTTCCTCAAGGCACTATATTAGGACCGCTGTTATTTTTGTGAATATTAATGATTCAAACTGTCAATCAAGCCTGTATGCCGATGATACTCACCTGACCTACGCCGGTTTCAGCGCTGACAATATCCAATCTTGTCTAAACGTTGATTTAGTAAATGTTAGCAATTGGCTGATAGCAAATAAACTCACGCTTAATATTGGGTCAAGACAGAGACTGTGTACTTTAACAGTTCCTCCTAGACCTTCAGTCAATGGCGTTCCTATTCAGCAAGTTACTAGTGCTAAATCACTAGGAGTGCTTATCGATGATAATAAACTTACTTGGAGAAGCCATGTTGATACGTTAACCAAGAAAATTGCTTCTGGTATTGGGGCCATAAAGCGAATCAGGCATCTTGTCCCCTATGGGACCTTACATTCTATTTATCAGGCCCTAGTACAACCTCATTTTAACTACTGCAATATTGTTTGGGGAAACTGTGGAGTAACTTTGCAGGACAAACTGCAAAAACTACAAAACAGAGCAGCCCGTATCTTGACCTACTCCAACTATGACGCCGGGCTATGACGCTGATGTCAATAATTTATTTGAACTTCTAGGATGGAAAACCCTAGCTTCTCAAAGGCAAATTGAAAGAGCAACAATGGTCTTTAGGTTCCTCCTGGGACTATTGCCTAAGTATCTCTGCTCTAAATTCGTCCATGGCGATTCTGGTAATTGTTTCAGAGACTCTGCGAATAAGGTAAACTGTTCCGCAGCCGCGCACAAACTACTACAAAAACAGCTTTAGCTATAATGGCGCAGTTTTGTGGAACATTTTGCCTTTGGAACTAAGGAAAGCAGAGTCTCTCAATCAATTCAAAGGACTGATTAAAAAGGCTATCTAAGCTATTCCTTTAAATACGGCATTCATGCAAAGCAGCTTTTGTTTTATGATATTGCGTAGGATAGTTAAAGTAGTTAACGTAGTTTTATCTATACCTGGTTTATAATTTTTAATTGTATATATGGTTTTTATTTTACTGATGAATTGTACCGTGGTTAAATGAAGATTTTTTTTTTTTTGATACGACCTTTAAACGACCACAACAATAAATGGCCATTAGCTCTTGCAAAATGATTGGTTTTAGGTGGAAAAGGACCTCATGAGTTTGGCTAAGAGCGAAGTGCCAGAGTCCAATGAGAAAAAGGGAGCACTGGTGATGAAAGTCAAACATGATCTGATTGACAGGCTGAGAAGTCTGCTGTTCAACAACACATATGACAGTTCGGGAGGCGAAGAAGTTAGAGATTTGTTTAAACGATTCCATGATGCTGTTCTTAAGGTCGGTTAGCAACTGAGATCAAATTCAGTCTTTTACTAAACTAACTTGTTTTGCAGGGAATTTGGGTGACAACTAACAACTTTGACTTCTCGCCGAGGGGCGTTTGCCGGCTGGCCACGAGCTACAGAAACTTAGCATGTTGTTAAGGGTGCAGGGATGGCGCAGTGGTGAGAGCACTCGCCTCCCACCAATATGGCCCGGGTTCGATTCCCGGGTTCGATTCCCAGACTCGGCGTCATATGTGGGTTGAGTTCGTTAGTTCCATACTCTGCACCGAGAGGTTTTTCTCCGGGTAATTCCGTTTTCCCCTCTCCCCAAAAACCAACATTTGATTTGCGTTGATTTGTTAATTCCAATTTACAGTGTCCCCAATTAGTGCTCCAGCGCTAGAAGATTAGACACTTAAATAAAGTTCCTTTGAAATGATGAAGTTATTCCTATTATGACAAGGGCTTTCTCTGCTGGCTTTAGCGGAAATGATATTAGCTTTTACAGGGTAGAGAAGCAAAAATAGTGTTAAAGGGCATTCTTCAGTGTTACACGCCAAAAAGGCGGGAAATTTTATTGTTTGATGTCATGGAAGCAAAAAGATAGGTGCTTAATGTTCTTGAGGGGCCTCAATGCAGACGAATAGCGTACTTAAAACAAGCCCGAAACGACTGAATTTAGACAAGTTTCAAGTTCTCTGTCAGCAAATACAATAGATACTCTGGAAGCTTAATGTATTTATCTTCTTCTTCAGCTATTGTTAATGCAATGGTTTGATATTGACCCGATGGTCAGCGCAAAAAATTGATGAACGAGGTGGCCCTTCATCCCGTAAATAAAAATTCCTTCACACTTTAAAGGGAACCTCCAATAAAAACAAAAAAATAGCTTTAAACCACGGAACATAATGTTACATTTGTTCTGGAACAATAGGGCAACGTTCCACGACACGTCACAAGTATTCAAGATGGCCGCGCCCGGGAAATTTGAAAGCCAAAAGAGGCGTTTTTGTTTTTTTTAATATGAACGCTTTCATTGGAAAAAGTTTGAACAATTTTAATTGTAAACATTAAAGTTTTGTGGTTTAAAGTTATTTCGTTTTTTCAGTGGAAGTTCCCTTTAAATAAGTTACGTAGATTGTCGGAATGAAATAAGTGTATACATTTAAAGTGCGAGTTATAATGAGCACTTACTGACTGGTCCCAAGGGGAACAGTGAGTTTTGTTTCCCCGTGACCCTCAGCCGAGGTGAACATTGAGGGTGGAGGGGAATAAAAATTCCGTGTTTCCCGTGGTACCAGTTATTAAGTGTTTTGGTATACCCCACGACTGAGAATGAACCAAACTAAATACGAGTATAATTCTTATTAGTTTAACTGTAAGTCAAATATCTCAAATACAAATAAGTAACAACTACCTTGGTGGATCATGGTTAGGGTGGATATAGAACTTTTGTATCTTATCATTTGCTGTATTTCTTCCTCACTTCGTACTTGAAAGCGTTTTGTCGCGGCGATGACTTGAAAAAAACTTGAAAATTACTCAGATTTCCTAATTTCATTGAAAATCGCGGTGGATGCGCTCACAAATTTGCCGCGCTTTAAAGACGCATGTCCTGATCACGTGCAAGTCCAAGGTTCAAGCTGTTGTTTCCCTAGGGAGTTAGTGAGTTCTGTTCGCCCTAGGGAGTTATACAGTTTTGAGGCGCGCCACGTGATACATTCTCGTCCAATAGAAAACTGCATTTCAGTTGTGAGGTACAACAATATACACTTAATGTATGGTCCCAAGGAAAACAGTTACTTTTGTTTTCCCGAGAGTCCTGATATTTCCCGAGTCGAAGACGAGGGAAACATCAGGACTCAAGGGAAAACAAAACTAAACAGTTTCCCGAGGGACCAGGCAATAAGCCTTTTCCTTCAACAATCGCAGCAAAACACCCGGAGCGGACAACAACTGCTGAATTGTATCCCGGTCGGGATACATTTGAATTTGATCAGGGGCACTTGACCAAGAATCATCCAATGACAGTGCTCGTTTTGTTGATTGAAAGTCTAGGTATATAACAAATGCAATTGTTTCATTCATTGAGTCCTTTCACGGGAACCCATGATCCCAACAAATTGACCCGGAGGGTGTAAAGTGCAGGTTGCAGGTCATCGTTTTACCATGTTACCTGAAACAACCCAAACCTATACAAAAATGCTAACCTTAGGCTTAAACATTATCTAAGCATAAAGTTCAGGCCTAATGTTAGCTTGAGTAAAGGTTTGGGTTGTTTCAGCTATAGGGAAACAATGACCTGCCTCCCTAACCTGCAACATGCAGTGCACACCCTACACACAACGTAGTGGTTTAATATCTCAGTTGGCAGAGCATTGCACCGGAACCGCAAAGGTCATGGGTTTGAATCCCGTTGGGAGCCACCAGGATTTTTCGGGGGTCAAAAAGAGACAGTTTCTTAAATTGTCCAGTTAAGTGCGAAGATCACTTCTCTCATTCGTCTATAACTCGCACTTCAAATATACGTTCCTTTCATTCATCAGGCCTTTCACGCGAACACATGAGGCCAACAAATTAACCTGCTCCTAACTGAGTGACTAAATAGCTCAGTTGGTAGAGCATTGCACCAGCATTGCACCAGCATTGCACCAGCATCTCAGAGGTCATGGGTTCAGATAGGTGCGAGGCAGATAACTTCTCTACTTCATCGTATATTTGTTTTTACATTGATCCAGGTAGACCCACTGTATCTACGAAGTGATGACGATATCAGAAACAAGCAAAAGAAAATCGAAGGAGTCGCTGCTCCGCTAGGAGACAGCAGTGAAAATAGCCAACTGCTTGAGAGACTCCTGTATGAGAAATACCAAGGAATTAAAAAAACTCACCAAGGTTAGATATTTAGTGAAGGGAAAGTACCTTTACCTGCCTTTAACGGAAAGAATAGGTAAAACTAATGAGTCATGATACGCCATTTTTCCAGAGTAGATTCGTGGGAACTAGGTTCGGGTGCCATTTTCCCGCTATACTTATAGGACTCCATTACCTGCTGATAGCTTTAGTAAATAAAGAATAAATGCTATACCGAGTAATTGCATTGTGACTAAACTTGATAGACAACAAATGCAAGGAAACGATGTTATGTGCTTGTAATATTTGGATATAAATCTATATCATCTTCGGACTAAGGCGGGATACAAAGTAGCAGAATTTAAATACTGCGAGATTGTGCAACAGTATAATCACGTGAAAGTGAAAAACAAAGAAACGAAACTGTCAGGAGAATAGGCGGAGTTCTCTACTGGCTTTTAAGCCATTGTTCAGAAATGGTGTTAGACGCTTAATATGGTAAGCTTCTTTATATAGTAATAGATTCCAGTTATCATCGCGATCTATTATGTTAGTGTTATCACGCACGGTTTGGGCGAAGAATTCTTTGTTGATTACATTAGTAGATGAAATGTTCTCATTTGTAAAAATATCCGGTAAGTTGTATAAATCTAGTATGTGTTTGATATTATCACAATCGCGAAGATGTTTATATATAGCGCTTTCTTTGTCCGCGAGTGCATGTTCTTGTGTTCGGACAAACAGAGTTCTGTTCGTTTTGCCGATGTACGAAGAATTACAACCAGGGCAGATGAATTCATAAACAACATTTGATTGGCTTAATTGTGGCGTTTTGTCCTTAGTGCTTGTGAAGAAACACTCATGCACTCACGGACAAAGAAAGCGCTATATATAAACATCTTCGCGATTGTGATAATATCAAACACATACTAGATTTATACAACTTACCGGATATTTTTACAAATGAGAACATTTCATCTACTATTGTAATCAACAAAGAATTCTTCGCCCAAACCGCGATGATAACTGGAATCTATTACTATATAAAGAAGCTTACCATATTAAGCGTCTAACACCATTTCTGAACAATGGCTTAAAAGCCAGTAGAGAACTCCGCCTATTCTCCTGACAGTTTCGTTTTTTTGTTTTTCACTTTCACGTGATTATACTGTTGCACAATCTCGCAGTATTTAAATTCTGCTACTTGTATCCCGCCTTAGTCCGAAGATGATATAGATTTATATCGAAATATTACAAGCACATAACATCGTTTCCTTGCATTTGTTGTCTATCAAGTTTAGTCACAATGCAATTACTCGGTATAGCATTTATTCTTTACTTATAGGACTGAAACTGTCAAAATGGTGCGTTTGTCGCTGAAATGAATGTCTGAGATGGAACACTCGGATTTTTTCCGAGTGTCCCCGAATCACTATTGGAAAAATATCATATATTCATTTCTTTCTAGTTTTCTGCAAATCTGCATCGCTAAATGACCAAATCTCAAGCTTCAGTAAAAACGTGAAAGCTCAGTCTCCCAATGCTTGTCCGCCATCTTGAAATGTTGAGGCAACGGAAGGTTGGGGAGAAAAAATTATTGCAACCAAAAGAAAAAAAAAATGGTCAATGATTGTTTCTCTCTTACTCGAACACTGTTCCGCTGTTCCGCTCCTCCAATCACTCAGTGGGTAGTTTTGCTGCTTTTTATAAGTTAAATAAAGTCGATCGATCTCTACGAAGTTCGAAAAGCGTGAAGCTGCATTTTTCATGATGTTTTGGTTCAAGTTCGTCGTTTTGTATATTAAGGTTCCTAATAGGCCATTTCCGAGTTGCTGTTTGTCTCGGTTTTGAAGTGAGTCTTGGTGCTCAACTATTGTAAGGGAAATGAGTTTGATTTGCATAAGAATACGCAACTCATTTCCATTTGAATGGTTGTGCATCAGTACTCGCTTTGAAACTGAAGCATGCAACGACTCGGAAATGGGATATTTCTTCTTCTGTTTGTCTATCAGCAATAGTGGGTTCACATGACGTCATGGCAGACATGTTGGAGGAGTGAAACAAAGAAACAGCTGCCATGTTGGAACAGTGAAATATTCTCTTGTGAATTAATTCCATTTTTATGAAGAAAATTCCTTTTGTTTTAGTATGCAAATATGGCTGCTGGTCACAGGAGAGAAAACACTCTATCATATATTTCACCAGTGATATCTGTGCCTCTAGAAATTGGTTGCAAACCCCTTACCTTTAAGTATACAAATTCCTATGAACGCGGGTGTATTTCTTGATTTATAAGCACGAGTGACGCTTTGAAAGTTCTCAATACGGCTCGTGCAATTTTAAAATCTTTCAAACACCACGAGTGACTATAAATCACGAAATGTATGAGCAAGTTCAAACGATTTTTTATTTGTTATCTACTCAACAAAATTACCCCATCGCTGTTTCCATAGCAACTTCAGTATTGCACTATATAACCTATTTACGCATTTGTCATTGCGCAATAAGAAACGTGATATTCTTTAGAACTGTTGCACTGTTTCTCTTTTCCCCTGAAGGACACATAACTACTGAGCCCGTGGAAGCTCCTGTTGATCAACTGTTCCCTATATCTGAAAGGCTGGTGAACGACGTGGAGAGAACTCTTGGTAGGATAGTACAGGATGCAATCAATGAGACCCTCTCCAAGTTCCCTTCGCTCAAACAAGCAGTGGAGGTGAAAGTAGTTAACAAAATTTTCGAAAAAAAACGCGAGCAGACAATTGGATTCATCCGGCAGTTTCTTGAGATGCAGAAGATGAGCAATGATGTCTTGTTTGCCCCGGTTCCCCTTCCAAGTGAGATAAACACATGGGAAGTCGTAACGGTGACCAATACGGGCAGAGACAGGACACACCACCCATGCATGGTGTCCCCCACAATGAAACAAATGAAGCACCTTGCTAAGAAGCTGTACCCAGCTAATATAATTCAAGAAATCGAGGACGGATCAGTGGCACTTAATCACTACAAGGTTAGCTTGTTTAAGTCATGTGGTACTCTGTGGTGAGCGCAATCGTGGGCAGGAGAATTCCCCCTTTCTTTCCTGTTGCCGCTTGTCATCTTTTCAAAATATGCACCGACCAACACTTAAAGCTACCTTTCTCCGAAATTAAAGGCCTATAACCCGTGACGTGGGAGAGGGTGTTGTTTCATAGCCGGGTTTATACCTTATGAAGGCGACTTCTTCTAAGAAATAGCTATAGTCATCTATCCTACAATGATAAGTTCCTTACAGCTAGGTCTGAATTGGAGCTGACTAACGTATAACCTGCTTTAATATAGTTTGAGCTCGACGTCTTTTTCTCCTTTTTTAGGAAGTCCAGGATATGAGGAATATAAAAAAGAATGTTGTTCGCTGCTTCAATGTGCTAAAGATGAACGTGTGCGACACAGTTCCGCGCTGCGTTCTTCATTTCTTCATCACCCAGCTCGTTGATGATCTCGGCCGTGCTTTAGAAAACGAAGACCTGATCGAGTTCTTACAAGAGAAACAGGAAATCCGCGAGAAGCGGAACTTGTATCGGGCCCAGTTGAGCGCTCTGGAAAACGCTCTTCCCCAGACTGATGACGTCTTGCAGAAACTCTTGCGAATGGGCCAGGGACCAGCCAAGGGCAAGAAGCTGCAGTTTTAATGTTTGGTTGTTGCAACTATGGTGCCAAAGGCAATCAGTCGACAGGCAGTTGCCATGACAGGATTTTTAAAAAACATTTTTTTCTAGTCCTATAGACACTTAAGGTGCCTCAAACCAGTTTCAACAATTTTCAAGTGACTGTCCTGTAGGAAGATTGACTGTACAATACGGCAATGTTACGGTACCACATGAAACATGTCACAGAAACAAACTCGGTGAACCCCTTTTTTGCATTAGCGGAACTGAAGTGGTTAGCAAGCTAAGGTAAGACTTTCAGCTAAGAAACATTACCTGGAATGAATACAGAGCCACCTTAAATTTTCCAATGGTGAAGGTGGCTCTGAATCTGTCTCAGATATTCTATTTCTTTTTAAATTTTTGCAAAGAGTTTCATCTTACCCGACTATCACTTTGCATCAATACAAAATGGAGGTTAGCGAGTTCGTTCTGAGATGCAGGAGTTAAAGACAAAATATAGGGTGTTTCAAGATGGCTCTACAGCTTCTATGGTAGCATATTACGACACAATATTGAGAGCAATTTGTTGAGCAATAAATGTTCTTTCACGTGGTACCATGAATTAACATAACATAGTGTTGTAGAGCAAGAGTCCATGACTACGAGCGTACAACTTCATTGAATTTGAGGGACTGCGTTTTTACAGACCGAGTTATTTTTACATTGACTTTTCAGCTAATCACTAGTCTTGCATGAGAAATTATTACCCATAATTGCCACTAGTGACAGCCAAATCATATTTGAAGGCCAACCAAGTTCACCCTACAAGCATTGCGTGCCGTGGAACAATTTTCGGTATACATGAAAACCCCGCCAAAGCTTATTTCTATAACAAAAACACACGGTCAAAAACCCTGTCGGTTGGAGGTGGGCCTTTAAGAACTCCTCTAAAAATGGCTTTACATACTAAACCTACTATTGGAGTTGTAGGTTCCTAAATAGTGCAGTTTCGGGAAAGCGTTGGAAATGGTTTGAGCCACCTTAAAGAAATCCAACACAACATACAGTAGACAAAGAAATAAAAGTCCGTGACCGATGATGATAAATGTGAATTTCACGTCGACAAGGATATAAAGTAGAAAAATGAAGATAATAATAAAGTCGACGACGAAGTAGTGTAGAGTTTAAAATTTGAATTACGATGACAAATAAATCTAGAGGGAATTTATGTTAATGTTGTGAATTGTGTGTTGCGTTTCTCGTGAAACCACTGCCGAAAACATGCATTGGGATAACGGGAACGGCTAAAAACGTCACCTCAAAATATAACTTTGCACTATCGTAAGTCTTTCGAGATTATTTTATCTCGTTCACGTCGTACAATGAGGGCAAAGAATCCGGCATAAAACTAAATTGGTACGAGCTTAGCACGCGCGTTTTTGAGACGCAGACGGCAACCGGAAGTGAGCGGTTTTCTCTTTTAATTTGTCTTTACACAACCATATTTACATTGCTAGGTATCTTTTCCCCATTAGAAATGATTAGTATAAAAATCTGGGAGACACCACTGTCCTGGCACGCGAAATGTTCTCTTCCGTTTGCCGTTCGCGTCTCAAAAACGCGCGTGCTTAAGCTCCCTAATATTATTACATGTCGTACGCATCGTACAATATGGGCGAAGTATCCTAAACTAACTATTGAGTCCTCGTCCTCGTTTCTTAAACTTACTATTTCCCTTCACATGTAATCAAGGTGTCCCGAACTTTTTTTCAGAATTCAAAGCCTATTCTCATGCATACATTTCCTTTGGTTGTTAGAAAACCATGGCCGAAGATGACATGTGAAAAAAGGATTCGAGATCATTTATCCCGTTTGGTAACAACCGAATCAGTCCGGTGATGATGTTTAGTAGAGAAGATATCTGTTTACAAACATTGCTTTTGTTATTCAAATATGCGAACCACAGGCACAAAAGACCCTTTGTTTCGACAGCCAAGGAGACTCTGTTTGCCACATTAATGACAATAGGTGACGTCAACGATATCTTCCCTATACAGATCCAGAAAATGTCACCCTCGGCTGTCCTCAATAACTAATCTTTCTTGAACAAGAGCTTAGTCTTGAATAGTGGAGATTAGTGCTTATAGTGCCTATCCTCTGAACTCACACTTCCACTTTATTTATTGTCGGAAATCATCTCAAATACATCGTGCTGTTTTTAGAACCTTTTTATTGAATTTCAAAGACGGGAAAAGTAGTCATACTTTGATCAATAACCGAGCAATGAAGGGGAATGGGTTCGATACCGAGTTGACGTCACAAATTAATTTGCATCGCTGTTTTCAAATAACTTGTGACGTCAACCTGGTATCGGACCCATTCCTCTTCATTGCTCGGTTACTGATCAAAGTATGAGCACTTTTCCCGTCTTTCAAAGCGAATAAAAAAAGTGAAATTTCATTCAAAAGGTTAACGTTTTAAAAATAACACGATGTATTTGGGATGATTTCGGAGAATAAATAAAGTGGAAAGTGTGTACAAACGTGTGTTATGTATTAGTCATCAAGTGTCCTACATGACTGTGGCGGATTCGGGGCCTGTAGTTTGATCACAACCGAGTTTCTCGGGAGTTAGAGTGATGTTTACTGTTTCTCTTCATTTACAGTTTTGCGCTCCGTAGCCTTTGAATGAAAGTTTTCATATCTGACAACTACACACTGGTCACACTTTGATGAAGCACGACATAAACTTTGGAAACAGCTTGTCCATCCCTTTTGCTTGTGGCGCCTCCGTCTAATTCACCATTAATGTTCACTTTCAAGTGATCAGGGATTGTGAAAATAAATATACATTACCGGCTGCGTTGTGTCTAGTCAAGACTTTCTCAATCAAAAAAAAAAACAAAACAAAACAAAAAATATAGTCCTGGAACAAGTTGTCGAAACTAGAGAAGCGAGTTCTTTAAAATAATTGAAACACACGTATATAATGGTCCTTCGAGCGGAAATCGTCCGGAATATTTATTACCCCAAATACGTCTTTGACGTCTTCACGGCCTTATATCTGTACCTTAAGGGCAAAGCCATTGTGATATCCAAGACAGAAAAATAAATTTCGAATATATACACCTTTGTGTCGTGAACTAAATATCACCATGGAAGCGGCCGTCTTTCAAAAAGTTTATCTAAAATTGACCAATTTCGATATAATAAAATTCAGTCCGAAATAAAAGGCATCATCTCGAGGCTCTGAGGAATAAACTCATACAAATCCTTATATTTATTCCCCAGAGCCTCGAGATGATGCCTTTTGTTTAGGACTGGATTTTACTATATCGAAAGTGGGCTATTGTCTAGTTATTTTGAAAAAAGACCCTTAGGAGGAAAAAAAGAGATTAACAATCGAACTGAGAAAAGTCAACAATAACCCTGACACCGTATCCCATTCTATAAGAGTCTTTTTTTCCCTCGCCATTAGCATCATGTGTAATCAATATGCCTTACAGTGCAAATTGTGCATCTCACATTTCAGTCTATGGTTGAAACCCCCAATGAAAATCTGACGGGGAAGACAAAGAACCATTCTACAGTTTAAGAAACGGCGACGGCGACGGCAACGACATCGCCCCAAAACGATATCATTGGTTAAAAAGGAGTCAAAATAATCGTGCTGCACGTGCGGCACGCATGCATTTTTGCACAAATTCGTGCCCCAAATTTGAGAGTTTTGACGACAGCGTGAGGATACAAAATGCACCTCTCATTCTCAATCTTATTCTGAAACTGGTCGTACCTAATATTTTTCTTGGATGATTCGCCCATATTGCACGACGTTAACGAGATGGAATAATCGCGAAAGAATTACGATAGTGCAAAGTTACATTTTGAAGTGACATCGTGGTTGACGTCGCCCTCGTAGATCTTCAAGTCCCTATTTTCATAACATGTTTCCTTCGTTTGAATATTTTCTTTCGTCGGGGAGATTTAAGGAAACATTTCGGATCACTATTTTTTACCCCTATGAAAAGTATCGTCCTCGTGTCAATTTTTGACACGAAAAAGTAGACGATGCTGTGCAAAACCACTCCACGAGTAGAGTTCAGGAATTCTCAATACATCACTCCCCAAAGCAAAGGAAGTGAAATCGAGCAGCTTGGTTTGTGCGCACAACGCCATGGCATGACGAATATTGGCCACTTTTTGTCACGTTATTATACATCACGATATAGTGCACCAAGACCGTGACGTACTTCCGGCATTGCTGACGTCATCATCGTCATCGGAGTCGCCTCCTTCGGGTTGGTCATCGTCTTCTTCGCTACTCTCCGTGTCACTGACATCGGGAAGACCGTAACGGCGAACGTGTTTGGCCGTGATGTAGACGTCATCGGTTTCTGGTCTGCGAGAGAAATTGGAAATTATTTCAAAGGGTAATTCACGGAAGTTTGGAATTAATTGATCAAGTGAAGCTATGATCCTTGCAGGTACAGACGGAATTTTAGCAAATGAAGGACTTCAACGGGGTTTGAACCCGTAACCTCGCAATGCCGATGCCATGCTCTAACCAACTGAGCTATGAAGCCATTGATTTTGGGAGCTGGTCATTTGTGGGTTCAAATGTTCCCGTAATGAATGATGAACGATTGAAATGATGTAAGAAATGAATCTATGACATGACTCACATCCGCAGTTCAACATATGATTCATTTCATATATCATTTCGTTCGCTGAGTTTCGAATTACCTAAAAAGAAATTTTGGGGCCGCTTACATGACCATAATTCTAAACTAGCTTTCTAATAATATACATGAAAAATTTTCTCTATTTTAAAATAAATATAAATAAATAAATATTGCTAGTGCTAATCACCCTTACTTGCAGTCGAGGACTGAATTGCGAAGGGCTCGGCTCACGACATCGGGCTGAAAGCATACAAAGGCGCCTCTGGCTGCCGCTATACAGTCCATGTTTGATGTCGGAGCACAGCACCACAGCTAGATGTTAATTAGCTGTGAGTCGATTTTGATGAGGGAGGAAAACCGGAGTACCCGGAGAAAAACCCTCGAGTCAGGTTGAAATCGACTGAAACTCAGCCCACATGCAGGCCGGGGCCAGAGTTGAACCCCGGCTCGCAGTGGTGGGAGGCTCGATAGATAACCACTAAGCCACCCTGACTCCCTAATTGATTGGCTAAGAAAAATGCAGTTTTCAGGTAACAGAAAAGAGGAAATTCAGTGCAAAAACATGTAACAAACCAAGCATTCTAATTGGTTAATGATCAAAGAAAGTCACAGATAGCCAATCAAATGCTAGCCCTGGATGGCGTAATTTTTGTTCGATTACGTGATACGCCTGCGTTGCCTCTGCTTAATTACGACAACTTTTCACGTCTATTATTAATAAGTAATCATATGATTTTTCTCGTGCAATTTGGAATGAGTAAGCACTCGCAAATTTTTGCAGACTACAAAATTACACGAGCCCGAATTTCGTTCGTCTTTGAAAAAAAATTAATTGTGCTCATTTATCCCAAATTGCACTCGAAACATGTGATTACCTATAAAAATCTTACTCTCTTTAGTAGACATAGGGGTTTCCTTTATGTATAACGATACTCCTTTTAAATCAGATCAATATTACCCCAATTAGTATTTTCTATCTAAATTACGGAATGACTATACTACTTAACCTCCTACAGGACGTTTTGAACCAACCTCTAGAGACACTAATAACAACAGGGAAATGTACGACTTCTGGTGGACGACCAAAGAGGATAATGAGAGATGTTTTGTTTTCGTCCACCAACATGCGGCGATGACGTCACGTGAAAACCTCCTTTATCACACAATCATTTCATTTACTCAGAGGCCATATTCGTGGGAGATCTGTTTTGCCCAAGAGAATATGAACAGAAGTCC
>OX421446.1:56681551-56686551 GCA_949126865.1 Montipora capitata
GAACTTTGAACCAATCACTGAGTGAAGTAATCATAAACCAAAGCAATTCGCTAATTACTTTCGGCACTCAATTGAAAACCGCTCATACTAAATGCTAGGTTTTATGATTGAAAAACGCTGGAATGTGAGCACAACTCATGTTTTCTCATTCGCTCTTAGTTAAGCGCCATTACTTGAAAAATCGCACACTTCTCTCACATTAAAAGGACATGGTTACGAAGTACTTTCAATAGCGACAATTGAAATTTTGAGATGAAGTTCGCGATGCCGTTACAACCGCTGTTTCTTAATCTTCGTTCTATCTCGAAGCATTCGCCCCGAAAAACGTTCTAAAACACACGGACAAATACCAGTCTAACTCAAAGGGCCTTCGTCTACCACCATCTGTGATCTGTGTTACTGCGTCTGCAAACACCAAACTAGAGAGTTTGCGACGGCTACGGCAACGATAACCCCACAAAACAACAACATTATTGGTTAAAAGAGTGCAGCACGCATTTTAGCTGCATAGCAACGACGTCAGATCGCCAAATTTAAGGTTTTGACGACAACGCAAATGTACAAATGTGAAAATTTCATTCTCTATTTTTACTCTGAAACCGCTCGTTCCAATTTATTTTTAGGATTCTTCGCCAGCATTGTACGAGTGAACGAGATAGAATAATCGCGAACGACTTAATTCGTGCAAACTTATATTTTGAGGCGATGTTTTCGTCGACATCCGCGTCCTAGATCTTAAGTCCCTACCAATGGGTTATAAGACGAGGCCGACATAACTATGCCCAAATGAAGACACGAAGTGGAACATGGAGGACATAATAGAAACATCACATCATCAAACAGAGAACTTTAACCAACCTAAACCAGCTGCAATCACATTGTTACAGTTACAATCCAAACTCTCCACAGGCGAAAATACATACATCGATCTTGTGATTTGCCCTGAAAGTGCAAGAGTAAAAACCTTATGTATAAAAACACCATTCAAATTGGCAATGCCATGAACTTACAGCAGAAAACTGTAAACACTGAGTTATGAACTTACCAATGAAAATTTTAAAAAAATTACACGTATTTTTGCTTCTAACGTCACAAACTAACTACAGCAAAAGATTACAAAAAGAGCTTCCCTTGGATGTTACGGACTCGGCTTCCACTCTCGTTATCTATGTTTCCTGTTATGTAACAGCGATTTCAGTAATTTCCGAAGAGTTGATAATACTAAAACCCGATGAAATCTTATAAAGGGATTTAAGGATTTGTAGTGCTTAACAACAAAGGTTCTTTGGATGATATGAATGATAAGGTGATTCGATTACAATTAACATTTCAACGAATTGTCACGGTTAACTTTTCTCCATCCTATCGTCCTTCGATAATTTGTTTTTCAATCAAAAAGTCGACTTGCTTAAAGAAAAAAAAGGAGAAAACAAAATAATCGAAATCAAGGTCCTCGGATATGAAATAGCTTCAGATACAACCGTCCTTCGTCTCTTACCGGACTTAAGCGACGGTTAGCAACAAGGGTGTGCCGGTATAGGTTTCTTTTGCCCCAAACTTTTTCCTAAAGTGATACAGTAACTATGATCAACCAATCACTTCCCTTTTTTCTCCAGATTTTGAAAGTGTGTTTGCTTAACACCTGCCTGGCAAAATTTTGAGCTTTGATTTTTATCCAAAGGTTGTTTACTCTGAGTGTAAGTTTTGGATTTCACTGTACGCCATACTCACGTTCAAATTTGACCGATTGGACCTCAGAGGGTTGGATCTAGGGAAAGTGACGTCATTCACTCGATAGCTTTAAATTTCAGCGTGTAAACGTAATTTATTATGTACGCAAAACACGAGTTTAAAAATCTGAAACCTCGAAACTCCAGTGCTACATATTAATCCAGTCGCGTACAAACGCATTGCATTCTTAAACTAGTGAGTCTTTGGCGTCATTTTCTCCTCGATTCAGGGGCCCGTTTCTCGAAAGTCCCGAAACTTTACGGGCCATTTTCGGGTGTCACAATTCCAGTTTCGCAAATGGCTTGTCGGGCCCGAAAGGCCACTTGTGAAACTGCCAACCACTTGTTTTGGAAAGCCGAACTTTTAACGTGTTTTCAAGGCAAGAGAAAGAAAAATAACTGTGAAGTTTGACGACTTAAATCCTCTCCGTTCTTGAGATACAAAGGGAATTGTGACACCCGAAAATGGCCCGTAAAGTTTCGGGACTTTCGAGAAACGGGTCCCAGCTCTCTCAAGATTTTAAAGTTACTAATGGCGGACCATTAAATGGGAAAATCCCAGTTAAAATAAAAAGGTGTCTTTTTGAAATTAAGGCTTAGAACTTGGACCACTTGGCGTTTACTTAACATAGTTTTGAAACCCAAAGAAAAAAAAGATCTAATGTTTTTATCATTATAATACCACTCTAAAGTCCACTCTTTCTCTTTGAGAATACCTTGCTGCGCATATTCACGTGGATCTCAGAATCTGTTAGGTTCAGAAAACTCCCGTCAAGGAGGGATAGTAAGGACTAGAATGGTTGCTTTCCCAGAAAGATCCCAGTGGCGGGTGAGAATAGTTCCACTTTTCCAACGCTCTAGTTTACATAAAGGAAAAGCTCCAAAGAGGAATTCATTGCTTAATTAAATATAACCGCACAAAGAGGCTTTACTCACCGTTAGCGAGGGACCATATTTTCATGGAACAATCTTTTGAGCCCGTGAGTACCGAGTATTGGTCAGCGCGGAAGCCGGACGGTGGAGCTGAAGATGAAAGGCACTTGTGAACTTTACAGTGGATTTCATGGGATACTGGTCTACGCTTACAGAAAATAATGATATTTCGAGGAATCGGATTTAACCGGAAACCCCGAACCTCAAATATTTTTCTTTGCAGAAATAATTCTCAGCAGCAGAAAACTATTTTTGCCGTTTTCGCAACAAAATTGTTACAACTTGACAAAACCAGAGTAAACTGTTTTTCCCACGGCAGAGATTGCATGAGGAATGGGGTCCATTCCTAAGATGACGTCACAAACCGCTTTGCAATGCAGGAGTTTTGGCGGGAAAAGTCAAGGAATTTTGCAAAATGTTCGAGGATGTCATGACATCAAAAAAAGAATGGTTCATTTTACAGTTGTGTGACCTAGCCTTGGAATGGAACCGAGGTTGGCTCAGACATCTGCCCGCCACAAACTCTCTGAACCTGCATTTGAACCATGTCACCTCCAGCCTCGTTGCCATTCTTTAGGCAAGGTCGCAGAGCTATTGGAAAAAGCCATACCGCTTTCAGAAGTTTTTTCCTTAGGCACAAGGAAAACAGATGTTATGGTTCCAGTATGCCCACCCATGCTTCTAGTCTCTCGGCCACTGTCTGCATCCCATAATTTCAGCATTGTGTCGCGGCTGCAAAGGTGTTTGAAAATCAAGCGTCGTTAAAAAAAACGTCATCTTCAAATGGCAAAATACGATTTGGTGTCCGTTTCGCTTTGAGATACAAAATAGTCAGAGATAAGTATATTGTTTCAGCCCATGTTATCTAACGCTTAAAACTGAAATGCTTTGATTGAAATCTTCGGTACCTGCCATCCAACAGAAGATTAAATAAAACCTTGAAATGTAATTCAAAACCCGCGGCTAAAAAGTAATGGTAGGGTGTATTACACAAATTTAAAATTAGTGAATTTTTTTTGTAATACAACAGTTAACAATACTCGTGACGAAGGAATAAAAGTTGTCCAAATATTTTTCAAGGGTGCATGAGGACCTTAAATTTTCGTCTGAAAGGGTAAATGGAAAACAAGTTACAACAGCACACGAAAAGTCAATAACCAGTAAAAATTGTTTAAGATACGTTGACAATACCTGCGTTTTTCCTTCATGGTATTAAACAACATAGAAATTGATTCCACCCAGGGACAACCGACTAACATAAATGCCACATCCAACTAATTATATCTCAATCCGTATATCTTGTATATCTCGCAGCAAAACGTTTTCGATTCATGATATAACTCGCTTATCAACCGGTAGATATCATCAGCCTCAAGGCCAACGTTTGTTGCAAATTAGATGTAACCAAACGATCATTAAATATTAAGAAATGCAAACCGCAAGTCTTGCGACTTTGGGTTACAAGTCCTATAGATCTTCCAAATGAGAGCGAAAAAAAAAATCGTCATTTTGAGAGAGAAAAAAAGAACGCATTTTAATTATGATAAACAAGTGAGTAATAATTGTCTTTCTTATCTTTGTTCGATGCATTAATTATTGCATCCACTGAACGTTGTTGTAATAGTATGTAAATCAACGAACTCGGTCAAAACCTGGGACGCAAGTTTCACGCAGGAGATCGTTAAAGCACAAAATACGATGAAATTACTACAAAATTCATAACATGAAATTGTTACACGGAGACAGGTGTACTCAGTATAATCTATTTACTAACCTTTTTGGGTGGACTAAAGGTTTTAAATTCTGAGGTTATGCAATGACAAAGTCGTTGACGAAAACGAACTGGAGCATTCGTTCGGGTACATCACAACAGTTGCAAAATACAGCGGTAAAACCAATGAAAAAGCCACAAGGGATTCGAGATGCAAACAAATGTTCTGCACGGGCGGCGTGCATTCGAGAAAATGTTTTTTTTTTCTCGCTTTCCCAAACAAGACCACGACGTCATTGAGAGTGTCCAAATTTATGTTTTCGGAGAAAATGAGTCCACGACTTGTTTAGAGACTTCAACTCCTCACTGTTCTAACCAGACTGTTTTTAGATGATTCGTTCGCAATTCTAGAGAAAGCTTTATAATTAGGTGAATTTATACCTTGGCAAAATGTTAAACTGGGCCACCACGCACCGCTGGCTTGATGAGCACTCAGGGTCTTAAAAGTGCTACATTTTGTAACTTCGCGTGCAAATGGTTATGACCATCTGCAAGTCTTCTCGGACTATAAACCGTTGGCCCCATCTCACGACCTTTTTTGTGTGTGTGTTGGGGGAGGGGGGGGA
>OX421446.1:56696551-56699051 GCA_949126865.1 Montipora capitata
CCCTCCCCCTTCACTTTTCTAATGGTCCGTCCCTAATGGTATAGCTTCCCTTCTTCCCCAATCCACGATTTCTCATTTCACTCTGCGATGGGGCCAACGTTCGAAACGTCAGCCATTTTATCTTCTCTCGATGGCCATTTGACATTTATCAACTCGCTTCGTGTTTCACTCTCCCTAACCGTCCCCCCCCCCCCCCCTTCCCTGACCTAGCCACTTGATTCGTTTGCAATCTGGGAATTGAGCCGCCGGTAGGAAAGGGGTCTGTCATATATGGGCAAGCGCCGACTTATCTCTCCCTCACTGCCTTCACGGGGAGTGGCAAGGTTCCAGCGAAGACCTGTATGAGCGACACTAGGGCAAAAATCCCGGGAGGAGGTGACTAGCTAAAGAAAAGTTTAAATTTGCCCCCGAGGATTTAAAATACGAACCAAACGTTTTGGGGGTACTCAGAACGTAACACTAAAATGAAAACAAAAAGCCCCCCGGGAGGGAGGACTCCCACTTTAAAAGGGGAGGGATGCACGTCGTCTCGCTTAGGGGTGTCAATTTCGGATTTTGGTCTCACTGAAGGGTGTTCTGGGCAAAACGCAATCATATGTAGCCGTTAAGGCCTCCTTTAGGGTTGCGCGCGAAGAAATATAAAAGTGTATCTTTACACTTTTATATGTCTTCGCGGAGGTGAAAGTATTAGATGATAATTTCTTTGCCATCATTACAAGACACCGTATTTTATTTCTCCGTGTTTTAATATAGTCTCTTTTAGGGGTAAAAAAAAAACAACAACAACAACAACAACCGGGGCACGCCCAAATTGGCGCACTTAGCCCTCAAGGAGATAAAAAAAAGAATACCATCACATACAGCCGCACTTCTTTACAATGCCGTGGTACCATTCGCGTTTCTTACTTCCCACTCCTTGATTGCTGTTATTCCTACATAATTGTCTTGGACTTAAAGAGTTCTACTTTACAAATAGATTCCATGTTGCCGTGCGTCTGTTCAGTAATAGATCACCACAGATGACGTCAAAATGTGGTAAGAACAAAAAAGTGGCACACGAGGCGATAGCCGAGTGTGTCACTGATGTTCTAACCACATTTTGACGTCTTCTGTGATCTATTACTGAACAGACCCACGGCTACATGGAATCTATTTGTTTTATATAATAAAGAATTAAACTTTATTCGCATAAAAGCTGATGATGAGGTCAATCGTGCGTCTGTCCTCTAATAGATCATAGGCAAGAACCAATCAAAATCCGTGAATAACTTGGGTTATTATATAATCTTGAATATTCCACAGGAAATTTACACTTTGACTGTTTTTCAACAGGCGACAAATGTAACGAGGAAACAGCCGTCTGGAAAATTCGATCAAATTTCTATGTCTTTGCTTTCGGCTTATGAGATTTCAAAAGTATGATTTGAAATATTTTCTCTCAATACATTGCTGTTTAATGTACACATTTCTCGCTTGTCATTGTGTTAATAATGTTAGAGGCGTTGCGTAATAAAGAAACTGTCTTTTAAAACTCCCCTTACGAAAAAAAATGTTTATGACAAGAGTTTACGCTGACCCCTTCTCATAATGCTATAAAACCAAGATCGATGACTGTGAAAAAAGTCTCATCGAGACCGTAGTTACATGCAGTTACTGTCGGTAAATATAGTTAGGTAAATAAATTTTAAAAATTGATGGTAGGGATGAACTTGATTACACAAAGCAAACTTTGTATGCAGAAACAATGGTTGTTTTGGGGGATGACGGTTTCTGATTGGCTAGTTCATGCACTCTATTGGGTTCACTCGTCGAGAACCAGACTGACAGATAAGTTTTCGTTTTGCATGAACCATTTAGCTAAAGCTGACGTGCTGCCAATTACCAAACAGAACGACTCAATCGCGGAACACTTTGTTTTAGTGGAGATAATCTCATTGCGGGGTATTTTGTGTCATTGGCCCTTTCGGCGCATCTAATCCAATTCGAAGGTGTTGGAGTGTGTGATTATGCCAAATGCTCGCTCGAGACCTCGATAGCTCTTCAGTCAAGGACTATGTTGTTATAACTCAAGTGTCTGTGACAGCCTATGTGATGAGTCACTTGAAAGAAACTTAATTTTTTCCTCTTGAAATCAATTTGTTTCGACCGCGGGAATTCAGCGATCAATACAGGGCCGATATATCTTCTATTCTTGACCTCAATTTTCGCCAACTACGGGTCAAGGAAAACGAGTGGTTGGCCTCATGGCTGCGGTCAACGCAAACTGGATTACTTTGCAGCTCTTAGCAGTTTGGATTGAGATCTGTTTTTCTTCCTGTGGAAACCTCCTTGAAGGGAAATCCGGCGATCTTCGTTTTCCACTCATCGGAGAAGGAAATGCAGGCCAAAAATTGGATTGTATTTGGACGATCAACGTGCCCGAAGGATTTCGTGTGAAACTAACATTCACAGACTTTGTTATGAGGACGTCATGTTGCTCGTGTGTTCACGATTTCTTAGA
>OX421446.1:56704051-56706551 GCA_949126865.1 Montipora capitata
GTATCATTAACTTGGTCAAGTTACAAATCAGGCCTTCTGGTTTTTGGATTCCATGTTTCTTTCTGTCAGTACCTTGAATTATAACCTCTGGCTAGTTCTGTAATAACTACGTGCAGTCATAGTAATATTCCACTGTTGTTTCAAATGTCTAAGACCTCCAGAAGAGCACGATGTTGAAAATTTTTGAGGACTTCCAGGTTTCAGAGCTAGACAGAGGTTAACATTCTCAGTGCAGACCAAACAAATTGTGGATTTTAGACGTGATGATGCAGATTTTAAGTTGTAAAGAAGTTTATTTACCAAATGTACTGTGGTAAATACAAAAATTAGTAGCCCACCACATCTTATTTTGAAAGAAGGTTAGGTTGTACAGATGAAGGATAAACTCAGATAGGGAGCATGGGTCCCAGTGGTTTCAATGATTACTGTCAGCCGACGCTTTTTGTCAGCTACTTTACCCAGAGCAGTTGGACGCCTTTTTCCCTATATAGAGCATTTTACAGTTGAGTGCTTAGTTATTTGGCCTGTAAATGAAAATGAGGCTAGAGTTGACCTTGTTTTAATAGAAACCTTACTGCTTTTCTTATGTAAATCCCAACTAATTAGCATGAGAACAACATCGTAAACAATAGAAAAGCATGGAGGTCTGTATCATAACAAGGTCAAATCCAGCCTCTCTTTCATTTAAAGGCCAGGTAACTAAGCCAGGGTTCATACACTTTTTCAGGCCAAAAATTCAAGGCCTTTTCAACCTTGAGCAACAAAAACTATCAACCATAGATCAATAAAAAATCAAGGACTTTCAAGGACCAAAAATAATTTTCAAGTACTTTCAAGGTCTTGAAATTGGACTTCTGAAATTCAAGGGTTTTCAAGATGCGTACGAACCCTGCTAAGCACATAACTGTAAAGAGGTCTACTGGAGTAACAAGACAGATTTTTTTGAAACCGAAGATTAATTTTGAGAGATGACATTACAGTTGGTTTCTCTACTCAAACTAGCTGTCAACTTAAAATTTTATTGAAACCTCTGGGGACCTGGGAACAGCATCTTTTAAGTGCTACTATGATAAAAAAAGTCACTTCCTTTTTTTCTTCAGATTTTGAAAGTATGATAGCTTAACACTTGACTGGCAAAATCTTGAGCTTTGATTTTTATCCATGGGCTGTTTACTTTGAGTGTAAGTCTTTGGATTTCACAGTCCGCCATTAATCATATTCCAAACTCACCTATTGGACCTCAGAGGGTTGGATCTAAGGAAACGTGACCTCACTTTACTCACTAGCTTAAAATTTCAGCGTGTAAACACAGCTTATGACATATGAAAGCCCAAAACACCTGTGCAGCATATTAATTCAGCCGTGCACACAGTACATTGCATTCTTAAACTACTGAGTCTTAGACGTCATGTTCTGCTCGATCCAGCTCTCTCAAGATTTTAAAGTTAGTAATGGCAGACCATTAAATAGGAAACTCCAGTTAAAATAAACAGGTATCTTTTTAAATCAAGTCTTAAAACTTGGATTACTTACTGTTTTGTTAACAAAGTCATAGTTTTGAAATCAAAATTAAAATTAAAATTGACTTTTTGGTCATAGCAGCACTTTAATGCACTTAATATGTTCCTTACTTAGCTTGAATTCACTCTTTTTATGTGTAAATTAAAAAAAAAAACCAGACTCTTCTTGCATGCATTTTAAGTATATTTTAGCAAGATTACATTGTCGTAGGTTAAACATTGACCAAAATTTATGAATTTTTTTCATTTTGTCATTCCTTATTCCACCTGTCATAAATAATTATGTAGACCTCTGAAGTTTGAATTTCAATCATTGGCTGTGCTTTTTGATGCTGCTCCTGCCAGTCAATGTTTCATCATCATTTCTCTTTGCGCCAGTAGGCGCATAAGGCCGTCCAGTCAATGTCTGCAGTGTCATTTCAGCTTGTTAAGCCAATGACAATGCTGAAATCAATGTATCCCTCCAGGGCAATTATACTGTTCTTCTACAGTGATTTGGGGCAGTGAGATATTACACAGCTATTGATTGGAGCTTGAACTTTTGAGGTCCACTACTGGCCACTTACTCCTGGCCTCAGTTGTTCGAAAGGTGGATAACTCTATCCACAGGATAAATCACTATCCAGCGGACAAACACTAGCAAAACAAATTGAGTTATCCGGTCGATGGCGCCGTCCACCCTTTGAACAACTGGGTCCTGATGTTACCCCTCCCCCCAAACACACTTTTCGTGAAAAGAAATACTGACACCTTTTTTGAAAGGTTCTCCAGCATTCCTGTGTGAGGAGCAAGCAATTCAGCACTGAATGAAAACATAGTTGGAAACACAGTGACTCTTGATCCCTTTTGGTCATCATTTTGCAATATAGTGGTCAAATCTCAAGAAAAACCAGTGAGTGTTGCTCCCCACCTGAGTGGGATGCTCCCATATAATGTAGGTGGCCTGGTTCAGTGGTAAAGGTGCTAAATTAGATTTCGAT
>OX421446.1:56711551-56721551 GCA_949126865.1 Montipora capitata
TCAAGGGCCACGGGTCAATAGCCCATTCGGCTACGGGTCTAATTGTTAAATATAACAATAAGCTTACACAAAAATCGTACGCAAATAAGACTTAAGTGACCGGGCATTCTGAAATACAGCTCAGAATTATCTGACCTTGCAGAAGGGGCAATTAATAAAGAACAGGAAGAAAACTTGGCTTTTTCTGAAGTGTGGGCAAATTGATCTTGTTTTCCAGATGGAAGTGGGGTGGAATAGTAAGCATGTTGAAGCTAGATATGAACGTCAGGTGATTTAAACTCTGGATTCCAGAGGTTATCTTCTCGCTATGAAAAGAGCGACAAAAGAGCGAGTCGCGAAGCGGGAAAATAACCTCTGGAATCCAGGGTAAGTTGATTACTGTCGAAGAATATGATCGCAATACATACCTGGAGTAGCTGCTCCAGACGCCGTCCTTAACAAGTCTCCAAGGTGACCCTGGCCGTCTGTTTTCCCAAGTGCGCAGAAAAATGTATCAAATGCTTTTGGTCCGCGCTTTGGTAAAGTGTCCAGGAGCTTTTCTGCCTGTGCAGATCTTGTTCTTTCCGCTCTGATGTTATCGAGGTCATTTTCTGATAAAACCCCTTCTTGATAGAGATAATTTGACAACGGCAATGCTTCTAGATCTGCCACAAGGGCAACTCTATTCTTCCTTATCAGATCTCTATGTTTTTTTTCCATATTAAACTTCGGTCAATAACGTTCCCTTTCGAACAATATGGCAATTTACATTTATAGTACACAGTTTGCCATTGGACAAAATTCTTTGTACGTTATGTGAGCCAATCAGAGTAAGTTTTATATTGCAGCAACTTTTTAAGTGCAGTGACAGCAGTGAGATGGGTCAGTGGTAAACACCATGGGATGAAGAAATAAGAATGGCAGAGTTTCACCGCTGCCACGGTTCTCTTGTTTTTCTAAGCAATGAAAACCGAACGGCTCGGAGACGAAGCTCCGCCGCAGAGTTTAACAATGGTCTGACATTCAGCAATCTTCCACTGAAGGAGAATGAAATATTTGAAGTCCGGTTAGACCGGAAAATCGGTAATTGGTCTGGGTCGTGGGCAATTGGCGTGACCGTGGGTGACCCAAGCTGTATGGAAATCCCTTCTAGCTCAGCCGGGTTAAAAAATGGATCATGGATTATGTCCGGCAGGACTATTTTAAAGGATGCTTCTTCTTTCGTGGAAGATTACGGCCAGGATCTTGACGAGCTCAAAGAGGGTGATAGGGTGGGTGTTGAACGAAAAATAGACGGAAGCTTGCATTTTTTTGTCAACGGTGTCGATATGGGTGTAGCAGCCACAAATATTCCTCAGAAAGTTCATGCTGTCGTCGATTTGTACGGAAGATGTGTCGAAATTTCAATTTATAAGCCTTACGACAGTGCCACGGGTAAGTAACCGCAAACAGTTATCGGCTATTTCCAAATAACATGTAACGCTCAAAGTCACGTGCCAGCGAGAAACCACTTTAGCTTATCTCTTTTCAGCTAATTAATGCGAGATTATCTTAATCTTCTTATATTTTAGTGGGTGGTCATTCAATTTAATTAACCCTTTAGCCTCAGAAGGAGTCCCCATGGACGAGTAAAAATAATCGTCTGGCCTTAGTAAAGTTTCTAAGGATTATCCCATTGAGCCCTGGATGTGAGACTTGACAGATTTTACTCTGTTTAATAGACCCTTTTCATAAATGGCTGCCAATTTAAAATTCTTTTGTATGCATTTAAATTAGCCTGACTAAACTCGTTTGGGAGTAAAAATTCTTTTGAATTATCAACTCAAAAACGAGGTTAGTCAGGCTAATTTTAATACTTACAAAAGAATTTATAATTGGCAGCCATTTATGAAAAGGGTCTATGCCAGACGATTTTACTCGTTAACTGGGGGCATCCTTGGTGTCAGAGGGTTAATTTATCACTGTATTGTTTTGTTAATAGGATAGGTTTATTGTCCTAGCTATATGATTTCTTGTAAGGTATTACAATTGAACCCACTGGAAACTCGGAAAAATCCGAGCCCCAGATGGGATTCGAACCCATGACCCTCCGTTATCTAGTACGGATGCTCTAATGATTGAGCTAGTGGAGACTCTATGGTGAGCGAGGGTGAAATGTGGGTATTTGACTCGAGCTGCATCAGGCAGCTGACCGCATAGAATCGTACAGTTATGAGCAATGCTGTCAGTCGCTATTTGACTCTGTGGATGTGTGATGCAGCTCGAGTCAAATACCCACATTTCACCCTTTGTCACCATAGAGTCTCCAGTAGCTCAATGGTTAGAGCATCCGTACTAGATCACGGCGGGTCGTGGGATCAAATCCCATCTGGGGCTCGGATTTTTCTGAGTTTCCAGTGGGTTCAATTGTAATACCTTACATTTAATATGTGTTAATCATTCTCTCACATTCGCTACATGATTTCGGATCAAGTTTTGGTGATTTAGTGTCTTGATTTATATGCTAACGATTGGATTTACATATGCTATCGACTTTGCCATAAAATTTTAGAACACATAACATTCACTAGAGAAACAAAGACCTGTCAAAGTAAGGGTGCTTTTGTTTACTGATAGAAAGAATCTTTGTAATGTACATGTCCAGGTTTCTCCTTATCAGGCGGTAACCGGTAAGATTTACTGCTTGTAAGATCACTTGTTACCGCCTACAAATGCTCAGAAGTCGCTTATCCTTTGCAGAACGTCCAACATTAACCAATTGCTTTACCGGTTTGAAAAGGTGCCATACCTGTTGCTCTGAAAACTAGGGAGAACCTTGCATGTCTTCTTTATTTTCTGTATTCTTGGCATCACAGGCACCATGTTGGTGTCCCCAAACAAAGAAATGGCAGCCAAAATGGTGTCCCGACCCAATCCTCCAGGATTTGAACTCTTTTATTTTCCAAATGTTCTGTTTTATTTTTGTTGAAAAGCATCGCTGTTCATTGTTGATCTCATGAGCAGAAACCAATAATTGGTCGGTTGTGATGTACATGTGTTGGTCAAAGAGATTCCTAAACATCTGCCCCTTGGGAAATTCCTCCAGGTATTTGGATGTTAAGGGGTTGTTTACATTTGCCTTCCTCGGGGAACAAAGGCAAAAGCAAGAGGGAAAGGCTCCAGGGTGACTATTACTTGTACTTGCAAAATAATTGCATTAGAGTGCAATTTGCATTGTTCTCTAATGCAATGCAAAAGTGATCTTATGATTTGCATTGCACTCCAGTGCAATGAAGAAAGGGGACATGTGTGTAACATTGCAATAACCACCGCAACAAAAATCAGAGATACATGGATGGACCACATTGGACAAGGAGGAAATGAACTAGATTTGGTTACTGTGGAAAGGAGTTGGCTTAATATATAGATTTAGCCAAGCCTAAAAGCGGAGCTCCTGTTTATGCATCTGCACAAAGTACAAAATATTATTAACCATCATTAGTGTATACAGTAACTGTTTACAGTGATCAAACACCTCTGAGCTGACAACAGTAAACAAACAAGCTTTTACAAACAATAACCAACAATTTTAGTCAATAACTAAAATTGAAATTACATGCACAGTAATCTCGTTCACAGTAGTTTCCATTTGAATCTCTACACACTCTCTCTTCAGTTTAGAACAACAGCAAAAATTACTAATTAAAAAGTCAATCACAGTCAAACAAGGCAGCTATGAATCGAAAGGTATTAATTCAGTGTGGACAGTCGCCACAGTAATGATGAATTCCATTCCAAAATAAGCAGCCGTAGCTGGCCACAAAACCACGTGACAAACAAGACAAACGATTGTTATAACTCAATAATGTTGTTAGAGATTTTGCCGAAAATGGTGGGTTTGAGCTTATCTGGCCAAAACAGACCTAAACGGTCCCAAACATTGCTTACAAGTGCATTTGTTGCAGATAAAAATTAATCTTCTGCAATCCAGTATAAATTTATATGGCGTTGATTGAGAGTTCGGTTATAATATGTGTGACAAAATAGACAATGATGACAAGAAAACTTGCCAATGATGTCTGCTGTAAGCTTGAATGATGATGTGGTGTGTGATTGTTGAAATATGCCAGAATCTCTGTCAACACGGAATTGTTCAGGCCTTTTTCGTTTTTTTTAGCAAGAAGGAAAACATTTACCTGAAAGCTAACTGTTGTAAAGAAGTGTTTTGTCTCTCACTCTATTTCTCTCAGCTTCACGGTGTTCTTCATTGAAATTTTTTCTTCTTCTCCTTCCTCAGCTTCTATCAAGGCTTTCTTCACGTAAAATTCTTAAATTTCATCGCCTCTTCTCTCGTGCTCTTTCCTGCTCTTTATCCCATTGCTTGTCACTAATATGATTCCCCACCAGAAAAATGCGGGTTGCCAAATGCAATGCTGCCATGCGATTTCCCATCAAGGAATATTGCCTGAATACGCCCGCCCCCAGAGGCTGTCTTCCCTCCCCCACAGTCCGTATGCACGGGCGTGTGCTGATGCCATAACCAAAATTCTCGCATGGATAGATTTCCCAAAAAAACCTTACCCATGATGCTCTTCTGGTGCACTTTGTGCGCCTGAGCTCTGCTATAATTTGCAAGTTTATGACAACCTTTTTGGAAAAAGAACTTTTGACTCTGAATAACCCTGTTTGTGATATATCAATGATTTCATCAGTTAAGGAATTGCACATCACCATTTTTAGCTCAAAACTCATGATTAACTAGAAATTTTCAAGAAACACCCTAGAACAATGAAAGAAATGTATATATTTGAAGCGTGGGTGATAGATGAAATGCAGAAGTGATCTTCACAGTTAACTACAGTAGACAATTTAAGCAATTGTCTCTGTTCTGAAGAGTTCTGGAATGATCTAGAAACATTACATAATTATTGAATGAAGGGGGTAGTTTCTAAAGAAACTGTGGTGCTGCGTCGGTAGGGAAGTATTATACAAAAATTTGGTTTTTTTAAAGGAGTTGATGATGTAAATTGGCCACCGTACAGAGATTCTAAAAGCTGACATTTTGAGCGTTAGCCCTTCATCAGAGCGAATCAAGGAATTGTGGGTTACGTGTAGTTTTATAGTAGAGTAGGAGCTACCCTATTGGTGGTAACATGGTAATGTGAAAAATAGGAATATATTAGTTAAATGAAAAGCGTTTGCTAATACCGTGAGGATTAAGGGTGCCAATTTGGAAGATGAATTTTTGTTCCATATTCTTGCGGCTTTCCGTCATACCTAGATGTAGGGAAAGGCTGCAGATAGCCATGTGTTTTTTGGAGTGGTTAGGGAGATTAAAATTACGAGCGACTGGCTTAGATGCATCCTTGTCATTCTTCTCAACATCGCGAAGGTGTTCGCAGAATCGGTCACCTAGTCGTCTACCTGTCTCGCCAATGTATAATCCGCAAATGTCATTTATTGCATAACCTGTACATTATGCAATAAATTATACATTCGCGATGTTGAGAAGAATGACAAGGATGCATCGAAGCCAGTCGCTTGTTATTTTAATCTCCCTAACCACTCCAAAAAACACTTGGCTATCTGCGGCCTTTCCCTACATCTAGGTACGACAGAAAGCCGCAAGAATCTGGAACAAAAATTCTTCTTCCAAATCGGCACCCTTAATCCTCACGGTATTAACGAATGCTATTTTTCACATTACCATGTTACCACCAATAGCGTAGCTCCCACTCTACTATAAAAACTACATGTTACCCACAATTCTTCAATTCACTCTGACGAAGGGCTAACGCTCGAAACGTCAGCTTTTAGAATCTCTGTGCGGTGGCCAATTTACATTATCAACTCTGTTGATAAAACCAAATTTTTACATAATTATTGTTGTTTTCCTGGAAAGTTCTAGATTGTGCTGATTTATATTAATAACTGACAGATCATGGAAAGGTCTGCAATCCTAAAATTATTACCATAATGCTTAAAATGGCCATAAGGAACGTTCTAGAGTACATAGTTGAAGCCTATCTAAGCACGGTTAGACTTCTCATTTGTTGTTGGAGAATTTAGTAGTTCCGGAAAATTGTTCAATTTCATTGTTCAGATCAGTTCAATCGAGTTCAGATCAAGTTCAAGTGTAAAGTTCAACGGGATTCGAAGCCATGACCTCTGCGATGCCAGTGCAATGCTCTACCATCTGAGTTATGAAATGAAAGGAAAGGAAAGGAAAGGAACTGTATTTAACAATTAAGTGTCTAATCTTTTAGCGCTGTAGAGCACTAATCGGGGACACTGTAAATTGAAATTAACAAGTTAACGCAAATCAATTCAAATATTGGTTTTTGAGGAGAGGAGAAAACCCTCTCGGTGCAGAGTAGAGAACCAACAAACTCAACTCACACATGACGCCGAGTCTGGGAATCGAACCCAGGCCACATTGGTGGGAGGCGAGTGCTCTCACCACTGCGCCATCCCTGCACCCTGAAGACACTCAGTTGGGAGCAGGTCATGGGTTTGAATCCTGTTGAGGTGTCTATGAAGAGACAATTGCTTAAAATTGTCTAGTTAAGTGCAAGGACCACTTCTACATTACCTTAAAATAAATAAGCAGTGTTGTCTGTATGTCCAATTGTAATGCCTACTGGCACATTACTTTTAATTACACTCAGGTGCAAGTCCACCAGAAGTGCAGAACACCCCTTCTACTGCATCAGTGTGTTTTCATCCCCACTGCGGGTTGCTAATAACGCTTTCAAACAATAATAGAACTGCAGAACGTCAGAGATCCACGGAGGAGTTCAAGAATGCCGTGACTCTCACAAGTACACCCTTAAGAGATGATGAGTTGTTTGAGGTCAGCAGAATTATTGCCTTAAGGTTATTTTTAATATTTTGTTCTCCTTAACGTTAATTTTGTATCCCTGAGAGGACATTGGAAACCCAAAGTATCTTCCTTATGTTGTCTGCCAATGTCTAGGTGGAGACTGCCCCATGGCAAGGAGATCCTTTTAGGCTTAAATATTAGTACTAATTAAGTCTCATCTCAAAAATAATATTAAATTAAGGTAATTCCCATGAAAATGACATACTATCCAGATTTTTTTCAAACTTAGCACAATAATTATTGATATTCATACACAGGACAGTTAAAAAATGCGATAAAAAGATGGGGTTACCATGCTTGTTTTTGCGCTGTATGCCCTTTATTCTAAGTGTTTTTTTACCAAATTTTGCAAGGAGCATTCGAAACGTGATCAACCAGAAAAATTGTTGTTATGTAGCAAAAGCTACTGAATATTACTGAAAACTTGAGCCTGCTTGTTTGTCGTCTTTAAGAAAGTGATCTCAAATTGCTCAATCTTCCAAAGAAATGTGAGCAAATTGGACCGCTACAGTCGTCGCCTTGAACTCAGTGTCAGGCTCCAAATGCAGTATCACATCATTTATAGGTAAATACTACAACTTTTACTATCCAACTTTTTTTCTCCTTAAAATATGTTTTCCATGAACCTATTATGAGTAAATAAAACCATTTAAAATGGGGTGTCACCGTGCTCATTTCTTCGCAACATAATGATAAATGGCAAAGGGCCAATTTCAGCTTCAAAACGATAATTTTCTTTGAAAGGACTGGAGCGAGCTCCAAAACAACACCTTTTTTTAACCAAGAAGAGTTATCATGATTGCACTTTAATAAAAGCTCTTGAACAGCAAAAGCGGCCTTTGTTGCCTCTCTTCAGATGGCCAGTGTGAAACGCCGCAATCTCCGAATCATGATTGAGACTTACCGGTACCCACACACTATTCCCAAAGAGTAGGGCATGGAGTTCCCAGTGTTGTAGTCTGTCCTTTATGGTATAGAGCGTCTTTAAACAAATTACGACTCCTAAGCTCCTTATGGGTAAATAAACTGAGCAGAGGGAAGCATGCAACAACGTTACAAAACCACTGACAACAACTGACAGAAGGCTCTCCTTGTCATTAATTTGCATTTCACTTCATTATCATTGAAGTACCGTAATGGCTTATCAATCAACATTAACCCTTTCATCCCCATGGGGTTCCCCATTGACGAGTAAAATCGTCTGGTGTTAGACAGAGTAAAATCTATAAGTGTCACTCTTGGGAGTGAAAGGGTTAATGGGGACATAGTTTTTGAGTGAATCTAGCTGTTGTTAACCCTTTCATCCCCGTGGGGTTCCCCATTGACGAATAAAATCGTCTGGTGTTAGACAGAGTAAAATCTATAAGTGTCACTCTTGGGAGTGAAAGGGTTAAACTTCTCCAAACAAGATTAGCATCTAAAACTATGTCTAATTTTCAAGCTGGTTGCAATGTTGACCTTTATAGCTGACATTTTGAATTATTTTTCAAGATCGAAATAGAATCTGTCACTGAATTGTGGGCGGGTTCCATCGAGGTGGGAGTCACCAGTCACAATCCAGAAGAAATAGTGTTGCCTCCTACCATGACAAGCATGCCAACCGGAACATGGATGTTGAGTGGAAGAACAATCATTGTGAACAGCCAAGAAGCCAGAAGGGATTACTCAAGTATAAACCTTGAGGCGCTGAAGGTGGGCAAGTGTGATTGCTAAAGCCTGGTTTTCACTAACGACGCATGCTTAGTGAAAATGAATGTTGACATATGCATCATAAGTAACCACGGCATCAACCATTTTGTTCTAAATTAATGCCCTGGGATGCTCGGAATCTGGAATGAGTCCTTTAATTGGCCAGACGTAGCAAATTTCCTTGTGCTTATGCTGCCTTTCATTTTCACATGAAAAAAAGAAACCTGTTGTGAAGTCTCCCCCTTTTCCGACAATGTCTTGTATAATCTTCATTCTCAAGTCTCCTCAGAGACTTTTTCCACGATTATAGAGCCTTCCATATGCACTCAGTTCTGCCATTACCTCTTGAGAATTTGAACTATTTACGAGTGAAAGTGGGCGGGGCAGAGACAGATAGTTGGTTTTCGTAGTAGTTAGAAAGCCTGTTAATCAGGCTGATTTTGACCGGTGTCTGACATGTTTGCAGACTGCAGACTGCCTACAAATAGCACTGATAAACATTATTTAAGTCTAAGCACCCATTTCAAATAGCGCTGATAAACATTATTTACATAAGTCTAAGAATCCGTTTTAAAACGGTTAGCTTTCAATAATTGTGATTTAGGGTTAGTTTGCAGTCTGCAAATGTCAGACACCAGATTTTGACTGATGCAGCCAATTAAATATGTCAAAATTAACAAAGAAATGTTTGGACATCCAGACACAGTGTCCGGCTGGCCATACATTGTACGTTTCTTTGTAAATTTTGCCGTTTTTAAATGGCTGTATCTCGCTTAATATTGGGTCTATTAACACCAAACTTTGGGATTTTGTGAAGCTTGGTGTGCCTTTTCTGACTATGTGGATCAATAGTTGTTGTTATACCTCCTAACTCAAATACATTTTCCAATTGGAGGAGAATGTGTCATGGGTCAAAACTCACTAACTCCCTAGGGCGAACAAAACTCACTAACTCCCAAGGGAAACAACGGCTTGAACTTTCGACTCACGTGTGATCAGGTCATGCACCTTTGAAACAGCGCCAAATTTCCGTGTTAATATCTGTGTATTCTATTTTGAGTTGGAAGGTATAACAAAACACTTAATGACTGGCCCCATGGGAAACAGTGAGTTTTGTTTCCCCGAGACCCTCAATGTTCCTCGAGGCAAAGCTGATGGGAACATCGAGGGGAACATTGTTTCCTTCCCTTCACTCAATCTTCGATAATAGCTCTTATTGGTTATCAGTTGGTTCAAGTGTCCAAGCATTCAGAATTTAATAAAAATTTCATAAAACAATCATTCATAGTAATCATAATAATAATAATAATAATAATAATAATAATAATAATAATAATAATAACTTCTTACTAACCGAGCCCGAGGGCCGTACTGGGGAATATTGGCCTGAGGTTGTGGCAGCGAGGACCGTACAAAAACGACCGAGGGCCAAGCTAGCTCGGTTAGTAAGTAGTTTATTATATGGCTTTT
>OX421446.1:56726551-56739051 GCA_949126865.1 Montipora capitata
GATGATGTCTGGTGGAAGCCTGGTGTGTGATGGAGTGACAGTGGTTGAAGAGTATGGACCCACACTGGATGATATTAAGGTAGTATCTTGGCATAATAATACAAAACTAACCATGAGGATGTGGCTCTAGTAGTTCCATTGTGAGACGATGCTGAGCATGGAACTATTTATTGCAAAGGCGTGAGGATGCGTCAGTTCTGATTTGGAGGTTGTCAAATGACATCTCAGACTTAACTTGAAGTGCAATTTAGATCTTGATCCAGTCCTTTGATTGGATAAATAACTCTGATCCAGTTATTGCTAATTACTTTTAAATATTACAGTTTCAACATGGAGATTGTCTGCACAGGATGTGATAGCAGAAATGTTGGCTACAGTGTATTTGGATGCATTTATTTTTTGTTTTTGTTGGCAAATATAGCTGCTAATTGTGCTTGTCAATGAGCTACATTTATAATAATGATTATGAAGTGAGTGAGATGCTGTATGGCTTGCTGGTGCCCTGGGTATTAATTTTCATCAATAATCCATGGCCTTGCAATATGCATGCGTTTGCTCTTGTATAATTATATGCTCATTAAAATAATGAGTGGATTCTATTGGGAGGACTACTCTAAAAGTATGTTTATTTCCTGTTTAGGACTTTGACGAAGCAAATGAGTGAAATGAGGTCCCTGAAAATGGCACTTCCAATTATTAATAATTGTTATTATTTTTTTCATTAGTTAGCATTTATAATGACCGATCTACCGATAGAATAGGCTGGACCTGATTTTCCTAATATCTTGTCAGATAGGAGATGCCGTTGGAGTAATGCGTAAAGGAGATGGATCATTACACTTCTTTGTAAATGGCACTGATCTTGGTTGTGCTGCGACGGCTGTTCCTGCTGATGTGTATGGTGTGGTAGATTTGTTCGGTCAGTGCACTCAGGTCACTATTGCATCAGGAACAGAAGAAAATACAGGAGCTGAAATTGTCTGCCCAATGAATGGTAAAAGTGGCTTAATATCGTGTTTACACTTATGTTAAGAAAGGCCCTCAATTTGAGGCATGCTTAAGTTTGATGCAAATCACAAAATGTCTCTTTAATTCTTAACACCACCTACATGTATATCTAGCTAGCTTCACCTAGCCTTCGAACATGAAGTGGCATTTAGTGCCTTTAGGGAAGGGGACACTTAAACAGTTATCAAAAATTATTTGCATTTATTTGATTAAGTGCATGCAGGACAAGAAAATAATTATGTTTGTTTAAAAAGTCAAAAAACCTTGAATTGTCATTTACCATTAGCAGTGATCAGGATATTTGATGCAGTAGCACTGGCTTCAATTTTCTTTCAACTGGTACCTGATTTCAAAACTAACTCTTCGTAGTTTTGCTATGAAGACCAATTTGGATAATCTGGTCTAGGAAACATCCAGGCACATGAACCAAAATATTTATAATTACCCTGCCCCCTAAGAATCCCTGTAGCTCAATGTTATTGCTTTGAAGGTCTTTAAAATCTCATTTGGGAATCAAAAATTTTCTGAGAAAAATGTGGATGTTCTAACTCCTTCCTGTTTATTTTCATTTTGAAATTATGACAATTGATTGATTTTCCCTTAGAAGTCTCTGAGGTGGTCATCGTTGCTCAAGAACGGCAACCTGTGGAGTCTACTTCCTCAATACTCCTTCAAAACTTAAGTCTACCAGACAGTGAACGTAATAGGTGTTTCAAGTTTAGTCCCTTTCATGGCGGGCAAGTGGCTGTGAATGCTAACTGTCGCAGTGCAGTGCGGATTAATCCTTTGTGCGAATTTAATAATGCAATTGTGATGAGTCACAGACCCCTTGATGATGATGAGATGTTTGAAGTTGTTATAGAGAAACTTGTGAGTCGCTGGTCTGGCTCCATGGAAGCAGGTCTGTTCTAAGAATTAATGAATTGATCAGTATGTAATAGCCTTGGACATAGTAGAGCTCTTTAATACTTGAAGCAAGCTTAGATTTATTTCAGCTAACCTGTGAGCAGGCTGTACAGTGTTTGGCTTTCGCACTCAAAGCGCTGCTCTTTTCTCTTCATTTTGGTGCTGCGAGCAAGTTTGCAAATGACCTAGGGAGGCTTAGTAACTAGTAACTAAATTTGACTCTCTGGCTGGTTTCGTGCGCTGGCAAGTCTTGTAACTCACAACCTCGCCACTCACCTCCGACTTCGCTGAGAGCCTGATCGCATTTCAGTAGATAATACACCAGAATTTTTCGAAGGGAGTTTAGTCTACAAATATAATTAACTGACTTCAAAGAGCTAAGTACTTGCAGGCTTGTGTTGTCATTTATCAGTTAAGACAGGCGGTTGGCCTTGAGAGTACAGGTACTAAATACATTGTACTTTGGTGACTGCTGCACCAGAAATGCGTATGAGAAAGTAATAATTATTACAATCAATACTTGGTTAGGAACAGTTACAAGCAGATACAGCTGTAACTTAATAGATGGTTTTCACCTTATATCACAGCAGCCATGCTGGTGCACAGAACGATAGAGAAAAACATCTTTTGGGAATTTGATTCTATTATAATGCAAAACATGAGCCATAAAATTATTTGCTATAATTGTTTTGTGCACCAACATGGCAGTCTCATCACTTGATTGAAAACCATCTATAAAAAGCTGTTATTATAAACTGTGAATTTACAAAAAGGCTGCCAAATTACCTCTTACTTCCAGTATTTTTTGGGGACATAATTAATCTGACATCATCCATTGTCCAGTGATAAGATACCTCTTGTTTTAAGATTTGGCTGGTTGTCAAGGGAAACTGTTTTGGTCAGGAATCAAAATTGCAAAATAATAAATTAAATGATCCTGGGAGAGAAATCCTCCATCTTTAGGCATCTGTGTGGTAAGATTGCATAGGTGTAAACCTTGGAGGAAGATTAAATTTGAAGATGTCTCGGCATTGAAAACTTAAGAAGGTATTTTAAGTTTATGCAACACCACTTCAGACATTTTTTATCAAACTATCCTCGTTTTGTGTTGGCATAGCATCGCTTGGGATATTAGCATTCATTCTGGTAGTTGTGCAGTTGTTTGTTAAACAAATTATGACTGCATGCAAAACATAGTTGTTAACAGCCATTTAGCCTTTGTTTTGTCAACCATGCTCGACAGGTATCCCTTGCACACATAGAAACAGCACGTTGTTAGGGCCCTTGAAAATCTTCGGGGAAATGAACTCTATTTCTTGTAAACATTGTCTTTTTTTTGTACAGGTTTACAAAAAGCTTGGCATCGGATCATGTGATTGTAAAACACTGGATTACAGTCTTGTCGATCGAAAGATTGAAGCCATCCTCTCACTTAGCTGGACAATAATATAATATAATCAGAGACCATTGCTTAATTAAATTGGCGAGGATCACTTCAATCTTTTGTCTAATATAACCCGCACTTCAAATACACAACTTCTTTTAGTCTTGTCAAGCAGGATCCTATTTATTTGATTATTCTAGATTATTATTGCCTCTCATGCTAAGTAACACCCTACAGGGTTATAATTATGTCAATCAGGACCAACAGTTTATATCCTCACACAAGAAGACTTGAAAGTCTAAACATAATTATGCAGATGACAGCACTCTCTACTTAGTATTTTAAGACCCTGCAGAGTATGATCCCATGATCTTTGATGCAAAAGTCCTATAAACCCTTGACTGAGCAATATTGCCTGTACAGCTGTGTCTAAATACCTCAGTCTACAATAAATGCTCTGCAAGGTTATGGTTAGAATAAGCCATACAAGGCCGCAGTATTATTCTGAGTGGATGTCGTTGCCTTTCCCATTAGTCCAGGTCCCATTTGTTCAAAGCTGCATAACTTTATCCACTGGATAAGTCACTATCCAGAGTATAAAATATACTTCACCTCAAACGTTTGCTACAGTTTTTGTGCACACCTTTAAACACTTTTACGTGTTTAGGGTTTGCATACTTGCAGTTATGTGCGCAAATAGTTTGCACTTATTTAAACTTTTGGTTAGTAACTGATCCACAAAGTTATCAATCCTTCAAATGTCTGGGCCAGGAAGATAAGAATAAATTATGTGGGAGCAGGCTTTAGAACTGGAGACAAAAAGGGATCAGCTGTTGTTTTAATTAGGGTGCGTTTGATTGGGAAAGCCGGATTTAGATCTTAAATCTGGATTTTTGGATTTCTAATCTAACTCAAACTCTGAAAGCGGATTTTGACGTGGATTTCACTAATTTAATAAGTACTTCCTAACATGGATTTCCAGTTAGTGAAATCTGTGACAAACTCTGTCTTCAGATTTTGTGTTTGATTGGAAATCTGATGATCCAGATTTTAAGATCTAATTCAGAATTTCCCAATCGAATGCACCCTTAGTGGCTAAAACCTCTGCTGATGGTATCCTTTGGAGCCCTGTGGAACTGAGAGATATTTATCTTATATATGCAGGAATATGTACAACCCCACCCGACCAACTGCAATTTCCGTGCACTATGACCGACCTGGACAGTGGGTCATGGATGGTGTCTGGTTCGTCTGTGCTACAAAATGGTGCCACTATCATGAGTGGGTATGCCTGTGATCTAGATAACCTAGAGGAGGGGTCGCGTCTTGGAATAATGCGCAAATCAGATGGGACACTGCATTTCTTTGTCAATGGGCAGGATTGCGGTGTGGCAGCAACAGGGGTACCATCAGGTGATGCAATGTTATGCTTAATATTTACTCATTAAGTCCTTGCTCTTCAATTCATAATTTTGTGGTGTTAGATCACAGGGCGTCAAAGAAAGGCACCTCGGGCAGCCATTGCTAGTACAGTGTGTACACATGAAAGGCAGACTGTTGCACCAAATCTTACCTTGTATTTTTAAATTGAGACTAGCTGACAAGCATGCATACTCTCTTTGTTACATTATTTAGCACTGTTGACTTTTGATTTGCTCTTGAATGGTGCACAGTCAAAGAGGGAAAGCCCTTTGCCTTTAATTGTTTGCCATTTAATGGAAAGGTTATTTAGTAACCTGAATGAAAAGCCTTTCTGTACTGGTCAAGTGATTGACTAATGTCCAGAAATGCACGCCCAGTATTTTGACATCCAACATGACATGGCCCTTTAGGGTAAAGGTTAGTGTTATCCGAGACACAAGTGATGTTAAAGAAAAGACCAAGGGGACACTTCGTGACGCTTATTGAAATCTGTGTGCATCTAATACGTACCCTGGTCCGAGAGGATTTTCTTGAGCAGCGAGGGAGCGGCCAAGACAAATCGCAAAGTGGCGAGAAGAGAAAAACCTCTGATTACCTTGGACTTGAATCTCACTTTCATGCAGACGCCAGGGTCAGGATCTGACCCTCAGGCTCGGATTGGTTGATATTTTTACAAACACGTAAATCGATTTGATTGGTTTGTTTGATTGGTAATACAGAGGGGACTTGTGATTGCTAAGTTGCCATTGGTCCCTTTTGTAATTATCAATTTGACGTGTTTGACAGCTGGTGTCTGCATGGAAGTGAGATTCAAGAAGAAGAGGTTTTTCTCTTCTCGCCGCTTTGCGATTTGTCTTCGCCACTCTCTCGCTGCTCAAGAAAAACCTCTGGGACGTGGGTAGTGATCTGAATCAGCAATGAGTCACTTATGTGAGTGGCGTAATTGTCATCATCATCATTGTCATAGTAACTTTTCTCTTAGGTATCTATGCCATGATTGATCTTTATGGTCAGTGTGTTCAGATATCTGTGTATGATGAAGACTATCAAGGAGCGCCAGTCATTGAGCTTTCAGAGGAACAAGAAGCTGTGGCTGAATCTACCGCCACGACGAATGGAACAAGTATGCAACGGCAGATAAGAATAAAAACTTTTTGTTGGTTGTAATACGTATGTCAGTTTTGGTTTTTGTTTATGGTAAAAAGGTAAAGTCTGTTACGAGCCTAGAGAGGTCCATCAGGCCGGTGCTTATCTCCGGTTTCCGTAGCATGAAGCAACTAGGAGTATTTATACTCTCCCCTGGATGGGATGCTAGTCCATCGCGGGGTTACCCCCAGTATTTTCACCAGTACCCATTTATACACCTGGGTGGAGAGAGGTACCGTGGGAGGAGAGTGTCTTGCCCAAGAACACAACACAATGTCCCCGGCCGGGACTCGAACCTAGACCAATCGATCTGGAGTTAAGCACTCTAACCATGAGGCCACCGCGCCTCCCACTTTGTTGATGGTGGTGACTTGTTATTTTTTCTTTATACTTTTCTTATGTTTCTTAAGGTAAAGAAAAATGTGGTTTTCACTCTTGTTGTGGCAAGAACATCCGTCTCGCAAACAAAAACATGACCGCTGTAAGGTCTCATGGATTTAGCCATGCTCTTGTGTTCAGCGCAAAGTCTCTTGAAGATGATGAAATATTTGAGGTATTTAATAACTGTCACATAACTTGATGAGTAAAGTTCATCAAGGTGAATGTAATCTTGTGTAGCACTCTCATTGATGTTGCAATAGTACTTTTCTTGGCACATTGGTGGCAGCGACCTCTTTTCGGGTGGTCAAAATATCCAACTTATAGCTCAGTACATAACACTGATACCGTATTGTTCTTCAGTAGCCCAGCCTAATTTGTCTCATGTGCCTTTCGTAATTATTCTTGTTTTAGATAGTACTGCTCATGTTAACCCAAATGCCAGACAATTTTAATTGTCAATGGAAGGTGGTTAAGGAGTTAATGGGTTAACTCTTTTTGCTTTTATATAATCTCCAAGAAGTTACTTATTTATAATTTTGTAATTGGTTCACATTGTTGTGGTCATAAAATGGTACTATGATCAAAAAACCTCCTTTTTTTCTTCAGATTTTGAAAGCGTGCTCGCTTAACACCTAACTGGCAAAATTTTGAGCTTCGAGTTTTATCCAAAGGCTGTTCAAACTTAACCGATTGGACCTCAAAGGGTTGGATCTAGAGAAAATGATGTCATTTACTCACTAGCTTAATTTTATTAAAATTTCAGCGTGTAAACGCAATTTGTTGTATATGCAAAACACAGGTTTAAAAGTCTGAAAGCCCGAAACTCCCGTGCTGCATATTATTCAGCTGCGTACACACGCATTGCATTTTTAAACTAGTGAGTCTTTGACATCATTTTCTCCTCGACCCAGCTCTCTCAAGATTTTAAAATTAGTAGTGGCGGACCAATAAATAAGAAAACTCCAGTTAAAATAAACAGGTGTCTTTTCAAAATCAGAACTTAAAACTTGGGTAAGTTATTGTTTAGTTAACATAGTTTTGAAATCCAAAGAAAAAAAAAGAATTGTTTTTTAGTCGTAGTACCACTTTAAGTCATTTGAAGTTACCTTTTTCATTTGACATACTGTTATCCCATTAATTTTGAGAAGCAACAAGGCTTGTTCTCTGTGTTCAGGACTGGCATCTGTTAACAATGGCTATTCAGTAGCCAATAATGTTACGACATTGCAACTCCAGGTGATCTGGTGACGTAATTCAGAGGACTGGGGAGAAAAATTTTAACGCCGTATCCCACAACCGCGCGCGGCCTTATTTTCGAATTCAACATGGCAGAGGCAACGTTAGATCTCGTCGGGTCTACTCGAATGTTCATTCAGTAACAGGGAATGTGGTAGACACGGAATGATCTGTTGAGTTTTGGCGATGGAAATACTGCAGGGAGTTTGGAAACAACACCTACGGCCGTACGCAGTTGTGGGATACGGCGTTAAGATTTTTCTTCCCAGTCCTCCAAATTACGTCACCAGATCACCTGGCTACTATGCAAGTTTCTCACAATAACTATACAGGTTTCATTTTCAGATCATTATTGACAAAGTAACTGGCAGTGAATGGTCAGGATCACTGGCTGTCGGGATCACAACTAACACCATCCCGCTACCAACCGTCCCTTCCTCTGTTCTTGAGCTGCGAGATGGAATGTGGCTCATGACTGGATCGTGTATCATGAAGGATGCTGTTATAGTGAAGGAAAATTATGGTCACTGCTTGGATAGGCTGCAGGTATTGAAGAGCTTACGTTGATAGAATTTTGCACCTTGGCATAGTGATAAGAGTGCCCACCCTCCACCAAAACAAAAACATCCTGGGTTTAATTCCAGGATTCCACATCGTATGTGGATTTGCCCCTTGGGTTCTTTACTCTGTCTTGAGAGGTTTCCAGTTTTGCCCTATCATCAGCAAACTAGATTTTGATTTGATCTTCTTTAGATTGATTTGATTTACAAATCATTTAGAGCTCTTGTGCCCAGCTCTGTACATTTTAGAGTTAAAATAATATTATTGTAACATTTTTCTAATTTAATCATTTTAATTAGTCACAAATTGTTCAAACCGGGGGTGAGTGTAGTCCCGAGAAGGACTGTTTAGGATGACATTGACTAACATTTCAACAACCTGAGCGGAAGTCAGTTAATGGTCTTCATAGCCAATGACATCTAGGCTTAACTGACAGTCGACCGATATTGTCTCAACTTAGTTGACCGATGACATTAAACAAATCACTTGACTCTGAAGATGACTTGCGCTCACTCAGGTTGTCAAAACATTAGTCAATGTCATCCTAAACAGTTTTTCTTAAGGCTACACTCACAAGCATGATTGCACTACATTAATGAAGAATATAAATGTTGTTGATATTGTCATTGTTGTCATTATTATTATTATTATTATTATTATTATTATTATTATTGTTGTTAGTAGTAGTAGTAGTAGCAGCAGCAGCAGCAGCAGCAGTAGTAGCAGTAGCGGCAGCAGCAGTAGCAGTAGCAGTAGCAGCAGCAGTAGCAGTAGTGGCAGCAGCAGTAGTAGCAGTAGTGGCAGCAGCAGTAGTAGCAGTAGCGTCAGCAGCAGTAGCAGTAGCAGCAGCAGTAGTAGCGGCAGCAGCAGTAGTAGCAGTAGCGGCAGCAGCAGTAGCAGTAGCAGTAGCAGCAGTAGTAGTAGCAGTAGCGGCAGCAGCAGTAGTAGCAGTAGCGTCAGCAGCAGTAGCAGTAGCAGTAGAAGTAGCAGCAGCAGTAGCAGTAGCAGCAGCAGTAGTAGCAGTAGCAGCAGCAGCAGCAGTAGCAGTAGCAGCAGTAGTAGTAGCAGTAGCGGCAGCAGCAGTAGTAGCAGTAGCAGTAGTAGCAGTAGCGTCAGCAGCAGTAGCAGTAGCAGCAGCAGTAGCAGTAGCAGCAGCAGCAGCAGTAGTAGCAGTAGCGGCAGCAGCAGTAGTAGCAGTAGCGGCAGCAGCAGCAGTAGCAGTAGCAGTAGCAGCAGTAGTAGTAGCAGTAGCGTCAGCAGCAGTAGTAGCAGTAGCGTCAGCAGCAGTAGCAGTAGCAGCAACAGTAGCAGTAGCAGCAGCAGTAGTAGCAGTAGCGGCAGCAGCAGTAGTAGCAGTAGCGGCAGCAGCAGTAGCACTAGCAGTAGCAGCAGTAGTAGTAGCAGTAGCGGCAGCAGCAGTAGTAGCAGTAGCGTCAGCAGCAGTAGCAGTAGCAGTAGCAGCAGCAGTAGCAGTAGCAGCAGCAGTAGTAGCAGTAGCGGCAGCAGCAGTAGCAGTAGCAGCAGCAGCAGCAGTAGTAGCAGTATCGGCAGCAGCAGTAGCAGTAGCAGTAGCAGCAGCAATAGCAGCAGCAGCGGCAGTAGTAGCAGTAGCGGCAGCAGCAGTAGCAGTAGCAGCAGCAGCAGTAGTAGCAGTAGCAGCAGCAGTAGTAGCAGTAGCGGCAGCAGCAGTAGCAGTAGCAGTAGCAGCAGTAGCAGTAGTAGCAGCAGCAGCAGCTGTAGTAGCAGTAGCGGCAGCAGCAGTAGCAGTAGCAGTAGCAGCAGCAGTAGCAGCAGCAGCAGCAGTAGTAGCAGTAGCGGCAGCAGCAGTAGCAGTAGCAGCAGCAGTAGTAGCAGTAGCGGCAGCAGCAGTAGTAGCAGTAGCGGCAGCAGCAGTAGCAGTAGCAGTAGCAGTAGCAGCAGCAGTAGCAGCAGCAGCAGCAGTAGTAGCAGTAGCGGCAGCAGCAGTAGCAGTAGCAGTAGCAGCAGCAGCAGCAGTAGTAGCAGTAGCAGCAGCAGTAGTAGCAGTAGCGGCAGCAGCAGTAGCAGTAGCAGTAGCAGTAGCAGCAGTAGCAGTAGTAGCAGCAGCAGCAGTAGCAGTAGCAGTAGCAGCAGCAGTAGCAGTAGCAGTAGTAGTAGTAGCAGCAGCAGCAGCAGCCGCGGTAGCAGTCCTCGTCGCGTTGGACAAAGGATGAAGTAAAAGTTGGCTATCTCAAAAAATTCAAGAGTTTAGGCAAAGACCAGTTTGAAAACTATAATTTTGAGATTCTGCATTGTCAAGATTCTTCGTTGTTTAACTAGCTTACATTGTTTCTCAGCCCAAAACAAAGATTGGCGTTCAGAGGCAAAGAGATGGAACATTTCATGTCTTCGTAAATGGCGAAGACCAAGGTGTAGCAGCTATGGATATTCCTCAGGTGAGATGTGCTATTAGCACTGTGTTTTGTGGGGATAAATGCAACGATACTGCGTCGACAACAAAGAGAAGTGACATTCAGGCCCAAGTTGTTCAAACGATAGATAGCACTATCCACCGGATAAATCACTATCCAGCGGATAAACACCAGCAAAACCAATTGAGTTATCCATTGGATAGTGAGTTATCCGGCGGAGGGCAGTCAGCAGTTCTGGGATATTAGGAGGCATTCTGTTGGATTTATTGTGGGATGCAATTTGTGGTAACATTGAGACTGTTTCTTATGTTATGAAGCTGTCTGGTTAAAGACAGGTGCTCCCACCAATTTGCCTAGAATAGTCCATGGAACTTGACTGATTAAATTGTGTGTTGAGCACTTCAGAGCGGTTTTCATTTGAGTGTGGAAAGTAGTTACCGAATGACTTTGGTTTTGCATTACTTCACTCAGTGATTGGTTCAAAGTTCTCGCGCCACTTTTTCAACCAATCAGAAGTGAAACCAAAACCAATCGTGGCTCGCGCGTGCACATTTTCCCGGGCTTTGTATCGGCTATGTGTAATTACTTCGAGTTTTGATTGGTTTACTGGAAAAAAAAAAAAAGAGCTAAATAATTTCTGTACTTTGCTGAAAAGTTCGAGAAACAATATTATTTTGTCAGTGATGAAATCAACCTTTTCTCGTGGCTGATTATTTTCAGAATGTTTATGCTGTTGTTGATGTCTATGGTATGACAGAGGTGGTCTCCATTTCAAGTACATCCACTGGTATGCAGAACCAAGAATTTACATTGATATAAGGGAATCTTTGCTGGTGTCATTGTTTACATTAAATTTTTGTTGCATCAGATTAACATTAACATAAGAGTTTGCTCACTGAAAGCATCATGAAAGAGAGAAATGATCAATCTTTGCACTTATCTGGACACTTTGAGCAAATTGTCTCTTTCGACACCTGAAAAGTTCATGCGGTTTCAACGGGATTGTAGTCAGGCTACTCAATGTATGAATACATATGATGAGTTTGCGAGAAATTTGGTAAAACAGCGAACAGTTGTTGTTCTCAAAGTTTTAAGCGAATGCGCATTCGCAGCATTTTGGTTTCACTTCTAAAGCACCATGACGTTTTCGTAACGGAAGCCCAACGGAAGCAAATTTACACTGCATTTCCAGGACGATTGCGAGAAGGAAACAAAAAGTTTTCACCATACTCGCGGTATTTGTTTTGTTTTCCAAAATTCGTGCCGGCCTTCAGTAAATAATTGACCGCGAAAACTTAAATGTGTTCAGCCACCTTAATCTCCATATACAGTGACTGAACCATCACTTTTACACTTCAATTCAAGTAGAGTGATATAAAATAATTATCAAAAAGTGTCGGTATTTTTTTAATGAAACATTCGTTTCGGCGCACGCAGACAACCCTCAGGATGCGAGAGCGCGTGACGTCACGTTATTTTGATACTGTAATAACGGCCGATTCAACTAATCGAGGAAAATGTTCCATAAAAACTTCAAATCACGATGTTTCTTTTCGAAAAACTCATTTTATGGACCGCCAGATAAATAAAGTTCACTTGCCTACTATTTTCTGCATATTGTATGTGACGACACGTGTGATCTGAAGAAGAAATCGAAGCGTCCCAAAAACCCATCAAATCACTCAGGACAACGCAGAAGAGAGTAGGTGAGTGAACTTTATCTGGCTGTCCATAAAATAAGTTTTTGAAAAGAAACATCGCGATTTGAAGTTTTTATGGAACATTTTCCTCGATTAGTTGAATCGGCCCTTACAACTGTCTCAACGTGACGTCACGCGCTCTCGCATCCTTAGGGTTATCTGCCTGTGGTGAAGAAAGCCGTTGAAATACTTTTTTATCGTTACACTTCAACGCAGCAATGTGATCTTGTGACATTGCAGCACAAGACCGTTGAAATGGGAGCTTTAAAAACTTGAAGCACGCGCGGGCTTATTTTCAATTTTTCGATTTTTCAAAGCGTCATTGCTCAGTGATTGTCTGGTATATCTGTTCCAAGTTTCAGAGAT
>OX421446.1:56744051-56766551 GCA_949126865.1 Montipora capitata
CAAATACGTCTGGGTCCTCAGGCTAGGTACAACGTGACAAGTTTAATGTATTTTCCTCAGGAAGTTGTCATTTTTCCCTTTAGATTCCTTTTCCACAAGAACTGTGGCCAGTTCATTGCTTTGGACAGTAATCGCACCACAGCAAGGAGAGTGGACAGCTATAATCATGGAGTAGTGTTGAGTGAAAAACCACTTCCAGATAACCACTTGTTTCAGGTATGATAAGCGTCTTTGCCCCATTTCTGGCAAATAGAGGCTGTAGGTGTCCCATACCCTGGCCGATAAACCAATTCGGCTAACTCAATATTGCACCCAATTCAATTCCTTTGGGAACCAAATGTTTTGTTCCAAGTATTTCCATATCAGTCATTTTAATGTGAATGCTACATTATCATGCAAATGCAAGCACCTTAACCCCGAGAGATTTGAATTGGGTACGTCATTGAGTTAGCCGCATAGACCATTTTTGAATTCTCATGCCTGGACTGGATCTAGCATGAAATGGAGGCTAATGCGGGCAAATCTTTTCGCACACAAATTAGTTTGCCCACATTAGCCTTCATTTTATGCTAGACCCAGTCCAGCCATGAGAATTCAAAAATGGTCTATTGGTCGATTGCCTAGGCTGAGTTCATCACCAAGTGATGGCATGTCCTGCTCACGTACAGTTGAAACACTGAAATACAAAGTGCTTTGTCTTGGAAAAGGCGTCACAAGGCTTAAAACTTGAAAAAAAAAATTCAGAAAACTTGCCTCTGGTTATAAGTTTATAAGTAACAAATTTAATGACGTCCCAGAAGCTTACGACTCCAATACCTGGGCTATGTAACAGCAATTTTCACAGATCAAGCTATTTTTAGACGACTTCTTAAATAAGATTTGTCTTGCGCGAGTGACTATTCTCAATCCCATGGGTAATAAATTCTCTCTTATCCATGACCTGTGATTAGCTGGAAAGGTCTGGTTTCGCGGGAAAATCAATCTCAAAATAACTCGGTCTGTAAAAACGCCGTTCCACAAATACAATGAAGTTGTTCGCTCCTAGTCATGGACTCCTCGACGCACTTATTATGATCTTGTTTTTTCTCGCGTGTTATTCAAGGTTCAAACTAATGATCGGGGGCTAGAGAACGAGACAGATTGCTTTCCTAAAAATCTAGCGTACGAAATCAACAAATTGAGATGATTACTCCATCGACAGGGAAAGAGATAGGATCCAAAATTGAATCAGAAAAAATAAGTAGGAAAACGTGATTGATAAAGAATGAATGAGTGAATATCCAGATTCTCAACTCAAAGATTGGTTTCAGAATATATGAAGAAGCAAACGGCTTTTTTGGTTCATCAATAATGGAAAGGTCTCCTGGCGCCCGTGGGAATTAAAGAATGCAAATTCCTAGGCAGGAATTGAACCTACGACTTCCGTAAAACTAATCGGATGTTCTACCCATTGAGCTATACTAGAACTCATTGTTGATCTAGGCCTTTTTTTCTCGGTCCTGAATGGACAATGTGACCCACCAACTGCGGGCTCTACATTGTCATGCGCCGCAATGTTAACAAGTCCATCAATGATGGAAAGGTGTACTGGCGTGCATTGTCCATTAAGGACCTAGAAAAAAAACGGCCTAGCTCTCCAGTGAGTTCTAGTAGCTCAATGGGTAGAGCATCCGACTGGTGTTACATAGGGAATCTGAATTTTTAGTTGTCCCGGCTTTCGCCCGTTGGCTTTTTTGGCTGTGTTACCAAAAAGGTCAACAGTGAACAGCTGAACTTTGGGAATGTGTTTATCAACCGTGCCCTCCACCTCTGCGAGCCCGGGTTCAATTCTCGGCCCCGGGGTCGTATGTGGGCTGAATTTCAGTCGATCTCAATCTGACTCCGAGGGTTTTTTTCCGGTTTTCCTCTCTCATCAAAATCGACTCTCAGTCAATTACATCCGGTTGCGGGCGGATACCCTTGATAGGGATAACCTCCTGTATGCTTCCCTTTCATTGAACTGAATGAAGAAAGTTGCTATTTATTTATTTATTTATTTATTTATTTATTTATTCAGTTATTTTATAATCAACATGCCTCGCTTATTCAAAGGGGGATCAACGAGATCAATGTTATGGTTCAATTTTATATTAGGTTCAGATTTATTTTAAACTAGTATGGAAGTGGATTGTTTTTAAAATTTTTTTTGGAAAGGATCATTTTTTTAAATCCAGTTTATTTATCAACTGCCTGAAAAGGGATTTTTCCTCGTTAGGGTGTGGTTGAAAATAGGGGCGTGGCTTTTTGGGGAAGGGGGGAGTCTGAAGAGAATACGAATTTTTTTTTCCACGGGATGAAAAGTTAGGAAGGCCTAGTAGTTCCATATCCCCACACCTCCTCCTCCCTCCCCTCCCTCCCATCCCTCCCATTATCCACGGCCCTCTTATTCTCTGTTCATCACCCCCCCCCCCCCCCCCTAATTCATATTTCTCCTCCTCGTCCCTCCTCCAAAGCAAACATAAAATTGAACCTTAAGATAAGCACCCTTAAGCAGAAAGGTGCCGTTAAAACCAATTCAGTTATCCACTGGATGGTTTTTCCCTCTTTGTACAACCTTTGCCTGTGTGGTAAAATCTGTTACTTTCACTCCCTTTCAACACAAGGTTTGTATTAGGAAGTTGAACAGCCGCTGGACAGGGTCTGTGATGATCGGTGTCACTGCGCAGGATCCAGACTCCTTGACGAGTCTTCCAAGCACGGCCAACAGTATAAAAATTAGCCCATGGATAGTCGTCAACAATGCGGTGTATGTGAATGGGAATAAGGTGAGATAGTTGTTCGGGAATGGGCCTTAATCCCACGGCGGGCATGTTGAGTCCCGAGGGATTGGAAACTTTTGTTTTGCCCCACCGAAACTCGTTCCCAAACATTTCAACTCGAGGCTCAGGGTACGAAATCTATTGTCTTCGGCCAATATGTCCACCGCGCAAATAAGGCCTATAGTGCCTTAGTAATTTTATAAGAAAAATGGGATGGGCCTTCGTCAAATGACCTCCTTTCTTTGAACATGGTGATTCGGCCAATTTTGCCAAAATATTTCTCTGAGGCGAAAAAGAAGAGAATATTCAGGCCCATATCGTTTATTGAGAAGACGTTGTTACGGATTCCTACGACAGGAAGACGTTTAGCCAGTCATTCGTTCTCTAATAGTTTTTAACTCGTCATAGTGAGTTTCACTCTAATTCCCAATTATATTTGCACATTTGCTTGCATTTTTATGGTGTTTCCCATCCGCCATCAAATTGTCCGCTATCTCCTCATAACCTTTCCCTGCCAGTAGGGGTCCCTTTTCTTTTGCGTTCGCTGAGCTGACGAGTACGGGAAAAGAGACCTCTGCCATGGGTCGAAGCTTACTGTGTTGAGCATGCGCGGCGGTTTCTTAACGACCGAATCCTCACGTAAAAACTTTGTTGTGTGGGCTCATTTAACAACAGCAGAATTGCTGTAAAGGAATGCGCGGGACACAGCAGGCTCAAGTCACAGTCAGCAGACATGTCATGGGGCATGCAGTTTGAAGAGTGCCGTCCAAGGTTGTGGACGGCGCTTGGATGAGGGTGAGTTTCGACCAATGGCAGAAGTCTCTTTTCCTGTACTCGTCAGCCCAGCGAAAGCAAAATAAAAGAGACCTCTGCTAGCAGGGAATCTTAGCCTGTGCATCGTCAGTACTTAGGAATAAGAATCCGACTTTTTTAGCATTATTTATTTTATAAAAAATGTTCATTGGAGGGCAAACACTGTCCAGAAATGCGAGTAATTAGATATACGCCGACTCTAATTGGCCATTTCCGAGTCCGAGTTCATGTCTGCCTCTTCTTCAAAGCGAGTCTAAGTGCGAAGTTTTTGTGATGGTAATTAGTTCTTTAACATTTGAATGAAAAATAATTTTCATGAGAAAAACTTCGCACTTAGACTCGCTTTGAAGAGGAGGCAGACAGAAACTCGGAACTGGCCTATTAGCGTCACGAAATGTCCCCTTGCTCTTCTACCCATCTTTTTTCCCATCTCTTTTCCCATCTTTTTTCCCATCTCTTTTCCCATCTCTTTTCCCATTTCTTTTCCCATCTTTAGCATCAAACGTTTCCTGGAAGATTAAGGTCACAAAATGTACATAGCCTCCTGTATATAGTCTCACGTTTTAATTTGTCAATTAGTTCATTAATTTATTAATTTATTACTCTCGGTGACTTCCCTGTAAGCTAGGGATTGTCATATCCTGTTCAAGGATTGTTATTTTTTCTCTTGTATTTTTACTGGAAACTCAAACTCATTAAAATATCGTTTGAAATAAGCAGCAACGGGACACGTGTTGCATCTAATTTCCTGCATTTCTGGACATAAATGCAATTACCTCGAAATTTTCAATCGTCTTTCAATCTCGATTTGCAAGTGCAAGTTCTGAGTGAAAGAAATTGACACGCTGAGTTCAATTAAAGTAAAGCAGTAAAATTTGGTGCCACCCGTTATGTGGTCTGTAGGTAAACGATAACTTACGACGCAGTCTGGACAGCCTTCAAGAAGGAGATACACTTGGAGTACTGATTGACAAAAAAAGCCGTTTACACTTGCTCATAAACGGAGAGGATCTGGGACCTATTGCCCAGGCCATCCCTGCCAGACGATTCGCAGTTCTCGATTTGTATGGGTGCTGTGAGGAAGTGTCTATCGTGACAGCCGATTATGGGGATCGTGGGCGCGTCTGTATGGAAGAAACAAGAGCTGAGAGAAGTTTGAGTAAGATTCTTTGTTAGCTGGACGTCTAATTTTAACTGAAATTTGTCTCTGTGTTTGGTAATTCTAAGAAAGAGCTCCAGCAATTCTAGTTAAGTTTTACTGTTTTGCTGAATTTGATCCGTGAGCATCTTGCGTCAGCATAGAGTTTATCACAGTTTTTGGGTTCAAATTTTTTTTTGTATTTAACTTCCAGTTACAGTGTGTAACATCTCGTTCTTGAATGTGTTAAATTTCAACTCTCGGTATATCAAGTGTCGAGAAGAAGAGAAAGAGACGTAACATATTGTTAGGAAATTTAAGGAAATACAACGGTAAGCTCAACGAAAACGTCACTCCAAACGGTTAACTTAGTACCATCGTACATATTTCGCGATTATTCAATCTTGTTGAGGTTGTACAATATGGGCGAACTATCCTGTATCTTGATGGGTACGAACGGTTTTAAAGTGAAAATAGAAAATGAACGTTCCATTGTTTTATGCTCGCGTGGTCGTCAAAATGTAACATTAGGGAACTTTAGCACACGTGTTTTTGAGACGCGGACGGCAACCGGAAGTGAGCTGTTTTCCCTTTTGACTTGTATACATTTACATCGCGAAGTATCTTTTCTCCGTTCGAGATGATTAGTATAAAACTCTTGGGGACACCACTGTCCTGGGACACCAAATGTTCATTTCCGGTTGCCATCCCGCGTCTCAAAAAGGCGCGAGCTTAAGCTCCCTATTTTGGTGATTTCACGTTGTTTTGTGGATTACAGCAAACTGAAAAAAGGCACTGAAATTCGTGCCGCACGTGCAGCACGATTATTTTTCATTTGTAATCAATATTGTGAAATTCTCAACCTCGGATAATGCATTTCGCGTGCTCAGATTGGTTATCTCGGTTATCAGCTCATACACCTTAGTTTGACCTTATATGGTTAAATGATTGCGCTAAGCGTTGCTAAACTAAATTTGTTTCGCCGGAAAGCGAAATTTCTCTCTGAATAAAGCAACAAAAAAAAACGTTTTTGTGGAAAGTTTGGATCAATTCCAACGTTTAGAAGTACGTGAAAAGGTAAGAAATGTTTTTGTGATGAGCCTGCGTCTGTCTGACCACCAAGTATTACACAACATCGTATCAGTTCTCATCAAGTTTTTTTCGATTTCGCTCGGAATTTCTCGCCTTTTTCGCTCGTATTTCGTACTTCCAAATTTTTGGAGTTTAAGGAATTTAATAAAACAATTATTCCATTCCCGCTTGTTGGATATGGAATAATTGTTAAATATTCGTTTTTTGTGGCTTTGTTGTTGTTGCCGTATAGCCATAGTCTTGCTTTGTGGCGTTCTTTTCCGTAGCCGTCGTCTTTGCTTAAAGTCCCTTATTAGGCTACCGAAACCGATAAAATAATTTTCTGGTTCTTTTAACATATCCCAAAAGAAAGTGATTTAGCGTTGACAGTTTGTTTGACTGTCAGCCATCTTTATCAAAAATAACACGCTGAATGTTTAAAAAAATGTTCGGCTTGGTTTATTTCCTAGGTGAGCGCAGCAAAGGTCCGTGTGATTACAGGCAGTTGTGTGACAGATTCCGTGCAAGTTTAGCCATACCAGGTTAGCGAGAGCAAGGACTTTGATTTTATTCCCCTTTGATCTTTTCACTGGAAAAATACCTGTGTTAATTTTCGTTTTCAGATGAATATTTTAATGGTGATTGCAAGTCAAATGTTTGTTATTGTCAAGCTTGTCACGAAGCTCGCGGTGAAAAGCGTTATGCTGTCAGCGGTGATCCACCTTGTCGGTATGCGTTGCCTCTTGGGTGGTGTCAGTTTGCCTTGAGGTGAGCATGCGTAATCACTTTAAGAAATGAATGTCTTCAACGCTGTGAATCTATTTGTCTTCCGGTCCTGCGTAGGTAATCACATTTCACGTGTTGCTCATTTTAGAATCCCTCCTAGAGTTGAAGGATATCATGTGTTTGAGAAATGGCACGTTTCCTTCTACGGCACTTTGATAGGACGGCTGAGAAGAATCCTTGATCTTGGAGATATCCCACTTCAAGGTACCCATCTACTCTTGTAATTTATGTGTTCAAAGTAAGGCATTTTCACGTGTGGGTGTTAAAATCTGGAATGGGATGCCAACTAGCCTCAAGAACGTATCCAGGAATTGTTTTAAGAAAACTATTAGAACAAAACTAATTGAAATTCTAGAAACTGTTTACCGGTGGCTCAGTTGGTTGAGCATCGGGCTGTCTTGCAGGAGGTCGCGGGTTCGAACCCCGGCCGGATCAACACTCAGGATCTTAAAATAACTGAGGAGAAAGTGCTGCCTTTGTAATTTCATCTGCAAATGGTTAGACTTTCAAGTCTTCTCGGATAAGGACTATAAACCGTAGGCCCCGTCTCACAAATGTCTCCTATGTTCATAAGTTCCCTGTGGGACGTTAAAGAACTCAAACACTATTCGAGAAGAGTAGGGGATAAAGTCCCCGGTGTTGTGGCTGTCCTGTTCTCTCCAGCAGAAGTGGCCGGCTTGGCGGTGATGTCTCTAAAAAGGCTTGTGGTGTATGAGGCCACCTAAGCAGAAACAGCCACAAGTCAAAAAGGCACTTTGCCGAGTGCTGGAACATGTTGATGTAGAACTGATGTAGAACTGAAAACTCTTATGCCGATATAGATACCTTAATTAGCAAGATGAAAAATTAAATTTCCAACTGAGGTTAAGTATAGTCTGTAGTTTTCCTCTTTACATATTAGACTGCTTTCTTCTCTTTTTCTCCTAAATTCTTCTACTTTCCAAATATTTGAAAGCACAAAGAGTAATGTTTACATGTTGTTGTTGTATGTAATAATAAAAAAGAAAAGTCTAAATAATTTCGTGTACAGTCTGGCTTGCCACGATTAGCTTCTCGCTATTTGCAAGCCAGCCTAGTAACAACTTAAACTGTTTCTTGTAAATAAATAAAACTTGTAAACTTGAAAACTAAGTTTCTTCTCTGGACAGTTTGTGTTCGTTGTGGTTGACTGAAAATATCGGTTTTACAAGTAACAGTCGACAGTAATTTTGGAATTGCTTGCTTTATAACTTTTTCACCACATTTTCATCCCTCTGGAGTGAAAGCAAAATCAGTTATGACTTGCTCCTCTTCATACAGCTTAAGATGGCTCTGCTGATTTCTTCTTTCTAACTCAGTTTGTAGTGGTCAGCGGCGGAGTGGCAGGTCAAACAAGGAGAACGATGTACCCCTGTTATGTGTATCGCCCACAATACTTTGTGCTTGTGAAACGCAATCTAAGAGACAAGAGTAAGTACTGCATTGATACGGTTTACAAGGAACCTACGGGCCCATGTAGATTTAAGTGCTACTGTGACCAAAAAAGCAATTCTTCTTTTTCTTTGAATTTCAAAACTATGTTAACTAAACTCTAAGCAACCCAAGTTTTAAGCCTTGAATTAAAAAAGACACCTGTTTATTTTAAATGGAATTTTCCTTTTTAATAGTCTTTAAAATCTTTAGAGAGAGCTGGATCGAGGAGAAAATTACGTCAAAGACGCACTACTTTAAGAATCCAATGCGTTTGTACGCGGTTAAATTAATATGCAGCGCGGGAGTTTCGGGCTTTCAGACTTGTAAACTCGTGTTTTACATATATAACAAGCTGTATTTACGCGCTGAAATTTTAAGCTTGTGAGTACATGACGTCACTTATCCCTAGATCCAACCCTCTGATGTCCAAGATAAAGACTTGTTTCCATACTGTCGCTGTGACAACGTATTAGTATTAGTATGCAGTAGTCTTTTTAAGTAATTTCGTTTGTCTGTAAAGCCCGATTCAGACGCCGGACTTGTCATGTACTTAATTCAATGTATTAAGGACGGTGCCTACTTTTGCTATTGCGCAACGTTCTGCGCATCTCGAGATACTCGGATTTCCTATGGGTGATGCATATTAATACAGCGATATTTTTGCGCGTTTCAAAACTATGCGGAGAAAGCAGAACTTAGCAAGTGCTCATGGTATCCAAAAAGACAATTGGGGGAACCATGCATTTTTCAGAGATAATTGAGCTTCAGTTTGGAAAAGAACGCCATACATTGCTTTGTATTTTAAAGCTTTTTACAAATGTTGTTGATTAAATCTTCAAGTCACTGCGGCTTTTCGGAACGCGAAGTGAGACCGATTGCCTACCGAAACAAAACGATGGATTTCTCGAGTTTCTTGGAGGCATAAAATTTTTAGAAAGATTATCAACAGATGCAAAGCAATATGGATCTCTTTGTGAATTAAAGCTCAGTGTATTCTGAAACTGTTCACAGAACTCAGTGCTTTAAAACAGTCTCAAAGCCACCTCTCTGCCTGCCACAAGTGCTGAGTTATCGTCAAACCGGGAATTCGAACCCATGACCTTGCGATTGAGCTGCATTTGCTCGCGTTGTCATGGGTTCGAATCCCGTTCAAGCCTGCTTTTTAAGTTGCTTATCTGCGATGATCTTCCTGACTTCCGGAGTCAGGGTGGTTTAGTGGTCATCAACCGTGCCTCCCACGTCTGTGACCCGGGTTCAACTCTGGCTCGGGTCGTGTGTGGGCTGAGTTTCAGTCGATCTCAATCTGACTCCGAGGGTTTTTCTCCGGGTACTCTGGTTTTCCTCCCTCCTCAAAATCGACTCCTGGCCTATTCTATCAGGCTGTGGAGCTGTGCACCGAGGTCATACATGGGTCGTGTTCGGCAGCACAACTCCTTTGGTCCGACCTCGTTGAGCTGCCCCTTAGTAATTCAGTCTCTGACTGCGAGAAAGGGCGATTAGCAGGTCAGATATTATGCATTCCGCGGTTCAGGTACATGGAAAACGTTCATATGCTCCTAAAATCATGGGAACTATTTGTCAGGTGTCAGAAATCGCGAGTTGATTTTATTCGATAATAATGTATAAACAGTAATACAAGCCTTTTGAAGTTGACTTAGCTCACCGGAAAGCAAGTTGTTTATTTCAAACGTAATTGTTCAATCTATCATCCGCGAATACAGTAAACACCCGCATATAAGAAGACTTTTTTCAGATTTAAAAGGCTGATCGTGTTCTTATTTGAGGGGTGCTTAGTGAGAAATCAGCCTGAAAGTGTTCTTAGAATTTTCTTAAATTTGGTTTCAGAAATACTTCAAATTATATATTACTAGAGTTTTAATTAACATACAGTGCTGTTTTGTAATAGATTTTATAGTTTGTAATGGTCCTGAACACCATGGTACTTTGATATAAGTTACTGAACTGTTTTGTTTCCTTATCCTAATACCCTTTCTCTTTGTATTAAGAACATGTTTTATTTATCAGACTGAATTTGTTCTTATTTATATGGTGCTTTATTGGCCAAATTTCAGCCTTGTGTTCTTAATGCATTTGTTCTTTAATGCGGGTGTTTACTGTATCGATAAGCCAAGCAACACAAACTGATTTTCCATTAGCACTACGTGCCAATTCCGGTGTAGTGTTGTAATCGAAGAGAAACGTGCATGTAGACAGGGGCACCCAACGAGAATATAGTTCAAAACCACTTAAACATAGCATTGTTAAACGTATTTTAGTATTTAAACGGTAGATATAGGCATATTTTTATCCCCTAAAATTTTTTTATCTGTTCGGATTTCCTAGCTGAAAGTCTAGTGATCCGAAAATTATAGGGATTAAAACTTACCTTTTCGAAAATTTCAGCCAGAACAAAGGCTTCCGAAAATTCTAGGTGACCTTTTTAGGGTAAAAATCCGTTAAAATTGGGCAATTATACCATTTTTTAGATGTTCGAAAATTCTAGGACAGGCAGGCAAGCAAGAAATGTTAAAACAAATGTTCCGAAAATTCTAGATCTCAAATCGTCTTCCGAACAGATATTTTCCGAAAATTGACGTTGGGTGCCCCTGATGTAGAGCTTGAGAGATATATTATGTTTGAAAATCATACATATTTGAGTGCATTTTAACGGAAAAGGCATCAGGAAAATCATTGAGTTGGCAGCAATCGAAGATTCCCAGCGTTACGGAAGAAAAAGTAACCGCAGTCAGTATCTAATTATCGTCATATTTCTATAGGTACAGGGATGGTACAACAGGCAAAGTTTACAAAGTTCAAGTCGCCTTACAACTTCTGGTCAAACCAGGATCTTACAGAACTGGACACAGCCACCGAGAGGTGGACGTTAATGAACTGCTAGATCAAAACCTTGGCACGGAAAATCTGGAATGGTATCTGTTAAATCAAGGATCCTTGGTGTTGACTTCATTGCTTGTCAAGATCGAACCAACCTGAATCTGGAAATGGTATCTCGAGTGAATGAAGGAATGCTAGTCTTGCCTCGGCTACCCTTATGGTCACTGCTGGACCTGGAAACAAGCAGCTGCTGGCATCAGACGACCTAGGACGGGTCGTTGGTTCAAACCATTCTCTACCTTGAATTAACGATTATCGTTAATTCTTAATTTGCTCTGAATTTACTATTATCGTTAATTTAGAAGACTGAAAGCTTGATATGGATTATGGGAAATGGTCATATATTTTTTTAAAAGACAACCCAAGGGTATGGAAGTTGGACTCGAACCTGGGAATGTTCATTCTTAACCCGTCACCTAACCACTTGACCACCGCACCGCTAGCTGTTCAGGAACAATATTTTAAACATTATTTGATAACGCTGTGTTATCAAACCACAACAAACAATATTACACACTGCAAAGGTCGCTTTCCAAACTTCACGACAAAGCTAAACATTTTAAATCGAAGCTTAGGCTTAAATTATTGATCTAGACTAGGCCTAATTTTTTTCGGCAGCGATATTCTATGGCAGACTAAAAAAAATGTTTTTTGGAAACGCGATGTACTGATCTTCAGTGGTGAAGCGGAAAGAAGCGGTTCCTATGGAGTAGAAGCTCCAGGTTCGAATCCAATCCACTGATATGATTTTTATTATTTCCTTATTTTCTTTGGTACCACAAGTCCTGGGACACAGTGTCCTAAATTAACGATAATAGTAAATTGTTAGAGAAATAGAGAACATTACATGGCCGCTTGGGGATACGAATTTTATCTTCTCGTGCTGAAAGCTCACTCGTTCGCGATGCAGCCCGCACCAAAACTCAGCTTCCCAAAGGGAACTCCAATACTACGAATAGGGGCATGCAGAGGCAGTGTTTTTGCTCACTAGAGCGAGTTTCACTCGAGTGTCGTAAAACCAAAAGCAAAGTATTACTTTGGCCAATCAAAAAGGACGGAGACTATCCAGTAAACCAATCAAAACTCGAAGTAATTACAAGTAGCCGCACAAAGCGCGCGAAAATGTGCACGCGCGAGCCACGATTGATTTTGGTTTGACTTCTGATTGGTTGAAAAAGTGGCGCGAGAACTTTGAACCAATCACTGAGTGAAGTAATGCAAAACCAAAGCAATTCGCTAATTGCGTTCGACACTCAATTGAAAACCGCTCTATTTCGATTGTTTGATGGCATCCTCGTAGCCGTCGACGTTGTCGTTCTTGCGTTGGCTCCCTTTGGACTTAACCGGACGCGATACTAGAAAGGGTGAATGCTATGCCAGTCTCCCATCTGTAAATCTTGTTAAGGAAACGTCACCAGTCCTGGTACAATAGTCAGGCTCGAGAAATTCGTTGATTAGAGGCAAAACAAAGAAGTGATTATAACGACAAATGCACGAAGTTTAACCCTTATCCAACACGTCTTTCTGGTGTCTCTTGCATCCGGAAAACATTAAAGCATTTTTATATTAACACCAATGAAATACCAGGTGAGTTTTCGCGCGAAAACAAAAAAAAACAACAAAATTTGATATCTATCACGTGTGAAACATGTTATTTTCACGTTGCTATGGTTACATAATAAATTGCGCCCTTCTACTTTAGGATTACAAAAAATATTAAAGAGAAATGGTTTGGCATTTCATGCATGTAATAAACAGAACATTACATGACCGATTAGAGATTTCTCTTCTCGTGTTTTAAAAATATTTCACTCGGATATATATTTTTCAACAATCGAAAAGAAATTTTATTATATAAACACCAATGAAATACCAAGTGAGCTTTCGCGCGAAAACATGATATCTTGACACGTGAAAATAACATGTCATCTTCACACGTGAAAAGATCACTGTTGTTATGGTTACATGTAAAAATCGTGCCTTTCGATGCATTTTGTGGAATGATTTAGTATTTCATTGGTGTTTATATCAGTAATAAACAGAATATTACATGGCCGCTTGGAGATACGAGATTTTTCTTTTGTGTTGAAAAATATTTCACTCGTTCGCTGCGCTCACTCTTGAAATATTCTTCAACACTCGAAGAGAAATTTCGTATCTCCGCGCGGCCATGTAATATCCTCTATATCTCCGCTCGGCCATGCAATATCCTCTCTTTATCCTGCGAATTTCAGTCATTCGAACATGTGACCGATTTCAAAGGATTGCAGGTTTCCAAGGCGTGTCAATCATGTAAAATGTTAACTGTCGTTTATTAGTTGCAAAAGATATATGGGTCCAATTGCAATGGTCGCGTCGAGGACTTTAATTTTAAAAGAGGACTTATTTTCGTGACAAAACAGAGGAATAAAATACCAGAGAATCTGAAAGACAAAGCGGGTCGCCGTTTGTTGTTAGAAATGGCAATGTGAATTTTTCCGGCATTTCCCAAGGTCATGCTTATGAATCAAGTTGAAGACGCCGTACTCCCGAAATCCGAGGGAAATCGTGAAATGTGTATAAGGCCCTGGCAAATGATACGTTCCACTTTGTTGAACGATGTTGGCTGCTGGGTTGGGCTAACGGTTTCAACACATCTGTTGTTTACCATTTACAAACAGAAACCGGTTGGTACTAGGTTTGTTCAAATTGTAAGTAAAAACTCCCGAATGGGAAATTCAGTTGGGATCGGCGTGTACCATTTACAAAATTCGTTCAAGTTTACCGAGGGAGTCTGGAGTGGGGGCAAAGTCGTGGGGGAATGCAAAACACGTTTCCGTTTGGAAATTCCGTTTGGGAATTTTGGACTACCTTTCAAGAAATCCCGTTTTCTCCGGAAATGTTCTGTTTGGGAAGACCAAAATAGGCTTACCATTTACATTCCAACCGAAATTTTCGGATTTTTGTGGTAAATTGTAAACAACCATCATCAACATTTTGATTCAAGAAAGCTTTAGGAGAGGCCCGGTATTCAGTCCCAGACTGCAGCCGCGGTTGTCACTATGGATACGGACTCGGTCATTTCGGACATAAGGGAGCTTACGAAACGAGGACGGCGACGGCAACGAGGACTTCATTTTAAAAATGCGAGTTCGCGTTATTCATATCACTACGAAACTATTTCATGTCGTTTCGCGTTAAAAATGTGTAGTAACTGTCGAGGAATTAAACTGGTACGGAGTGAGTTGAAAGCGTAGAGAGAGAACTGAAAATTCATCGTCATGTGCTAACGTTCTCCACAGAACCTTGAATTTGGTCATTTCACGTCGTCATTTAGGAGATGACGGCAAAGAAATGTACCAAAATGTAAAACGCACGTGCAGAGCCATTGTTTTTGCTCACTAAACCTATTGCTTTGTAGCGTCGTCGTTGCCATCGGCGTCGTCGTTTCGTAAGCTCCCTATAAACACTGAGAGACCGATTAGTGCGCGCGCTCATACCCAACTATGTTGAGAAGTTGGGGGGGAGGGGGACAAACGTCTTCAACTTCATTAAACATTCGCGATAACAAAAGAAATGTTGTTGAAGCAAAGTTTGAACTCGTTCAACTTCGATTCAACACGGTTGAAGGTGAGGGGGGTGGGGAGACGGTTTTACCATCGCTGTTCAACCAAATCGAACGGATGTTGAAGCTGTTTGCTCAAGCCCTTACATTAGTAAATAGGGCCAAAACGGTCAGTTCATCCCACGGAGAAAAACTACTATTAACTTAATTTCGTTGGACCTTTTATAGGATGCATTCGTAGGTCAGTTAACGGCCTTCTGAGCTAGAGGTCGCCGGTTCGATCTCCGTCTGTTTCGACTCTGTGTAGCTGTAGCTTTGAATACCCGTAGAACGGGGCAATCACGGAGGGAGGGGGGGGGGGGGGGGTTAAAAGGTGCCAACCGACGGCCACAAGTCAAACTGTAATTCACTGTCACGTGTGATCCTCGTAAAATTCACTTCTATTAGCCACTATCAAAAATACCATAATACTCTTTGTTTGTCCCTCAAAATTTTGCATAAGCATTGTTTCCAGTTTCTCTTGGGACCATTTTAGTCCCAACAGAAACTAAAAACAATGCTTATGCAAAATTTTGGAGGGACAAACAAAGAGTATTATGATATTTTTGATAGTGGCTAATTGTGTTGAGGTTTCTTGGATTTTTGCCTATTGTTTTCAGTACCAATCACAAGAGCCGTTGTAATGGCTGCGTGCTGATCCTGGTAGTCAAGAGTGCAGAGTTTGCACGAGCAGCGTTTAATTAAATCCCTTTCTACCCCATGGGATTGACTTGTCAGTTTTCAGTGGTCGTAAATTCCACTCTTGTTCTTCGAGATCTACACTACAATAACACACGAATTCTCCTAAAGGCATATTGCACCATAGCCAGATGTAATCATGCGGCCGGTTGCTCGAAGCCTGGTTAGCGCTAACCGTTGGTTAAGAGGTATCAAACCCTATAGGTTTCCATAGTATTTAACGCTGGTTAGCGCTAACCATACTTCGAGCAACCCGGGCCAGAGTGGAAAAACGTCGGAGAAAAGACTAAACTGTATCCGAGGAGCAAGGCGCTGATGACGAAAACCATGCCAGCCTAACCCCACCACCACCAGACTTGTAAATTGCCGAAAGATCACCCCGGACAGTCAAGGTTCTTAGACATGGTCTTTTCTGTTTAAATTGTTTTTTTTTTGTTTCACGCTGTTTCACTACAGTTCCTGTCAACTAGCTTCGGAGGCAAGTACCTTTCCACAGGTAAAAACAAAAGAAAGCCTCCTGCCGGATGTGGACTCTCTCTTAAAAAGACGCTTATTGAGTATTTTCACTCACGTGACCAGCAGCCATATTGGATTACTGATTACTGAAGCGCATAAAAATAGAGTTCAAATTCCAGAGGATTAGTTTGGTACACCATCAAGGCCGCCATTCCTTTGTTTTGGAACACCAACATGGCCGCCGTGACGTCATGTGAGAACGTTCTATCCTCTCAGATTTACAGCTGTCATGTCAAATTCAATCTCCATCTGTACGTTTTTATTCCTATACTATATGGTAAAATGCAGGGAAACTTATACTTTAAGAATGTAATTTTACATATTGCGAGTTCGCACAAAAACAAGTCATGTTTTCTTCGTATCACTTAATTGATATAGAAGGAAAAAGATATTTATCTTTTGGGAATATCGGGACAACGCCCTACTTCTAGTCTTCATTAGTGCAAAACTTTGCGCATTAAAATTGTGTCATTCTAGAATATTTGATCTGTACATTCTGTGATTACCAAACCCGCACCAGCAAGCAATTCCTACTAAAGGATGGAATGGAGTTCAGCCAACGTAAAAATTGTTTGGAAGTTATAATATTATAAGATCTGAAATAATGTCAAACTGACATTCTCTCTTTGCTGGTCAAGTGACGAACGAGTGCTTACGACAGATAGCGAAATCGCGACGGTCATATTGAGAACTTGAGCATTTCTCTCCCATGTAATGTGGAGTTTTCAAGGAAGGATAAAATCGGACAGCGAACATTTTCGACGTACAAACGGCTAGGCGACTTACTTCATTCCAGGCCCGTCTACTTCGTTTCGAAAGTTCTACATAAAAAGTTCTCTTCGCTATTAAAAATAACTCAAGCTGAATTTCTGTACAAACCTAATCTTTGAAAAGCGCCATGGTCACACTATTTACAAAATTGAAATTATAATTAATCATAATAATTGACAAGCCAATGTCTGCGCTAGGTTCACGCTGGTTTGCTACGAGATAGAGCTGTCCACGAGAGCCCGTGTCTGTTCAACTTGCACCCAAGAGAAATGATGTTTGGATCCCAGACAGGTGCTGGTGGTCGTTGATAACATAATCAGAAGCAAGAACGGCCAGGCTTGCATCATGCCTTATCTCCAGCGACCTTTGTATGCTCCTTCAAGGGAGCCCAAGATCAGATGTTATTCACCGGCTGAGCAAACTTGGGGTAGGTTAACCACCCAAGCTAAGGTTGGACAGTAAACTACATGACGTCCACAAAGAACTCACAAGGATTTCCCATTGCCATTCTAAAACTATTACGACTTGCTGACATATTATCGGGGACTTGATCAAGTGGTCTGGGCATCATGGCGAGACCAGGAGCACCAGGCACAGGCATACCAGGCATCAGTGGCATCACTGGCATTGTCACAGATGGCGGGTGGACAGATCCCTCAACACTACGGGTCTCGCGGTCTTTCCCTTTACTGCTACCGCTCTTCCCACTGCTGCTGCCACCGCTGCTTTTGTTATCGCCATCTCCACGGTTACCACCACTCCTTTTTGAGCTCCCACTGGCGCTGTGAGGGCTTTGGCTACCGCTGTGACCGCTGTAAAACGACGGAGCATATCCTGGAGTTTGCGTATCTACCATGACTGGTTGGACCGTAGGGTAGGGTGGCATTTGAACATATCCATAACTTGGAGGTCCAGACATCCACGGGATACCATGTTGATGTGGAGGCAGGGGTCCCAATGTGTCAGTATCACCATCACCTTCATGTTCAGCGATTGAAAGTGCAGCCATGTCTAATGAAAAAAAAAAAAAAGATAGAAAAAAAGCAAAACGTTAGGATTAAGGCAATATCAATTACACTTTTGCGTCCTTCACTAACTCAACAATGAAGTTCATATTTAATCTGTTTCACTTATTTAGTAGATCCAGTCAAAGGGCCATAGCGCGCATCGAGATTGGTAGGCTTGACGAGTAAAATCTCCTGGCGTTTGACAGAGTAAAATCTCCTGGCGTTTGACAGCGTGAAATCTCAAGTCTCACCCCAGGGAGTCAATAGGGCAATTTAGCAACGACGACGGGAACGTCATGTCAAAACATAACTTCACGTTGTAAGGGAGTTTAATGGAGTACGTAAAGCTAACCCTTGGATGTGACAGTTACATTATTACAGGATTGAAAAATTTTCATTGTTATTTAAAACAAAAACAGCAAGCCAAACCTAACAGCACGAACTCTCAAAAAAATGGAGCCAAGTGACAAATTAAAAACTCTTGCAAGATTATAGAATTCAACAGATACAAAAAATATGATAGAGAAAAACATACTTCCACAAAGATCCCCAAACACGTAATAGCATTGTTCTGAAAACGTGATCTTGTTGACTGTGTGACGAATAAAACCACTCTACAAGGGAACAAACAAAAGACAAAAAGCAAAAGCAAGTTAAAACATGCCAGTTGCGTGAATGTCTCATCAAACAAATCCTAACTACCTCCGATATATCAAATATGGTTAATACCTTCAGGAGATTGCAAGCATATTTTCTTGCTTCTCTTCTGTCTTGGAAACCTTCCACATGTGAATAAAGCCAGTCTACTACATCAGAACCTGTGCAATAATAAGTTGCAGAATAAATCAGTATTCAAAAATTTCTAGCAATAAATACATCAAGAAGTCAACACTATTAAAAACATTATCTTCTCTACTACACTACTTAAGGATTCGTATTAATTATTCTTATCAAGCAAATCTATCAGTTGCATCATACTGAGCCAGCCATCAGCCAGTTCAGCACTAGACTATAAATCAGGAGATCGCAGTTCCGAATCCCAAGGCAACCAGACCGACACTAGGGGTCTTAAAATAACTCCGGAGAAATAGGCTGCCTTTGTAATTTCCTCTGCAAATGGTCATACTTTCAAGTCCTGTCATACGAGGACTATAAACCTCAGACCCAGGTGTTGTGGCCTGGCCTTAACATGAAGAGGGACATCTTTCTCTTCCCAAAGCGATTCTTGATTGTGTGAGAAGCAGTCTCGCCAAAGTCAGTCAAACAGCATTGCATCCTAGCCCTTAAACCCCAAGGGGCGTGACTAACTAAACTTTACTTCCCTACTTTTCTGTACAATTTAGTTTACGTGGACTTGAGAATATTGAAATACCTCAAATAACACTGTATTCTTTTGTTTGACAGACTGAACGGAGTGTAATTGTATGATGAATTTACTTTTATTACTTTTATTCACAAATAAAGCCAAACACAACCGCCAGTAAGATGGCAATTCAACAGGCGTTGAACTCACCTATAAATGCATTCGGTATAGTAATTTTCAGCCACATCCTATCTCTGACATCAAGCCCAGAGTCTGGTGCAGCCATTGCTTTAACTACAGTGCTCATGTCAGTGCTAATAGAAAGTCCTTCACCCTCTTGAAGTTCAGTATATCCTTGGACAGAAGTTGAAAAAATACAGGATAAATAAAGCCCACCAAACAATGACACAAGCCTTAAAAAAAATATCTTTACTTTCTTTTACATATTACAAGAAACATTAATAATTTAGCAACTTACTGTCTGATTCTGGTAGAGAACTAGTCATGGACGAGCTTGTGGATGTCATGGTGGTGAGGGACTGACTGTTCGGTTGTTTTCCATACTGAACAACTGGAGCACCAAGTTCTGTAAATAAGTTAAACAAAAGTATTGAAATTTGTACAAGGGATTACAATGTCGACACAAGATTCAAATTGATCCTTCAAGTGGTTTCAACATGCGACTTGTAGCCTTTACCCACAAGGTAAGGGACAATAAATTTTTAGAAGGAAAAACAAAACTATTCAAACTATTCCTTCGCATCAAAACATAACCACGGTCAAAACTAGAATTTTGATTTATAGTTCTCCTATTTGCAGTATACTATCAATACTCACCTTGTAATTTCATTATCAGGGTCTACTATAACACTTACAAAACGACAGTATTTATAAACTATTCTGTATTAGCTCTTAATAACCCGAGAATCTTGCTTATATCAAAATACGAACCACAATGATGAAAAATAATCAATGTTTACTCACGATTCATTGCTGTGGTATGTTGTACCCACGCTGACGTATCGATTGGACGGACTGGCTCACCTAAACAACACAAAAATTAAATTAGGATGTCTATTTTGCAATGACATACAGCAGTAGAAGACCCTGTCAATAACATAGAATTTAATTTCCAACATAGTCTCAAAGGTTTCAATATTTCGTCCAACGGAAGAGTTCACATTTTCTATTTTATAACTTTTTCTCACATGAAAACATGTTTAAGGCCACTGACAATGGAGATTTCTTGCAGTTTTACAAATGGCTTTTTCGGGCCTTGAAGGATTTCAGAATTTTGAGAAATGGTCAAAGATCCATTGGCATGGAGGGATGGCGCAGTGGTGAGAGCACTCGTCTCAAACCCATGTGGCCTGGGTTCGATTCCAGACTTGGCGTCATACATGGGATGAGTTTGTTCGTTTTCTGCACCACAAGGTTTTTCTCTGGGTACTCCGGTTTTCCCCTCTCCTCAAAAACCAACATTTGATTTGATTTGACTTGATTTACATTGATTGTTAGTTTCAGTTCACAGTGTCCCCAATTAGTGCTCCAGCACTAGAACAACTAGACACTTAAGGAAAGTTCCTTTCCTTCCTTTTTTCTTTTCTTAATGTTCCACCAATAACTCAAAATTTGTAAGCTTTCAGTATAAAAGAATCTGAAATTCAACTTACTTGGAGGTAATGTAAAATATCCTTTTGGGGTGGGATCCCAACACTTTGCAACTGTAAGAGTTATGGGCCTAAAACACAAAGTTCTTGTCGTAAGAAAATGTTCCATTTTTTTCAAACTACATGTAAACTGATTTTGTTTATGGCAAAACGGAAAAAACGTCGATCAAACAAAAACAGTTTTACACTTAACTGTAGACAAATCAACTTACCCTGGTTTATGGACCATCTCTCTCAAAACTCTGACAGCATCATCATTACTCATATTTTCAAAATTTACATCATTGACCTGAAACAAAAAGGAAATGTTCAGAATGCTCTATGTGCAGATTAAAAATCATAGAGATCACCAACGTAAAAGTGATCAATGAAAAAAAATCTCTTGAACATGATCAATAGGTGCGATAAATACCTGAAGAAGCATATCGCCTGGTTCTATTCTCCCATCCAAATCAACTGCTCCTCTTCAAGAACAAAAACAGGAAACAATAATAAATAATATGAATTCCCTAAAAGGATTTGCTGGAATACTATAGGGTAAAATCATTAATTTAACCTATTCCCTGCCAAAAGTGATAGCTATAGATGATACCAGAAACCCATAAGGGTTGAAGCGTGTAACGCGCGTTCACAGCTTCCGAATATTCAGTGCTAAGTACCATATTTGGAAACCCCTCGCTCCAGTTCATTTCGCGCTCGAACATTGGTGGTATTGCATCACAGTGTTTTTGCGAACTGATTGGTTGAATGTTTCTCTCTTGTTGATCCAAATATGGTACTTAGCAAACTGAAAATTCAGAAGCTTGTTTCCCAGCACACAAGGGGCCATTACACGTTTCAACCCTTATGGGTTTCTGATAATACACTGTCTCTGACACCAGAAGATTTCACCCATCAATATGGGCCAGCCTACAGGCAATGTTGTTAATCCTTTAACCCCAATTGACAGGTGAGATCTTCTGTGAAAGTAAATCTACCTGTGTTTAAAGTAAAACCTACAAGCATCACACTTGTAGACTGTATAGTATCTAAGGGGGTATTTACATGAGACCAGGATGAACTCAGACCGGCACGGAGTTCCTATAGGCCTGCATACATCTTTTCACGTGTTTGTAATATGAGACCGGCCTGACAATGAACTCAATGAACCCAGTCTGACTTCGTCTCGGTTGCTGGACCAAGACGAGAAATTTATTCTCATACTGGTCTGAGTTGTACTGTTCTCATGTAAATAACGGCAAGTCTCAAACCACAATTGGCATCAAAATTGTTGAGACACTCTTATCCTTTAGGGTCTATTTCAAGCTCTGTGTGAAAACCATGTTTGACACTGAAATGTCTGCAATAACACCAGCAACTGTTACATCACCGCAATAAGGAAAAAGGTGATTTATAAATGTTCTGATTGCTGTATGACATGACATCGCATAAAGACACTAATGACAAGTGTATATCTCATATATCAAAACCTAAAGAAACCTAAACCTTACAAAGCCCCTTCAAGTTTATCATTCTGCAAGCTGTGCACACTTTTCTCAAAAGAAGCCATACTGCCAAAAATGGCTTACATTTTTCTTGTTTTACTCATGCCAATACCGAATTGGTCCAAAAAAACTCATGACAGAATATTCTGTTTATTCCTCTTCCATGATTTGAAATTATGATGATATTATTATCATCATTATTATTATTATTATTATTATTATTATTATTATTATTATTAACGTCAACTCCAAGTGTTACCAGAGCAAGCCAACATCGGAAGTGTTCAAGGAGCAAGAAGAAGAGAAGAAGCGCAAGTACCAGCAGCGGGTGTTAGATGTAGAAATGGGTTCATTTACACCTTTAGTGTTTAGAAACAATGGCGAAATGGGAAACGAGTGTCAGCGGTTCTTAAAGCATCTCGCAGACAAGATAGCCCAGAAAGATACCGAGCCTTATCATATTGTAATCACTTGGCTCAGGACACAGATTTCGTTTGAACTGGTACATGCATGC
>OX421446.1:56771551-56776551 GCA_949126865.1 Montipora capitata
ATTAATGAAGACATGGTTGGATAATGAAAGGAGTAGGGGTTCACCACTGAGTAGTTGATTCATCCACAAATGCCACCCATGACTTCTACCGTTTCTGATAGTTTTACCTACCCTGTTAAATAATGTACATGTATGCAGAAAAGAGTATTCCCAGAAGAATTATTATTATTAAAGTGCATATGTGGCTAACACTCATCTTCCACAAATAATGGCTTAAGAGTTGAAATTACCAACTTTAACTAAAGTGAGCAGTTCGATCTCTCACAGTGTCGTTTCCTTGGACACCATCAGTCAGTGCTGCATACTGGGAATCAGCTGTAAGCCTCTCTGTAAATACACCTTATTCCAAAATGGCCGCTGATTTATGCGGATACAAATTGGCCCTTGTTGCCTCGTTCAAGATAAAATATTCTTTTGAATTTTAAGCTTAAGAACGAGGCATCAAGGGCTTATTTGAATAAAAACAAAAGAATATTTAAATGGCGGCCATTTTGGAATAAGGTGTATATCCCAACTGATTTGATCTTAAAATCGGAAGATATAATGCCTTTCAATTTTTACTATGGACAAGACGTTTTGCAACTTACTGAAAAGAGGGCGGCCTTGAATCACCGATTCCAACAGTTCTTGGCATCGGAGGATGAAGATCTGAGGCTCCTGATATCACAGACTGTTGATCATCTCTGGCAGAGTCTGATACACTACTGGTGTCTGATGTTACAAGCTAAAAAGACAAAATAAAATGTTTCTTTATAAATGGCAAACAAGCCTAAAGATATCTACACAAAATAAGATTTTTGGTCACCCTTTGATACAATGACAAAGCAGCCATGTGCTTGGATTTTAGGGTTTTTAAACTGTAATACCAGAAACTGTTTTTGGCAATAGGGAAAACATCGGGTCGCACCACTAAAGTGAGCAAGTTGAAAATAACTTGATGAAGCAACATCTTTTGTCGGAATAATACATGATTGAATACACATGTGATTATAATTAAGGCAGCCCTTGACTACCCCACCAAATAATGTGATGATCTTGTTTATAAAGCATACTGACTTATGTCCTTCCAAAGCTCTGCAGGAAAGGCGCATGAAATATGTAAAACAACTGGTTGATGCATTTAACTGTCCATGTAAATTGCAAAAAAGTGCTGCAACTACTCTTCTAATGCAGTTGTATCTTTTCACTACTATGTCAAGATGTACCTAAACAAAAGGGATCGTCTTGAGTCTCTGGGGAATAAACGTAAATTTTAATTCATCAGCCAACAGAAAAAAAGAGAAGAGAGGGAACTGGTCAAAAAGAAAGTGCTGAAAATCTTTTAGGTGGTTTCTCAGATCAGGCATTCCCTGCATGTATACCAGGGCTTGAAAATCCTGTCGCAATTTTGCAAATTTTAGTCGCAAAATCATCATGCTGCATTGCGTTCTTTTTTTTTGCATTGTGTTGTCAGCGGTTTAGTAAAACAAAATATGAGCCTGCAATACTTGTGCATTAAGAAACCACTGAAAATGGCGAATGATCGAAGCAATGGAATTGTGCACATAACGTCGCAGCTAAATTATGCTTCAATTACACTATCTTCAGATTGAAAGAAAACTCACGGCGGGAAACAAAATAATATTGTCATTTCTTTATTTATTTTAGCAAAAGTTGCACTTTCAAGCCCTGTATGCAGATTTCACGAATTTGCTTAGTCATTTTCAAAAATGTATCTATTATTTTAAGCAGTAGAATTTATGGTAGATGAGGGAGAAAACACAGACTTTTCTTGTTGACTTTGTTTTGTCCAATTGTTTAAATTTTAATATACAAAATTTTGCAGTTTGCAATATCATCAAAAGACAACATTACCCCAAAAAATATGCAAAAGTCACTTGGGCCTCTTTTGTTTGAAGTCCTTTGTTTTGTAGCTTGAATAATATTTGTTTTCTCAAGTACAAAACAATGTTGTAGTCTGGACAAATCACAAAAACTATGTGGAAATGTGTACAAGGGTACAGGAAATTACTCTGCACAGCAGGCATTCAATGTATCATCAATACTTAAATTATACTGATGAAACAGTTTCATGGGAACCAAGTTGGTGTATTGGAATGATAAGTGTGGTTGACAGGTGATTGAACCCAAATGAAAGGCATAAATTATTGATAATAAATGAGAAAAAGACAAAATAATATATGCCCAGCCCCTCCTAAAAGACTTCAAAAACAAATGACCCACTAAAAGTGCCAAATCATGGTAAGTGACTCTTTAAAATCCCAAGGTAGTAATTAGTTGACTGTGAAAACAATATCACACCAAATGCAATGTTTGATGTTGATATTTTATAAAAGTGAACCACCCAAGGGTGATAGAGGGCTGGAAAAGTTTTTTAATCTCCCTACAGTAGTTATTTTACTTTCATAATGTTTTTCTCCGTCACTCACCAACTGACACAGCAGTCAGGTTCCTTAGAAACAAACCCCCTAGCAACATTAACTAGAAACATTCTCATTGGCAGTGAATTTAATATATTGAAGATTTGCAGAATTCTAGTTGATTAATTAAAAACCAGAGACTGGTTCATCTTGCTTAATTTGCCAAAAGAACTTGGGAAAAACACATAAGGTTGGCTGAGTTTTAAGTGTTTAATCCATTAAAACTTTAAAAGCAGTAAGGTCCTGCCATAACACCTTGGCAATTGACCAGAAATGTCCTTGAAACAAAAGCTCTTTTTTGGAAAATTTTTAATGCTAGAGAGACCTTAATGTTGTGGTAATCCAGCGAAAAAAGACGCTAATGGAGGCAACAAACAGAGGCATTAGCATATTCAGCAGAATATAATAAATACTATTACTAATATTATATTATTGTTATTATTATATTATTGTCATGTCAAGTCCTTGCAAAAAAACACCAATATGACACTTCATAAAATCTCACATGGAAAGGCAGGCCAAACTCCAGAAAGAGATGAGCAATACATTGTAGTTCTAAGTATCTTTTTTTTCAAGATACTTCACAAAAGAAGGGATTAACTAATCCCAGTAAAATCTTACACCTTCCTGGAGGTATTATAAGGTATAACAATAAAATATTGTTGGTTGTAAACAATGCCTGATCAGTATTTTTGCCGAACCACCTGAGCCCATCACATTTTTCTGGCTATCTTTATCATTCATGTCGTTATCGGATTAATTTAATAATAATGTGTCCAAAACTAGTGAACCAAGTGATCCCTCAAGAAGACGTGCAGAAACAAACGAAAAGCGCAAAACTCGATTTCTCCCACACTTTAGAAAAACAAATGCGAATGGAACGCTTATTATAATAGCTGGCTTCGTAGAAAGCCACAAGCTTACACTTTCGTAGTTAAAGTGTAAGCTAAATTAAAGATAAAAGATCAGTAGTGTCTCGTACTCTACACCGCGACGTTAAAAAAATCTTAACAAAGAAAGGCAATTTTTCAAACTGATGACAAATTAGCGAATAGTCGTCTAATTGCAATCTTGTAACATCACTTCGTCTTCGTTTAAGACAGACAACTGTTAGTATTGGCTCAGACCTTCAATCGAGTAAATTAACTTTACTGTAGCGGTGAACAAAAGAATGCAAATTAAACAGATATTTAAGTCGCAAGGGACCGACGGCTGGAACGCTTTAGTTAGAACAAAGGATCTTTGGGTTCGCGCGAACTTCACGAATCAAAAGAGCAAAGAATTTACACACATGAAACAGTTGTCATTCCTCGGCATGATCTTGATTAAATCTCGCATCCTCACAATTCACCACACTAGGAATTCGATGTGGTATAAATTAAAGATGAGCTTCTGTACATTCAACAAACTTGATTATCGATTGAATCCAAGAAGCCAATCTTCCGAGATAAAGGGAACAACCACAGCCTCTGAGGTTTAGCTCATCATATGTGACTTCGGAAATTAAATTAGAATACAAAACAGAAGCTCATATGTGTTTATGTTTACAAATATAAACTTGATGCTCTGCAGTAGCCTTTCATGACCACAACTGTGAAACAAGATCATCTTAATAGAAGTATAAACATGAAGGTTGGCGCCAGACGGATATTCAGGAATTAGAACGAAGGAAAGGCACTTTATATTCAAGCTTACCTTAGAAAAAGGATGATTTTAAAAAAGGCAGTCAACTGCACGGAGTAATCCTAATTTAGTTACAACCCTCAATAAACTATATGCCCTGCTAAGAAAATACATCAACAAAGCCGATCTCTTGCTCAGCTTTTTTGGTGTTAAATTTATTTTGTCGCACGTACGGTTGTGATACAATACTCACCCAAGCCACTACTCTTCCATTGAAACAAGGCAAGTTCATCTCCTCGTCGCTGATCTCTTCTTTGACCACACTGGAACAAAGATGAAAAATATAGTCATTATGACAACGAAGAAGGTATCACAATCGCATATCGAGAATGCATTGAAATAAAAAAACCGGTTGGAACGTATAGGAAATCTGCCAAGAGAAATTGTCCGTTGGTGGTTTGAAAGTCAAGGAAATTTGTAAAGTAAGCAAACGGTATTTTGCAGGCTATTTGTTCTCAGAAGCGTTGTCATGCAGATCTCGAGTGATAGAACACGAGGGGACCAATGATTCTGGCTAGAAAATCGCAAGCATTGAAGGGCTCTACCTGTTACGGTGTTTTCTAAAAAAAACGCATTCCAAGGTCAACTGTACAAACAGACACCGTTTCCAAATATAAAAGGTGTTCCACTCGAGAAATAACTGTAAAGCGACAAAATACATTGCAAACAGTTCTTAAGAAACTAATCTACATAGCAGTTACATTCGGTACACAAACTCACCCAAAGTCATCGTCCATGCTCTTGAAAAAGAACTTGTAACTCGGTCGATTGAGAACATTTTTAAAATCAGAAAGGGTTACATCGACAGGACTCTTTGGTAGCTTCACTAGGTACGGTGTATCTTCGTCGTCGATGTGGTAAATCACCTTTGTTTCCTCCATTTTTCAACATCAATAC
>OX421446.1:56781551-56786551 GCA_949126865.1 Montipora capitata
AGTCAAGGATCAAATTGCAACTGCGGCTTGAAAATCAGATGGGGTTTGAAACTAATGTAGTTAGAAACTTCACAAAATTTCAATATTGCATGTCGCTTGGGGATTATTGCAAATTTTCTCTTCTAGTGCATAAAGATACTATCAGCATGAGATGATAAAATTTGTATCCCTAAGTGGCCATGTAATGTTCTGGGCCTGGTTGTTCGAAAGCCAATTAACCTAATCCAGGATGAGCGTAAACTTTTCTTTCATATTTTCATTTTCTTGGTGAAAGTTTGACTTCCTCTAATGTAAAGTTTTGCTGAATATCAGTGTTGAAAAGCATTTGAGAGTAGAGAAATAAACTCCTGGATTAATTTTTAATCTGGGATTAGCATTAATCTGCTTTTGAACAACCAGGCCCTGTTTATTATATAGGTACTGATGAAGTCTCCAGATCAAAAACAACTTGTTTTATTCATTTTTGGAATGGTAAAAAGTGGTCACCAACAGCTAAAATGGGCATGTTGTGCAACACAAAAGAAGATGTAAAAGTTATGAAAAACAAAACACTCTAATGTCGAATTGAGCAATGAAAATGGTAATGACTATGTAAATAAATAAATATTGCTAGTGCTAATCACCCTTACTTGCAGTCGAGGACTGAATTGCGAAGGGCACCGCTCACGACATTGGGCTGAAAGCATACAAAAGCGCCTCTGGCTGCCGCTATACAGTCCATGTTTGATGTCAGAGCACAGCACCACAGCTAGATGTTAATTAACTGTGAGTCGATTTTAATGAGAGAGGAAAACCGGAGTACCCGGAGAAAAACCCTCGAGTCAGGTTGAGATCGACTGAAACTCAGCCCACATGCTGGCCGAGGCCAGAATTGAACCCCGGCTCACAGTGGTGGGAGGCCCGATAGATAACCACTAAGCCACCCTGACTCCTTACATGTATAATCACAGCACAAAAGTATGTTACGATGAATTGAAGAGGAAGCTTGCATGTTGCTTACCATGACAACACCTACATCCTCAAATTTGAAAGATAAAATAAATAATGTCTTCACTGCATATGGTGAAGATGTGATATTTTCTTAAAAAGGACATTATTCTAGCATTTCATCAGTATATAATAAATAAAGCTCTGCAAGAGTTTTTTATCCTGTGCTGGCTGATAAGTGTCCTTTTCTTTTAGTGAGTTGAAATGAATACCAGGTAAAAAGCGGGCAACTGGAAAAGCCAGAATCCGGAATCCAGAACCGGATCTGGAATCCGAAAATGGATCCAGAACCAAAACCGGAATTGGAACCGGACTAAGCACAAGTCTAATAGAAAGGTCGATGATATTCAGTTGTTTTATTTCAGGACTTGCACTTTAAACTGCAAAATTGATTTTTACGGATATTGTTGTGACTACAAAGTTCGTACCATTTCCCTTCTCTTTCCCCTTCGAACACTTGCTATGCAGGCTAGTGCTCACCTTTCCAGTGTGTCTCCTTGATCTCCAATGCGGCGAGATCTAGAAGGTGAAGTTCGTAGTTGCTTACCTTAACATTTTATATTCCAATAAATAACTAAAGGTGAATATCTTTTGTCTTTTACTTTTCTTTTCTGGACTCCTTTCATCCATGGCTTCAGTAACAACTTCGCTCCTACACCACCAAGTAACTTCAACCGTTCAAAACAGGAGTGATGCCGGTGGTGCAAACTTTGTTGTCACAACAATGTCCGTAAAAAATCAATTTTGCAGTTTAAAGTCTGTGAAGTAACATTCAACTTTTTTAGCTGAAATAAAACAACTGGATATCATCTACCTTTCTTGTTCTTATTCCGGTTCCAGATTCCGGCTTTTCCAGACACCTGTAAAAGGCTGCAATCATAAGGGTTGAAAGGAGCATGGATGAAGATAATGTGCCAAGCTTCCAACCAAACGTGTTATTAATTTTTTGGGTTAGTGGTTGTCCTATGCAATTGTGTAGTTGCTTTGGAAAGCATGCTCTGACACAATGGATTTATAATTCCTTGGGTGATTAGGAAACCAGTAGTGGAGTCTTCATCTTGGAAGTGTTAGAAGAAGGAGTAACTGGTTTTAAATAGCTGAGGAGTAAATAAAGTCGAGGTAGCCATTTGACTTTGAACACATCCAAAAGACATCGTTGCTGCTTGACCCTGTGTGCATTGCAAGACTCTGAACCTCTAATAGATTGAAATCAAATCATTTAAACATTGGTTTGTGATGAAAAAACTCAGTACCATAATAAAAACGTCTTTGAGTAGAGTACAGAGCCAACAATCTCAACCCATTTATAACCCCATTTTTTTAGTAATTTTTGAATATTTTTGACTAATTTTGTGGATTAACATTAATTAATTTGTGAGTAATAATTATTATCATTTAACCCATTGACCCCTGAGAGTGAGACTTACAGATTACTCTAACACCAGAGGATTTTACTCGTCAATGGGGGGTGCCCTAGGGCGTTTGAGGTTTGAATTGGTTAAACAGGCCAGCAGAACACTCAGACTGCTGGATAGGAGTGCTCTCATTACTCCACTAACCATGCTCTCTAAACTTACGGTGTTCAGATTTTTCCAATGGACTAATTGAGGTCTGAATTTGTGGTTCAGGGGCTTGCTGCTCCTGAGCAACACTTGTCATCACCACAGCATGGGTATTTGCAGTATGTGTGCTCAGTTGCTGATCCATATTAATTCCATTCTTTGCATGAGAGGGACTTTTATCTGACAGGGCTCTACTGAGTTGCTCTTCATTTACACCTCTGTCTTGTGGTTGCTCGTCTTCCATGTCATTGCTATCTTTATCATTGTTAGTTTGTGCTGGTTGTGGTAACAATGGTTTAGGGATGAAAAGAGGAGCTGCTCGCTGACATTGAGTGGTTCTTGCCAGGGCACAAGCAGGAGTGTATTGCCTCTCCATCTCTGTGGTTACTGTTAAAAAGCAGAATTAATAATTAATGGTTACTGCTGCAAGGTTACTTAATTAATGTTCCATGAACACCAGTGAAATATGGGGTTTGTTGAAAGAAAGAATTAAGTAAATAGGAAAAGTTAAGCATCAGAGAATCATAATCAAAGGTTAATTAAAATATATATTATCATTTCAGTTGCTGTTTTTAGCAGCCAATCAGACTGCATCATTTACACATGCTCAAAATAGTCTTGTTTCTCAATGGCAAGTACCAGGTTTTTTCTGGAAATAATTTGACTTTCTTTTTACATGAACAAAGCATTTTAAAAATTGAGGGGGAAATGCACATCTTACTCTATCAGTCTTAAAAGAGACAACCTTAAATGTCTTATAATTACAGAAAATTAGAACTGATTTCCTGATTTACTCTAATCTCTCAGTCAGCAGTTTAATGGAACTACAGCATGATCAAAGGTTAAATATATTATATCATTTCAGTAACTGTAGTTCAATTGTGACAATGTCATGCTGTCTATAGCAGCCAGTCAGATTGCATCACTTACACATGCTCAAAATAGTCTTGTTTTTGTGTTATCACACTGCTTTGACACGGCTGCTTTGTGAGTTTGTTTGCTGAACTAGTGATTAAACCAGTTGAATTCCCTCTAGTATTTGCCGATCTATTTAGATTAATGTTATTTTATTGCTCCTTTCCGCTCTGTATAATACTAACATGCAAGAATAGGGAGGGGTGCAATTTTTTTCCTAAAAATTAGTTTAATCAACATGGGTAGTGGCAGTGATTTACATGTATTTCATCAGTACAACAATTCTCATTCTCCCCATTCTCACCCCATTATACTTTTGCAAGTCCTTGACTTAACTGCCCAACCACTACTACCCTCTCTCTCTGTAAAACTGTATTTCCTGTCCATTAGCTCAGTTATATTAAACAGCAGCATAAACTCTCTGACAATAAACCAGCTTCCAGATGGCTTGATACCATGGTTAGTAAAGCAGTGCACCCAGCAGTCTCTTTGTATTCGTCTCTTTATTCTTTGTAAGAATGACAAACTCTTTATATTTTTTCTTACTTTTCATCAGTTTAAAGACAGTGGCGTTTGCTATTGATTCCTTACTTTCTTGCTTGCCAAGCTAATGAATTACCTTTGTTTGGAAACTTGCTACGTTTTTCCTCCTCCTTGGCCATCTTAATCAGTTCTTGTTCTGTGCTGTTCTTTTTGTGGGTTATATCCTGTAAACTGGCTGCAGTGGTTTTTGTTTCAAGGTGTAGATGTGCCCTTCTTGTTATCAAAGATAATAATACATGATTTTAAGTAGCAAAAAGGTGGCTAATTTGAATTAAAATTATTGCCTTTGATCGAAGGAGAATGCGTCCTAGTTTTGTTTAGATTGGGTGATTGCATGGTCTTGCCAAAAGGAATCGGGATATTTCTCTGTAAGGGACACCAAAATAGCTGCGCGAAGATTCTCTTGCTGTTTGCAGGGGCACCATCGCGTGGATTCTCACACACGTATTGATCCTGATCTGATGACAATCTCTTTTTGTCACATGCTTAGTTACTACGGAAACACAGGCTAAGTGACTGTCGAACACACTTCAGTAATCCAAGATTACTACTAATTATCATTTAAATTTATTTGTTTCAAAGGGGTCTTACAAGTGTATGCAAGTATTTTCTGTTATCCCTGCTAAACTGCTTGTCAGATGTGAATGATATTCTAGCATCGAACATTTATGATAGAGCTGGCTGTCTGGCATGTGAATTCCACATGACATCAAGATATCACTCACAAGAAATCTTGTCTGATAATTTTGCTCCATAATTTCATCATCCCATATGGCCGTAGACGCACCACAACATATTATTTTACTCTATATTTGAGCGGATGGGCTAGATATTTCCCTAGCATTTCAATGGTTCTTAAAACAATTTTTATATCTTCAATTGTGAACTGGAACCAATGTTATCCAGCCAAAAACTTTCTGGTGATTACTCTTTGGCTTGCTCTTACAGGCTATTTTCTTTCTGTTACTACACCCTGTTAGCAGAGTGGCTTTG
>OX421446.1:56791551-56794051 GCA_949126865.1 Montipora capitata
TGGAATATGGTCAATCGAACGTACCTTAGGAATAAAATAGTAAATCGAACGTACCTTAGGTTTAAAATAGTATTTTATCACGTGCTTCAGTCACTGTTTTCTGACAAAAAGTTTAGTTTAGGCGTACCAGCACCCTTGAAACAAACAGTTTTTTGTGTTTTGATTTTACAAAATGATGGTGTTTTGTTTATCTTAAGAGTACACTTTAGCTTCTTCTATAGAGCGGTTTTCAATTGAGTGTCGAAAGTAATTAGCGAATTACTTTGGTTTTGCATTACTTCACTCAGTGATTGGTTCAAAGTTCTCGCGCTACTTTTTCAACCAATCAGAAGTGAAACCAAAACCAATCGTGGCTCGCGCGTGCACATTTTCCCGCGCTTTGTGTCGGCTACATGTGGTCTTTTAGACCACGTGATGTTACTCCAGGGAAAAGTTACTTTCAAATGTCGTCTTCTGCACGTGCATATGTATGAAAAACTTGTGTAAAAACAAAAAGAAAATTCCCTTGGGAACATCACGTGGTCTGAAATGGAAAAACAAAACGTACAAGCTAAAGAGGTCCATTACTTCGAGTTTTGGTTGGTTTACTTGATTGTCTCCGTCCTTTCTGATTTGCCAAAGTAATTACTTTGGTTTTGGTTTTACGACACTCATTTGAAAACCGCTCTATGTTCATTTAAAATTCGGTTAAAACTAACTGGGTTCTACAGGGGCCCATCACCTTATCTCTCGGATGAAGCAATTTCCCACACAACGCACCCAATTTTAAGTCCTTCCTCGTGACCACAAGTCGATTCAGTGCGACCCAGTGGTTAGGGCGCTTGCCTTGAGATCCGAGGATCCCGGGTTCGAGACACGTTCTTACCACTGGTTGAATTTGTTCCTGGTAGTTCCTGGTTCAATTTCTCAGCTGCACTTGTAAACAGCCCACTAGCTTACCTCCCGGGCCAGTTGGGATTCTTAACACGTTCTGTCGCGATTGTGTTTCACTGGCCCGGAAAAGCCTCTATGGGGAGTGGTAAATTAAGTATGTATGTATTTGTTCATTTATACTTTCTAGCTGTATTCAGGGTAACTCATTGACGTCTTTAGCGGGCGAAATGCTCTCAAAAAGCAGCTCCGTCAACTTGTGTGTTGGGATACAAACCCAGTTGTGAAGATGGCCGCTCCTAAATGCGGGTTCCTGACTCTTCGTTATTCATTGGTTTTTGGGAATGCGATTTCGGACCCTTCCGATTACGTGCTGCCTATAGTCAGTCAGGCGAATTTCTTCCAGCAGTATATAATCTCACGGCGGCCATGTCCCGAGGGATTGAAAACTTTTGTTTTGCCCCACCGAAACTCGTTCCCAAACATTTCAACTCGAGGCTCGGGGTACGAAATCTATTTTCTATGGCCAATGTTGCGGCTGGGTTCCCTGTTTCTACTTCCCGCCCTTTCAGTCACGTGATTTTGTTTTTTTCTACATAGACTTCAGTTGATTAGACCGTGAGATTCGTGTGTTCGTCTAGCGGAGCAAATTTACTCGAAGTAACGACGCTACCAAGTACTTTGTTATTTGCTTGGGTCCTGATTGTTGTAAGGATACAAATACAAATTGAAACGCCAGTTTACCAGTGGATTTGATCTTACAGCTAACATGGCCACCGCGCGAATAAGGCCCATTAATCAATTAACCCTAACAACATAAAAGAAGAAAGAAACTGGCCTTGAACACGAAGGGCGCATGTATAAAGGCTAAGGTTTAGAGAAAGAATACACAAGGCGCCTCTTTCTGTTGCTGTACAGTGCATGTGTTATCTCGGAGCGCATCTCCACAGGCGAATTAATTTAGCTGTAAGTACATTGTGATGCGGGGGAAGGACACTTGAGTGGTCGGAAAAGAACCCTCGAGTGAGGTTGAGATTGAAACTAAGCCCACCGTGATTTGCAGAAAGAAGGAGGCCGCGGATGATGATCACTACTCTAGCGTCCATAAGGACCATACACCATAAGGAGTATTCCCAGACGGTAACCGATAGAGATGTTAACCCCATCCAACAGGACTTAACTGCAGCCCTGGACAAACGCTAGTCTTCACCTGCATTGACCCAATGAGATAAGAGCATTTTTTTATTGATATATGTTCCTTTAACAATCCTACGAAAACATAAAATTTTCGTCCAAAATCGTTGTGGAAGTTAAACCTGTTTGACCGCTTAGTTGCCTCTCCAATTTTCATGTTAGATCTAGATCAAAATTTGGTATCAGAGATGTTTGAGCTTCATCAAAAGATCTCTGCTGTCTGGGCATTGCTTTCAAGAGGATAGATTTTTCTTACAAAAAAACACTTATTAACCCTTCCAACGCCGAGGGCTTCCCCATTGACGGGTAAAATCGTCTGGCGTTAGACAGTAAAATCTATAAGTGTAAGTGGCATTTATGGCGGTGAAAGGGTTAAACCTTCATTTTCGTCTATTTCCTTCCTACCGTTCTGGCTCGGGTTACTCGAAGCATGGTT
>OX421446.1:56799051-56834051 GCA_949126865.1 Montipora capitata
AAGCCGGGCGGGTGATAAAATTTCTTTCCGGTGAGTTTTGTAAATAAGCAAGCCAAACTGTAAGGAAGCCTGCAAAATCATCAAGAGAAAGAACTTTAAAAGGCGAGCTCAAAATGGCAAACTATTAAAACGTGATTCAAAGGTACTCCAACGCTAGCTATTAATCAGTCGAAGAATCTCGATGAAGTTAACCATCGTTCAAAATAGCATGACAACCCCCTAACAAACACTAAACTTCATCATTGAAACAAATAATCTAGCCTCGAGGCATTCAGCGTTCTTTAACAGTTAACTTTGACAGAATTTGTCAACAGCGCACTTCTTAGCCGAGGAACCATGAGAGTCTTACATAGCGATTGCCAAGATGACAACGAAACTTAAGAACGCTTTCCCATTTGACAGAATTGATTGGCCAGACCGAGCATTTGGAAGGACTAACTCTACAACGCATTCAAATTAACACACTTCGAGGATGATATATACTCCTCCAGAAGAATGCGAGGGCCCGGATATCACGCAAGTGTTCCTTCAGATTCTTGCATTTTCAGTCTTCGCAAACTGATGCGTCTGGCCGGTCAGTTCTGACAAAAGGAAAGCGCCCTATAAGACTTTTCCAACAACTAGTAAACTATTACAAGGAACATTTCCAGCACCTTCCTCGACAAAGTATAAACACCTTTGGCGAAATGTAAAAATTACCAGTAATTATATAATTAGAAATTATTGCTAATTTAGATAGGTAGAGAGAGGTCCTCTTTTTGTTGTCGTCAGTGTCGTCATTAACTCTGAACGGTAAAATTCTAGAAACTACAACTATTTTTAAATTTACTTATAGGAAACTTACTTTATGAAACTAAATTTGCAGCTGTTAATTGGTAGGCGTAGGCGGAATTTGTTGAGGTTATGAGCGAAGTTGTTACTCAGTGACAAACTTTCTCGAAAACTATGGAAGTAAAACTTAAAGGAATTGAAATCTGTTCAGACTTAATACCATTATTCTAGCTAGCAATAAGATGATGATTTGGTAGCCTTTTAGTTGATTTCAAAACGATGGAAAAAACATTTTGGAGAACGCACGCCGGTGACACTAATCTCACGTATGCCTCCAAAAGGAGCTCAGTAAGACTGATATGTCTCCAAAGTACCCTAGTCACAATTTTTACGTCACTGATTCTTCCACATCTCGATCATTGCAGCGCTGTGTGGGGCTGTATCGGTAATGACCTCAGCCAAAAAGTAGAGAAGTTACAAAACAGGGCAGCGCGCGTATAACAGGGTCCAATTAAGATGTCAGATCTGCCCAGATTCTTCGTGCGCTCAAATGGAAAAGCCTCACTGACAGACGTGATAAACAAATGAAATCTTGAATCTTCAAAACAGTAAATAACCTAGTACCCGAATACCTGTGTCTGATAAAATGGCCAGTGTAAATACAGACACAGTCTTCGGGGCGCCCAACACAACCTGTCTATTCCACGGCCGAACAATGAGGCCGTCAAAAAGTAGTTTCGTTAGAGGGGGGCAGTTACATGGAACAGTCTGTCAGTGGAGGCTAAGCAGGCCACTACTTTAAATACAAGGAAGGGTCACGTTTTTACAAACGTTGGCCGTGTAGCACTTATATTTCAACAGACCACTTTTTAGTGATAAGATATATAGTTTAAAATTGTAAATATTTACTAATTGTTTTGATAGTTGAAATAAAGCTTTTGTTATTATTAAAAATAAAAAATAAAAATATTATTATTATTATTATTATTATTATTATTATTATTATTATTATTATTATTATTATTATTATTATGTCCTTTGAAGATTCCCTCGAAAATCTTCCCTCTTCAGGATTCCTTCCGGACAAGAGGTTCTTAAAGCGATCGAAATTCCGCGCGGGATCATCCGGGTATCCGCTAGAAGAACTTCCTCGTATACCTTCCTCATTCTTTATCCTTTCAGCTTTCGTTTTCGTAAAATGATATCCCCAGCCCTCTTATTGTTCATTAGGTAGCACTTTTTTAGGCCGACAAAATGGCTTCAAAAGACTGAGAGTCTTCCAACAAACCTCCTGATGGACTATCGCGCGTGGAGCGAGAGACGTGTCCTCCGCGCTTCTCAGTTTCCTGAACTATTCCGAAACTGTCATCTACGTGGATCTATATTTATATGAGGCCTGAGAAGGACGAAACAGCTGCCCGATGACTCAGTCGGTTTTTCACCGGGCTCCATGCTGGAGGTCGCTAGTTCGCTTCCAGCCGGACCAACACTCAGGGCTTTTAAATAACTGAGGAGAAAGTAACACCACAGAAAAAGAGTATTGAGGAGAAAGTGTTGCCTCAGTAATTTCATATGCAAATGGTTAGACTTTCAAGTCTTCTCGGATAAAGACGATGAACCGTAGCCCCCGTCTCACAACCCTTCAATGTTAATAACCCTGCGGGATGTAAAAGAACCCACACACGCTATTCAAAAGGAGCAGGGCATGGAGTTCTCAGTGTTGCGGTCTGTCTTCTTCTTCTTCTTCTTCTTCTTCTTCTCCTTCTTTTAAAAAATAGTGCATCTTAAAGAAATAGTAATTGCCGAAGCTAGGAATGCGTTTGAATAACTAGAACTACTTGCAGAATAAGACATCAAGTCTCGAGTATCACATTCGACGCACGTATAGAAAGTGCAAAAATAAAATAATTATTTTTACACTTTCTATACGTGCGTCGAATGTGATACTCGAGACGTGATGTCTTATTCTGCAAGTAGTTGTAAATATAGTGTTCATTCGACAAAAAAAAAAAACAACAACTGGAAATGGTTTGAAAGAAAAAATTCGAATAAAATAAAAAAATAAAGAACATTCTTCTTTGTGTGTGGTGTAGGGTTGTCCGGGTAAAATGCTCGGAGATAGTAGCTACCTTAAGCTACTCTAAAATCCGAGGTTAAATACTTGAAGATATGTATGATATGATATGACATGATATGATAAGATATGATATGATATGATATGATATGATATGATATGATATGATATGATATGATATGATATGATATGATATGATATGATATGATATGATATGATATGATATGATATGATATGATATGATATGATATGATATGTCCATGGCTGAAATTAACCAGGTGAAATGGCTGTGTGCATGCGTGATGTGTTCGCCACACCGGGCTGGCAGTGTTCAGTGTCGACCCCAGAGCTCTTCTCTTTTGCGCACACTAAGGGATAGAAGAGCTCTGGGGGAACCCTGAAAGAAAGTGTCTTCTCATTGGTTTTCCTGAAGAACAATAAAAAGCATCTCTGATTGGTGCATTCATGTTGGCACGAGCAGTGAACCCAACGGCTCATGTTATCGTATATAGAGTTTCCCCAGGCCAGAAACTAAATATTTTGAGCAAGAGCCGATACAACGTAGATTTGATTTTAGTAATGTACTATATTTCGGCTGGCCAAACCAGCCTTCTTCCGGTACAAGGAGAGTTTACATTGGATTGCTTCTATTTGCATATATACAGTCAATGGATGTTGCCGTAATACTGGAAAAAATGTGATAAAACATGGCAGTTACAACAAATTTGAATTCAAACACTAAAAGTAACGGGAAAATAACGGAAGTGACTCTAAATAATAAACTGAAATCTAATACGTTTCTTTGCGGATATTATAAGACCGTTGGGATCAATTGTCCTGCCTTTTGAAATTAAAAAAGCATCCCTGGCCTCACGGATCGAGTCTCTGTTAGGAAATATTTTTTTCGATAGAAATTAATTGCATGTCCTTAGAGATGTTGTTGGGAGAGGAGAGGAAATGTTCTGCGACTGTAGTAGGGTTGGATTTGGTGTTAGCGTTATCTAAAGTGCGGCGGTGATCATTATAACGGTCTTTTACAAGTCGTTTAGTTTCTCCTATGTACTGTAGATGGCATATGTTACACTGAATCATGTAGATAAGGTTCTTATAGTTTCGCAACTTATGTGGGAATTAATGGAGCGTGTTTCGCCAGTAGAGAAGAACTTGTAGTTGGTTAGGGAAAATGGAAAATGTAAGGACAGGTAGCGCAGTTTTTGCCACAGTGAAAGTGCGGAATTAGAATGAGTTACATTAGGAGTTCTATTAGGGGACAGTTTAACTGTTACCAGCAGGTCTCGAAGGTTAGGGGAGCGCCTGACAGCCACAACAGATAGATGAGGGAATTCAAAGCATTTTTGCAGCGGTCAGAGGAAAGAAGTATAGATCGCAGTGTTTCTTAAATACGTTGAAGATGGAAGGAAGTAATGGATTATAGGTCGTTATGAAAGGTATGCGTTCGGGTTTGTTTATCTGTTTAGGTTGTAGGGTATGTATGCGGGGAATGTCTGCGGCGCGTTGTATTTGTTTAGTAACAAAGTCGCAATTGTCTCTTATAGACAGGTGAAAAATTCATTCAGCTTTTCCATGTGTCTATGAGAGACAGTAATGCTTAAATTGTCCAATTAAGTGCAAAGATCACTTCTACGGACTGCCTTATTTGTTGCTTTTTTTTTCCTTTTTCCATTCCTCATTTTCTAATAATTGTCTTTACAGGAGCAACGCTTTCCAACCAAAAGCACTCTTTTAATCAATTTGCTCCGTTCGATGTCCTGGCCTCGGTTGTTCAAAAGGTGGATAGAGCTATCCACCGGATAAATCACTATCACTAGCAAAACCGATTGAGTTATCCAGTGGATAGTGATTTATCCAGTGGATAGCGCTACACCCTTCGAACAACTGGTGCCAGAATGGGAAAGCGAAGACGAAAGGGAGGCCAGAGAAATAATGAGAAAGATAAAATGGGATAGGCCCTGTCCAGGATGCTTCGCGGTAAAACTTGATATATGGGAGGGTCCACGGAGCTTTGCAGGGTCGCCGCCTTCGTTTGCAATCCGCCGTAAGGGAACCACTCCCAGCGATTGTCGTCCTACTTTCGCTCCCGCATGTTTTAGAAGTAGATTGTGAAGAAAGGACGTTTGTTCGCACAGTTCAATCAGTTGATGCGGTTTCTGGGCTCGCTGCAGTGTTGATTTTGTGGCGTTTCTTCGGACTGGGAGCTGCAGCAGGCGTTTACGGGCGACTGTAGCCATTTGCCTTTTAAATTTCAGCGCAAGTTTGAGGAACAAGTCGGCACAAATATGCAGCAACAAGGCCAAAGCCACGGCCAAAACGAAATCGAAGCTTTAAGGCAAGAAGCAGAAGTACTCAAGGCCCAGATCCGGGTGAGTATTTGATCTGCAACCTCCGTAACAACGCTGTGTGTGAGAGAACATCGAAGCGAGCAATGAGAATGTGTGATCGCTTTCGAAATATATGGTATTTTCGCCGTTTGTTGTCGCAAATCGTCGATATAAGCGAAACCGAGGAATAAGTACGCGAGTGGTATGCTTCTTGTCCGTTTGGAGCAGACCGTACGTTTCCAGAATGAATTTTGAATTGCTGATCGCGAAATTCGGTTGTGGTTTGGTGGTGGTCGCCATTATTAGTTTGTCTCCCTATAGAATGCCACGCGATTTATGCCAATGTATTCACCATTGTCGTTCGGAAATGAAAAAACTTGTACTAAGTTACGATACTAAAATCTTGCCGCTTGAGTCTATGTAAGTATCTGTTTTGTACTTTGAAATCCACTGTATTCCAAGCATTTTTTTCCTTTCATGTCTGTTTATTGTTGCATTCGGAAGTTTCCAATATTCTCAAGGAATATTGTATTCTCCACAGCAGCCAGGAAAAGAGAATGCATTTTTAGAGGAAATCCTCGAATTCCTTAAATCTGTGGCCATCGCAGTTTTCTTGCAAAAAGAACTAGAGTTATAAGCACACAGTTAGCAGTATTTTCCGAGCGACTTACTGACAAAGCTGCCTTCGAGATCATGTTCGAACGTTTCGCCATGGCGAAGCGAAGTGGCGACATCGTAGCTGAGACTTAAAAACAGTCAAGTCATCGAAAAATCCATAAAAGAAAAACTATATTTTAAGTTAGTCAGGTTAAATCGCTCTCAGGAACAGGAACAAAATTCCCTCAATTTAGTTCAATCTATTCAAAAAGAAATTTGACTTAACTCTGTCACCGATAGCGACGCGTGATTTCGCGATGATGTATTATTGAAGTGCTTCGCTCATTCCCTTCGTTCTGTGATCGCAATATCTTTTTGTGATCGAGGTTGATCGTGCCAGAATTGGCCAAAGCTTGTGTTTCTTGTGCAGTCTTATTTGTTTTCGACTCGTCGTCGTCGGCATTGAGTTCTCTTGTGTTCCAAGCTGTGTTCGAAATTGAAAACATATCCTTGTGTATTTCGTTTTTGAACGGAAGATGACTTGCCCTGTAATGCTGTCCTTCGTCAGCATCCTTTAGACGGCATTTCTTATGTTGGTGATTATTTGATTTTCTGTCTTCTAGAATAACTTTTCGAAGACAGTGTAAATTAGAAGTTTCTTTTGGGCCCCGGACGTGTTCGTCCAAAACATGTGGTGCTGAACACCTCTATTTTGATGCATGTAAAATGTCAGTAAAAGGTGTGTCAGAGTTTCCTCCGATCGTGTTTTCTTGGATCATTTTTTAATCCAGCGCTGACCAGTCTAAAGTTTTCCACTCGTCTTGTAAACAATAGCGTCGTCCAGCTAGGACATCGTCTCTGTAATTCGCTTATATGGTAATTTGGTGATCAAATTTGTTTACCTCTTCCTTGTGTTCGATTTTCAAGCCCCCAAACAAAACTTTATGGTTTGGAGCGTATGTCACAAGTGAGAGAATCGTTAAACCTTTAAATTAAATTTTGAAACCTACATGTATATCCAACGTGATTCATGTAGTAGAGTTCTTCCAGCTTGTGCAATGTGTGGAAATTGTCAAATCTTTTGATTGTTACACTCTGTGTCTACTTCTCTACTTATATTTATCTAACCTTGAGGGAAACATGAGTGATTTGGTCTGAGAATAAAGATTAACGTGGCTGAAACCACTTTTAATCTTACAGAGTTTCCTTTTTCGTGTTTAAATGGCGTGGAAAATGGTTTACACTATTTCTAGTAAACAAACGTCCAAGGAAGTGTGATGACATTGGGTTATGAACTAAATTCTTGTGATGGACTTCATTGTTTTAATTTCATCAAATCTCACTTAGGTGGGTTTTTTTGGGCCTGCAGTTTGCTAAAGGGGTAGTTGCCATACTTCTTTACAATGCAGGTCATTTGGGTTTTTACTTGCGAAGTGGTGATTCCAGGAGAGATGTTGGATATTGCGCTTGTTTAATTGGAAGTTGGCTATCCTAAGCACAAAAGCAATGTCCATTTTCTCTTTACTGTTCTGCATTGGTTCTTGATGCTCGGGCGGGGAGAATTTGCGAACAATTTTACCAATGCCTTTGTTTGCATTTGTGTGGTCCTGATCGCTGTTGGGGGTGCAATGGTTACTGGATCTGTAGTGGGCCAGTAAAAATTACTTCATCTGAAGTGGATTGGGTTTTGATCATTCCCTCATCATAAGTTGCATTCTATGAGGATCAACCACCTTCTGTCGACTGTTTTGCAAAGTTTGCTGTTTCTATCGGGGAAAAAACTGGTTTTGAAAACCCATTCACCCTCGAAGTCGTCCCAATATTGATGAATAAAATCGTCTGGCATTAGACAGAGTAAAATCTCTGAAGTCTAACTCCCAAGAAGGAACGGGTTAATGGCTCAATGTTTTCACAACTTGGTTTAAAAGGATTGAGTGTATATCGAGGTTTTCAAAGATTTCTTTGCTGGTTGGGCATGGCTCCAGGAATTGTAGAAGTGTGGTCTTGACTTTTTCAGAATACGTGCATTTTGGTCACATTTCAATCAACATACGTTTGGAAAGGGGGTCCATAAGAAAACAGCTGGAGCATGAGCTTTAGGAACATAGCAGTTTTGGGCTTTATTTTTTTCTTTATCTGACAGAAAAATACACAAAGTTGAAGAAAATCTTTGAAAAAAGAGTGAAATGTAGTTTCATAGTGACCTAATGTTAAACGTTTTGAGGTGACTATAGCAATGAAGCCTAGGTTTAAAGCCAAGAAATGTGCTCTCTTTTTGAGGTTGATATTGTTTTCCTCTTTGTAGGATGCAAGAAAGGCAGTATGTGACACATCATTGTCGCAGGTAAGAAACAAGATAACAGCTCTTGCTGGGTTGAAATTCTTAACCAAGTACAGCGCTGCATTTAAAATGGGTTTCATTGATCTAGAAAGGAAAGTTCGTAATTTTATCCAAAATAGCCTGCTGTAATCTCTGAACGTAGAGTGATAATTAGTCCCCAGAGAGGAATACAAAGAATCCCAAATGAAATAGCAAAATGGGTAAACTATGTAGTTGGTGAAAGAGTGTGGCCAAGCACTCTCACAACTCCACCAACCTGTTTTGTAAACAGGTGTTTAAAATGTCATGTACTCCTTGGTTAAATGCAGCTTCTGGTCTGTTAATGGCTGTGCAGAGGGATTCAACCAGAAATTCTGAGGAAAATTTTCATTGCTATCAGTGATAGTGAATAAAGATTGCAAGGTTCTTGGAAACTCATCTCTTTCAGGTAACACATAACATCGAACCAGTTGGTAGAATACAAATGAGAACAAGAAGAACACTTCGTGGGCATTTGGCAAAGATATATGCTATGCATTGGGCTACGGATTCAAGGTGGGTGATGGTTCATCATTCGTTCTTAATTTTCACCATTGCAATAAGCAGTTGGTGTCTACGGCATTAGTAGCCACAGCCAAAACTATCTGCTTATTGTTTATAACATGTAAAAACGCACATTATTTCATTCTTGCTGGTGGTGGTCATGTGGCTTTCTGTTTCCTGTTGACTTTATTCCTCCTCTCAACTCTCCAGGAATTTAGTAAGTGCTTCTCAAGATGGCAAACTAATTGTATGGGATTCTTACACAACAAACAAGGTAGGTTATTTCTTTAATTCTTTCTCTATGAAGTATTTCCTTTTGTTTCAGTAAGTCAGGGAGGCCACTGGTCATTTGAGTGAAGACCAACTATCCATGAACTGGCAGTGAAGCATAGAGATGAGTTTTCTTGGGTTTAGGCTTTGTGACTGGGTGCCTCATTTCAAAAGCCCATATTTTCCCAAAAGGCGTTACAAATTTCTTGTTACATGGCACGATCTGAAACACCTGTGTACAGCCAGTCACAATGAACAGAGCATTAAATTTTGGCTGTATAGCATTTAAAATCGAAAACAAACTGGAGAAGAAGGGAGGAAGAATGATGGTTTTTCTTTGCTCTGGCTTATGGTGGCATGCACATTCCTTCTTAGATCACACAGGTGCATAGTCGTTGCTTGTAATTTGTTTGGTTTTTCTTTGCAATAGGTTCATGCAATCCCACTTAGATCCAGTTGGGTAATGACCTGTGCATATGCACCATCAGGAAATTATGTTGCATGTGGTAAGTTTGTTCACAGTGGCCATTTACATACAAGGGAGCTTAAAATGTAGACCACAAAGGAGAAGTAACTGCATGGTTCCCCACTGATGAATATAGCCTTTTTTGCCAGAGTAACATTAAAAGTGTTATTGTTTTGTCAAAAGGGTTAATGGGGCACTGTCATGCTTAATTTGCTGTTTTTAGGTCATAGAATCAGGGTTTCTGATAGGATGCAGAAAAAAATTAAGGATTATGCGGAAATTTTTGGCCATATTATGCGTAAAGATGCGTTGAAAATGCGGAAATTACACTGGATTATGCGGAATTTAGACAATTTATAGAACTAATAATTAGGCCCGTCTAATATATTTACATGCTTATGGTAAATCAGGACTTGAAATTGCGATCAAGACAGTCGCATTTACGACTGAATTTTTTCCCTTTGCGATTAAGATATCTGAACGAGTCGCCAATTTGCAACCAGCTTTCACTGTTAAAATAAAAGGGTTAGTAATCGTTATTTTGCCGAAACTTCTGCTAAAATAAATAAAGCGATAAAAAAATATTTTGTTTCTTGTCATGAAGTTTGTTTCAATTTGGAGATATGGAGCAAAATTGTGATTTGGTTGAACCACGATCCATTGCTGAAAAATGCGTGGAAATTGCTTACGAACTTTCATTTTTCGAAGGAAATGGCATGTTTTCTTCTGATCAATGTTCATGCAGGAAAATAAGCGTTTCAAAGTAGTCAATCTCTTTAGCTTGTGTGTTTGTGAGGATGGTAAGCAGCTGCTTTATCACTAATATCAGGCATTTCTTCAGTTTTATGTGGAAAATATAGTAATTATCCTGTCAGATGCCATGTAAAATGGGTAAAAATCTAAATTAGTACTCATAATTAAGCTCACACGTACAACATTTGTGACAGCCCGCTGACAAGGTACGGAATACATTTATGGCACAAAGAGCTATTCATATTTTATTTTTGGTGTCTTTCTGAAGGCACTGTCTCCAAATTTGAAAATACTGGCCAGTTTTTTAAAGTTTCGATACATTTCTATCCTCTCCATCTTTGGCTGCAAACAACAAAGAATAGCTTCAGTGCACTTCAGTGGTCATTGGCAACAAAACTACAGCATTATTTTTTGGTTTTCATTCATACAAGGACGTCTTTTAGTGTTTTGAAGTTTGAATGAAATTGCGTGACACTGCCCCTTAAAATTTAGCTGACTTTTTCATAGGGCATATAAATTTCCAGAAATTAAAATTATAAATTATTATTATTGTAAGACATGGTTGTACAATTCTGAAAAACAGTGAACCAAACCAACTTGTGTATAAAAATAATAAATGTTTTCATAGGTATTGTGTTGGGAAAAGAAGAGGTATCATTGGTTAAAAAGCATGCTGCATAGCTTAAATGTAATATCACATTCTTTTCAATATTATGAGCAAGAGATCTTAAAGGAGCCAGTCTGGATAATTTACTCTTGACAACATGTTGGCTAATGCAAAGAAATCAGTTCCACCTTGAGTATGGTTTTTCTCTACAACAAGTTTTTTTGTAACATGTTTTTTATGGTTTCAGTATTGATTGGTATAATGTCGTCCTCTCTTTTAGGTGGTTTGGACAACATATGTTCAATTTACAGTCTAAAAACAAGAGAGGGAAATGTCAGAGTTAGTCGAGAGTTACCAGGACACACAGGTTTGTCTTGTTAAAGTCTTTCATGCCATACTTCTGGCCATATGGATATGCTTTATTAGTATAAATACACAGGTGATTATACAAAATCGTGCACTCTCATTGGCTCGCTATCTCAGATTATCAGCTGATAATCACCACGACTGACAAAATGGCTGCCAATAGTCGTTTTGCCACTGTAAGTGAAGATGATTTCGCATTGTTTTTTTTTTCTAATTTTTGAAATAATCACCTGTGTATTTATACTAAAACAATTATTCGCCTCAGGCTCAGTGATTATCAGCCCTAACGTTTCTTGTACGTCTTGAAAAATACAATTTACTAAGTGTCACTAAAATGAGTAACAATTTTATAAGGGAAAACTACACTCAAGATAGATTGAGAAAAGTAGTAAAGAGGAACATATGGCAATCCAGTCTGAATGAGTAGAATTTGTTTTATTTTTATTTTGCTTTTGCTTTCTTCCAGGGTACTTGTCATGTTGTCGCTTCACAGATGACAATCAAATTCTCACTAGTTCAGGAGATATGACTTGGTGCGTTGATACCTTCTGAGTTGTTGTTGTTGTTTTAAAAAGGGAAATGAGAAGTTTGTGCTCCATGTCACCATGCTGCTGGATGTAAGAAAGGAATGGGCGTTAATCACAAGGCGGCCACGTTGAAAACTTAAATTTGTTTTGTCCCACCGAAACTTAGTTGTTACCAAACATTTCAACTAGAGCTTGGGGTATGAAATCTATTGTCTATGGCCAATATGGCTGCCACGCAAATAAGGTCCATGGGATCAGTAGGCCTTTATTCCCATGGAATAAAAGGAAAACACTTGTTCCTTTCTGTTTACAGATGTTAATTAGTCCCATTGGACAGGGATGATGTCTCCATGGGTGATAGTCAGAGACTACCATCAGCAGAGCAGAGTGCACCTTTAACTGGCATAGTCACTTTTCTCACCTGTATTGGAGTAGTTATTGTTTCTTGTCCTGGGCATCAAAATATAATCTTCAGCCCATTGACAAGTAAAATCATCTGGTGTTAGGCAGAGTAAAATCTATCAATTCTAGCTCCCAGAGGTCAAGGGGTTAAAGCCTAAAAGTGTCAGCTCACAAGTTTATTATAATATTTATACTTAATTGGTCACACCCTGTCAGTGCTTTTCAAAGCGGCTCAGGACATCGAAATTGAAAGCACACATAGGCACCTAGCAGCTGCTGTATGGTCCCTGACTGGTGTCTGAGCGCAGCACCACAGCCAGATGTGATTTGCTGTGAGTCATTTTGATGGGGTGGGAAGACCAGAGTATTTGTAACCACAGGCAGACAACCCTAAGGATGTGAGAGCGCATGACGTCACGTTATTTTGGGACAGTTGTAACGGCTGATTCAACTAATCGAGGAAAATGTTCATAAAAACTTCAAATCGCGATGTTTCTTTTATGGACAGCCAGATAAATAAAGTTAACTCGCCTACTATTTTCTGCATTGTCCTGAGTGATTTGATGGGTTTTTGGGACACTTTGATTTCCTCTTCAGGTCACACGCGTTGTCACATACAATATAAATAGACAAGGCGTGAAACTTCCAAGACCACTCACGGCCGAGTGCCTCCAGAATTTAGCCAAATTTCTCCCACTTCACCTCCCAACCTTAGGCACATAGAGAGTCGATAATTTTGCTAGCATCGTGCCAAAAATCATCAAATTTACACGGCTCTGCAACCTCAAAATCAAGCTTCAAGCTTCGCTCAGGTTTTTGTTATTGTCAGATGATCTGGACAGAAGTCATACACCATTGAATTTGATCAAATCAAATTAACCAATCAAAAAGCACAGATTTCCCCCAAGAGAGACAACTTATTAATCTGTACTTTTTGATTGGTTACCGGTAATTTGATTTTGATGATGATTATCAAATTCCAATGATGCATGAGCAGTGTCCGGATCGCCATTACAACTGCCTCAAAATAATGTGACGTCACGCGCTCTTGCATCCTTAGGGTTGTCTGCCCGTGTTGTACATGTAACTCAGCCCACGTTACTTCAGAGGTGAGAGGCACGGTTCATGACCAGTGTGCCAGCTGGACTCCAGAGACTTACTAAGTCTCCTTCTTGTTTTTAGTGCTCTTTGGGACATTGAAACTGGACAGCAGACTACGACGTTTGCTGGTCACACAGGAGATGTCATGAGCTTATCACTATCTCCCGACAGCAAGTCTTTTGTGTCAGGGGCTTGCGATGCCTCTGCAAAGGTATCTTGTACTCAATTTCTTGACTCCTCCTCCTCACAAAAAAAAAAAAAAAAATGTGGTAATACTGTTGAAGAAATTCATCAATCTAGGGGATTCATTAATCAGTATGACAGTGCTGGAAATAATTTTTCTTCATTCGCAGGACATATGTCCTGACAAATTGTACCGGACATAATTTATTGACTGACAACACCTTGAAGAAGAGAACTCAAGATGTGCTGGTGAGATGTTCGGTCATCGTGTCCGATCATTATGTGAAATTGGCCAGACATTTTCAAAATTTGGTCGGACAATGTCCGATGTCCGACTGTTATTTCCAGCACTGGTATGATGGTTCTAAACATACTGCCAAGACAACTGTCAGCAAAGTTGAAATTGTATACAAGATTTTCTTTTGGCTATGCACTGTGAACCTATGTTTGCAGACTGTGGTAATACTCTCTGTGGAAAATCTCTGACCAGGGTGGGATCCGACCGTGGTCAGAGTTTTTCTCTGTCCTTGTGTGGGCCCAATTCCAATACCAGGGTTGATCTCTGATGGAATAATTGGGTATTAAAAAAAAAAACATTTACAGTTTCCTTCATTGTAAGTGCACTTCTAGAAAAACCTTGAGATTCATGTCTGAAAGTGGTTTATATCCTAGAATTTTCTTTGAATAATATCTCAAGCGTATGGGTTTAATTCATTTTTTTGTACCCTAGTGAGTGTAAATGTTAATTGGATCATAAACGTAGCAGAAATGAAACTTCTCAGATTGCCAAGTTTAGGCTCCCATTGCAATCAGGTCAACGACAGTTAGCTGTGGTTAGATGCGACTTGCAAAAATAAGATTAATAATTATTACTCAATGTATCGACCACCTGATTACTGTCTTTAGGGACCTTGAGCACACAATGTTTTCAAGATGTGGACAGCAACCGGAAAAGAGCATTTGACATGCCAGATAGTAGTGTCTAACAGATTCCTTAACAGTAAAACGAGTCGTCTCTAATGGAGAAAAGCTACAAGTTAAATGGGAAAACAGCTCACTTCTGTCTGCCCGTCCGTGTCTCGAGGATGTTGTGTGCTTAAGCTCTTGCTCTCTTGTCAGTGGCGATACAGAGCTGTAACAGGAGTCTTTTTCTTTGTGCTCATAACGAGAGAGCTTTTTCTTTGTCAGAAAAACATGTAAAAAGAAAAAACAAGAACCTTGAAATCTTAGACAATTTAAAATTGTATTAATTTAAATCTTTACCTGCTTTGATTTCAGCTGTGGAGCATACATGATGGAATTTGTAAACAAACTTTCACTGGACATGAGTCAGATATAAATGCAGTAGTGGTGAGTTTTGGACAAATTTCTCCACGCTTGAATTTCAAGTGATATTATTTTGAATTTAAACTTATTAAGTGGTAGATAAAATATGAGGGGGAGATCTGTAGGGGTGTTTAAAATGGCGAGACAAAGGCGAGCCATTGAAACACCCCTACAGATCTCAAGTGAGTATTTCATGGTACTTGTGAAGTGAAACAATGTATTTTAATCAGTAGAGATCTGTATCAAAAGTTAATGATACTAATTAGCCGAGTAGGAGTCTATCAAGAGTTAACACGGCTGATTAATATTTCATCAACCCTAGTTGGTACAAAGGTAAACATGTGAGTCAAATACTGCCTTCTGGTTGGCAATAAGTCTTATGAATTATTAAGGATGAATTTTACAAATGAAAATTAACAGCAGCCAGGAGGAACTTGCATTTTACTGCGGATGAGGTTGAGACCTTACCAAGATAGTTATTTCTTAGAGTTTAGAGCGGTTTTCAATTATATCGAAAGTAATTAGTGAATTACTTTGGTTTTGCATTACTTCACTCAGTGATTGGTTCAAAGTTCTTGTGCCACTTTTTCAACCAAACAGAAGTGAAACCAAAACCAATCGTGGCTAACGTGTGCACATTTTCCCGCACTGTGTCGGCTACATGTAATTACTTTGAGTTTTGATTGGTTTACTGGATTGTCTTGGTCCTTTTTGATTGGCCAAAGTAATTACTTTGGTTTTGGTTTTACGACACTCATTTATAACCGCTTTATCGTCATCGTAGATCAGTGATCTGAATGATCATGGTAAGAATTGTCAAGACCGTGGAAAGGTACCCCTTCGCGGAACACAACTCGAGTCACGGTGTATGTGTTATAGGCCCAGCTTCAACCGACAGGCTTTTCGAACGCTTTTTTTTCTGTTATGGAAATTTGCATTGCACATTGTAGCAATCTAATTGGATGAATTTCAGCTTTGGCAGGAAAATTGCTCTGCAGCATGCAGCAAGCCTGAAAGGTGAACATGGACCTTTTAAGTCCTAACTTGTTCGTGATAAAGATTATGTTGCTCATTGTGGGGTACATTTTCTTGTAGTATTTCCCCAATGGATCTGCATTTGCTACAGGCTCTGATGATGCAACCTGTCGGTTGTTTGATATCCGTGCAGATCAGGTAAGTGTGAAACCATGCATTACTTGCATTTGCATTTTAATTGCAATGTGCAAAAATTCTGTTGTACTGTGAGATGAATTTTTTCGTTGGGGCAGTCTTCATCATCTCTATTTTTAGGATAGAGTCCTTTGTCCAGTCAACTCTTTAGCCTTGCACCACTGCCAGTGATGTCTGCACCCACAGTTGGCAGACACTGACAAATTGAATTGAAATCAGGCAATCAGAATGCTGGATGCCAGCCATGAACTTATTTTATTACATTAATAATATTGATGTTAGTGAAAAACAAAACCAAAGATTGGAATTTGAACTTAAAGTCAACACGTTCATGTAGGACATACAAACGAAAATCCCCTTATAATCTGGGTAATTTAAGCTTTGATACTTTGAACAGTCTAGAAGTGTTTTTTTAGCCAGATGGTGCGCCACTTGGAATATTATTTTTGTGCCTCAGAAATACCAAAAGGTGTACTCTGTTTATTTCATTCATAAATTATTATTCTTTCGAAGCAGGAAAAAACTTACTAGTGCTATAACCTGTATGCTTTCCAAAAATGGAGTAGGTTTGAAAGAAATGTTAAACACAGTGTTCATTTGATTTTCTAACTTGAATTGATCTAAGATGACTGGAGTGCTTTTAAAAACTGGCTTGGCAAGAAGCAGAAGTGATGAAATAACAAGTATTTACGTGTTCTCTGCTTTCTTCTCCTAGGAACTCATGGTTTATGCACACGATAACATCATCTGCGGAATAACGTCAGTGGCGTTCTCAAAGAGTGGTCGTTTGCTACTGGCAGGTTATGACGACTTCAACTGTAATGTGTGGGACACGCTCAAAGGAGACCGGGCAGGTGTGCTAGCAGGGCATGACAACCGCGTCAGTTGTCTTGGTGTCACTGAAGATGGAATGGCAGTGTCTACTGGAAGTTGGGATAGTTTCTTGAAGATCTGGAACTGAACATCTCTGTATGATTACCCTTTCTCTCATTCCAACTCTTAAGAGCAAAGTTTTAACTGTTTATATTTTATATATTGCGATATAAGTTGTGGTACTGGTTCTGCTGTGGGACAACCCAAGGATTTTTGGCGTGTTATGTTTTTCCATCAATGAATCATTGTATTTTCACCTTTACACTTAACACAAAAAAACATATTTGGGATGCTCGTCTTACATGAACCCAAAATATGTTCAGGCCACACATTGTATTGCAAACGCTGCCTTACCTAGATTTGTGCCAGTGAAAAGTTGCACATGGTAATGAAATCAACAATGTAAAAAGAAAGAATCCATAAATTTGTTGCAGAACTAAGTAGTACATATACCACACTATTAGAATGAAAACGGATTGACAATGTGATTTATGTTTTTTGTTGATTTGAAGAATTAGAAGTACTCCAGGCAGAAAGGAAGGCTCCAAAAAATAAAGATAATATTAAGATTTCCACCCTCTTGTACACTCAGAGGAAGAGCTTTTCTTTTTCTATTGTTTGTATCAGTGCTTCTGGCTTCTGTAATTGATATCATTAATAATATTGAGATGTCGTGAGACAAAGATGCTAAATGTGAAGAAATTTACTAGCGTGCAGCAGACGAGCTAAGAAGGTTGATATTGGATAAAATACCGTATGTTAAAACTGTGATATTGTAGCCATTTTCTCGTCGTTTAAATTGAATGAATTTTAGGTACTATCAAAGTCTGATATTCAGGATTTCATGAAAATAGAATATGTACTTTCAAGGGACCGTGGTAGTTGGTGACGTGTAATATCCTCTTGCAACCACATTCTGCTATTACATTTTCATGTAGTCACTTGCAAATTTCCTCCGAAGTGACTTAAGAAATTCCATTCTTCCAAAAGTTGATGTTTGACTCACACGGGTGGCATTTCAGTTGAATTTGCATCAGATTCGTATTACAATTGAAAAAAAAAAATTCCCAAGTACAACGATTCTACCTGAGGTCTGCACTCGTATCGTAGATAAGTAATTATTGATAGGGTTTGTAACTGCAAGAGCTGGTAAGTAAAGCTGTAATTCTTGTTTGGAGCCTACTTTTCATTGCATTGTGAAATGTGAGACAATAAAAACCTATTCATCAATGTTAGCTTGGCTGTACTACCTGTTGATTGATGCAATGATGATAAACTTGGAAGTGTCAACTCTTGATAACTCTGATAAATATCGGGTCTTCTCAGAAGAAGAAAGACTTCCTGTTTCGGAGCAGCGAGAGGTCGAAATCCTCTTGTGTTGGCGGAAGCTGCCCTCGAGAAAGTGAACACTCGAAATATACATGGAATTTAAAGTTGTTACAAATATAAGGCCAGTTGGGTTGGACTAAGAAGCAGCTATTGTTGATGAGTATGAACTCTTCTCGGTTTCAGTTAATTTTCTTTAATATGGAAGGAGTGCTAATAAAGGTTAAACATGCGTGGGTGGGGTTTCTTAAACAGGCGAGGAAACAACGAACCATAAAATTTGATCCAATTAAAAATTGGAGCTCTTCACCCTTGACGACCGATCTTGAGTAATTTGCGCTACTTCACACATGTAAAGCAAAATGCAGGCGCAGACACGTAGTCGTGAGCAGGGGCCCAGTCTTTGGATTGCGTTAGAAGCACTCGTAACCTTGAGTTTTCATGAGTCTACCATGACCTTCATTGTACTTCAATCACTATCGACTCAGTCCCTGCCCCGTGCTCGTTTACAACCCGGAAGCAATTCGCACCGGAAAATGAATGACCCTCTTGCGATGAACAAGTGCTCTTCAGTTCATTTCCATGATAATAATTCGACATCACACTTTAAAGACACTTGAACCTTGAACGAACCTATTTCAAACCCACTTCTCAGTCGGCCAATTAGCGAGGTTTGTACCAAGTACTGTGCTTCAAAGTTAAATTGAATAACGATGTCTTGAATGAATTTGCCATTTTTCGCTGCAACTCCACCCTCCATATAGAGGAAACCCTTCCCCTGAAGCGAATGGGAAACATTTTCGCAAATATTGAACACCGGGCATTTGAGAGATGAAATTAATCGTTCTCGGTCTTGACTCGCCCTAACGCGACCTTTCTTGTGTCTGGGCTTGTCAAGTGTCTATTCTCTCCTAGAGAGAGGCTTTATTTTTAACTTAAAGCCAAATCACTGGCTTTGATAGAATGCGGAAACTCCGCATCCGGTTACCATTGGCTTTGCTGGAGCTCTATCCTAACTCTTAAGATAGATATTCTATAGACGATCGATAGATTATGGTGTACCTTCCGTTTATTGGACTTTGTCAAAGTTCAAGTTTAACTATCGCGATAATGCGCCGATCAACTCGAAACTTCAACATTCCTCCGGGCAAACCCCGGGCATTTTAACTTTTAAAGATTGGATCGTTCAAATTTCCACCCCCTCGGCCCAAAATGGTGTTCAAATCCCCCGGGGTTCAAATGCCCTACCCTGTCGTCGGATTTGACTGTCAAATGCCCCTTCTAAAGAACAATCGTTTTTAATAAAACTTGTGTATAAACATGCCAACACATGTTTCCTGACCCTTTATATGATGATGCCGTTTTTACCAGACTTGAGTTACTACAAAAACACAACTTTACTATTGAAACTATTAAAAGTGACTTGAATTGATTAAGTCGGACAATGTCAATAAGCAAATATAAGCTGCTCTAACTCCGAAACACGGAAAAGGTTGTTTAACGAGGGTTACTGTATAATTAACAACAACAGAGCCTAGAGCGTTTACGACTGCATGTATTTTAAATTGTTCAGTGTCGGTTTATTACCTCTGACAGAAACGTACAGCAAATGAAACGAAGGTGTGAAAACGTACGAGAAAGACGCATTACGCAGCTAAACTTCCTTTGAAAACAACTTTTGAAGACCTTTTTTGTAAGCCAATCGCTCACAAATGCCGATGGAAAAAAAGATTTAAAACGATATATGAAATTTCACTCTGATCCTCCATTGAACAACTGTGATTTAATCGAGCATGACCGCAAAGGATCATGGTTGCGTATGGCCTTTAACTCTTCCATCTCCGTTAGTACCCTGCGAGCAGTGCAGAGTCTCTTTCGATCTTCCTCAGAGATGAGTCGAGAAGAGGAAATTAGACTCTGCCAGCCGGCTAGACTTTCTTTGATTTGCCACTCATCCAAAGAATTGGATGAGTCAGTCCAGTTTCGACTTGTCAAACCTGTGTTTTTAATTTGTGCGCGTGATCAATCGCCACGCGTCATCAATATTTTTTTTTTAGTAAAATCCAACTAGTGGTCTATTATCAATGCTGCGTTCTGATTGGTTGAGCTACTAGTAGGCTATTTGTTATAGCCCACTAGTAGCGAAAAGCGCCGGCTTTGAAAACCAAAACAACAATTAAAGTCTAGCTTTAACTAGCGAAAGATGTTTTGTCTCGATATTTTTTTGACCAACTAGTTGGATTTTACTAAAACAATTATTCCTCTCGCCCTCATGGCCTCTGAGTCAATAGCCAATTCGGCCTTCGGCCTCATGGGCTATTGGGCTATTGACTCAGAGCCCATTCGGGCTCGAGGAATAATTGTTAAAAATTTTCAACAGCGTGACAATTTTTAACTGTCTAAATTCCCATGAGTGTTTCCTCGGTATGTCGGTTACAGAAACTAGTTTGCCAGAACTGAGAAAGCTTTTAATTATTTAAGCAAAAATTGAAATGGCAATTTAAAAACTTGAACTATCTTGAGTTTCCAAGGAAATGATTCCTTGCGTTGTCGTGTGTTTGCCAGAGTTGTTATGGTTTTGCGGTTATTTAGTCACGCGTGACTGACTCCCGAAGACATTTTAATTTTTAACACATGCTCAAAACGAAATGTAGAGCCGGCTGGCAGAGTCTACTTTCCTCTTCCAGACTTATCAAGGAACATCGAAAGAGACTCTGCTCGCAGGGTAAGCTGTTAGCGACTTCGGCGCCCGGAAAAAAACTTTGTAAGCAAGCAGAAGCGTATCCCGCTTAAAGATCTAATCAGCAATATTATTATAAAAACCTAAAAAAGAGCAAGGCTGGTATAACGATGAAGGAATATATTACAAAAACCAATATTTCGAAAGACACTGCCTTTCTTAATCAAGGTTTTACAAGTAATTATTGTATCATACGTCACGCCATATCACCAGTGGTTGATCTAGGGGAGGGCCCCCCTACGGTGGCTTGTAGGGGCCATATAGTAATTTACCTCCTTTTTTTTCAAACTCGTCATCGCGAGTTCAAACCGGACAGTCGCGAGTTGTAAGTGACCATAGCGAGTTCCAACTTGAAAACTGCAAGTTAAAACTGGAAAATCGCGAGTTTAACGTGGCCATCGCGAGTTTAAACTAGACAATCGCCAGTTCAAACTAGAGAGTCGCGAGTTCAAACCAGAGAACCCGAGTTCAAAGGGCCAATGGCGAGTTTCAACTTTGAACTCGCGACTCTCTAGTTTGAACTGGCGATTTTCTAGTTGAAACTCGCCATTGCCACTTTAAACTCGCGATTCTCCACTTTGAACTTGCAGTTCTCTTGTTGGAACTCGCGATGACGAGTTTGAAAAAAAAGGAGTTACTATATGGCCCCTACAAGCCACCTCCCCCCCCCCCCCCCCCACCAACCCTATTGTCGGATGTTAAAAGTAAAGCCCTTTTGAAACCTTTTGCACTTTTGCAGACAACAACACCAAAAACCGCAAAAGAGAAGAATTCTTTTTTGGTGAGCGCCCCCACCTTAACTCTTGGTCTGGATCCGCCACAAATCACTATTCACATTATAACGTCTCCGTAAAACGGTTGTCATTGCTTGTAAACCTTGAGGATCGTAGAAAGGCAGTGTCTTTCGAAATATTAGGCTTTTTTATTCCTCCCCTTGCTTGTAAGCTCGTTCCTGAATGTCCGCTTAAAATAAAGTTATCGTACAGCCATGCACAATAGACCTAATCGGCTAACTCAATGTTGTACCCAATTCAAATTTCCCGGGATTAAGATTCTTTGTGTGTTGTATTTGCATTATACTGTAGCATTCATATTCAAATGATAAGGAAATACCTGGAACAAAACATTTTTTCCCAAAGGATTTGAATTGGGTACAACATTGGGTTAGCCAATTAGGTCTATTAGGAAAGTTCTTCACCGTGATTACGTGCACTTCACGCGCGCCGAGGCCTAACTCACTCGCAAACTCGCGCGCGATGTCCTCGCGTATGAGGTTTTTCAAGAACTTCCACACAATATCATCACTTGATCATTTATTACACCATTCATCCTACAGAATTAAAAATCACCGCCTGTCCTTCATATCGTTGACGTCTATCTGGTTTGTTTTTAATGTCTATTCGTTCACTCCATTGGCCTACGGAATTTCTCTCCAGCAAACTTCGCATTATCTCCAAGCTCCTCTTCAATTCTGTCAGACAAAACAAAAGATCCAATTAATTAAACACCAGGCCCCAGTTGTTCGAAGGGTGGGTAGCGCTATCCACCGGATAAACCACTATCCACTGGATAACTCAATTGGTTTTGATAGTGTTTATCCGCTGGATAGTGATTGATCCGGTGGATAGTGGCAGTTCCTAGGGCAGTTCACAAGTTAAAACAAAGAAAAAGAAATAAAAAATGATAGCAATAAAACATGAAGGCGAGCTATTTTTTTAATCATTGCTGCTTTCGTCTCTTGTAAACCCTTTAAACTTTTGTGCCACTCTCATTTGTTTTTCGGAATTGTGAATTTCCTTTCCAATGCAAGGTAGCTGCAAGGCCCGTTTCAAACGTCGAACTCTACATGTGCCGAATCTAAGGCCCGTTTTAAACGTCGCATTTTACATGTGCCGAATCTAATGCAAATGAGCGAAAACAATAGATTTTTGTCATTTGCATTAAATTCGGCACATGTGAAATGCGACTTTTAAAACGGGCCTAATCTTTTCCCGCTTTCTCTAGATATTCCAGTTTTCGAACACGACCACATAGTTTTACGTAACTTAAATTTTAAATTTGTTAATTACCTGACAATCTGATTATATTTGGCGAGACGTTCTGACCTGCAGGGAGCTCCAGTCTTGATCTGCAGAAAAGGGAGCCGCTTAAGTATATTACTGTAAGCTCATTCAAGGTGACGAGAGATGTACAGCAAAGCAAGCTCTAATCAAAATCAACTTTTTTCAAAGGCCAGACACTGGGATTTCCACGTCCTACTGTACCCTTTACGAACAGTGAGTGGATTTTCAAACGTCCCACAAAATTTCATGAATAGGGAGTTCAAAGGCGCTCGCAAACGAGAAACATTTTGCTTCTTCGGCAAATGTTTCCTCGTTTGCACGCCGAGGAATCATTTCGGGAAACAATGTTTTCTCGTTTGCGGGCGCCTTAAGAATCGACGACGGCAACGACACAAAAGAGGAAAAATAATCGCCCTGTACGTGCAGCACGCGTTAAGGACGTATTTTATAATGGTAATTGAACTGAGTGGAGTGCAATTTGGTCTGAAATCATACGTGTGACTTCAAAATCGCAAATCATCCATTTAGAAATCACAATAATTATTTAATCGCTAAAATACAGGATTTTAGTCAGTACCAATATTTTATTGATCCAGTTGGGAACAAAAGTTGCAAAATTCACCACACAATGGTTTTCTTTGTCTTTTATTTTCCTTCACTTTGATTGGTTATCTTAAACAAGCCTTGAAATCTGATTGGCTGTTTTGTCTTAGTGTTCCTTTCTCATTGGCTGGGAAAATGGCGCGATTTAGAGCAAAAAATAGTGCGATTTGGGGATAAATCGCACTGCTGAAAGCGCGCGCATTGATTGCCCTTCTTACCTGCCCTGTGCACAACCCCACGACAAGATCTGCAATAAACGTGTCCTCAGTTTCTCCACTTCGGTGACTCACCATGACTCCCCAGCCATTACTTTGCGCCAGTTGGCATCTGAAACGAACACACAAAACTAATTGTCTCTGAGAATCGCTTTCGTTCAGCGACTTCTAAAAAGAGAACCAAGAAGAGTTAACGTCGGAGAATTTTCATGCTTTCACGAGAAGCAGTAACCTGGATACCAAGGCCCGCCTGCTCGAGAGCCGATTAACTCAATCCAGAATTAGCGTAAACTTTTGTCTCATGTTTTCAATTTTTGTCAAGATTGACTTCTTCTAAGGTAACGTCTTGCCGAATAAACACGTTGCACATCATTTGGGAGCAGAGCAATAAACTCTTTGGTTAATTCTTAATAATCTGGGATTAGCGTTAATCGGCTTTTGAACAACCGGGCCCAGAGGTTTAATGGCTGTTGAAACACGATGACTTCTTATGAAGATATTTATCCTTTTAATTATGGATGGTTGGGAAAAATCTAAGAGCTTCTTTTGTTCAGTGGTTGGCAAATTTAAAAATCAAACAAAATCTAAAGTCAACAACATTACAATACCTAACAACCACATCCCCACAAAGAAATTAAAAAGCAAAACAAGCCGCGACAACTTCAAACATCAACAAAACCTCGATTCAAACTACAGTAGACAACTTTGCGCAGTCCCAAGTATTTCCTGTTTAGCTTATCTCGTTCAAGTTGTACAGTTTGCAATAAGCCTGCCAGTTTGAGTTACACTACAAATGGATTAGTACAAAAGATTTGAAATGAACAATTCTGTGTTGTGCGCTAAGGTTTAAACAATACTTAAACATTTTAGTTTCTTACATTATTAAAGAGTTTAAGCATCGACTACGCCAACGAAAACCCCAATTCAAAATATAACTTAGCATTATCGTAAGTATTTCGCGATTCTTCTACCTTGCTCACGTTGTACAATGTGGGTTGCAGGCCTTATGTTTTCATTTAGCAACAGAGAAATCACGCTTCTCTTTTTTATGAGGGCCTGACCAAACGGGAAATGTTTGGCGTTTAAACAACATCAAACTTTGTTTGGTGACCAACCATCTTACCGATTGGCCACCTTGTTTGGTGGTGTTTGATCGTGTTTGATAAAATTTGAAGGCTATCAAACATTCGATCAAACAACTGAAAACATTTCTTTTGTTCTCGTGTTTGATGGGCGAAGTTTTGTTCGTTTGGCCAGCCGTATCAAACAAGTTTGGCGCGCGCATGCGTACCACGCTTGCTCAGCCGCTTTTATCCACGCGTTTTTTTTCGTATTTGTGACCAATAGTTCTTTGCTTGTGGAGTTTGATCTGAATTAGATCAAACATGTTTTAACAGTTTGGTCACTCTCTTCAACATCAGCATGTTTGGTCACCAAACATTGTTTGATGTTGTTTAAACGCCAAACATTTCGACAAAGAGACCCTGAGAACGAGGTTGAGAAGCAGTCTACTTACGCCTCGATGGATTCTGAAACTGAGCCGATCTGGTTGACCTTCAAAAGCAGACAGTTGCAGGCTTTTTTCTCCACGGCAATTTTGATCCTGTGATTCGAAAATAAAACCGATGCTCGCGAATGATATAAAATGGAGGGAATGTTCATGCGTTTGACCTCAGAAATGGAAATGAAATGAAGATTAGGGCGCAAGTGAGGAAACAACAACAAAACGGCTTTGTTTCACTATACATATCAATTTGGTATTTATCCACATTTTCATCTCCCAATGGAGTTCATATCGAAGTTGAGGTCGAAAGCCAGCTTAGAACTAGCTCGGGTTTTCAATGGATTTCAAATGCACTAAACTCAATTTTTTCATGCTTATTACAAATAGTTTGGTAATAATTTCCCGCTTTTTGTGTGCTGTGCAAGGTACATAGAAAGCTAGCAAACAAGCAATCGTTAACTTTGACCTACTTCCGAGCTAATAAGAAACATGGGCCAGTAAAAGAATTGCGCAACAAGAAATCTTTCCGCCACCGTGTTTCAAAGAACGTCAAAATCAAAGCGCTGGTTTTGTGGGCGCCCACGAGACGAGAGTACATTTTCGTGTAGATTTAATGTATAAAGAGAGAGTGCCATCTTCAGTCACTGTTACAAAATGTGAAACCAACACTTACCGTTTTGGATTGGTAACAGTCAGATCATCTCTGATGAAACAAGAAAATATTATTCATTAACAAATCTATTGCAGCTTATATACACCTTATTCCAAAATGGCCGCCATTTAAATATTCTTTTCTTTTTATTCAAATAAGCCCTTGAATATTTTATCTTGAACGAGGCAACAAGGGCCAATTTGTATCCGCATAAATCAGCGGCCATTTTGGAATAAGGTGTATAGGAGGCGGCTTATTCCTTTTCTAGGGAAATGAAAAGTTGTGGGAGGAACGAATCTCAGTTAAACTCGAGAGATACTCGTGTCAACCCAAACGACGAAAGCGGGAAAGCGAAGTAACACAAAGACTTCCATCATCAAACTCTTCGTTTCATCATGTATTCATTTATTCACAAAGGCAGTGCGGCCCTTTGGTCAGGGCAATTGCCTTGAGATTCGGAGATCCTGGGTTCAAACATAGTTAATAGAGGGGAATGGTTATGAAACCCGACAAATTTCTTTGTTTTAGGCTTTTGTTCTCTTTTTTGGCCTTGACCGTGCACAAAACACAATAGTTGTTTACTCTGTACTGAGGAACTAACCAATAGAAAAGTGTTGGTTACGTAATTCATGCATAGTGTATGAGCGCAAAACAAAAGATTGTGCACGGTCGTGAACTTTCCAACCTAAATCTTGGCATCTTTGTCTGTTCCTTTGATGTTTGCCGAGCTTCCAAACCATTCCTCTCTATTAACTATGGTTCAAATCACCATAGTTCCACCAGTAGGACGTTTACAACCAACCTTTAGAGACACCAGTAACAAAAGAGAAATGCACGACTTCTGGTGGACGAACAAAAGAGGCTAAAGAGAGATCTTTTGTTTTCGCCAACCAACATGGCGGCGATACAACCCATGATTCTCCGCTTCACTTCCACAAAGGGCCAACGCTCAATCAACACATGAGCTTTAATGTGCAAATCTTTCTTACTGTGCTCAGTTTATGTTTATCAACTTGAATGATATAAATCAAATTTTCGTGTTAAGTGGCATATTCAATAGAGATTAATTCATTTTTGGTGAGCGCAGCGAACGAGTGAGTTTGCGATTCCTCACACCGAGTGCACAAAAATCGTACGAGCGAAACAACCATGAAAGAAAAGAAAGGAAAGGAAAGGAACTTTATTTAAGTGACTAGTCGTTCTAGCGCTGGAGCACCAATTGGGGACACTGTAAACTGAAACCTGGAGAGGGAAAAACCGGAGAAAAACCTCTCGGAGCTGAGAACCGAACCAAGAGACTCAACCCACATATGACGCCGAGTCTGGGAATCGAACCCGGGCCACATTGGAAGGCGAGTGCTCTCACCACTGCGCCATCCCTGCACCCCATGAAGTTATTTGTTTGTTTTTATTTATTTATTTATTTAAACATATTTGAGGTCGAAGTTTGCCCTAAGAGTTACAACGCTCATCATATGTTTATTTTATAAGTAATGAGATTTCTTTCAAACAATAATGACAAGAGAGATTAGACGATGAAGTAAAAATTGTTCAACTCCGTTGCTGGCATGTCATCAACGTTTCAAATTTCATTCTTAGTTCCTAAAAAGGTTTGCAACATCTTGAAAATAAAAGGACGGCATGCAAGTTTTCGCGACCAGAATCACGTAGTTTCTCGAACGATCACTTTTCACTGGTGAAAAACACCGTTCATCCAATCGGACGCCGCGAACGATGATTTTTCACTAGTGAAATTTCATCGTTCGCGTCACTGATTGGCTCTGTCTAAAAAATACAAAAAGACTTTTTCATCACTGTCATTCTGTGAGTAAATCTCAGTACTTCTATGATAAAATGTCTTACCCAACGATCTGGATCGAAACCTTTTTTGTCAGAGCTGACCATGCATCCCAGTGATCTTGATCAAAAGCGTCCTCGATGGACACCACTGAAAACCAATCAATTAAATTTTCTTCATTAGTCTATGATACCACTGTTGATTGCATAGCTTAAGTGACAGACATATTCCTGTTTGTAGATAATAATAATAATAATAATAATAATAATAATAATAATAATAATAATAATAATAATAATAATAATAATAATAATGTCTATCATTTGGACTCATCTGTTGTCATCCCCACCCCCCCCAAACGATGTTGCAAAAGGCTTCGTGGATGTTTATTTGTTTCCAAAATTGAAAAACGGGGTAGGGGAGGGAGGTTACCTTGAATGAGGGGCAAGAGGAGAATTTACACCTAGGGTAAAAAACGTTGTTAATTTTCATGTCTCAACAACTTTTGTCCATGATTTTAGGTAGGTTCTTCAAGGCTCCCTTTGTCCAGAATTGCATGTTACTAAGTGTAAGCTGCTTTTGATGGCACAAAGCACCCCTCACACCTGTCCTCAACTTTGCTCTTGCTTTTTTTCAGAAATGAAAACATTGACGTGGCTCAAACCAGTTTCAACATTTTCAAGAGACCTTGTCATTAGAAGGATTGACACTACAACACTTTATCACGTAATAGCAATGTTATGGTACCACGTGAAACATCAATTATTGTGAACAAGATGTAGTCATTTTTGAGATGTAACAAGTTACCACAGCAACAGAAAAGCCTTGCAAAAAACACTCCATATTTTGGCTTTAGTTGCTCATATCTAAAAAATGATATCGGTGACCCCAATTTTTTATTGCACAAAAGAGATCAGCAGGCCAAGATAAATTCTCTGCAAAATTAAAAAAAATTATGTGGAGCAGATTCAGAGCTACCTTAAATTTTCAATTATTTAAGGTGGCTCTGAATCCACTCCACAAACTTTTTTTAAACTTTGCAGAAAGTTTCATTCTGGCATGCTCATTACATTTCAGAAATAAAAAATGGGGGTCACCAAGTTCGTTTTTGAGATATGAGCAGCTAAAGCCAAAATATAGGCTGTTTTTACAAGGCTTTTCCGTTGCCATGGTAACAGTTTATGTCACAAAAATGACCAAATCTTTTTCAGGAATAATTGGTGTTTGATATGGTACCATGACATTCCTGTTAAGAGATAAAGTGTTGTAATGTCAATCCTTCTAATAAGAACGTTGTTTTCAAGTGTTCAAACTGGTTTAACGCGTTCCCTCCTAACACACTTAATGACTTTACACTGTCAAATGCCAGATGATTTTCCTCGTGAACCAATGGCTGCCAGTTCAGTGTGAAAGGGCTAATAGCATCTACATCCATCCAAAAACTATGCCCCCTTTAACAAATTCCCCTCAAGTTAGAGTGACACTTAACCCTTTCACTCCCAATAGTGCCACTTATAGATTTTACTCCGTCTAACGCCAGACGATTTTACTCGTCAATGGGGAACCCCACGGGGCTGAAAGGGTTAACAACAGCTAGATTCACTCAAAAACTATGTCCCCATTAACCCTTTCACTCCCAATAGTGCCACTTATAGATTTTACTTTGTCTAACACCAGACTATTTTACTCGTCAATGGGGAACCGCACGGGGCTGAAAGGGTTAACAACAGCTAGATTCACTCAAAAACTATGTCCCCATTAACCCTTTCACTCCCAATAGTGCCACTTATAGATTTTACTCTGTCTAACGCCAGACGATTTTACTCGTCAATGGGGAACCCCACGGGGCTGAAAGGGTTAACAAGTTTACTCTAACGCTAGATGATTTTACTAATCAATCCTAGGGGCTTGTGGAAGTGTTAATTAAAGACTCAGTGCCCAGCATTATTCAAAACCTACAAGTTGGCAGTTTACACAATTTGTCACATTTTCCTGATAATTACAAACGATTAGACAAGCAGATTGATCACTATTCCTTGCAGTAAAGCACACACAACTCATCATATGCAATGAATATTTTTACAAGCTGGTAGACAATTGATAAACATGTTAATTCAAGCTTTTGGTAAGCACAGTTTTACAGAACATATTTTTTAATTGGCAAAAACTAAAGCCAGCTTCAGAACACAGTGATGGAAAGATACAGTTTTTTATTGAATACCAAATTGTTTGTAAAAGAAAATTGCCTTTTTAGGGGAGGTTCTCACCTGGATAGTCTGCAATAAATTCTTGATACATATCTGACAACTGATCACCAGTGATCTGCAGAAAAAATGAAATGCACACAATGAACTAAGGAAAGGAAAGGAAACATATTTAAGTGTCTAGTCGCTCTAGCGCTGGAGCACTAATAATTGGAGACACTGTAAACTGAAATTAACAATTAACCTCACAGGTTTGATTCCCAGATTTTAGGAAGCTTCTATTTTTGTCTTTCACACTGTGAACACAACTTTGTAAAATAACATTCTAGTATTAATCAATCTTAATGATAAATACCCATTTTGCAGGATCTGATTGTGGGTTCTTGAAGTCCAAATCATATTTTCCATCTTTGTAAAATTCTGTTGGAAAAAAAAATGGATGAAAAAATCTCCTTTTTTTTTGCAACAAAGGACACTTCCTCAGTGGGCTGCCAAAAACCAAAAACTCTAGTTTCTAGAGTTATTGTTCAACACCATCTGAGTCACAGAAAAATCACAACATGTCAGCCTTAATTAATTAATTAATTAACCCTTTCACTCCTGTAAGGGCCAATGAAACTTATAGATTTTACGCTGTCTAACGCCAGACGATTTTACTCGTCAATGGGGAACCCCACAGGAGTGAAAGGGTTAAACATCATACAGGAAATACATGGTATGTTGCTTCACTTCTTAGCCCTGATTTTTGTCGCACAATTTGAAAATTCGAGCCACGCCTCAAGACCAGAAACTAAGAGAGTCCACAACTCCTTTCCATAATAATAAAATTAAAAAAAAAAAAAAAAAAAATAATAATAATAATAATAATAATAAATAATAATAATAATAATAAAACTGAATTTATATAGCACAGACTACATAATATCTTGAAATGTTCCCATCCCCATCCAATAATTATTGAAACATGACATAACTGCACAGACACGTGCACACAATGGCAACTGACAACCAATGTTTGAAATCTTGAGGAAGTTAAAATGCATGTAACCCCTAACTTTGTTCTTCTTGCAGACCAGGAAGCACAAATTTCTGTAGTTGTCCCTGTCAAGGCACAAATGCTTGTCAATTTTGTTACCTTCATTTAAAGGAGAAAAGACAATATGAAGGTGCTGAGATTCAACTTTAGTCAACGGTATTTTATCATATCAACACTACAAGGGAAGTGAAGTTGATTTAAGAGGTTGCTGAACTAATATTTTACCTGAAGCAGCAACATCCATGCCAATTTTAATTTTTCCAGTATACCCTGCATTTTCAATGGCCACCTTCAGCAACTCCAGTCCTAGAAAGACACAATTTGATCATGCAAAACTCTTTTGTGTTTGTAATCATGCCACCTCTCCCAAATTATCAGGGAGTCTGTTGGATATGGGACAATTCTCCCAGTCTCCCGTACAGGTAAATAAATCTGCCGGATAAAAGCAATTTTGACCGTTGCTTTGCTTTCTCCACTGTAAGTTAGATTTCAGTCTGAAATGGTCCTGGTACTAAGTCGACTTCGGGTGTTTCAAGGTCACATCACCATGTCTGTTCGGTGATATGACCTTGTGATAAGACACTTTATTTCATTGGTCTGTCTCACAAGGACTGGGAACTACCAATCCATGAATTTGATTGGCTGAAATCGATATTGACCGCGGACTAGATTTTCCCATCTAGACCATGTTTTGTGGTGAAAAAGTTGCAAACTAAAATGCAAAAATATTGAGAATTTTCTTCTACCAATATTTATTTATGGAAGTGCCAGAAAGCATGATGAGAAAAAAGGTAAAGAGGACGCGAAACTTTGGCAGAATTAAGTTCAGCTCATTGCCACTCATCGAAAGCAAAATGTCAGTTAGTACAAACCAGTTACATTAAATGAATTAAATTGTTCTTGTTTGCCATATAATAAACATCATATTAACTGAGCTTAGTCAGTCTGTATTGGAGAATCTTGACCTCGGTCATGTGCACAGATCTCAAGTGCATTCGGTCTGTACTCACGACCTCAGTCAAGATTCTCCCATACAGACCTCCTGCTTGGTTAATAAGAGCTTAGTATCGAGCAGCCTCTAAAGCCAATGCCTTGCATGCATTGTCTTCAGACAGGCCCACAAAGAGGAGCCCAAGTACTAGAAGTATCAATGAAAAGGGATTTGGTGCCAACAAGATGTAGTTTGTGGGTCTTTTAAATTACAAAAGCTAGCTGGTATTTAAAAAGGAATGAAACGGGAATTCAGCATCACTGACAAGCTCCTTCCAACACTATTTCCAATGACGTTAAAATCTTACCTTCTCTGTTGTCCTGAATGTTTGGTGCAAATCCTCCTTCATCTCCAACATTAGTGGCTGCATGTACAATTATGAAAGAAACAAACTAGCACGTCAGAAGAGTTGAACCATAAAACAAAACAAGTTTTTCAATACTTCAGATTCCTCGGAGAATTTCAAAAACCTTACCATCGATTCCGTACCGACTCTTCACAACTTTCTTTAGGTTCTGGTAGACTTCCGCACCCATCCGCATTGCTTCTTTGAAACTACTTGCACCTTGTGAATGGAAAAAATTGGAAACAAACCATCAAATTCTCGCTCAGTCAACTTAAGGCACAGCTTGGGCTGCACAAGCTTTTTCTACAAGGTGCAGATCAAGAAATAAATTTGAACAATAGGCCTTTTGCAACTAACGATCACATGGTACAAAATCCGCCATGCTGGAGGGCAAGCTCATTATTATTCCTCCCCTGGGACATTAAAACAAAGGCAAGTCAAGCTTGACTTGTTCAGGTCTCTTTGTTTTAATGTCTCAGTGGGGGAATAATAATGAGCTTGCCCTCCAGCATGGCGGATTTTGTACCATGTGATCATTTGTTGCAAAAGGCCTATTGGGTAGAACTTCCTCCTAGAGCAGGATAGGCTTGATGTTCTAAGAATCCATTACACTTGCTGTGCATTATGTGGTGAAAATGGTGTCACACTAGTCATCTTCAGACAGCTGTTTGGTCTAGCAGAGCACCCCAACAGTTTGCTTCAAAGCACTGGGAATTGCACCAATGACAGGTGCCAACCTAGCAGAGAGCAAGTCTAAATTTAAAACATTTCAAGGGAGCACATCTATTGATCTCCTACGCAGAAAGGGCCAGAGGTCCTTCAGTACCACCTAGCTACAGGTAATTTTTTTGTTCTTTGTCCATCTGATAAAAATCTTACTTAAAACCCTGGAAGGCCAGCTTTCACACTACCCTTTTTTTTAATGCAATTATTTTTGTCACCCATAACTTGGCAATTTTTGTCCTGTGTACTGAAATCCAAATTTTATTTGTAATTTTGGTGAGATGTGCAGAGGTTGCAAACTTTGATGTGCATGTAACTTCAGCTTGATTTTTTTGTTTAAAAATACCACAAGTTTACAGGGAGTTGTCAGGTGCATTATTTAGCTTTATGAGGTAATCTTCACTTTCATTATTTCTGCAAAAGTTGAGAAAGCTGAAAAGATTACATTGATCACATATTCAGTAAACAACAATCAGCAATGGTAAATTTAGAGTACATAAGTTCTAAACATGTTTGCAACATGAAAAATTGTATGGAAATTGCATCACATGCACTGGAAATTTGAAGGTCAAGTGTAGCACCAGAAAAATGCACCAACTCCAGCAATCAAAATTCGGTAACAGTTAAAAGTTGCAAATAAAAAGTAACCAGCTGTGAGAAAATAGATTACATGGTAGCATCATTACTCCATCAAGCATGAATCCAGGCCCTGTTGTTGTTTTAAGAGAAAAATCACATGCAGTACCTGTTGGTAACAGCATAAACTCCTGCATAGCTAGTTTATTGCCAGCATGGCTTCCTCCGTTGATGACATTGAATGCTGGAACTGGAAGAATCACGTCGGCGTTCCCTGCCAGGTCTGCAATGTGCCTGTACAACGGCACGCCCTTGAGTGGAAAACAAGATGCAATGTACTCTATTATTTACATTAGTATTATAATACTGTAGTTTTTTGGATACAAGGCACACTCAGTAAAAAGACGCACCTTTTTAAAACTTTCAAACGTGATGGCATTTTTGTCACAAACACAAGACACATCTCAAATAGAGGAATTTGGTTTAACTCATCACTGGTTGTCTCAACTGAAGATTGTAGTGTAAGTCAAGAACAACAGCATAACAAAATTCAACGAGAATTTAGAGAATTTTAAATCCTGCTGTTATTAGTATTTTCTTGCGTGTTTTTGTTGTACAACGATAAGAATTGAAGGCCATCATAACAAACATTGGTGTGACGCCATTGCAGGAAGGGGAAGAACTATTCCTGTGAGAGTTAATTGTTGCAACAAGATACTTGGCTATAAGATGAACCTTGAGTTTGGGTCATATTTGCAGGGTTCTTGCTAAGTGTTTGCACAGGAGGTAAAAAACCAAAAATAGCAGGTAACAAAAAAAGCCCCTGCACGGGCTAGCAATCTCAAGTCTTAACTTGACGTTCGTATCGATCGTTGTCGCGTACCAGCGCCTGCTCAATTTATTTAATACTCAGCAAAAGGAAAGAAGATTATGCTATTTCACTGATTTTCACTCGCCACCGCTTTTCTGACGCTTTGGTTGAAAACTAAACTCCGGAAGACCTTTCTGCCGTTTTCCACGCGTGGATGCCATGTTGTAAATGTTTAATAATGGTTATGGGGGTTTCCCCTGGCCGCGGGAGGAATGGGAAGGAAACATGTCGGACATCGTTTTGAGGGTTGAGTTGGCAAAATCAAGCTGGATTGCTTTAACAAATAGTATATTTTCGAAGCGATAACATGTGCCAGATATCTTCACAGGATTGGTTGGAGGGGGAAAGCAATATTTTCACATAAACGCAATGTAATTTCACCTTTGAACAGACGAACATTCGTTGGATAATTTCGGTAAATATTTCAGCGAAACAGCCGGTAACATTTACTTGAACAGCCGGTAAAAATAACCGGTTACCGGCTCTTAACAAGAACCCTGTATTTGGGACCAACAAGCAATTTCTTTGAGATGAATGCTGTGCCTTATAACTGAAAAACTATAGTATCTTAAAACAGTGGATAGTGCTGAAGGCATGCTCTGATTGGCTACTCAAACTGTGAATATCCATTGCTCTTCACCTCCGGGCAACTCATTTGAGATTT
>OX421446.1:56841551-56861551 GCA_949126865.1 Montipora capitata
GAGGATTTCTCTAATAAAGAACCTGTGAGGCCACTATCGTGCTTGGTTGTGGAGCTGCGTCCCACTTGTTGGTCTTGTAAGTGTATTTTGAAGTTGGTAATCTGTTTACAGTAGCTAACTTAGGTGGATGGTCAACGAACATCAAGCATGATCTTACCACTGCTATCAGCAAAGAAAGGGATTAAATCAACATCCTCTGGTGCTGTATTGTTACATGCTAAACCAACAGATTGAGCTTACAAGTCATTGCAGAATTGCCCTAGTGGCTGTCTACCTTTTTTGATTCTCCAATTACTTCAGGTTACCGGACCCCTCTCTTTAGAGCGGTTTTCAATTGAGTGTCGAAAGTGATTAGTGCATTGTTTTGATTTTGCATTACTTCACTCAGGCATTGGTTCAAAGTTCTTGCACCACTTTTTCAACCAATCACAAGTGAAACAAAAGTCAAAAACAATCATGGCTCACGCCTGCACACTTTCCCGTGCTTTGTGACGGCTATGTGTAATTACTTCGAGTTTTGATTGGTTTATTAGATTATCTTCATCCGTTTTGATTGGCCAAAGTAACTACTTTGGTTTGGTTTTATGACACTCAATCTCTTCTAATATAATATTATAATTTGTACAACACATGACAAAAAGGGGATCAAGCTTGTTGTGGATGTTGTTGTCACTGAGCAGACCTGTGATCTGTAAATTACTTTGACCAAACCAAGCAGGCAATGTTACCTTTTCCAAGAAATCTCTTTGGATCCTGATCTCTAAGCTCTAAAGCTTCGTAAATTCCAGTGGAAGCTCCAGATGGAACTGCAGCACGGTAAGAGCCTGGAAATGAGTAACCCAAAATTTCTATTATCAATCATGTAAAACTGGACATGTAAAAGACGTTTGCCAACTACAAATGTATTTTTAAAAGCCTCAAGTCTTATCCACCTGTTCAATGACTAAATAAAAGGAATATATCACAGAGACATTGAGGTTTACATGTAGATTTTGCAGAACATCCTGTTAAACATTTGGGTGCAAATTCATGGATAAAGCACTGCACTGATGAGAGAAAAAAAATGTGGAATTTATCAATAAAATACCCTTTGATGTTGTGATATCCACTTCCACTGTGGGGTTTCCACGACTGTCAAAAATTTCACGGGCACAAATCTTGCTTACCCCAGACATCTTCTCTGTAAAGCAAATGACAGCTACTTGAAGAAAAGAGTTTTAAATAAAAAAGAAAAAACATTAAGATAGTGTATTCATGCCAAATCACCTTTTGTTGGGACAGGGGAAATGGTCAAACTACGCCTCAACAGGTGTCGCTGGCATGATGAGGATATTACAACTTGTCCTACCAGGGTCTGGGAGATCTTTAGGAAATTCATTCCATTCACCACAACTAACACTTCACTTCAAACTTCAAACATCCTGTATACAGATTGAGCATACTTCTATGAAGTAATTTTTACACCAAGATTTTTACTGCCCAACTATTTCTGGTTATTCAGCCAAAAATTGTTATCTGTGCAATTTCAGAATTTTTGTAACAGACCAGATGATTACATCAGATGCCTAAATTAAAACTTTCCTTTCAAAGAATGGTCATATGGGAGAAAGTATGATAAGGTGAATTATCATATTAACTCGTACATTTATAATGAAAATTAAGCATCAGTACAGTGACTCAGGGATAGTAGCTCAATTATTCTGTCAGGCGTCAGAAATTGGAAAGTGGGTACGAGGTTAACGCGCGAGAGTTGCAGGTTAATTATACTACGTTGTCCAAAACGTTTGCCGGTTAGACTTGCAACAAATGTTTGATCACTACGCCACGATCTTCCACACTTTTTAACAAGTCGAATCCCGATATCAGAAGGGCAAAGAGCTTGAAATGAAACTAATTGAGCTCCATTAAAGTAAAAAAATTCTGCTCTTCCAAGTCCAATAGATCTGACGAAGAATCCTTGGGTGCGGCAAAAGTGAAAAAAAGCACCTCGAAGAAGCTGTTGACAAATGTCATTTTTCTATAAACAAGCTTGTTTGAAAAACTAGAAGTTACGTGCCGTAAGTCAGGATTTGCTCAAAGAACAAATATCTGGGCAACGTTTCCTTCGGTGCAATTTTTTTTTGGAGAGAAATGCTCCAAATATAAGACAAGTTCAACTCTTTTAAAGTAAAATATTTTTTGACCTCAAAACGCTTCCAGCTTGGAAAAACTGCATGTAGCAAAACCCTGAAAGCTGCCTAGGATCGATCGAGCTGTTCTTACAGGGATTCCAATTTATTCCGAATGGCAGTGACTTCAAATGACTCATCAAGTCATCAAGAAAACACCGAAGCCTCTTATAGTTGTCTCAATTCAAGACATCAGCTTATGGTGAATAAGAACTTACGATTTTTGCTGTAGCTTCGACAGATTCCAAGATCTCTCAGGGAAGTGAACTCAGCAAAAAAAGGAACTCAGTAAACCAACTTCAAATGGACTTCTGGAAATAAAACAACGCATCCTATTGGCTAGCAGTGAATGGATCCACTTGCGCCAAAAAGTAGCCAATCACTAACTGTCTTATAACTAGGATCTATTTTTCCTTCCCACAATCCATTGCAACGAAAGTAGAAACTTCATCACGGCTTTCATCGCGAATCGAAAGTTGCAGGGAAATGAATTTTTCACTTCTGCGTTAACCGTGAAACGGATCTGAAAAATTAATTTAAGCCACAGGACAAGTTTCTAACACAATGGTGCGAGAAACCCGACATTTGTGGGTTGGAAACCTGCCGGAAAACATCAGGGACGAAGAAATTGTTAAGCACTTCACCCGGTAAGCGCTTTTTTGGCGCGTTGTTAACACTGCATCATATCTTCGCGTTGTTTTCGGAAAATTACTTGATCTCTTGTTCCAAGAACTGTCCATGTTTTAGAGCTTATGACAGAGATACACCTATTCCTCTACAGTTAAAATTACCCTGCTTTTTTGAAGGGACTCCTTCGTGTTGGTGTTAGGCGTTAGCCGTGGGCTGTGAGCTGTGGCCTTGCACAGACAAAATCAAGCTTTTGGATTCTTTAATTTCAGTTTTCAATTTGCTGCTTTGTTAATTGTATAATTATGGAAAAGGTAGCGCGGCGTGTGCACTAATTTATCACAGCTGTCCGATGGCAATTAGCAGCTTCAAATGATTTATTTTACAAGTACAATCAAGGTTATAATCTTCGTCGACAATTTGCCTTTCGAATGTGAAATTTGAAGCTTATATTTTGAAGCTTGCATTTTGTACAGGAATTTGGTGCATTTTTCATTTTAGGATTTAAATGTTCGGAAACTAAAAACTTTGATCGTGAGGTTTCATTTTTTGACGAAAGAGAGTTGTATTTATTATGCTACCGTATCCCCCCTCCTTATGTTACACGTCACCATGTTGATTTCACATTGTTGATTTCTCTTCTTTTAATTTCTCGCAGGTATGGGCGAGTTGAAAGCGTTAAAATTTTGCCAAAACGTAGCGCCGAAGGCGGAAGAGCCGCATTTGTTGATTTTGTTGACATTCGTAGCGCCACTAAGGCTCACGAATCTGTAAATCGAATCGGTGATCGGGAAATGAGGACGGACTACAATGAACCGGGGAACCCCGGAACCCTATCCCGGCTTCATGGTCATACAGATCCCCCAGCACGGCCAAGAAGAACCGAGGGGTAAGTCAAAGAGTTTATGGGGGTATTTGATGGGTTGAAAGTGTTGGAGGAAAGCTTTGAAAATATTGTTTTCGTTGGCTTTATTGGTATGCATGGCAGCAATTTGACAAGAAATTGACAAACACAGCACACCCCACAAAAGTTAACAGAAGGAATTGCCTGTAAGTATTTACGTGTTCTGCGAGCTCAATGTTTGGTTTCTTTTAAGATGTCAACTTGGAATGTGAAAGTTTTGTAATTTCAATACCTAACAAAAAAAGTTACAGTTGCTTCTGACCAACACATTTGATTCAGGGATGCTATGGCAAGTCCATTCACTCTACCATCGCTGGTGTTGCAAAGGATTCATACTGGTGGATATCCTGATTAACAGTTTGTTTGGAAGGATGAGATTGCCCAAGCTTTATGGACAGCTATCCTGACTTCTGTTGCCAGGAGTGTTTCAGTGTGGGGAAGGAAAAAGAAACTGGATGGAAGTTGCAGAAACAAGCTTTGCAAGATTGTTAACTTTTATTTGGGATTGGATGCCATGAAAACCATTAGCAAAATCAGTGAAAGTTCTTTAAGGTGATCTACTGACCATTTCAGGGGTACCAGGTTGTGGAAACAAGCTGTACAAGATAATAAACTTGTCTTTTTTTGGATATGAAGACCATTGTCAAAAAGCTGTCTACTGATGGTGTCAGAAATAAAAAAAGTGATGCACAGTATGTTGTTGATTATTTTGGCTAAACTACAGAAGACAGGCATTTTTTTCTAATATTTAAAGTACCTGTAATAATGTGCTGTGACATGGAAAATCTTCTACTACATGTAAGTTAAGCTAGGTGCATTTAAGTAGCTCTTTATTCTGCAGTTGCATGGTGCATTTCTTGGTGAGAACCGTCATGCATACAACACAAGGGAATGACTTTTTTGGATCAGACAGCATCTTATTGTGGATAGTTTTTCAAATGAAACATGCCTTATTAAACTGTGGAGTGGTTTGATCTCAGAGTGAAGAAAAGATATCACCAAGACTGTGTCGTCGAGTTGGAGATACAAGTTTGGATTATGTGGTTTTCAACAGTTTTTCTTTGGCAGCAGATGAATGGAAATTTGGCTGTGGTTTGACCATTTACTTGATGTGTACCTGAATCAAAAGCAATTTTAGCATCTCATACAGGAATGGGTGTCTCAACAATATTCATCATTATTGACGTGATAGAGCTTTCTCCTCTGCAACATGTGGGTGGTTTCATGTAAGCATTACTATATCTTTATTTGCGATGTTTCATTCCTTACTCAGTGGAATTAGGGACTACTTGTGTAGTGTTGATGCAAAGCTTGCTTCAGAAATATGGAACTGACTGGTATGAAACAACACTTAAAGATTGCTTAGTTCTGATATTTATCTTTTGTCATCAGTACATCGGAGTTGGTCAAAGTGTTAATAAAGAAAGTTCTGAGACGTAGCTGTATGACAAATTTGCCACAGTCAGATAGTGGATGTACCATTTCATTACAGTATGGGTTGGAAGCAAGTGAAAAGAAATAAAAATGCAAGTTGAATTTGCAATCACAAGAATTATTTCCATGGGTCTCACTTGACAATAAGAAATTTCCTGGTTTTGGCATGTTGGCTAAATTCCTGTTCTTTTTCATCGTCATGTTCCACCTATCTTACCAGTCTTTTAAACATGAGGACGAGCTCGCTGATTTGCGTTAAATGCAGCAACAAGTTTTGGCACAGAGAACTACCAAAATGTGAAATTCATATGGTTGGCTTGGTTGCAGGATACTTCTTGCATTGTATGGGTGCATTTTCCCAACATTGATTCCATCACTGCAACCTAAAGTGGATGTGTGCAAGGTTTCCAATAACTTTTTTTGAATTGTGGAAGTCTTTCGAAATAAGGATTGCAAAGGAACCTAAATACTCAGTATTGCACTTACATTCATGTTGTATGGTCAGGGTGCTGGCTTTTTAGTTTTCTGTGTGGCTCAAGGATGGTTAATTGAGTTAAAATTCTGGATGGTATTAGGGTAGCATATTGAGTTCTTGTCATGTTGCGGGGTGTTCTTAGACAAGCTGTCCTAGGGTCGTAGATAATCAGGTTAGTATTTCAGTTAAAAAAAATAATAAACTGTTTGTTCATTTCTGTGGTCAATCTTTGTTTCCCCTGTGTACCTCTACTCCACTGAATAGTTTACCCATTGAATCCTGGGGGTTCCCCATTGACGAGTAAAATCGTCTGGCGTTAGACAGAGTAAAATACTAAGTCTGGCCAGTTCAGGCGTCAAAGTGTTAAGCATTATTTGGGAGATTTGTGAGTCTGCAGCTTTCCCTTTAAATCCCCAGGCTCGTACACAAAACCTTCATTACCCATTATTCCATTGTTCTTCTGCCTTCAACTCTCTGTTTTACTGACATTGCCTGTTTGTTTGTTTGGTGTAGCTTCACTAGCCTGCACCAAAAGTATTTTCAGTTTCAATTAATAGCCCTTGTAGGCTTCCACCATGAGCACGCTCTTGTAGGGGTTACCATACTTGCTTTCATGTACCAAGTTTGATTTTGTGGGTGTGTGTACATGTATTCCAAATTTCATAGCATATGTTGTGTTTGAGATCATAATGCACCATGAAGTACTTTGTTCGATGATATTCACATTTTGATAATTAGAGTTTAGGACCTTTTCTCAAGATGTCAGTCAATGCAAAAGAAAGCAACTCCTTCTTCTTCATTTTCTAAATTCTCGTTTCTGTTTACAGTGGTCCTCATGAGTCCAAATAATAGACATTATTATTATTATTATTATTATTATTATTATTATTATTATTATTAATCATAATTATTAATTATGTATTTAGTATAGTTTGTTTATTAATATTGTTATTATTCATTATTCTAATTATTGTTAATTGTAATATATATGATAAATAATAGAATTAATATAATGATTACATAAATAATTTATACTTATTAATTAATATAATTAGATATTTTTTTATTATCACTAGTATTTTTGTTGTTATAAAATGGCAGCAAGTTCATCTGTTGTGTGCAACATTTTTCTGATTTTTAGTACAACCAAATTTGAAATGATAGAGAAAGTTCTGGATCTCCATCTCACCATGTTTTATCAACATAACCATGTAAAAGGCTGTTAAGGAGAGTTTTACTACAGGGCTGAGCCTTGCATTTTACTTTGTACATCTTATGTTTGAAAAGCTGCATGATCCACTAGTGTGATGCTCAGGCAGTTTTATTGCTTTTTCACCTGAAGTGTTTTTTCTTAAATTGTAATGAAATGTTTCTTTCTGCCCACAGTGCCCCAGAAGGAAGGTATAGCGGAGCCAGGTCACAAAATTACTACGAAGGTTTCAGTGATGATGAGTCAGCTGCTGGTAGTCGCATGCCAAGTGGACTCGGGGGTTCAAGTGGAGGAAGCAGTTCCAACAGATCAAGAGCTGTGAGTGGAAACACTAGAGATCATCGTAGGCAGCAGACCTACAATCAAGAACCTACAAGAAGAAGCTCAAACAAACCCAGTAAGTCTTGATTCTTGACTTGAAATAAAACAATAACTAATAATGTGTAGTCCCCTTGTTGAATGAGGCCAGTTTGCTTTGTAAAAGTGGAACATACTACCCTGGGTGCCAGAGGTTCTATTTTTCTTTCGCGAGGAGCAAACGGTTAAAACGGAGAGGCGAAAAATACGAACCTCTGGTCACTGCAGTTTAGAATCTCACTTCCATGATTTGTGATTATGAACACAGTCGCTGATTGGTTTTCATAGTCAGTGCCAGTTCTTTCCAAGTAAAAACAATCTAACACTCAATTTCACTGGTTGAACGGCGATAGTGCACCCCAGTGGCCACAAAACCGGTTTTGAGCGCAAGGACTGCTACGAAAACAAAACTGGCGGTGGAAAGCTGTGAATTTGAGCGAGTATTTAGAGGTTTGCATAGTACAATACACAGCAAATTCTGGATTTTCGGAGATTTTAGAAGTGAAACCTGTTCAGGAATTTCATCAAGCGTGAGGATGTGTTTGTGGTCCTGCCAACTGGATGCCGCAAATCTTTGATATTTCAACTTGTGCCGAAAGTTTGTTCGTATTTGCATGATCGTGGATTCATTATCCAAAAGATGCTATCGTAGTTGTTATTTGTCCCTTGAATGCCTTGATTGATTCGCATATCCTAGAGCTGAAAGAAAATCTGAAAACCGTGAACACTATAAATATCGTGTTTGGAGTAAGAAGCTAGTCACGCGTGAGAAAACTAAACCTCAGCCACCAACGGTAATTAGTTTGTGGTTTTCATGTTGCTTTTGATTGGTTGCTGCACGATGGGAACTGTCAAAATCAAACATTCTATTGCCAAAGGACTTGAATTGGGTACAACATTGACATCACTGTAGAAAACTGGTTTGGCAAGATATCCTTTTCCGAATTTGCATGCAAGTGAGATTCTTAACCGCGGTGACCAGAGGCCCGTATTTTTCGCCTCTCCGTTTTTTACCTCTCGCTCCTTGCGAAAGAAAAATAGAACCTCTGGCACCCAGGGTAGGAACATACATGCGCATGCCTGCTTTCACTGCGTTACTCTAGTTGCTACTCCTGGGTCTTTTATACTTGAGGCAGCACTTTGTCGCACAAAAATCTGCAAAGTTTGCCTGTCCTGTGTCATGCTCTCCCAGTAAGCAGGTACTCCTGCGACTCAGAGATGGCATTTGAGTACACCAAAATATCTTGGCAGGGAAAACCTATAGCTTAGCTGAGACTTATAGGTTTTACTCCAGCTAACACCAGACAAGTTAACTCACCAATTGGGAGTGCTTTGGGTGTGAATGAGTTAACAACATCAAGATCCACTTAATACTCCTCTTTTAAACCATGACAATGCAGCCAAACACAAACTAATTGTTTGACTTATGGTTAATTTTGAAGTAAGCCAAACATGAAGTCAGATTTATAGGTAAGTTTCTAAATGTATGGCCTTCAAACAAGGTGGGGCCAACCAGTTTGTTTGTTAGGGTTTTTGTGGCGATTGAGCATATTCACCTAATCCTTGGATGATTTGTTTCCTCAGAGGCATATCGTGACCAAGAACCCAGCCCAGATCATTCCAGTGGCAGTGAGAGTGGTAGTGAAAGCAGCCATAGTGGGAGTCAGTCGCCCAGCACTAGTGGTAGCAGCAGCAGCGAAGAGGGCAGCAGAGATGGCAGTGTGCCTGCGGCTGCACCGCCGGCACCCGTAGAGCCACCTCAGAATACAAACAGAAGTTCAGCTCTGTGTTTGAGAAATATTATGGCAAGATCAGGAGGTAGGATAGCTTCCAAATACAAAAAATTTAGTTGAAATTTCGCAAGTTTTGGTCGCAAAGTGTATTATATGTAATTGCTGTAATGTGTTGCCAGCAGTTTAACAAAACAAAATATGAACCTGCAGTACATGTCTAATGGTTGAGGGAATGGCATTGTGGATGTAACGTTGCAACGAATTCACCATGAGAAACAAATAGTTTTTTCATTGCTTAATTTTTTTTAGAAAAATTGGTGGAAAATTGGCAACTGCTGACTCTTTTATTTGTAATATCAAACAAGTCACAAATTTGGGACCCCTCCAGATATTTTAGTCGCAAATACAAAAAATCAGTCAGTATAATTGTAATGAAATAGTAGAAATAAAGGAGTTAGTGAGTTTTGGGCCTATCTGTGTTGTCAATGTGTTTAAAAGGGAGCCTTGTATCCGAAATGTGATGTCTAGGCAATTTTGCATCAACAAGATTTTTTTACAAATTGAAAACACATCTTTTGTTCCATTTAATTTTCAGACAGTAGTGTTCGGGATGGTCTTTACCATGAGTTCAAGAAATATGGAGATGTTGTGCGCATTTATGTCAATGGACAGGGATCCAGTAGATATGCTATTATTCACTTTAGAAGGTACTTACATTTGAAGATCACCGTTACTATGGTTACATAAGAAATTGCACCATTGTTTGACATCAGGACTACAAAAAATATTAAAGTGAAACGGTTTGGTGTTTCATTGGTGTTTAAATACCATACTTACCCATGTATTAGTCAACCTTTTATGGCCTCAAAAGAAGCTCCAAAAATCGCCCTTGACTTAGACACTGGTCAAAGATTTAGAGCCAAGTTCCAGCTAAATAATTTATTTAAAATTAACATAATAATGTTGTCTTGGGCATAACGAATGCAATGGAAAAGGTTGGCTAAAGTTTCATCTGGCGACAAAATACTTTGGATTTGTGGATTTGACTCGCACTGGAAATTTTCGGTTACCAAAGGCGGAAAGCTCAAAAAGGCATTTCTTTTTCTTTAATAAAACATGATCCTTCAACTGCTTAGTAACCTGGCACATGTTTGCGTGCAAGCAAATGGGGAGTTGACTTATACACAGGTAAATATGGTAATTAACGTAGCATTACATGATCCCTTGGAGATGTGAAATTTCATATCTCCGTGCAACCATGTTATATTACCCTATATATATTCATTTTTGGGCTCAAGTACAGACCAGGCAGACTTGGCAAAAAAACTACTCAATTATAAGCTTGTTTTGTTTTTCCCATTTGTGTGTTCAGACCTGAAGATGCTGAAAGAGGAATTGAAGCGTGTCGTGGCAAAATGTTCCTTGGAGCTGAAATGGACCTGCAATACTGGAGAGGTTTGTATCTGGATATATTTCACTATGTTTGAAACAAGCTGTAGACTTAAAAATAATAATTTTTTCAAAGCAAAACATTAGGCCTGTCTCCTGAAAGAGCGAATAACAATTTGGCTTTTACATCTTAGGGTGTGTTCTATTTTCCCAATTCCAGAAAAAGAATACATGGAGTGATGATTTAAAACGGTTTGTCTGGCTTATTGAAGCAACAAGGATAATAAAGATATGTTTAACCCATTGACTCCCCAGGGGTTCCCCATTGACGAGTAAAATCGTCTGGCGTTAGAGTAAAATACTACATGTAAGTCTGGCCGGTTTGGACGTGGGTTAAAATAGCATTTTAGAAAGTGCTTGCCAATTTTAATGTGAATCACCATTAAAACGAAGTATTTCTAACTTCTTTCCCATGTATTTGTAGTCCAGAATACAGTCAATCAGACGCACCCTTTGAGTGCAAAGACAATGAAATCATCGACTCAATTAACCCTTCCTCTATGGGTGTAACTGGTTCGTGGGGAGTTTTTTCTCTGGGGTAAAATGGTCATTGGGGACAGAGGGTATTGTTGGGGAGCTTAAACATGGTGACGAAGTTGGCTACATGTATGAGAACATAGACTAAAATACAACTCTATTTTTGTATGTCGCTCACAACAGTGCGGCTGTTTGAGAAGAAAAGGGAAAATTTCTTGTTACATGCTTGTGTCTTCAAATATGCTCATTTCATGTTTTTCGGATGTGGGCGACCAAGGGATGTACAAAATTGTAAATGCCAAGCAGGTTGGCCGAGTCAATGCTTCGGCTCAATTAACCCACTTTTGCTGCCATTTACTTGGTCCTTAATATCGTCGTTGCTTGAGTTCCCTATTAGGGAGTTTAAGATCTAGGACGCGACGGCAACAAAAAACGTCACAAATGTTGCATATTTAATTAGCAAAAACAATAGCTTTGCACACTGTGCTCGTGCATTTTTCATTTTTGTAGGCGAAATGACCAATTTTCAAGTTTTACGGAGAACATGAACACAAGGCAGCGAATTTGAATTTTCTTTCGTAGCTTCAACACTGCACCTCCAAATTCAGTTCCTGGAAAGTTGCGCTAGTTTTTAGAAATTAGGCAAACCGACATAATGACGAAAATATTAATAAACCTGAACTTGCAATTTTAAATGACGTTTTCGTCACCGTCGCATTGTAGATCTTAAACTCTGTATTAGACAGTTTAAGACGCATTCAAAAAACTCATGAACTCATGAACTCATGACAAAACAGTCTATCAGGTGAGCTATAAAACACATGTATGAGCCTCTACAAACTGATAAAACACTCCACATTTGAATTCTTTAGGCATACTGCAGGGATCCATATTCATATTTTATCAAAGTCATCAACTGGGCAAGTAGGTTGCCCAGGCAAAAATGCAGAAATTTAGAAAATAATCAATAGATCGTTTTCATGTGACGTCGCAGCTGTCATGTTGGTGTACAAGAACAATAGACATTCTTTCCTTTGGGAACCAAACTCTATTTTTATGCATATTCCATGAATACATTTTGTATTGTTTTGTACACCAATATGGCCGCCAAGTCACGTTACTTGTAACTTGAGCATTAGTGTCTGATGTTGCACTCTTTTGTTTTCCTGTTCGTAAGCAGCAGGTTCTGCTCCACTTGTTTTCCTTTTTGCCAGAGGTGGCAAAATACCTTGTAACTAGCATCACATTATCAGCTGAGACCATGAGTCACCCTTTGCTCTTTGCTAAACGACTTGCCTATCAACCATGCCAGTGGTGAGATACCTACATGAAAATTGAGCCAGCAATTGTTTCATGGAAAAAGATGGCGCCTAAACTTGAGATTTCATTGCTGAGGAAAGCTGCATGTTTATTCCTTACTTTCTGGAAGTTTCCATTGAACGAAAAGTGATCAGAACAAAAGTACATTCTATATTATAACATTTGATTGCATTCATGAAAAGACATTTATTAAAACTTCACTTGTCCAACAGGCGACCTTTGGAGTTATGATACTCGTCCGGACAGGGTTTTAAGTCGTTTGGGTCGACCGTGCCACTGCGAATGTAGATCCCTAATGCTGTACGTGTAGCTTGTTTTTCATGTATGTTAATGTTCTCCTCTCATAATTTGACCCTTTGTTCGGACTCCAGAGGGACACACTTTTTGTTGAACGTTTTTGAAGCTGTTTGATAAACTTGCAGTTTGTGTTTTATTGGGTCTAAAGCCACTTGGCTTTGCCTCATGGTTTAAAACCTGAGAAAACACTCCTGCTAGTTTATGAAACAATACATAACAGCAACATACTGTAATGTCACTAACTACCTTAATATTATTTGCCTTTAGATGATCGGTATGAGGCTGGTGATCACCCTCCACGACATCGTTCACATGTCGGTGCTTTAATGGATGAAGAGTTTGATCCAGGCTGCACCAGGACTCTCTTTGTGGGAAATATCGAAAAGACGACGACTTTTGCTGATCTCAAAGACGCATTTGAGCGATATGGAGAAATTGTGGTGAGTTTGCCTTTTGCCAAATCCAAGCTCCAGGTGAAGGAACGCTGCACATTAGATGCACACAGGGTCTTATAAGGATCTCTCCTTCATAAGTTTGTAGGCCATGAAAGAGGCCATGTGGTATGGCCTACAGGATCATGTTCAGGTTTATTGCACTATGTAGAAAGGCACATTTGCAAATATTATGATTATTATTATTATTATGATTGTCATGGAGATCTGTTTTCTTTAACTTGGTGGTAACCATGTTTCTTTTCTTGATTACAGGATGTTGACATAAAAAAACAGGTCGGTAACAATCCGTACGCCTTCATCCAGTTTGTGGAGCTTAGCAGTGCCATCCAGGCTCGAAGAAGAATGGACAGAGAGTTTGTTGGACGAAACCGAGTCAAGGTACTGGCTTGATCAGCTTTTTACTTAGGTGGCTGTTGTTCATCTGCCAAGCTCCAAGGAGTGGCCTGTGACTCAATGGTAAAGCATCTGATTTGATAATGTGAAAGGCACAAAGGCATCTCATATAAGGAATTCTTGGACTGTCTGTGTCCTAATACTGATAAAATAATCATTTTATTTATGTACTGCCCATCAAACTTAGTGACAAGATGAGCTTGGGCTTAGGTGCCTGACAGAGGCATGCTGGACACCCATGCCCTTGACAGACTTGGTAGCCCTGCCACAGGCCATTGCCCGGTGACTGTCACACTGACAAGACATTGTAATACAACCATTTTTCTACAAAAGGGAGGGACGGGTGGGAGATCAGGAGAAACTAGCAACCACACTAAGTAGGTTAGATCTGCAACGTTGACCATGTGCACCCCTGCACCAAGCAGCAGGTAGCCCCACAGCCCTAGCAAAGTTGTATTTACGTTATCTGGTACAGCTTCAGCGTACAGCTTCAGTGCACAGCAGTTTATATAATTAATAATATACATGAAAAAATTACTCGATTCTGATTGGCTGAGAACAGTGCTATTCAAGTGTAAGACAGTGCAAAAAGTGTAATTCTAGTGCAAATTACACCTGGAAATTCTGGATTATGATTGGCTAATAAACAATAGGGTTTGGTCAGAACCAATCAAATCTTTTTGTTTTCAAATGAAGTGCGCACCGTGGATGGCACAATTTTTCCCTGATTGTGTGATATGTGTGCGTTTCTTCTGCTTAACCATCTCGATTTTTTCCATGTACATTATTAATAAGTAATCACAGGATTTTTCATGTGCAATTTGGAATAAATAAGCACTGGTATTTTTTTTCAAAGACGACCCAGATTGCACGAGCCCATGCTTATTTATTCCAAATAATTTGCACTTGAAATCATGTGATTAAAGTCTGCTACGAGCCTAGTGGACCATCAGGCCGGCGCTTATCTCTGGTTACTGGAGCATGAAGTGACTAGGAGTAATTTCTACTCCCCCCTGGGTGGGATGCCAGTCCATCCTAGGGTTACCCCCAGCACTAAATTTGCTGGTACCCATTTATACACCTGGGTGAAGAGGCACTATGAGAGTAAAGTGACTGGCCCAAGAACACAACACAATGATCCAGCCAGGGCTTGAACCCAGACCGCTTGATCCGGAGTCCAGCACGCTAACCGTTAGGGCACCGCGCCACCCAAATCATGTGATTACCTATACTTATTTGAGCAAATTTTGCAAAACTAGGTGGTTGAAAATGTCTTACATGTACCTTACAAATCACAAGTTCTGCTTTAAGAATACTCTGCATAGTTTGCTTCTTCAAACACAAAACTTTCTTAGGGCATGTTTAGTTACCTGATTTATATTTTCTGTATTCAAGGTTGGTTTTGGCAAGGTATCTCCCATCAATACCATCTGGGTAGGAGGCTTGGGAGGGCTGAACGAACAACAAGTGGACAGGCACTTTGGACGATACGGCCGTGTCACAAAGGTGATGATGAACCGAACCAAAGAACAAGCCCTTGTCAGCTTTGACAGTGTCGAGTCTGCAAGCATTGCTCAAGGTGAAATGAAGGGAAGGTCAATGTTTGGACGACGCGTTAGGGTGAGGACGCCTTGCTGGAACAAAGTGAAAAAAAGGGCTTGCAAGGTTTGCACAGGGCTATTGCTGTTCAGCTTGAGAAATCGTAATGAGAGAATTTTTGTTTGGAAATTTTGAAGGACGAATGCGTGTTTAAAGTCAAGCCGGTAATACTAGCTGGACAGCGAAGCCAAGTGCACGCTTTGCGAGGCTTCTCTTTTGCAAAATTAAAGAGCAATTGGGAAAAGATATTATTAAAATATAGACAACATTGCAAACACAGTTTAGAACGCAAATAGCTTTCTTTCTCGAAAAAGTTACACAAAAAGTTTAAATTTGGTATCAAGTTGTCACCCGAATTGAAATACAAAAGCTCACTTATTTTAGCCCTGGAGTTGGGATGGACGGCTTGTCGGGTCACCGTGAATATTTTGATTGAGCGCCCGAATATTTAATAATTATGCCATGATAGTAAACAGGTGGTAAATAGCCAACGAGGCGCGTAGCGCCGAGTTGGCTATAACCAGTCTCATATCCAACAAGCGCAAGTGGAATAATTGTTTTATTAAATTCCTTAACTTCCAAAAGTTTTGAAAGTACGAAATACGAGCGAAAAAAGCGAGCAAATCCGCGTGAAATCGAAAAAAACCTTGATGAGAACTGATGCGATGTTGTGTAATACCTTGTGGTCAGATAGACGCAGGCTCATCACAAAAACATTTCTTACCATTTCGCGTACTTCTAAACGTCGGAATTGATCCAAACTTTCCACAAAAACTTTTTTTTCCTTTATTCAGAGAGAAATTTCGCTTTCCGGCGAAAAAACTTTTAGCTTAGCAACACTTAGCGCAATCATTTACCGTATAAGGTCAAACTGAGGTATATGAGCTGATAACCGAGATTGAGTGAACCCAATCAGAGTACGAGAAATGTATTAACCGAGGTTGAAAATTTAATAATCTGGGCCCAGTTGTTCAAAAGCGATTAACTTAATCCAGGATTAGCGAAAACTTTTGTTTCGTGTTTTCAACTTTTTGGTGAAAGTTTCTTTTGCCTATTTTTGTTGTTGAAGAGTGACTTCTTGTAATGTAAAGTTTTGCCGAATAACAGCGTTGAATAGCATTTGGGAATAGAGAAATTAACTCCTTGGTTAATTTTTAATCTGGGATTAGCGTCAATCGGCTTTTGAACAACCGGACCCAGAAATTAAACCAAAACAAATAAGGAAATTCTGTGGCCAATCACAATAAACGTGGAAAATCAAATGAGCCAATCATAACGCGAAGCAAGTACATGCAGCCAACCCTAAGCGCGGGAATTCGCCTGCGAGCAAGTCATTGTCTCGCTGTTGATTCCGATTGGTTGACAGTGTGGCACGAGGTTTTAAAGCCAATCACGAGACTTACACGTGGCAACAAAATAGCACTTTCGACTTCATTCTTTTCTTCGGTGCAAATCTCTAGACTGTATTTCTTCTCTTCGGAAAACGCACAAATAAAAAGTTCTGGAGCTTGTTTTATTTGCTTGAAAGTTAAAGAAACTTGATGTCCCTATGACTCTTATTTTTTCCCCGTTCTTTAACTTTTCGTTTAAATATCTATAGTGTCTGGAATGTAGTACTTTAAAAAAAAATCCTCTCATAGTGTATCCACGCGTTTTAGTAGGCCTTTGATTTATACGCAAAGACGTTTGGCCGAGCTTGTTGGGTCCTGGTAATTCCATTCTGAATCGACAGAACATTCTTTAGCATCCGAAGAGTAACTATCGTCCGACATTTCTCTATAGACTTAACAAGAAGCTCTAAATTTTCAACAAGACTTCTCACACTTTGCGCATTTCTTTCTGAAGAGATGCGAACAAGTTACTTCTTTGACGTCATGAGTTGGCAGGACCCAACTGGCTCCGCCAAACGTTTTTGCGTATAAATCAAAGGCCCACTAAAACGCGTGGATACGCGGAGGGAAAAATCTTCGAAGTACTACACTCCAGACACTGTAGATATTTGAACGAAAAGTTAAAAAAAAAGGGGGGGGGGGGGGGGGAATAAGCGTCATAGGGACTTAAAGCCGAAAGAAGGAACATTTATCAGAAGGAAGCAACCAGAGTAAACAGGCCACGATGGCGGATAAGATATCAGGTGTTAAAAAGGGAAAAAAAGAAGCCGTGTACGGTGTTTCACAAATGAACACTTTATGGAGCTAGAAAGATCGAAGATAGAAGCGAACGTTCCTGAACTTGTTTTTGTTTGCGTGTTCTCCGAAGAAAAAAAATGCAATTTCGATTTGATACTAGGTTGAAAACTGCTCAATTGCCTCAAACTGAACGCATTCTTTTTTTTGCTTTTTTTCTTTTTTAGGTTGAATTTGTCAGCCGTGACAGTCGTCAGCTTTTTTACGATGCATTACAGCGACCCGTTCCCTCTGATAACAACAGCAGGAGATATGAGCCTTCCTCTCCGAGATCCCGAGGGCGAGGAGGTGCCTCCGGGTATTACGAAAACCGGTGGGATAGGAGCCGCGGGGGTCGTGGCAATATGCGACGAGATGTGTCAAATCACCGACCTTGGCATAGAGGTGAGTATGAGTATCCAGAAGGCAGTGGCTATCACCAAAGAGGACATGCGCGCTACCGTGGACCGTACGAAGGGGCTGGATACGATTCTGATGATTATGATCAAGAACTGCGCGATTACAACTACAGTCGACAGAGAGAGAGAGAAAAGGAACAAGGACGGCAGAGACATGAACGTGGTGGTCGCGAGCGAGAGAGAGAGGAGGGAAATTATAGCGGAAATGAACGATTTTATCCTGAAAACCAAGACCGCTGGCGCGATGAACGAAGTAGCTCGGGCTCGTACGAGGATCCACGCGAACGCAAAGACACCCGTCCCAGGGAATTCTTGGATGGACATGACCGAGAGCGTGGAGGTTATAGTGAGAACGAAGAACGAGCTTCAGTGCATGGCAAGCCATCGAGTCATGATTTTGAGCAGGACGAGAAACGAAGCAAGATAAAGGAGAGAAAGAAAAGAAAACCCAGGTCCCCAACTCCTGAAGGTGAACCACCCGAGGAGAAGGAAGCGTTGAGTACACTGGAAGCTGCTTCAGAGGAGAAATTAGCGGGTGAGGTTAAGGAGAAGAAAGCTAGAGCTGAAGATGGGGAGATCACCGAGAAGGGTAAAAGCGGCGGAGAGCGAGACTGGCACGAACCGCGCGCTCAAGGAAATGGCTCTAGGACTGAGAGAGATCAGCCAAACAAGGAAGGCAGTGATAAAGTACCGATTCCTGCATCACCGCCACCGCCGGCTGAGAAGAGCGTCAAACGGAAGGATAAGAAAGAGAAACGGAAGAAACACAAGCGCATCCGAGCGTCTCTTGGCGAGGAAGAAGAAGAAAGAGAACAAGAGCAAGAAGCTGCGCGCTTGGAAGAAGCCGCCATCCAAGCGGCAACTGATTCGGCCTCATTATCCGCTAATATGCAGAGAGCGAGTGTCGACGCTGATTTACAGAGACTAGACAACAGAGATATACATTCCGCACCTGAGAACAATAGATACGATCGCGATGAATTTGAAGAGAAACCACCAAGGCGGCATTCTGCGGACGATAGGCTGCCGAAGGAAGATAGAGAATTGTCACGAGAGACGGGTAGTCCTTCACCGCGCAATAAACCGCACAGAGACGAACGGAGAAGGGATTGGGATAACCAGGAAAGTGCGAGACCAAAACGACGTCGTTTGTCGAATGGTGAATCCCCACCCCCTCCCCCACCGCCTCCGCCCCCGCCCCGAGAGGCTGGGGAGGCATTGCCGGCGCACGTGGATGTGGTACCGAGAGCAACACAACCCGCACCGGACGGAATCACGACACAAGTACACCGTCCTTCTTATGATGTCGCTCAAGCACCTGTACGTTATGAGTCTCAGCTGTATGATACGAATCGAGCCGTGTCCGTGGGGCTTTCTCCTGTGGGTATCCCCATCAACCCTGCTGGCGTTGCCCCACCAAATGTGGGGACTCCGCCGTTAGCAGTTCACTCTCCTGGAATTGCCATTGGCGTGCCTTCGGCGCCTGCATTGGCATCCCCGTCGGGGATGGTACCTCCCCCTCCACCACCGCACTCTGATTACAGCACCGCGCCTTCCGTTCCACAGCAGGCAAACCCTGATACTCTCCTGGATCTTTTGCGGCGGTATCCCGTGGTTTGGCAGGGGCTCTTAGCATTGAAGAATGATTCAGCAGCAGTGCAGATGCACTACCTTGCTGGTAACGGTCGCTTAGCGGAGGTGTCGCTACCTCAGACACCCACAAATGGAGTCGGAGGAAGTGTGCCCCCACCCATCAGAATAGCGCAGAGGATGAGGTTGGAGCCTTCGCAGCTGGAGGGAGTCATACGGAGAATGCAGGTGAGATGTTAGGCAGACATGCAGGTGTTACGTCTCTTTAGCAAGAATGAGTAGTTCCGATAAGGTCATCTTTTGCATCCCTTTTTCGTAAAATGGCAGGCTTCTGCTTGAAAGTTTCTTGTTCTGACTTGCCTATCTCTTTTGACAAGGAATCAGCTAGAATCAAACCATTTCTTTGATTTTTGGCAAAACGAAAATACCATTTGCCGCATATTCAAACGGAGGAGACGTTTCATGAAAATACTGCGATGTCAAAAACGTCTCCGTATAATACAACTTTGCAATGTCGCAACTCTTCATCGATTATTCCATCGCGCTCACCTCGCACTATGTGGGCAAATGATTCTAAAAATTGGCACGAGTGGTTTCAGAGTACTAACAATAAAAGGCTCACGTTTGTTTGCTCATGTTGTCGTCAAAACCTCAAATTTGGTAAATTAACGTCGTTGTTTTGCGGAGTACTGGAAAAATAGCTGGTAAATTGCGTGTTCCACGTTTGTTTAACCCTTTTAACCAATGATATTAAGAAACTTAAGCAACGATAACGGCGACGGCAACGAGAACGTGACAAATTTGCATATTTAGTGGGCAAAAACAATAGCTTTGCACACCCTGCACGTGCGTTTTTCACTTTTGTCCATTTCTTTGCCGTCGTCAGCAAAACAACAACGTGAAATAACCAAATATGGGGTTTTATGGA
>OX421446.1:56866551-56886551 GCA_949126865.1 Montipora capitata
TTTGAAAATTCTATATTTTATAAAGAATGTATGGGAGGATACCTTCTGCAAGCAAACTCACCTGTTAATGAAACAAAAATGTAAACAGTGATGTCGGCAGAGATTACCTTATAGCACTTCTGAGCATTGCCTGTGACCTGCGAACAGGATCTTGAGTTTAGGTTCGCACTGTGATCACAGCCATTCATGAATAAAGTATGATTATATTATTACAATCCCTGCTAATAGCATTGATCTACTATGTGAAAAGAACTGCAGCGTGTCAAGGCCCAGTTATCCAAAAGATGATTAACAAAATCCGCAATTTAATACCAACCAAGGGTTGAATTTTTCTCACCCATAAAGCCTTTACAGTGGAGGATTTTAAAGTCTCCATCAAAATGGCCTTACGTGCCTGCTGGCGCGACAAGAGTAGAGATGATGATCAAAATCGAAGAGTAAAATGCTTGTGGCAACTTGTTTTGATTAGTAAATAAAATGCAAATTAAGTTTACAGAAATCCAGGAATACCGTAATCAAGCTTTGAATAACTTGGCCCTGGTTTATAAGTGAGCTAACTTGAAATTACAGAGTGCAAGTTAAGTTTTAAGAAACCTGGCCTGCTTTATGGTGTTAGTTGATTTCCTCCATCACAGACATTCTTTTGGCTTGTCTCTGAAACAACATTGAGAACAAGGCTCCTGTGTTGGGTATTTGTCACTTCTAGACATGAAAAGAGATCTATTGCAGTTACTCCCAGTCTTACTCCCAGTCTTTTGATACTGCTATTATAAATAACCTTCTCTATTATAATTTGAACCATAAAGTGGAGGGATATCTCCTGCACTCTTTTTCCTTGTGATTCTGACTTTTCTTTCACTATTTATAGGAATTACAACACAAATAATAAAGATTCCTTTACGTGACTAAAATTTAAAATGTGCACAGTGACTGAAGGAGCAAAGGCTTTCAAGTTTGTCAAATGAAAATGAAAATTGAGAATTTTCCTGTAATGACTGGCAAACCATTGGGAACACTGAATGCACTTGCTTTTTACATTGATCTTGGTTTCACATAGAACAAATTGATCTGTATGTCTCGTCCATTCCTTTAATACCTTTACCAGAAGAAAGCCATGAAATCAGTTCTGTAACAGGACAAAGTTCTCCCTTAAATAAAGCATCCCCACAAAATTTCATCTTGCTAGTTACAACTTTTCCATTGACCAAAACTCGAAAATAGTACGGATCAAGAGAAGTCGCTTCTAAGCCTTTCGCTCTGTAATCTCTCCACAGTTCAAACACCACTCGAGTAGCATAAGGGGTCCATCTTTTGCGATCATGAACGCCAAGATTGAGCATCAGCGGCACAACAGTACTATCATGACCACTATAGAGAACAAACTTGAGCATGGATTTTTGACGTGCCTTGTCGGTCATCCTCTTTGCCATTTGTATCAACATGGGATGAGTGGCCAGGTCGGCTATCCCAGTATAATTCTCTGACATTGCCCAGCTTGCGAAGTCTATACCTTCGGCTGCCATTTCTTGGGAGACACAGCCACCTCGGCCACATGGGAGAGGATGTTTGTGGCAGTACCGCGTTAAAATGGCATCAGTCAAGCTGGAGGAACAAAGATGTTGTTTGAACAAGTTGAGCATGTGTTCTTTGGGGGTGTATGCTTCATATGATTGTGCCTCAAATCTACGAGGCAGTCTTCCTTCAGGAACATATTTGGAACACAACTACTGTAGTCTTGTAATCTTTTCCTAGTACTTTGCCCTTTTCAATGTTTAAAGGAAACCCCTTTAGTTTAACAACATATAGGTCCACTCAAAAACTATGTCCCCTTAAACCCTTCCTCGTGTGAGAGTGAGAATTATAGATTTTACTCTGGCTAACGCCAGATGATTAATTTTATTTGCCCACTGGGTGCGCTTTATGTGTGAATGGGTTAACATCTAAGGTTCACTCACCCCTTTAAGAGATGTTCCTTCCAAGAGAAGGATAAAAAGCACAGAATACAGAAAGCAAAAAACTAATAAATCATCCCCCCCCCCCCCCCTCCTCCCCACAACCTCCTTAAGCAATACAAATGTCGCAAAGAAACATAAGCCCACTGGTGAAATAAAGACCTGCGAATGAGAGGTAAAGTGTGTTTACAAGCAGACTGGAAAAAAAACTAATGCTAAGGTTGGCATTAGTTACGGCAGGTACAAAACATAGGTCATGGTTTTCCCAATACAGAAAGTATCCTAAACATTCATAAAAGGTAACCTTAGGCCTAAAAACTTCGTTAGGCCTAACGTTAGCTTTTATGAATGTTTAGGATACTTTCTGTATTGGTAAAACAATGACCTGTGTTTTGTACCTGCCACATTAGTTATGGTTTGGGTTGTTTCCACAGTCTTCATTTTACATTAGACTGGTAGAAATGCTTATTAATCACTCTCACAGTTTGAAAACTGAACTTACAGTGACTGGTGAGGAAAACTACTAGCTAAGCCTTATGATTTCCTTGGTACAAAATCTGATAATCATTTGGTTAAGGGAAGGGGCAGCTGTATGCTAGTCAGCCCAGATCTAAGAGCCGTGTTCTACAATTTGCCTATTAGTAAGTCCATTCAGAGGCACAATGCCCTCCATTTGTCTAAGTAACTTTGAGCATGCTTCATCTCAGCAGATAGAGTACCCATGAAGGCATCCTGATAGCTATGGTGTGGCATTGTAATTTAAAAGGCACTTTCCCCTGCAATGACTTAATAACATTCCCTAGATACACAGGCAAGGCAGGAAGAATTACAATGACTTATGGGCACATTATTTGTATGAAAAATAGAATTTTGATTGACTTACAACACCACAGTTGGCAGTGCTGAGCGAGATGTGCTCAGTATCTGAGCATACTTCTGCATAAATGGCTCCATCTCTGCAGCCTGGGCAACATACTCTCTTCTCTGTTTATATTCAGCCCAGTGCTTCATCAGTTTGGGACAACTGTGCGGGATGCCATTGTCATCCTCTCGGAGCCAAGTATCAGTGGTGACATTAATAGTCATTCCTTCTGAGGGATGGTAACAAAAAGGAGAAAGATTCATTTTTGTTACTTGACATAAAGTGGAATTAAATTTATTAAAATGAAGTAAGAGTAAAGGGCTTTTCAATTGAGTGTCGAATGTAATTAGAGAATTACTTTGGTTTTGGATTACTTCCCTCAGTGATTGGTTCAAAGTTCTCTGATTAGACTTAAAGGGACACTTCGTGTTGGAAGTCAAAATTGGGCGTGCATCTAATTAGGGTCAAACCTGGACATATGTGGAGTTCTCACGCCACTTTTTCAACCAATCAGAAGTGAAACCAAAACCAATCGTGGCTCGCGTGTGCTTTTTGATTCGCCAAAGTAATTACTTTTAATAACAAGTTGATCCCTGGGAGTGAGGCTTAACAGCTTTTACTTTGTATAATGCCAGACAATTTTACTCGTCAACTGGGGACGTGCTAGGGTGTTTGAGATGTCAATGGGTTAAGCAGTCAAAAAAGTCCCCTCCATTAACCCACGACCCCTGGAGGTGAAACTTAACGGATTTTACACTGTCTAAAGCAAGACAATTTTACTTGTCAACTGGGGACGTCCTAGGGTGTTTGAGATGTCAATGGGTTAAGCACAATGTTTTTGAGCCATGCAGAGCAACCAGAATTTACTCTGTTTTCCCCTTTGACTTCCTTCACACAGTCACTTTTGTATTGCTTAGGCCCCATGTAAAAGAATGCAAAATGTAAAAATGTAAATGCTTTGTTTATAGTGGAAGTGCACTTAGCTATCAAGCTAGTTTACAGGCACCTCACTTTTAACAATGTGAAAGAAACAATTCAAAGTTAACAGAAACATTATTAAGAACCCCAACTGGCAGGAGGCAACCAGTTGGCTATTTACAAAGCGTGGTAGAGTTTAATCCGGGACAACCGGAAACAAATCCTAACCAGAGGTTGGAACGGGATTTGAACCTGAACCCAACGCCCTAACCACTCAACTACGCTGCCTCCACACGTATCTGGGAATTTTTGTATTAGCAATTTTTTTCTTTCGGATTCAACAATATACGCGACCACACATACATTATTCCAATCAGGGAGCAGGGCTGGCGCACTGGTGAGAGCTCTCGCCTTCCACCAACATGGCCCAGGATCGATTCCTGGGTACAACGAAAAACAAAATCAGTGCAAAGGAAATATCTTGGTCACCTATTTCGCTACCCTGACAATCAAGCCCGAAAACAGTTACTATTCATGCTGGATAAGCGTGGTTTCTAACTTTCCAGGTTAGTGCGTCTTCGAAGACGCACTAAAATAGATTCTTCGTCCAGACGCATAATGCGTCTTGTGGCCATCTTTATACTAGACGAATTTAACAGACACAGAAAAAATGCTTGCCCAAGTTCATCCCAGACAAATTATGCATCTCCATAGGCAACCCAAGCTCGCGTCACTACAGACAGCCGTTGAGAATTTAAATGCGTTATAAGACTTTGTATGGGAAATCAAATACCGTCGATTATAAAGCCTAAAAAATGCTCAATTTAACTTTCGTCTTAGAACTTTGAAAACACTGAAAACACAGAATTCCCGAAACGGTGTAATAAGCTCCAAAAGGCACAAGAATACACCAGAGGTGAGTCATTTTTATTCATTTTATTGAATGAAAGTTAAATTGAGCATTTTTTAGGCTTTATAATCAACGGTATTTGATTTCCCATACAAAGTCTTATAACGCGTTTAAATTCTCAACGGCTGTCTGTAGTGACGCGAGCTTGGGCTGCCTATCGCATCTCTAGTATAAAAATGGCCAATATGTGGGTCGAGTTTGTTGGTTCTCTGCTCTGCCTCGTTAAACAAAGTCGTTATTATGAATGGTTTTTGAATGGTTTTCACTGCCCATAAGCATCCAGATACATGTACATTCTAGTGCCCAGTGCTTAATTAAATTGACAAAGATTTTGCTTGTTGAGCATGTGCATATTTGAATGTTGCACATGAGAGTCTTTCAAAAATCCAACATTGATACGCAATGTTGATTTATCTCACCTGGAAAAGACTGTTAGTGTTACGTCAGCATATTCGAAAATTTCCATATAAGGTTACCAAATTCACTGAATATGTGTGGACACAAGCCGTATTCGGAAAAAAGAATTGCAGGTACAAAAATTTCCGGATACATGTGGACAGGGCCTTTGTATTGCTTCCCTATTAGCTCTAGACAATTATTAGTTTCAACATGTGTGATAGACTACTGTCCTGGCATGCGATATGTTCAGTTCCAGCTGCTGTCTGTGGCTCAAAATCTAGGATCAGGTTAGGTGTTAGGGGCGCAGAGCAGTTGTTTTTGTTGCACCCACCTTTGCTTTTTACCACCCACCCAACCGAACATGTTTGGAGTGGTACCATATTTTAGCTAGTGGCTTGTGTGTCTTGTCATTCGAGAAAATATCACTCAAAGAGTGGACTGATTGGTACCGATACGTTTCATTACAAAATAATAATCAGGATATGGCGGTTGGCTTGGCGCAGCTGCCAATGATGTGTAAGAATGGTACCTACAAAAAGAACTTAGGGGGCAGCCTTACATGAGACCGGGACGAACTCAGACCGGCATGGGTTTGTATTGGTCTTCATACATTTCTTCTTGTGCATTTACACGAGACAGCCTGACAATGAACTCAGACCAGTCTGACTTCGTCTTGGTTGCTGGACTGAGACAAGAAATTCTCGTACCAGTCTGAGTTCATACCAGCCTCATGTAAATGATAACAAATCTCAGATTCAGGTCGAGAAATTTCAAGCCTGCATGCTTTTGGGTCAGCCATATAATTATAATATTTATTAGACAAAACATATCATTTCGTCCCAAAATCAGGCACAAAGCATTTCGCCCCGGGTTTCATGTAAACGGCTGCAAAAATTTATACCGGTCTGAGTTCGTCACGGTCTATTGTAAACACCACCTTAGTTTTCTCAAACTATTACAATGGACTTCACTTGGTGACTAAATGATAAATGACCATGAAGACTGGCCCACACTTTCCATCCAGTCTTGACAGCAAAAACAGCAACCCTAAGGGTAGGTTACTTAAACAAAAGGGAGCTTAAGCACGCAAGGTTTTTCAGACACAAACAGCAACCGGAAGTGAACATTTGGCATGCCAGGACAGTAGTGTCTCCCAGATTTTTAAACTGATCCACTCTAACGGAGAGAAGATACCAGTAGCAACATAAATGTGGTTGCGTGAAGACAAGTTAAATGGGAAAACAGCTCACTTCAGGTTGCTGTCTGCATCTCAAAAATTTCGCATGCTTAAGCTCCCTAATGTCTCACTTGGACCACCACTTTTAAGAATCATGTTCCTTCCTGGAGGAAAGCTTTAACTAGATATATTTGTTTCTGCTGTGGATTTGCCCTTTGTCGACGCTGTTTTCCACAACAACAGCCCTTAAATGTTAGGATTCCCCCAAAAAAAAAGGATTTGGAAGGCAGTTTTATTAAAAGCCTGTATATATGCGTTGAGTTTGTTGGCTGTCTCCTCCGCTTCGAGAGGTTTTGTTTACATGATCTGCGAGGTGGCATTCAGGGGTTTCAAAAGGGCTTGTTTTGTGGCTTCTCACTTTCACTTGCCATTTATTCAGCTGATCTTTGCAGATCATCTATTTCTACCTTTTCAAGCGAATCTTTGCAGATTCTTACACCCTCCTCTCTTTCCCTCTAGGTATGCTGGTCCTTTGGTAAGTACATGTACATGGTCTGGTAATTGGTAATTGGTTTCCGCTGAATCCTTTCATTGTGATGGTGCCAGTTTGTGGCTGCTTTGAGAGGTGGTTCCCATACTGCAGTTGGCACCTTGCTATACTTAAGGCACCAGTTTCCAAGCTCATTTGTCTGTGATGAGTTTAATCATTACTATCATTATTATTACCACTTAAAATTCTCTTGTTACTGTTAATGTTATTTTCTTACCACTCGTGATTGTGTCCTTTGTCAGAAGACCAAACAAAAATGCAGCTCCACTCTGAATACACCGTGATCTGGCAGTCGATCGTACATGGAGATTAGCAGGAACAATCTTGTTGCCAATCAAACCAATGTAAGTTGTCCGCATGTGTTTGCCCAGTTCAAAATGCTGTAAGAAACCTTTCTGTGATAGCTGTCCTATCTCACATCTTTTTCCCAATGGGACTAGTAAATTGATAATTTTCCTACCACTTGCAAGATCACGCAATTTAAAATGACTGGCCACCTGTCTGAAATTGTCAAACAGTTGCTTATGTTCAGGATCTGTGGTGTCAAAAGTGCAATCAAAGTCATACTTTCTAGTATCCATGTTAGGTATATGAATCGCTTGGGATCTGTCACCGTGCCGAATCACCATTTGAACCATTTCTAACTGAAAATGTCTTTGATTTAACAGTTCTTCCACACTTAACGATCCTTCAGAGCCAGCCGTGCGCATTGGAAAATTGCAATAGTTTATGACATGTTGCTGCACAGAGTTTGGGATAACATAAGGAGTGGCACTCTCAGATTTGGATGCATTCCAAACTGCAAACACAATATGAGAACAATATATATTCAAACTAAAGGTAGTTGTTGCAGCAGTTACTGTACCTTTCATAAATATGTGGACTCTGAAGGCCAACTTTTAACTGACATTTTAGCTTTTACTGCTTCCAATCATGTTTGTAGTGACAGTAGAGCTCTCAAGTCTCACACACTGAGCGCGAGTCTCACACATTTCAATGCAATCTCACGCTCTCCATGACCATTTCTCACGCATTGGCACTTTTCTCGAAGGTGACTTCTACCTATTAAGCTTTCAGACGTACTCATGAATTGCGAATTCGTTCTTTCACTTGCACTGAACTTCGGGCAGTGTTCCATCTGCTCGTGTGCGACCAATTTTCTTGTTTCTTCAGGACTTTCACCCGTTAATATATGAATTATAGGCCGATATGTTAGCTATGGTTGACCATAATAACATGGACTCTTTTAGCAAGCAGCATGAAAGAAACAAAATGGTGGACTCAGCGGTGAATTTGCAGCGATCTGAGAAGTGCAAATTTCAAAAAAATTCTGGGAAAGCATGCCCCCAGAAGCCCCCTAGAATTGTTTTGCGCCTCCAGCAAGCATCTCAGACTTGGAAACTTTAAGACTTGAGAGCTCTATGACAGTTAGAAACTAGGTGGATTAAAATCAGCCTATCACAGCCAAAAAAGGGCTGTGAAAAGGTGGGTTCATCCATTGGAATCCACTTGATGATGAATGGAACACCAAACTGCAAAAATTACAAAGGCAACCCAGGTTTTTCCTGAGCCATCTTGCTTGGGAATATTTTGGTCAATAAACGCAATTACCAAGAATTAAAGAAACTTAACGCCCGAAACTTTTCGGGCGTTCTTCAGAGACCTGTCACTGGCAGTATTTACATGGAAATAAACAACTGAATTATCTTCTTGATAAGCTTAATGTATTTCATCCACACACCCACCCCAAATCCACACAAAAAGCGCCAACAATCCAAAGATGATGATTCTCCATAACTGGTCCAGCCTCTGAAACCGATATTTCCAGTAGAACATTCGTCTTCTCAGGCTAACAAAGAGTACAGGAATCATTTTTAGGGCGCCATCTTGATAAAACTAGTACTCAGTACTTTGCGGATTCAAAAATATCATAATACCCTTCATTTGTTTGTCCTCCAACAGCCAGTACGTGGTGTAAGCCCGCACAAAACGTCCGGAGCGCCTTCTTTCAGTTCTTTGGTACAATTGTCAACTTAACACTCTGCTAACTACGAAACTTCTGTAACCCTGTTCCCTCTGTGACTCTGTTACCTTTGTAACTCTGTGACCCTGTTACCTCTGTAACCCGTTACTTTTTGTAACTCTGTTATCTTTGTAACCCTCTTACTTTGTGACTGTTACCTTTGTAACTCTGTTACCTGACCCTGTTACTTTTGTAACCTCTGCAACTCTGTTACCTCTGTAACCCCGTTACCTCTGTAACCCCGTTACTTTTGTAACTCTGTCACCTTTGTAATCCTCTTACTTTGTAACTCTGTTACTTTGTTACCCCGTTACCTCTGTAACGCCCTTACTTTTGTAACTCTGTGACTCTGTTACCTCTGTAACTCCGTTACCTTTGTAACTCTGTTACCTTTGTAACTTCGTTACTTTGTTACCCCGTTACCTCTGTAACGCCTTTACTTTTGTAACTCTGTGACTCTGTTACCTCTGTAACTCCGTTACCTTTGTAACTCTGTTACCTTTGTAACTTCGTTACTTTGTTGTCCCGTTACCTCTGTAATCCCGTTACCTTTGTAACTCTGTGACTCTGTTACTTCTGTAACCCTGTTACCTCTGTAACTCCGTTACCTCTGTAACTCTAATGGGGTTACGGAGTTAATGGTAGGGAGCTTAAGCACGCGCGTTTTTGACACGCGGACGGCAACCGGAAGTGAGCTGTTTTCCCTTTTAACTTGTCTTCACACAACCACATTTATATCGCTAAGTGTCTTTTCACTATTAGAGACCCTAATTTTAAAAATCTGGAAGAGACTGCTATCCTGGCGTGCGAAATATTCACTTCCGTTTGCCGTCTGCGTCTCAAAAAAGCGCGTGCTTAAGCTCCCTGGTGTTACAGAAGTAATGGGGTTACAGAGGTAAAGGAGTAACAGAAGTAACGGGGTTACAGAGTTTCAGAGGTAATGTTGTTACAGAGGTAATAGTGTTACAGTGCAGGTGTGGACCCAGGGGAGGTGAAATGGGTGGATTTTCACCCCCCCCCCCCCCCTCCTTTTTCTGAGCCCCCCTTCTTTCTTTTTTTTCTTATCTCTCAAACACCTCAACCAGGCTTTGGTTCTATTACATTATTACAAAAATTCACCCCCCCCCCCCCCAATTTCAAAATCGTGGATCCGCGCCTGCAGTGGTAAAGGTGTTACAGAGGTAATGTGGTTACACAAGTAATAGCGTTACAGAGGTAATGGTATTACGGAGGTAATGGGGTTACAGAGGTAAAGGAGTAACTGAAGTAACGGGGTTACAGAGTTAGAGAGGTAACGGGGTAACAGAGTATGCAGAGTTACGGGGTGTCATAATATAGTTGGCCATCCCTTGAGACGTTTTCTGCGCGTGCAGAGCTATTGTTTTTGCTAATCAAACCTATTGTTTTGTGGCGTTCTTGTAACCGTCGTCGTTGTCCATTAGAAATCGTTCAGACGTGTCGTGTAAGCTTACACCACCTACCACCTGCATTGTCATTGTCTCTTGGGACCATTACAAGTCTCAAGAGGAACTGGAAACAATGCTTATACAAAATTTTGGAGGGCAAACAAACGGCTCTATAATCCTCAAGGAAATGAATTTTCTTTGCTCTAAAAGAGGGTGGGTTGACGGCAAAGGCCTCGAGCCCATATAGCCGTCCTTAATTAACAATTAGACCCGTAGCCCGCAAGGGCTACGGGTCAATAGCCCATGAGGCGAAGGCTATTGATCCGTGGCCCTTGAGGGCGAAGGGTCTAATTGTTTTAGTATCACCCAACTAGTCGGACAGAAAAGGCAATAATATAGTTAGCTAATGCAAGTTGAAGAAATATTTATTTGGAAATGAAACGAAAGAAAACGTCACGCTTTTCGCTACTCGAGGACTATTACTAATAGTCCTCTAGTAGCATAGCCAATCAAAATGCAGGATTGGCATTAGTTCACTAGTTGGGTGATACTAATGCATGGATAGTCCAATTTTTGGAACTCCAGTGAAACTTGGTGACGTAAAAAGCTGACTAACTGAATTTGACTTAGGACTGAGGTCGGGAATGCATCCAACCTCGTTTTTTGTGGGATAGTTCCTAACCCACTCCTCCCCAACCAATAGGGCCATTTCTGAGTCATGTCTGCCTCCTCATCAAAGCGAGTCTAAGTGCGAAGTTCTTCTTATGAACATATGTAAAGTCGAACTAATTACCATCACAAAAATTTCACAAGCTTATATAATACTAAAAACGAGACCGAAATACTGAATTTCATTTTTATCGGCTCACTCTTTGTCACATCATAAGTCCTCTTATGGAGCTATTTTGAATATTTCTCTCTTTTATATGAAGTTTAATATTTTATTTCCGTTTTTCCTGTTTACAATTTAAGTAATTAACATGTCACATTCTTTTTTCCTTCACAAGTATGTGGTTCTATTTTTAGTCAGTCCTTTGGGGCATAGTTTAAAGTTTAAAAGGGGAAACGTTTTAGAAACCGACTTTTTAGCTGCAATATTTGTTGTCTTTGAGATGAAATACAAATAATGACCAAGAGCTATAAAAGGATGGCAATTCAAGTAAACAAAAGTAGCATAACAGTTCATGAAAAGATACCAGAATTTCCCTGTTGAACTGTCTTGTTTAGTACTATCAGTTGAGACAGTCCTCAAAATTTTAAGACTTTCCAGATGAACTATGGAACTACATGACAATTTTCCATTATAACTGATGTTACATTTTGAAGTCATTGCTTTGTTACCTTTTAAAAAAATAAAATGTATAATTTCTGTCCCTATTGCTGCTGTTCTTTTTTACCTATGCATTTTTGGGAGGAAGATGAGGTTGGGGAATTTGCACTCTTTTGACCCAGGATGACTTCCCTGGGGCCGGGCATTTGAACAGAAAAACTGATCTGAGTTCAAATCCCCCGCCTATGCCCGGCCTCTTTTGACCCAGGATGACTTCCCTGGGGCCGGGCATTTGAACAGAAAAACTGATCTTAGTTCAAATCCCCCGCCTATGCCCGGCCTCCCCCCCCCAGCAGCTTACCATTGATAGGTGCATAACTCCAGTCCTGTTGGAAACAACCTTGCTTCCGGGAACTTCCACCTCTCGCCCAAAGGCGAAGGGAAAGGTTCTATGAAGGTCATGTTGGGAACATGAGCTTGCCACTAGCCTACGTCCTTCCCTCCTCCGTTTTTCTTTCGGGGGGAGGGTACGGCTACACGTAGGCTAGCTTGCCACGAGACAAAACGTTTCTGAAGTACAATAATTAACACTTTCTCGACTAACACAGACAAGATTTATTGAGTACAATATTCTCCCTCAGTAAGGAAGCTAAAGATTACATTGTGCATAATAATATTAAAGGAGACTATTGTGTGATTACATAGACAAGCCCCGTCAGATCGCTCACCAATTCGTTGTCAATTTGGGGCATAGTTTAAAGTTTAAAAGGGGAAACGTTGAAGGGAATATTAGTCATGCTTTTGCCATGTTTGATTATATGTTTAAGAAATCACTACATGAGCTAGTAATTTACCTCTAGCAGCTATAAGAATTGACAAGCAAATTCATGCATCACACTACATGCTACCAAATCTTAAGCGTATATATTCACAGCTATATAAATAAGGTAGATAAAGTCCAAAAATATGGAAAACAGAATGAAAAATTATATTTGTCACATTATAAAGGAAGGAAACAAAATTAAAACCTGCCCAAAACAAAATTAAAAATTTAATCACTTTATCACAAATTATGGCAGGTGTTTCATATACCGGATCTGAAATAACTAATGTCCATAAAACAAAAGAACAAAGCGAACATAGCACTACCTACTTAGCAAGGCCTAATAACAATTATTGTTCTTTTGTCCTCTTCCATTTTAGTCTGGTATATGAAAGTCTACTCCAAATTGCTCCTCAACTGCAAGGATTCATAGATGACCATAAAAAAAATTGGTTACTAAAAAATTACAAAATATTGGGTGATAAAATTAACAAAACTAATTGAAATTTACACAGAAATGTTTGATTAACTTAATTGTATGTAACAAAGTGACAAGTGGTTAGCATGTTAATTCATCGCTGCCAATTGTTGGATGACACAAACAACAGATCCCTCACTAGTTTCTTTTGTTCCGAAGTCATCTTCTGTTCATTTTGACATTGTTACTTGTGTCTCTAGAGGTAGATTGCGAATCATAAACAACATTCAGTCCTAAGAATTACTTTGTTGGCAATCAGTTCAGTTTTCAGAAACGCCCTATATCTATATCAAGTTGTAAGAGTCAATTTCTCACTGAGCACAGATTACCTTATGTATACAGGTAATAATTTTATGTAATAGTCTCTAAGAATAATAATCTACAATCAAAGTTATGTTATTCTTGTCACTACTCGCGTTCAAAGATTAAATAGTTATAGGTTACATTTCCTCGAAGTACAACCTTGATCAAAACAATTTGTAGAGAAATTAGAACATAAATGGCTCAATGTTACCACGGTTTGTAGCTAGTACATTTTTCCATTGATTTCCCTTTTTAAGAATCCAAGATTGTTATTTTCTCTGCATCCAAAACAAATAATTATGAACACATGATACCAGATAATTTTATCACTCTTAAGCCCCATGACTTCCCAACACACCTTTTCTAGAAAAATGCTACTCTACAAAAACCCAACAAAGAAATGCTACAAAAGGAAGAAACCACACGTTTAAAGGAGCATTGTGCTGACACACAGTACAATAAAGGAAAAAAATTGAATATGACACCAGCGACTCTATCTAAGATGAGATGACGCCGCAGGAGGTGTTAAGTCCTTAACCAGATTTCACTCGTCCATCTTAAAGAAAACAACTGATATGTTGTTGTCTGGCAACGAGCAGGTGGCTGTTTAGATATCAGAGTTATCCCACTCCAGCAGACCCTTAGTGGCTCCGCCCTCTTCATCTTCGGTCTCTGCATTGTCTGTGTTGGCACCATCTTCATTCAAGTCCAGTTCCTGGAATTTCTGCATGGGATTGAGTGTAATACGCACACCACTCAGACCAGTGTCATCCCAGTACATGTCCGCATTTTCATCTCCTGGAGGATTGACCTTAACAGTGGCTGGTCTCCTACAGAAAAAAAAAAACTTTATATGCTCAGGATTTTTAAGCACAGGAAACTGAAACTGGAGAACAGGTTGAGTGCATTACCATGCTAACAGGGATTGTGCTTAGGCCAAAGGATGATGACGAAAAAAGGTCTTCCATTGCCTTTTTTTTTTTTTAAGTGTTAAAATGGGTGTAGAATCAAGAACTTTAGTTTTCAGGTGTCCCCTAAACAAAGAACATCACTCATCTTGACATTCCAAGATATTTCTCTATGGATCAATCACTGGTCTGTGGAGGAAACTTGATCACATGACAGCAAAATGTTTTAGGATCAAATAGACCATATTCATAAATGTCCACCAAGAAATTACTCTTTTGTCTTTGAGCTAATCATCTTTTGAATTTGTTTGTGCTCACGAGGCTAGTGAGGATGATCAAAATAAAGAAAAAGGAATAATTACTTGGCCGCCTTTTTTATGAACACAGTCTATCTGTTACTAGTGAATAAGTTTAAAGCTGAAGGACTTGTGTCAAGCCCTGCAATCGTTTACAAGTCAGAGATTAATTTTCACTCACTGGCGGTACTTGTAGATGCCTATCACAACCAAGACAATAAAGACGGCCAGACTGCAAACTATGATCAAAGCCATGACACCACCACCCAAGCCTTCATCAGATGATGCAGAGTCAAAACCGCCCTCCATTGACACAAATCCAGGCAGTTGTTTCTCCTCTAAATTGCTCTTGACAGCATGAATGTTATACTTCTCAAGTTCTCTGTTTTTGTGGATGACACTGAGGCGACGCAGTTCCTTGTCACTCAAACATCTGCCATTAAGTGTGGACACTGAGACCTACACCACAACAAATGTAAAAATAAAATTACTTCAACTGTGACAAAGTCAATTCACTATCTGATTCTGTGGAAAAAACATTAACAGTCAGAACTTTCTTCATCAACTGCTCACACATTAGTAAAAGCAGTCTTTTTGCAAGAGTGGTCTTTACAATAATTATTACACTTGCACACTTGTGTCTTTGTCATTGTCGAAAATGAAAGAACACGGTCTGCCCTCTAACAGGACGTACATTTCTTCATGAAGATTGCTATGCATTCACCCATCAAGCTGGCACTTGTCTCCGGTTTCTGTAGCATGAAGGGACTAGGAGTATTTTCTACTCCTCCCTGGATGGGATGCTAGTCCATCACAGGGTTACCCCCAGCATTTAATTTGCCGGGACCCATTTATACACCTGGGTGGACAGAGGCACCGTGAAAGCACCGTGAAAGCAACGTGTCTTGCCCAAGAACACAACACAAGGTCCCCGGCCAGGACCCAAACCCGGACTACTCGATCCGGAGTCGAGCGCACTAACCATGAGGCCACCGCACCTCCCACGTACCTAATAGTAGTAATAATAATAATAATAATAATAATAATAATAATAATAATAATAATAATAATAATAATAATAATAATAATGATGCTGATGATAATACAAATGCTTTTTACAATGCATGGAAGTCTCAATGCTTTTACAATCATGTACCTAACTAAAGCATGAATCTAATTATAAATATTAAAAGGAAAAGTTTTCAATCTTAATTTAAATAAAACAGTCAACAGTAAAACAATGCTTGATTGAAATAAGTAGGTCATTCCAAAGCTTTGGAGCAATGACCCAGGAAGATCTGTCGCCACAGATAGCCGTTTTAGCCCTTGGGAAAGACAACAGGTTAAACCTGTTTGACCTTAGTAGACGCTGAGTTGTGTAGTTAACTAGAAGCTCGACATTTAAATAGGCTGAAGCAGAGCCATGAAGGATTTTTTCGTGACTGGGAGAATTTGAAAAATAATTCCTTCTTTCACTGGGAGTTAATGTAAATTCTTCACAATTGGAGTGATCTGAGTTACACACGCAAATTCTTGAAAATTTATAATTATTCCAAGAGTGTTTCAATATTATATGCACCATTGAAGGGAACACCTTTAACCAACACTTACTGCAAATTTGTGATCCATCGCATAAGCTGGGTTCTGGTGTGAATACACTGTTTCTCTCAGTACATTCTCATATTCAGAGAAGTGGGCAACACCTCGAATGACCAACTCCTTGTTAGTGTAACTCACACTCAATCCCTTCTGCTTCTTCAAACCCAAGATACCCTGGGGGAAAATGAAGCTCTCGCCCTTCTTGAATGGAGGGTCAACTGTCACCACTGCCCTGTCCAAATACCGCACTTTGTCGACTGGTGTTCCATCGTCAATCTCACGGCCATCATATGTTTCATCGTCAATCTCACAGCCATCATATTCAATTTCGAGGGTGTCAAAGATCTGTAGGCCTGTTTCCTTCAAAAGGTTCCTTTTCTCCCAGCTCAAATCAATATCTGAATCCAGGCCTTTCACCACAATCACTGGACGAGTGTTTCCAGCCACATTGATGGCAACTCTGATATCTGCAAGTTTTTCCTGGTTAATCTTGGTAGAGATCTTCAAAGTGCGCTTTCCTGGTGTAGGCACTAGCCGCTCATTAACATAGACAACATTGTTCAGCACCTTAACAAAGTCCTCTGGTGTTCCTTCGCCAGAGATTTCTATCTGTCCAAAATCAATCGTCTTAGCGAAGAAATTCTCTGGCAGTGGGCCTTCGACATTTACATGTTCCCTACACCTGGTTACACACTGCAAAACCTGTAAAAAGGACCAAAAAACATGTTGTCATAACATCAATGTTAACCCTGGTAAATGAAGTGAGGTTTTTTCCTCTCAGTGTTGACCTGCAGATACTCAGAAAAAAATCCAAGAGCTCCTTCGCAGAAGTCAAACTTTCCACCTTCTTATTACTGCAGTAGTTCAGATGCTTGCACTGAGTTATAGAGGTCTTTTGGGAGCAAGTTGATTTTAATGAGGTTAAATGCAATTTAACAGAGTTAACAACTTGGAGGGGCTGCAGTTAGTTGTTGTCAGCGGTTTTGTTACATTTGCGCATGTGTCAGATTCCTTGTGCTTTGGGTTGTAGAGCTCATTTTGTGTGGAGCATTTAGCAGTTTTTCCTCCCTCCCCCCGTACTTTCCCCTTTTTATCAGTGTGACGGGTGCCTATCTTCTCTGCTGCATGGAGGCTCATGGCTAGATGGTCAGGTTTTGCCTGCCACGGGTACAGTCTCCATCTTGGAGGTGGCTGCCAATAGTGGAAGCTCCAGGATGTCTCACGCACCCAACCTCCACTTAGCGACGCAGTTGTTAACTCTGTCGAACACCAGACAATTTTTACTTAGTAATGGAGGCTGCTTGTTAATGAAACAAATTTATAGCATCCTACCTGTCCATTCAAAACACTGTTAGGCTTGATCACAAGTCCAGACAGATATCCAGAAAACTTTTCACTGTAAACTTTTTCCTTTGCCAGATAACGGGCACCAACTGTCAACATGTTCTTCATGGTTGACTTGTGCAGAGTCCAATCAGGAATGGAAATGACTGGTTGCTGATGTACTCCGTCGATATACAGTTTGGCAGAGCAGCCGTCCACGATGACAGCAATATGATGCCACATAAAATCAAAGATCTCTGGCTTGTACTGGAATTCTGCATTGCAGTAGAGATCGCGGCTGGCATGGATTGCTTCACGCCTGTGCACAAACAAAAGCTTGGCCCCAGAAGTTGATAGAGAGAAGTGTACACGGTCAAGGCGTTCTTTGTCTGTGTTGGCGATGATAGTTTGCTGACCCTTGGCCTTGTTCATCTTGATCCATGTGCTGATGGTGAATTTGTCACCAATATCATCAGGCACCACATTCTCAGGAATTTCAACATACGTTTTGCCATCAAAGTAGAAGCCATCTTTTTCTGAAAACCAACAAGAAGTTCATAAGTACTGCAGGTTTCTGCATAATTTATATTATACTGTGGTACTCTGGGAGTGCTGTGCACTTGAGTCATCACCACACACCCCAGCTCGTGTTTTGCTTGAAGTGCCTTTGCACCGCTCTCTCCTCTTTCCCAACCCCAACCCCCAAGGTTCCTTGGGGGTCATGTATACGGGTGTACTATCTTTCCTCTATATTAAAGTGGTACTATGATCAAAAAATCACTTCCCTTTTTTCTTCAGATTTTGAAAGTGTGTTTGTATAACTCCTGAATGGCAAAATTCCGAGCCCTGCAGAGTGGTATTGGCTATTGCAAACATAAGCAAGGAGAAAAATTAGGCCCCTTCGAGACATCCAGTGGTTTGAAAAAGCCTGATTAACCCATTGGCTCCCCTCCTCCATTGACCTCCTCTCTAACGCCAGATGATTTAATTTGTCAACTATGCCTAGAACCACTAACAATCATAGCCACTTTCCGTTCCTCAAATTTCAAATTGTGTGTAAGCCTAACACCATAAACACAAAAGCTTCAAGTAAAAGTTTTGGAAACTTGAATACATGTAGTTACCCATGGCCTCAGAGAGCTGGATCAAGGAGAAAATGACGTCAAAGCCTCGCTTAATAGAGAATGCAGCATGTGTGAATCCAGCTTTTTTACTATGCGAGATGCAAGTGTAATACTCTGAAAGCTGGGAACTCTAGTGCTGCATGCTAAATCAGTCCTGTACACACAAAACACATTCTTAAATTGAGACACTTTTTCCTTGACTCAGATCTTTCAAGATTTTAAGGTTCAAAATACTCGACCAGAAAATAAACCTTAAGCTCAAAATGATGGATTGTCTACTCCAGTGATCCATCTACCTGCATGTCCTGCATCTCAGACTAGTACATTTCCTAACATTCTCGATGCGTCACTTCAGACGCATAGATTCGCTTTTCTCTATTATCTTCATGACTGGATGACTTTTCTCCCTCACAAAATCAAAAAACGTCAAAATGTTTCACAAAGTATTAAAGCAGCGCGCAATTGCAGCACATTCCGCCTTTATAGTCTTTGTCAATGGTCAGTGGTATTTAGAGTAATTTTTTCATAATTATAATGGTAATTAAATGTTGTACCACAATACACACATCCTCTTTGTTTTCGGAAGCCACACATGTTAGGTCTGTACTGTCCGTACATCATTAAAATTTGATAACGCCACCAAAAAATATATATATCTTAAAACCCTGGAGGATCTAATAGTTGTGGGACTCTAAGATTTTAGGATGTGCGAGTCCCAGGCATCACTAGTGTAGTCTAGATGGATCACAGCTACTCAAAAGAAGGTTTCATGTTTTGCCAGGCAAGTGATAAGCTCTGCTCTGCTTGGCAAAAGCTCTACTTATTACAAACCTCCTTTATGCTTCTTTCCCTTCATTACCAACTTCTTAGTCCATTCCCTCCCAGTTCCAGGTTCAGGCAGCAAATTGATAAAGTCATCAGCTCCGCAGATTGTGTAGGAATCTGAAGCCTCAAAGGTCTCCCTGTCACAACCCATTCCTGCATTTGTCTCCAGTGTAACGTTGGCAGAGAAATGAGCATTTCTTTGCTTTGCGGCGCACTCATTCAGCGTGGTATTAGGAGTAACATACACTTTCCCAGTGCATTGCTGAAGCACAAGTTCCTGGTTGGTAGGTTCAATAAATTCTGAAAAATAAAATTGTGACATCCTTTAAACCATGACATGCCTCAACATTTCTCCAGACAAGAATCTAGATGTTTGAAGGGTTTCCTCTGCTTCCCACTGGATATTTATTGAAAATCTCAGTCTTAATAATACATTGTACTTGTTTTTCAAATTTCAACCCATAAGCATCCGCTCATCCAGAGAACCAAATGACAAGAACTACTGTAGGTGCATCATTGCAGCTCAAGGAATCCAACCCAAATAAGGTTGAAATGGTTCGCCAAAGACCCATTTTAATTAGTGCAACAGAGCCACTAGTTGAAGACAGCACCAGTCAAGAATAAGTTGACAGAGTAGTATTGAGTTACAACATTACTAGCCTTGCATTATTTTGTTAATTCATTTAAATGAAACTACAATAATTTATGATTTTCATAATTCTGCAGAATCTCACCTAGGCGTCAAACTGTGTTTTGGCTTCCATCAATCAAATTTCCAAACATAGCTGGGGAGGTCGACTCCGCCTCCAGGAAGTGAATTTGTTCACAGCTCTAATACTGTTATGATATGATTT
>OX421446.1:56891551-56904051 GCA_949126865.1 Montipora capitata
GCGTCATATGGTCAGCCATATTGAATTAGAAAACTAGTTCACATCCCCCCTCATACGAGATCACTGCGTGTGCTCCAAACAGGCGTGGTGTCGCAGCGACAGCATGTAGTACACATAGAGCAACTTGTCGCAGAGAGATGTCGCTGCGACTTGTCGCCCAGTGTGTCCCGGCCTTTAGAGTAAAATCATCTGGCATTTAGAGTAAAATCTGTTACAATCGATCTCAGACGTTTGTGTTTAGCCCACTTCACGAACCATTGATTTCAGTCTGCGGTTAAAAAATTCTGATCATGTGATAACATTTTTTGTGGCTGATACTGATCTTATGACACTATTTTCTGTTGCTCTCCCCAAAGAGAAAAACACGAAATGATGTTGGCGGCGAGTAAAACCGGCCGAAGCTCTTTCACGTAACCCAGGAAAAGCCTTGTCCGAGGAAATAAGAAGCAGGTGGAAACTTTTCTTCAGGTTTTTTTCTTTTCAAAAGGGAAGCAGAAGACACAAAAGTTATAAGTTTAGATGAGAATAATGTATCTATTTGCGGATCATACCTGAATGATGTTCTCATAAGCCCTCCCACGGAAAATTGTTGCTTGGTAGCTGTCTTGCAAAAACTGTGGCGCAAATTCATTTACATCCTCAACTTCGCATTCCAAGCTCACTGGATATGACCTCCGAGGTGGTCGTCCATTATCAGATGCAATGACATCAAAGAAGTAATCAGTGACTTCTTCGGCATCTATATCTTCAGTGGCTCTACCCTGGACCGTTCCATCATCAGCCACAGTGAAGACAAAAGGTAAGCCACCCTCGACGATAGTGACATTCTTCACTTTGCCTGCATCTCCATGGTCGGCGTCAGTGACTTTCAATGGTGGACTGATCCGCAGCTCACGGCTGTTCTCAACTATGCTACAATAATATTCCTCAAACTCAAACTGTGGGGCATGCTTGTTCTTGTTGAGGATTTCAAATAGTACCGTGGTGGTAGCAACACATTTACCATTTCCACTTGTGGCTTTCACATGGAGAAGGTAGACATCTGTTTTGTCTGTGTTAAGTGGCTTGACAAGAATTATGTGACCCTTCTCGTCAATTGTGAAAGGGGTATCTTGCTCATGGATGGTGTACTGCACTGGTTTATTGTGACAACCAACAGCTCTTATGTGCATCACAGTCTTATTGACTGCATGATATTCTGTTATTGCACGGGCATATTCTTCTTGAATAAAACTAAAACCTGAGAGAAAAACAGATTATTATACATTGGTGTCACCAGCTCGATTTTGATTGGCTATAAGCACGCAGCTAATTCTTGCTTGCTCTGTTTCTCTTACGTCATACCTACAAACAATAGATTTTATATATGTAGAATTGATGTTATACCTACAGACAATAGTTCTATGCATGCAGAAGTGACGTCACCTAACACACTAACCAGCAGTTTGATCAGTTTTGTCATGGCGGAGCTCAGCTCAGGAATATGCATAATAAAACAATTATTGAATTCGGTTTTTGCATGTTAGCGATAATTATCAAGGCCTCAGTTTGTGTTATCCGCCTCAGCCTTCGGCTTTGGCAAATAACACAAACTTTGGCCTTGATAATTATCGCTAACACGCTCAACCTCATCCAATAATTGTTAATTAATAGTCACGGTTTCAATAAAATTTGTTTTGAAAAGAATCACCCACTGTATCAACATGGGGTACAATGGCTACAGTCATCTCATAATAACAAGCACGTGTGAAATAAATATAATTTATTATATGACTAGCTCTGTGAGCGGGCAAGATGAACCAAATCGCGCCCTCTGATTGGCTACCCGAGCGGGCAAGATGGAGCGATACTGCCCGCTCGGGATTTCTCGCTTGGTCCCGCAAGATCAAAGATCATTTTTTGGTGTTATAAGTCATATAATAAATCCTTTATTGACCAAGATTGTTCGGTCAAGATGACTGGATATTGGCCTCGTTCTTTTTTTGCGTGTTTATGGACCTCGACTTCGTCTCGGTCCATAAACACGCAAAAAAAGAACTTGGCCAATATCCAGTCATCTTGACCTCACGCTTGGTCAATAACCCATACTTATTTGTTAAAAATTATAAAAACGTTCACTGGCTATATACAGTTAAAAACTTTCAAGCTTTCGGCTGTCAGGCTACAGCCTTCAATGAAAAAAAATGTTTTTTCCATTGAAGGCTATAGCCTGACAGCCGAAAGCTCGAAAGTTTTTAACTGTATATAGCCAGTGAACGTCTTTATAATTTTTATCATGTTTTACCCTGGCTACGGTTCCTCTATCTTTAAAAGATAATTTATTTGTTTCATCAAAACGCCCACAAATTATGGATAAATCTTCCACACTTCATTTTGTAAAAAAAAAATTGATCACATACTATGATGGCTAAGCCAATCAAAACTCTAGAACTGCATTATCCAATGATCTACATGTAGTTGTTATTAATTGCAATTGACAATAGGAGAATGCAATTTGTCATCTTGGGTACCCTCTGCATAGGATGAGTTTTGGCAAATTTTTGTTCATCTGCTTTTTCAGCCACATCTTGAATTACATCATACATGCATTGATACGTGACTCAATATAGTGTTATTGTTTAAATACATGTAGGCTTCAAATGTCAGATACTGTACATCATGGAATATTTAATTCAACTCAGAATGAATGGCCAAAGAAAGGGTAAGCATTTCTGTGTTGAAAGTTGAGTATACAGATGGCTCAAATGGTTCGTGACTGTAAATTTAATGTTGCTATTATTATTATTATTATTATTATTATTATTATTATTATAAATACACAGGTGATTATACAAAGTTGCGCACTCTCATTGGCTCGCTATCTCGGATTATCAGCCGATAATCACCTCGACGGACAAAATGGCTGCCAGTAGTCGTTTTGCCACTGTAAGTGAAGATGATTTCGTGTTGAAATGTTTTTTTCCCTCTTTTTTGAAATAATCACCTGTGTATCTATACTAAAACAATTATTCGCCTCAGGCTCAGTGATTATCGGTGAATATTCACCTTGACTTCGTCTCGGTGAATATTCACCGATAATCACTGAGCCTGAGGCGAATAATTGTTAATGATTATTATTATTATTATTATTATTAGTATTAATATTACTATATTATAAACTGGAGTTTTCTGCAATGGCACGAGGATGTATGATGTAAACAAAAGAAACCAGCCAAAAGTCTGTGCAAATGTCAAATTCCACCGGAAGAAAACAAAACCTTCGTTCCAAGTACGTTCAGTAATATTGAAGGTCATACTTTTTGTATTGCGTATTTCCCGGTTAAAGGGACGTACATTTTGAGAAAATGTTAAATCAAGCAAATAAACTTTCCCTGACAAAGAAGTTGAGCGGAATGAATTGAATAGAATACTGATTAAAAATTCAAACCACTTCCTTAGAAGGGAAATTCCGCCTAAATATAGCCAAAGTATCATGTTTCCAAATACGCAAGTTTCCTCATCTAGAACCAAGTCAAGATTTGCCCCCGTAAGGAAAGGAACAAAAGAGATAGTCATTTTCTAGAGCTTACAAATTCGATATTCCGCAGAAAGATGAAAATACGGCAAGTAAACATCGAAATGATGTCAAAGCGGCCTTGGGAGATTTTCAGTAACTCAACTCGGATCCTTAAATTCCAAAGCAAAATAATCGTCAACTAAGAACTTGACAACTTGACGCAGTCAAAAATAGCAAAAGACTGCACAGAATTTAGGCAAAACACGATTGATTTTCTATTATGGAAATGCTTTCTTCATACAAAACCACAGTAATTAATTTAACTGTTGTGCTCGCAAATTGCGCAGAAAGTTTTTTAACTGTCAACCGATGGAGCTTAGCTTTCAATGTCTACATTTCTCAAGCAGATAACAGAAAACGCAGCCTAAAACACGAGTTTCGGTCACCACAAATGAAATTTGCAAGAGCCGGAGAGCACTGTTCTAGAAGCAAAACTGTGGAATCGAACGAAGAAGCCGAAGAACACGCCGTGTATGGCTGACTAAAAAAAGTTTATGGTTCCATAAGATCGAATTTCAGATTCTTAGCTGCGAAACAAAAACGCCTGTGACAACGGTCAATAAAATTGCTGCGGAGAAGCAAAAGTTTGAGCATATTGTGGTTCTTGTAATTTACATACATGAAAGGATGGCGCAGCTAGAAAGCCGCGAAGCTTACTTAAGAAAATCTGTCGGCACTTCTAGAAAGCCAATCGAGAAGAAAAGTTGTGATGACCAGCTTTCACAAGATTTAATAGTTGGAACCGACGGAGGAACAAGAGGAATGTGCAATATCGCACAACTGCGGCGCTTGTCAAGCTGAAGCGAGAATAACTTTCGCGAGATGTCAATCGATTCCCCGTTGCCATTCTTCCGAACGAAAAAATTAACTGTACCGACCAGTAACTCTTCGTTAGCTTCAAAACCTACTCAGCTGTTACTCTGAGTAAACAAAAATTAAAATAGTGCGATTTTTTGCGGAGACAGAGACATTCAAGAAAGAAAAGCCCACATTTGCCCAAAACGCAATAAACATCCCAAAATCCGTGCTTGCATCTGCAGTCGATAAACACAACAACTGTCGCACCACTTACCGTCATCCTCTAATTCCAGACCGGAGCAAAATGCTGCCAGAACATGGAGAAAGCATACAAGAGTCGTTCTAAACGACATCAGTAACATTTTTTGAAATCGGAGAAGAACAACCCGTGAAAATTTTCGTCTCTTATGTGTAACCCAATACCGTTCGAGTTCTTTTCGCCTCACGCTAAGGAACTCCTGACGTCATTGCTCACGTGGTCAGAAAACAAAGGGGGATTTTGCTGACTGATTTACAAGTAAAAAACCACAAAAATTAGATTTGCATGTATATATATTCCCAACGGTGATTCCTTTTTTCAAAGCAATAGCAACTTTACATTTCTCATCTTGCCACCTGTAAAGGTGTCTTGGTATATCGACTTGTGAACGCCAACGACTTCAGGTGGATGTCTCTCAAGTTGAAGGGCCACACCACACCCGACCACAAGCTTTTTCCTTCCGGGGCTCTGCCGTCAAGCCCACCAAAAAGCATTTGGAAAACCGGGGGCGGGCAGATAAACGTAAGCCCCCCCTTGACCCCTGTTGAAAACAGACACTGATCGATTGATGTAAGAGAGTTTTTAAAACAAGGAACCGTGTAATGGACAATGTATCGAGGGCCAACAAGCCCGAAACTGCTGTCTGCGTCTACTTTCTACTTTGAGCGCTGATCATGCTAGGTTTGGCCGACCGTAGTTCCATTTTGAAGAGAATGCCTTCGCGAACGTTGTTTGATCTGTCCTAGCAGTGGTGTGCGTTTCTGCTTATCACAGTTTGTGTTGATCCAACGTAATGCATTGATCGCTACACAGTATTGCAGTCTCAGTTAGTGTTAGTGTATGTTACAATAACTGCGTATGTTACAATTACTGGGCAATTTGTGGTGACTTCTACGCCCGAAACATCACAAAACAAATTTGTGTGTATACTTTGACACAGACATTTCTCTCAATTCCAATTTTCTCGGCAATCGTTGCTCGCAAGACCCCTAGGGATACAAGGGACCACGCTGCCTAGACCTAGAAAAAAGTTTTACTTTTCTGAATGCCTCTTCCAAGGCTGCAATAACATTTCGTGGTACCAAGAGCTCATCGAGCGGAGCCTTAGGCTTGCCATACGTCGACCTCACGAGAATATCAGGGTAAACGTTTTGGCGCGCGGGACAAAGGACGACCTCTCGCGACTTCGTCGCTCGCTTATCTGCTTCGCGCTAACCCTTTCCCGAGTAAATTTCTTTTTAGGAACAGGTTTTTCCCGCGGGATGTATCACAATTCCCTTGACGCTGAGATAGCTCTGTTTTGATTGGCTTTTACAACAGTGAACGTGCTGAATCTCCCAAGGAAGATCGACGTTTATTATAAATAAGGCCAAGTCCTTGGCCAAGTATGGTGTCCCAACGTTTCGTGGCATCAGCTGATTGCACTGTTGCATTAATCTAACGTAATTATCGAGAGCGGTTCGTTCAGTCGTTGCCCAGTTTAACACGTGTCCGTGGGCTCCTTCGCGTGTCGAGAAACTGGTTTCGCAACGTGAAAACTTTTGTCTGCCGCGAAAAACTTGTGAGGTGAGTTGGGAGAGAAAGAGATTGCAATTTTCATAGCTGGCAAGAAATTATCAGGAAATGAACGATGGCCTGGAAAAAAAATCTAGTAGTGATTGTTTTACAATCCATCACAAATTTTTTTACAATGATATATATTTTTTGTTGACTCCTCCAAACCTGCCGAGCCAAGGATTAGCACTTTCAATCTAACAGATCGAATTCTTTCATCAACCAATGAAAATTTCCTTTCAAATTTCATGTTTTTTATTTATTGTCAAGTTTTTATTTACACTGGACCTACAGTTCGTGCTTGAAAAGAGTTTACAACGATTAATTTGAGTCTATAAGATTTCGCACTTTGAACAACTATGCAAAGTGTTTTATGTTCTGTTTGAGACGATTCTCTTGTTAGCGCGAGACAACCAGTCTGTCACCAGATTTTAAATTAAGCCAGGAGGCTCCTGATTAATAAGCATATTTAATTTTAATGTACAATCTCTTTTCTTTCTAACAACCTTTTTTATAAGAAACTTCAGACTGAGATTAAGCCGGTTAAATTTTGGAATTTTTAAGAACATACTAAGAACATACCCAGGCTGACAGTCAGTTAAAAACGCTTTATTTTGCTCATGCGTTTTTTCGTTTTTGTATGGTAGTATAAATAAAGGTAAAAGAAATGTAAAACCGCAGTCTAACATGACAATTAACTCAACTACTTAGGAATTATTTGTTAACATTAACAATGCGGTTTTCTTATTGCACGACACACTGAACAACAACTCAGCATGCAGTCGAAGTTAGCATACCACACAACTTTAAGAACAGGTTAGAGCGCTCTAAGAACTGACGTTTTCAGGATTGAATCGCCAAAAAAATAAGAACTTTCAGTCTCAGCGCCAAATTGATTAGACGTTCTTATAAAAAACAATGGCATCTCCGATCAAGCCCTTTCATTCAACTTAAATATGCACGATAATCTCGCGTTTTGTCGCCACCTTAACCAGATTAAGTTCTTTACAAAGAAGAGTGGTCAAGAGTCTGAAAAGTTTCTGTGGCAGTACACGAATTGGGAGAGAAGACATGGTCAGTACTCGTTCGACCTCCGCGTCGAGTTTTCGTTTTGCCCTGTTTTTCTTTTGGAAGGAAGACTGGTATTAACAGAAGACGAAGTGTTGAACGGAGATGTACTTCTTTTCGGCATCAATAAAATGACAACCGGAAACATGACTGCATTTGGAGGCTTATAAAGGGAGTCTTTTATTGTTTAATTAACACTTTATTGACCTTGCTGATAAGCCAAATCCTTAATGCTTGTAATACCGTTCAATCCGTATTTCAATAAAGGAAAGTAACAGTGTTCAGCAAACAATAGGTCTTTCGGCACTGTTTTTATAAATTAAGGGCGGGGCTAATGGCCCCATCAGCGTAAAAGAAAGAAATTAAGATAAATGCGTTTTGCACGTAATTCACTTGACTCATTTTCTATCGTTCCATTTGTCTGATTTGTTTGAAAATAAGCATTTCTTTTAGAGTTACCGTGCTGTTGTCCTCAGAAACTCGTTCGAGAAAAACACTTGAATTCAACTGTTAACAGTTTGAATTCACTGTGCTACGAGTTTGAGCTGATCTTTCACTGAGATATCTACGGTGGCCCACAACTGTCACGGCAAAACGAAAAACTTCAAGGCAAAAGCAAATACTTCACGGCAAAAGCAAAAACCTCACGGCAAAACCAATTACTTCACGGCAAACACAAAAGCCTCACTATCGACCACTTTCATAAATGGCAACCAACTTTACATTCTTTTGTATTTATGTTAATTAGACCTAATGCCCTCGTTTTGAAACAAATAGTCTTTTTCTTTAAGTGTAAAAATGGCTTCCTTGCTATTGATTTATGCAAATACGTTACATTTGCTACTGGTTCTACAAGGCGTGGCTCCTCTGGTTTAAATTTAAAGTATAACTGCATTCCAAGAACGTCTACTTTTAGAGATACTTATTTCATTCGTATAGTCAATACTTGGAATGCTTTACCCAATAATATCAAGGGCATCACCATTCTTAGTACTTTTAAAAGTAAGCTAAAGGCTTTCTTTTTAGAGAGGTCAAGGTTAGTCTTTGATCAGGATAACATAAGATCTTATAAGATTGCATGCCCAAAATGTCGTAGTATAAGAATTTTAACTGTGTGCTCGTGTTAATTGACGTTTTTCACTCTACTCAACTGTAACAATTTTTTTTAATGGCTTATGGGGTTGGTTAGGGACGTATTTTTCACTGGGGGTGGGTTGGGTGGCTTAACCTTGTAGGGGACTTCGTGTCCTTTTGTTCTGTCCACCTAGTATTGCAAATTGCATACTGAATCTGTAAATAAATAAATAAATAAATAAATAAAATATTCTTTTGAAATTTGCTCGTCGTAGCGAGGCTAGAAAGGCTTATTAGCATTTAAACACAAGAGTAATTTATTTGGCCGCCATTATGAAAGAGGTCTATAAGGTCCCGTGAAATTTTTGTGCTGAAAGCAAACCACTGGTCTAGAAATGTTCATTTGGACCTAGTGAACATGAAAAGTTTTGGTGGCAACTTTGCAACTTGCTGAGACTTGATTTTTGGGGACTCAAAATTCCAACGTTTGGAGGCCCGCATGGAAACGAGGCTGGAGTAGAAACTGCTTTTATACCTGATGTAAGTATACACAGTTGCTTACCAAACTTTCCCACATTATATAATTCGCTGCTCTTGATTGATTTTTTGTTTAATTGGTGGGCGCATGACCTTGTAGCCTGGAAACGAGGCTGAATTGTAAAAATCCTTGTAATTTCCATATTCATGATAAACTGTTGATTTACAAAACGAGACCACTTTATGACGATAAATACGCCTGGCTGATTTAAGTGGGTTTTAATCAAGACCCGATAAACATGGAAACGAGGCAGAGAGAGAGAACTTCTCGAAGTCACGTAAATTTCGCGAATAAACTAGAGCAAATCCTTGCTTGCTGCAACATTAGACATCAAACCCAGCGGCAAACACGCGTGATAGACACGCCAAAGTTATTTTACGAGTGATAACGTGTACAATTGTTGAATAAATATACGAAATGTTAACAGTGATCTACTCAGCACTATTTACAGTTCGAATCTTTACTCTAACTCTGACAAATTGCTGCTCTCATCCTCATCACTTGCGTCCTCGTCACTCAGAGGAAGGTCGTCGTTTTGCTGGTTCTCGCAGTCACTCTACACGAGTCTGTACAGCCCAGCTCTGCGGCACTGACATCGATTGGAGGAGCATCGCTCCTTTGAGCACTTGCACTTAACAAGTTGTATTATATCCTCGAGAGCTTGGTGCTAGAGTTGTCATTACAGGTACCCACTCCTCGTCCTCAATTGCCCATCCATAATCCCTCGGTGACAGCAGCACGGGATTTGGCACAGCATCCTTGTTTCAAACCATCAACTGAAAATGAGCACGCAGTATAGCTTGGTGCAGTGCAGCTTGCGTTTGTGGCAATTTGTAAGACTCTCCCTGCTTCTTTCTATACGGGAACCACCTGACCTCTTTGACAGTTGTTATGTCTGTCTTCGGTAGGTACAGTTGCCAGACAAACCTTTTAATTGCATCTTTGAGGCATCGGGCTGTTCCTCTCGATCGATCGAGATTATTAAGGGCACTCAGGATCGAATCGTCGGGTTCGTGAAACAACAACAACTCACCCTTCCCTTCCCTGAAAAGCTACCAGTAGTATCAGCTCCAGTGATGGCGTGAAATGCAGGAAGCGCGGCTATCTTAGCAGGACCAAGGGCTTCCACGATTGGCTGTAACTTAATGAATCAACGATTTGTGCCCTTTCCAGTGACAAATGAGGTATTTGGACACATCTCTGAATACCGTCTGATTGCTAGTACAAGGACGTCGGTCTCTGGTGAGTGAATGGATAATTTCGTGGCACCATCATTAGTGGCATCGAAGGTATGCAGTATCATCTTCGTATCGGCCTCTTCATGGTTACTTTGGCTTGTCTAATGACTGGACTTCAGCCATTGCATCAACTATGGCGACCTTGACTTGCATATCGGCATTCTCGATACTGGTTACAGATGTATCCCCCACTGTTGAGCTTCTCCGAAATGTGCACAAGAGCACTCTTGCATGAGCAGTGCAGCATGGTACCGTCGGGAGCAAACAGGGACGTTGGGACTATCGACAACTCATAAAGGCCGACTGCTTCCTTGATGTCTTACAAACCATCATGAGACGAGCGAAAAGAGACCTATCTTCCTAGAGCTCCACGACCTTGTCTGCTGCTTTCACCTTTACTACCTTGCTACTGCGTTTCGATCCAAGTTTGGAGCTTACACTTCTTCATGGTCGACCAAAGGTTCACCTTCCCTGATTTGATCCGTTCATCTACAAACGTTTGGAACAGTCTTCTGCCTGTTTGACTCTGTTGGCATAAGTCATTCTTGATTTTCTCAGGCATGACTACTTTGGTGACCAGATTATAGAGTTCAGTGCTTGAATAGAGGCTGAATCTTCGCTTACTGAGAAAGGAGTGTAAAGCTCTTAATTGTTGCCATCAGCTGATGTAAACCTTTCTTCTCGAAGTCTGGCACAGCCAAACAAGTTAAGGCCACTTTTAATGTGATATAATAAAAAGTCTTGATATTTCCCTCAGAGATAACCTTGGAAATTTTCATTTCCCTGTGATCTGACAGAGTCCGCTTATCATTTAAAAAAAAAGTTTTCTAAAACAAGGTTTGACGGGAAAACGCATCTCATTGCCTCCCCTCCCTCCCTCTTATCATCTCTTCCACTTAAAAAAATACATGCGTTGCTCTCACATTGGAAAGATAAATTCTTGGAGCAATAATACTGTTAGTTTAACTCATTCTCTTTTTTCTGTTTGATTCCTACAGCAATAATGTAGCCTTTATGAATAAAATATTTCTGTCTCATTTACACAACATTAATGCAGCTCATGTATATTTCTCGTTTTGACAGCCTTGTTTCCATGTTTATCGGGTCACGTGACAATTATTTTGATTAATCAGCACTTAAAAGGAGGCAGTATGGCCAAGTAGTTAGGGCGCTTGCCTTGAGATCCGGAGATCCCGGGTTCAAAACCCGCTTTCACCACTCGTTGAATTTGTTCCGGGTAGTCCCTGGTTCAACTTCCCAGCTGCACTTGTAAATAGCCAACTGGTTTGCCTCCGGCCAATTGGGATTCTTGACAGTTGTTGTAGTTCTGTTCCGTCGTTTCGTTAATTGTGTATCATTGGCCCTGAAAAGCCCCTGTGGGGAGCGGTCAATCAAGAATGTAGTCTAAAAATAGATCGGTCTGTAAAAATGCCGTTACATAGGCCCTGTATGGGAGCTGTAGGCTCCGGGTCACGGGTTCCTGTGTAAATGTAAAGTTTTTGTAATTTTAAAACAATCAGGCGCATCGATTGTTATAGTGTAGTCCCGTTTGGTAATCAATGGTTCATGTATATGAAAATTATAACGAGCTTCATATTTCAGCCTTGTTTCCACGCTACAAAGGCCACGTGACAAGCAATCAAATAAAAATTTACCCGAAAAATCGGCTAAGAGCAGCGAAATATAAGGTATAAGAAAGCAAGGTATAAGGAATTTTCTACTCCAGGCTCGTTTCCATGCAGGCCTCCAAACGTTAGAATTTTGAGTCCCTATAAATCATTTGTCTCAACAGGTTGCAAAGTTGCCACCAAAACTTTTCATGTCCACTAGGTCCCACTGACCATTTCTAGACCAGTGGTTTGCTTTCAGCACAAAATTCCCACGGGACCTTATATTATGACATTTGCTGCCTGACTAGTGAGGTTTTTGGGTTTGCCGTGAAGTAATTGCTTTTGCTGTGAGGTTTTTGCTTTTGCCGTGAGGTATTTAGTTTTGACCGTGAGATATTTGCTTTTGCCATGAAGTATTTGCTTTGGCCTTGAGGTTTTTGGTTTTGCCGTGACAGTTGTGGGCCACCGTAGATATCTAACAAGAATAGCTAGCATATTGCCTTAAGGTTCGGTTACACCGTGAAATGTTTGGTGCAACTTGTCTCGCAATGTTTTGGCGAAATTGTGGCGGGACAAGTTGCATGAAACATTTCACAGTGTAACATACCCTGCAACGGCCAAAATCGTTGCGAGACAAGTTGCACGAAAAGTAGAACTTAATTCTACTTTCGGCAACGGATCTTGCAACTTATCTCGCAACGATTTTGGCCGTTGCAGGGTATGTTTGGTTCAACTTGTCCCGCCACAATGTCACCAAAACATTGCGAGACAAGTTGCACCAAACATTTCACAGTGTAACAGTTGT
>OX421446.1:56909051-56919051 GCA_949126865.1 Montipora capitata
ACGGCCAAAGAGTCTCAATCTTGACCCCAAGATTTAAATACTTATCACCTTCACAACTATATCTATTCCCGCCGATGAAGAGCATACCCCAATTAAGATCATAGCTAAGAACTGCAAACACTTGCGAATTACTGAAGACAACACTCACGACCTATTGGACTACAATGTTGGAATGCTCATCGGATTGGTGGCATAACAAGCCGTGTGGTATTAGAACAGATCTTGGATAGAGTATCGTGGGTGTTAGCGACGTGAGGAATACAAGGTCCCTCTGTCACAGGGTTACGGTAAGGGAGCTACTCGCTGTAACAACGAACTAAAAAGATGATAAGGAGACATCCTTAATTAATGAATACTCTCTTAAAGAACAATTATGATGAAATCAAATTAGCCTGTACCTTCCACAATTTGATTTGCACTTTTATTTTTAATCTTCTTATTCAGCACGTTGCTTTGATGTTTCACAAATTTCCAGTATATTAATTTCTCAGTAAACATTTTAGGAGATAATGCATACGTGAGAACGTCATATTTTTATGGCTATTTGTAATAATAACAGTAGTGGATTTTAAGATTATTACTGTTGATGTCCAGATAGGGGTGTTTGCCTCGAGACTCAGTAGTATGGGGTTTGCGATCTTCATTGTCCCAGCGGAAGTATTCTTCCTTTATTTTAGCATTATTGACAAATTGACATTGATGGGAATTATACTTGAGCAAAACGAAGGGCGCGTCAGTGGGAAGAATTATGGCATTAGTAGTGTATCCATCACCCCGACAGCAGAATGAGATTCTTGTGTTCCTGTCATAAACGCCGTCTGGTAGCTGACCGGAGACCTTGTTCGCGTTACGTTTATCTTCGTCGTCCCACCGAACGTATCCGCTCCCGAAACCTGATAGGCACAATACAGAACATTAATTAAATTCTACTGGAAAGGATTTCTTTTTTGCAAGTTTGTTAAAAGTTGTCGAATTCCACTTTTCGCCGACAATGGCGTCTTTCATTTTGCTGTCCCGGCTTTCTGGGTAAGAAAAATGCTCTCTTATAAAAGAAGGTCTCTTATTACGTTCCCAAACTGAGAACCACTGTGCAAGTTTGTTAGGCCACTCTGAATTCTGAGTCTTAACTTGAGGTTGCTCAAAACAGTTTCCAGCAGTTAGATTTTGATGGGCCATTGTAATCAATTTTTATTACTTGATGCTACAATCACAACGTGTTCACTGATGACGGGGCATAACCATGATTGTAGTAGCATCAAATGATAAATAGTGGTTACAGCGACCCATCAAAATCTAGGTGCTGGAGTCTGCTTTAAGCCACCGTTTATGAACAAAACTTGCCTGTTTAACTTTCTCAAATACACGAGCGAATGTGCATTGCAAGCATGCTCGTGTCGCATCATTGGGTATTTTGTTTGGTCTGTTACGCTGTTGAGTCGGAACGATTAACCAAAAATGATTCATAATTAAAGTAGGGTACATCAAGAAGAGCAACAATACACTGACCTTCAGGGCAATTTCCTTTCTTGTAGATGCAGTATTTTCCTTTGGGCCAAGGGAGATCGTACTTAGAGGTTTTGCTCAGTATCTTCATGCAAAACTTTTGTTCCATGTTGTTTTTACCGACTCTGCCTGCTAAATCATAGGGATTAGACCAATAGTTGTTTGAATTCCGATCCTCGGTGTCATGGTAACGAGTCCCCGCGTGCCAAAAGCCTCCACGCGGACATCCCGACTTTGTCATGGGGAGACCATAGGTGCCAAATGGCCAAGTGAGAGGAATACGCACCACAGGATCTGAAAATTAAACGAGTGGCACTTTCATTCCTCATTACCCAGGTTGACGTTACACCAGGAACCGATGACCTATGACCCATGACGGGACCATGGACTCCTGTAACATTTATTACTAACAACGCTTTCCTGACTATTTTGTTTGAGTATTTTACCGGTAAGTATTTTTTTAACGCATAGTGTGAAATCATACCTCGTGGTTCAGAAACATGATTTATCTGTGGGTATTCCCTCAAGACCCTTTTGAAGTTCCCTTTTCGCTGTGCCAAATTTTTACATTGATATTGCTGGTCAAGGACGCTGAAAAAACTATCTTCAACAGCGTTGTAAATAGGCATCAGCTTTAATCGAATGGGCTCAGGCATGTCGGGACCTCCAGATGTGAATTTCACCGTTTCCTCGTTAAATTTAGTCGTATCTGCGGTGGATTCCTTGAATTTACTGATATCAACTTGCAAAGAGGCACTGAATCCCCCGTACGAACCAGACGCGGACACGGCTGACTCTATCTGCAAGTCCAAAGAATTAACATGATTCAATTTCTATTAGCAAGACAAACGTTTTGTGAGGGTGACCAAGTTCTTTGCAAGGCATAGCGCTTACATCGTACGATTTTATCGAATTTTGACAATTAATCTACTGATCACATCTTGAACAGAATTTTAAACGGTACAGGGATGTCGTTTAATTTTACAAAAATTCTAACATGCATGCATGGGACAGCTATGGGCTCCCCCGTTTCCGCTATAATAGCAAACATGGTCATGGAAGACCTTGAAGAAAGAGCACTAGCTTCACTAACCAATCCACCTCTGTTTTGGAAGAGATTTGTGGACGATGTGATTACCACCACAAAATCTGGAAATACACAGACCTTTCTGGAACATTTGAATTCAGTTGAACCTTGCATTACTTTCACAATTGAACGTGAAAACGAGAGTAAAATTGCCTTTCTTGACACCATGGTTCATCACCAGGAAGACGGAAAATTAATCACCACCGTCTACCGGAAACCTACCCACACTGATCGCTATCTGTCATATTTATCGCACCATCCAAGTATGCACAAGCGAGCTGTGGTCAAATCATTAATGGATCGGGCCGAGATAATTCCCTCAACAAGATCGGACCGAAACAAGGAAAAACAAAGAATAATGTCTACATTACAATCAAATGGATACCCCAAACGCTTTATCTTGAATGCCAGCAAACCTAAACCACCATTAAACCACCCATTAACTGGTGCAGAGTCGGAAGAGAAATATTGCACAATACCATACGTTAGCGGGACCTCCGAACCCATAAAGAGAGTTTTGGACAATCATGGTATCAAAGTGACTTTTAGACCCTACAAGACAATTGGCCAGATATTTCCAAAGCCGAAAGACGAAATGGGCAAAGAAGAAATTCGAGATCTCGTGTATGACATTCCCTGCGCAGTTTGTAGCAAGAATTACGTCGGAGAAACGCAAAGAAAATTTACAACTAGAAAAGGCGAGCATCAAAAGGCCGTCGAACGGCTACAAAAAGAAAAATCAGCACTTGCGGACCACGTTATAAAAACAAATCATGACATCGCGTGGAATGAGGCCACTATTCTTAGAACTAACAATAACTGGCGACAAAGGAAAATTCTTGAGGCTTGGAAAATAAACTGTTCTAAAGACCCCCTCAACCGAGACGATGGAGCACTACTCCCCAAGGAGTATTTGCATTTGACTATTACAGAAAAGAAAAAATGACACTAACTTTAGAATTTTAATAAGCGCTTTGGTTTATATCTTAGCTTTTGTGTAAATTTTATCTTTCACTTCCCCTGATGAAGGTTGTTGAATACAACCGAAACGTCGGAAAACGTTTTTTATTGTACATAATTTATATTTCAAACACCAGAGTAACATATATTTATATTTTTTATTTGCCAATGGATCCACCTGGTGACAAACCCAGTTTTAATAAAATGCATGCATACGTTTTTTTGTCGTGGTCACAAGGGCGTTACCCTTCAAGGTGGAGGATGGTTCAAGTTACCCCTGTATTCAAAAAGGACGATGAGATAGATAAACGTAACTGCAGGCCTGTAACCGTTCTACCCTGTTTGAATAGTAGTATCTTTGAAAGGCTGCTCTCCATCTAGTTGCAAGAATTCTATCACGGGTTATTATCGGACTATATCTCAGCATATACACGACACCACAGTTGTGAAACATCATTGCTGCGGCTGACTGAAGATTGGAAAGCTAGCCGAGATAGGAAGGAACTGGTGGCTGTAGCGTCAATGGATCTGTCAAAAGCTTTTGACACCATACTGCATGCGGTGTTGCTTGCCAAACTATCAGCCTAGACATCAGGCTATCAGCCTATGGTTTGAACGGCAGCGCTTGCGCGCTACTTGAGGATCACTTGAGCGGCACGGGATGCAGAGGGTGAAAGTTGGCGATGCATACTCTAGCTGGCAATCTGTAAGAAGAGGTGTACCACAAGGAATTGTACTTGGACCGATGTATAAGTCTCGCTTATCTGCAAAGAAGTCAACGATCAACTGAATGTTATAATAAAGTTCCGCAAGCTTGTCAACACTTCCACCATGTTAAAATTGTACAAGGCCTCACTTCCACCATGTTAAAATTGTACAAGGCCTTTGTTCTGCCACACGTTCAGTATGGTTCTGGAGTATGGCACTTCTGTAGCTCTAGGAGTAGCGAAACACTTGAGTCATTGAATAAGCGTGCAATGTGTGTGGTTTTTAATGACAGGGAATCAGCATACAGTCAGCTGTTAGATAGAGCAGCAGTTACATCTCTTTACAATCTGAGAGTACAAAATATGTTAATCACGATTCATTAATGTATCCATATCAATTTTTACCTTGCGTATCTTAAGGACTCATTAACGTTCTCCTCAACGGTCTACTTTCTTAGAGGAACTGATATATTGTCGCTGTGTAGACCTGCTTCCACTTCTTATGGTCTTCACTCTTTTAAGTATTTTGCCTGCATGTAAAACCTGAAACTCTCTACCTGAGAACATTAGAACAGTCCACTCTGGCTAGTTTTACTGAAATATTTAATACGAACCATCTCTTTTCATAGCACTTAGCATTAACAGATATATAATTAGTAGTTAGTAATGTTATTTTATTACTTGTAAATCTTTCTTTTTTTTTTTATTTCTTGAAGTTCTTGAAGATATTACCTGTTTAGCTACTCTGTAAATTCGAGATGAAATAAAGTCATGTATGCATGTATTTATACAGCAGCTTGCATTTGCAGGGACATCAGTTAATTCCGTTATTTATATATACGTTGTCAGACTTTAACTCTAATCTATCAGCTGATCATTAAAGATATCTCCTGTATTTCAATTGTTTACATTACAAGTGAAATAAGTACCATCGGTCCCCATTTTGTCTAGTTTAGCAGTCAATGATTTAATAACGTCGATTGAAGGCTTCAGTCTGTAAATCTTTAACTGCAAAATCGTGGTTTAATTAATATGCATGTTAAAATTTTTTTTCACAATTCTTACGTTTTCCATGGCATACTTGGCAATTTTAGTGTACGAAGTTTTGCGACGTTCTGTCTTCTTAGTTCCCAGCCCCACCTTCAGCACAATGTCCTGGAAGAAAACAATTATTGTTACTAAAACTAGCACAAAATGAGGGAAAATGAAATTTTAAATGTTTTAATTTTTGAATGAATAGACATATTACGAATCTTCTTTCAGTTTCGATATCCTTATCGTAAGATGTTTTACAAACCGCGTTAGAGATGCTTTAACTGAAAGACAATTTGTCAACAATTTGGTTACGTCATTTTCCCACCTAGAAAGGCCAAAAACTCAAAATTTGTTGCCAAACTTTAGGCTTAGCAATTGCTTGAGTCCTGCTGACGCTCACCGTGTAAGGTATGTCAACATCAAGTCCATTTCATCGCGCTTACGAAGTGATGACCTTGCTACTTGTGACAAAGGAGTGAGCATTATAAAAATCAATTTGTTCTAATAGTACGCATCTTCTAAGCTGGCAAGAAATCTCAATCTTCTCAGTCGTTAGAACAAAGCTCTTCTTTAGCTTGCAGTTTTAGACCAGTAAACAAACAACTAACATCAGAGTACCGCGCCCTTTGACAAGTGACGCTTATACAAATAACCTATCGGAGCGCTCACCTATTTCAGTGAACAACCAGACATTTTTAATAACCCGAACAAGTCAGAAATTCAGACGCCGGTAGGTAAAATTGTGACCATCGTCAACAACACCAGTTTGTTGTCGAAATAAAAGTCTTGAACTTTGTACTCGGCAAAACACTTGTTGACATAAGGCGAAAAGATAATTTGGTGGCACAAAAAAGGCCTAAGAAGATTATCTAAAAAAAGCTTAACTAAAAACGTAGTCAGCACACTAACCGTTCCCCAGTTGTCAATGAATCTGCGGTAAGCTCCTTGATCGTACTCTTTGGGCAAGCTACACACAGCAGCTGCAAAGTCTTTTGTAACCGAATACTTCTCAACTCGAGCTAAGTCCAGTCGATATCGAGCTACGCCAATATTGCAGACTTCTTTCTTTTCAAAAAAGACTTTGTGATAATTTGTTGTCTCTTTTTCCATCCTCTTATAAGCTACAATAGCGAGAAAGTGGAGACAAAGACAAGGGGCAGAAATAGACACACAGTTAATTTATCAACCGCGGGAGTTTCTTCGATTACATAAGATTTGTTTACAAGAAAGCCGTGTCAGTCAAACGACAGTTGTTACCAAAATAAAAGAGAGTGACAATGTAAATATCTTAGCAAAGATAAAGACAAAAGACGAAGACGAACAGTACGAAGTCCTTGTCAGTTTCCAGGTTTCCTTTCCATTTTCTGAAGAGTTCATCCCGGGTTGGGGGGGGGGGGGGACTCCTTCGTACCTTTTAGGGGTTAAAAAAGCGGTTTTGATACCTCTTAGGCCTCAAAAGGTCCACAGCGGGACCTTTAGGGATACCTTTTAGGGTATTGAGCCGAAAAGTTATGACAGGAGACATTTGACAGGTAACTAATTTTTAATTCTGTCTAGTTAAAACCCAAAATTTGGTACCTGTTAGGGGTGAAAAAAAATTCATGCCACGCCCAAAAGACAGGATCTTAGGGGTCCTTTTCAAAATTTCCGACGAGCTCCCCCGTCCTTTTTATATGGGATTCCCCCCCCCCCTCCCTCGGGGAGTTCATGTGCACGTTCAAATAAGACATCTTTTATTTTCCTCGTCTTTAAGAAGAACATGAGCTAAAATGTTACAAGAAACATTAGTCAGGTCACAGTGTTTATTTCTCGGGCCTGTGGACTAGTAGTTGTCCTTGGAAATTTTATGTAAGCCCTCGAACAGAACCTCGGACATGTAGCCCTCGAACATCGTTCTCGAGCTGATACTTGCTTTTTAAAACTCAAAATCTCGACGGAAAACTATCAGGTCCTTGGCCCTCGACAAAACACTATATTGTTGGCTGATAGCTGTCATTGCGAAACATTTATGTTCTTTAAACTGCGATATTACTAAACTTACACTGCTTTAGTAACGTAACTAAAATGGAAGATGTTAAAAGTCACTATGGTTAATGACCTACTTTAAGTACCTTTAAGGCATACTTGTTATCGAACTTGTGTTCGATAACTGTTTTGATGCAGTTTGATAAGAGTCAGGCAAATTTACATAAGTTCTTACTTGAACTGAGGCTGAAGGCAACACTCCATAATCCTGCGTCGTAACCAGCTATGCAAAATTAATAATGATAAAAACAATAAATATTTTATGCTTTGTTTAAATTCAAATCTCCATCGAGGGTTGTGGAGGAACCCTCTCCCCCATCTAACGCACCCCGAAGCTTTCTCTTAAACGGAAAAAACATCAAAAGTATTTGGCACGAAGTAAATAGCCATGAAATGACATCGTTATTTCTTTATTTATGACGTCACTCACTATCGTAATCGTAGCTTCATGATCTAGGATTCCAGCATTTTTTCAATTTCATCGAAGATAGCAACAATTGACGAAAAAATTTATCAAATGATTATGGATTGTAAAAAGGCAGTCATTTTGAATTGAGATCAAACAAAGAATTGCGGCACAACTGGCACATCAGACTTTCTGCACTCTATGAGCGAAAAGCTCATGAAATCTTAAAGCTTCACAGGGCAGATACTTATTTCATAATTCCAAAAAAGATCGGAGAGGTCCTATCTAAGCCATTTTAAAACATTAAAAAAACGTCTGTGTATAGAAAAAATGGTCTCTACTTTATTTCAAACATGTCTTTTTGTTCAAGATATATGTTTTCAAGATATAACTTTTCAAAATATGCAAATAAGCGAAGTTATAACGTCATAAACGCAGCCAAATTTTGATCAAATACGAAGAAAAATATATCTCAACCGATTTGTATAAGAAGTATTTGATTCTACACTGCTAGATGTGTTCCACAATATCAGCTTGACAATTTTGTTACTATGGCAACATACTAGGTTCCAGACCTCCCCGATGTTTAAGGCTTTCTGGTCATCTTTGGCGTTCCAGTTTAAGTATTTGCCAATGGTGCCTCATCTGTACAATCCAGTAAGCGTATAAATATGCTAGGTCGAGTTCTTGGCTTGGTTCAATTTCTCCGAGATGAAAATCATTAAAATATTGAAAACGGCTTTGAGGGGACTGGAAAGAAGTGAGTTGCCATGGGAATAGAATTTATAACAGCCTTGAGTGTGTTGCCTGTAGAACAATTAGTCTTCCAAGTTTCAATGGTGTCTGCATCAAATCTATTTGTATACTTGAAGTCCAATCGTTTAAATTATAAAACGTCTTAGCTCACCGCTGGTTTCCACATCAACCTTGAGTTTATCTTGATAAGACTTGGCCCCGGAAAATACTTCGTTTGAGGTAGTTTTGACGCAGGATGAGCGATGAACAAAGACAACCTGGTCTGGTACCCGGTACAATCCATCAACAGAAGTTTTCTTTGTATCCCATGTCAGTTTGAATATCTTTCTCGTGGAGAGCAGACCTGGGTCGACACCACCGTGTGACAATTGGCTGCCGTCGGGATTTCCTCTTAGAATATTATAGCCGACACCTAGAAATCTAAGACCTTTGGCTGTGTCTACACCCTTGGTAGCATGGGTGACAACGGCAACACCAAGAGTGATGAGAAAACTGATCAGATACATGGCTTCCCTGTAAAGAGAAAAAATAGGTAGCTCATGGGTACACAAGGCTAATGCTCAGTGCAGTTACCAGACCACGAAAGGATTATAACGCACCCCGTTTAAGGTGATGGTTCTAATTAACAATTAGACCCGTGGCCCTTGAGAGCGAAGGGTCTAATTGTTTTAGTATCACCCAACTATTCGGACATAAAAGGCAATAATAAAGTTAGCAAATGAACGTTGAAGAAATATTTATTTGGGAATAAATCGAAAGAAAGCGTCACGCTTTTCGCTACTTGACGACTATTAGTTGTATTCCGCTAGTAGCGTAGCCAATTAAAATGTAGGATTTGCATTAGTCCACTAGTTGGTTCATACTAATGGGGGTATAAGGCTAAACAGGTAATGGATGAGTGCTCCAAAATTTGGTTGACAGTTTTCCGCATGACTGGCATGAAATTACAGTGAAAGCTCACCTTACGGTAACCTGCAATCATACCCTCCCTCCCTACTTCTCATTTCCTTCTCCCTTTTCAAAATCAAAGGCCTGGTTGCAGGTTAGCTTTGCGGTCACTTCGTTATTACGGCCGATATTATATTTTTTTGTTTTGGCGAAACGCCCATATCATTTCATACAGCCAATGGCCACATTCTATAATTCCAATCTGTGTAATCTATTTTATTAAAAACTGTGTGATTGGATAATGCAATTGGAGAGCTTTCATTGGCTCAGCCATCATTGGTTATGAGCCATCGTACCATGCTTTACAAATATGGTAAACATACGCACGATTTTGTAAGTCGATGATGTTGTAAGTCTGGTCTGTTGAAAGTGATTGGTTTACATCTACTTTGTGACACACCGGACAGTTTACGTGACGAAAACAAATACCTTGAACGGGTTTTTCACAAGAACAACTACAACACTGACTTTACTAAACGAAACATTTACCGACCTACCGAAGCTGACGCAACGAACAGAAACCCGACACCTGTTACCGCAGTGACTATACCTTACATTAAGGGCACTTCTGAG
>OX421446.1:56926551-56931551 GCA_949126865.1 Montipora capitata
GATCGTTTGACATTCTAGAACTTTAGAGATTTTAGAGATTTTAGAACCCCAAAAGACCTTACATATTCTAGAGCTTCAGAAATCTTAGACTCACAACATGGACCATGGATATTCTAGAACTGTAGAACATTTAGAGATTTTAGAACCCTCAAAAGACCTTACATATTCTAGAGCTTTAGAAATCTTAGACTCACAACATGTACCATGGATATTCTAGATTGAACTGTAGAACATTTAGAGATTTTAGAACCCCAAAAGACCTTACATATTCTAGAGCTTTAGAAATCTTAGACTCACAACATGCATCATGGATATTCTAGAACTGTAGAACATTTAGAGATTTTAGAACCCCAAAAGACCTTACATATTCTAGAGGTTTAGAAATCTTAGACTCACAACGTGGACCATGGATATTCTAGAACTGTAGAACATTTAGAGATTTTAGAAGCCCCAAAGCACCACAATGTTTTAAAAATAAGTCTAAAATAGAAGATAGCTATAGATGAGGTGACCATATCAAACGATCCCTTTGGGGCTTCTAAAATCTCTAAACGTTCTACAGTTCTAGAATATCCATGGTGCATGTTGTGAGTCTAAGATTTCTGAAGCTCTAGAATATGTAAGGTCTTTTGGGGGTTCTAAAATCTCTAAAATCTCTTAAGTTCTAGAATATCAAACGATCCTAGCTCTTCCAACTAGTCTCGTTCTTTCATTCAAATTTTAGCTTTCATGTTACGGTTCGGTTAATCACACTCTTTACGAGATAGTGTGATGAATATAGCACTCGTTAACTGATTAAGCCTAAGCGCTCGTTTCAGTGATTAGGCCTAAGCACTCTTTTAAAATTTTAACTTTCATTTTAAGGTTCGGTTAACTACACTTTTTACCGAGATAGTGTGATGAATATAGCACTCGTTAACTGATTAAGCCTAAGCGCTCGTTTCAGTGATTAGGATTTTAGCTTTCATTTTACGGTTCGGTTAACGACACTGTTTACCGAGATAGTGTGATGAATATAGCACTCGTTAACTGATTAAGCCTAAGCGCTCGTTTCAGTGATTAGGCCTAAGCACTCCTAAGCACTCAAATTTTAACTTTCATTTTACGGTTCGGTTAACTACACTCTTTACCGAGATCGTGTGAAGAATATAGCACTCGTTTACTGATTAAGCCTAAGCGCTCGTTTCAGTGATTAGGATTTTAGCTCTCATTTTACGGTTCGGTAAACTACACTCTTTACCGAGATAGTGTGATGAATATAGCACTCGTTAACTGATTAAGCCTAAGCGCTCGTTTCAGTGATTAGGCCTAGCACTCTTTTAAAATTTTAGCTTTCATTTTACGGTTCGGTTAACTACATTTTTGCCGAGATCGTGTGAAGAATATAGCACTCGTTTACTGATTAAGCCTAAGCGCTCGTTTCAGTGATTAGGATTTTAGCTTTCATTTTACGGTTCGGTTAACTACACTTTTTACCGAGATCGTGTGAAGAATATAGGACTCGTTTACTGATGAAGCCCAAGCGCTCGTTTCAGTGATTAGGCCTAAGCACTCTTTTAAAATTTTAGCTTTGGGGCTATTTAGCTTTCACAACATGGCCCATGGATATTCTAGAACTGTAGAACGTTTAGAGATTTTAGAAGCCCCAAAGGAATCGTTTGATATTCTAGAACTTTAGAGATTTTAGAGATTTTAGAACCCCCAAAAGACCTTACATATTCTAGAGCTTTAGAAATTTTAGACTCACAACATGGACCATAGATATTCTAGAACTTTAGAACTTTTAGAGAACCCCTCTTCCGTTCTAGCATTCTACATCGCGTACTGATTTTAGAGGTTCTTGAACCTTTTAGATATAGATTTCTAGACTTTAGAGACATGCCCTCAGTCTTTATAAAATAACCCTAAAATAGAAGATAGCTATAGATGAGTTCTATCTTCTAATGACAATACCTGCACCTACTGTAGTCAACGGAACTAAGAATATGGAGTGAAGACGTCTTAGACTCCTAAAATGTACCCATTTAAATTAACAGATAGTCATCAATCGCAACATTGTGAAGTGTCGTTTTAGTCTACAAACCTTTAGAATTCGCTAGATGCCTCCGATATCTCTGATCCAAGTCGTTTACTGTTGGTATGGAAAACGAGATTCTTTCAAAGTATATATTAATTCTGATTTGTTATTCTTATATTATTATCTCTAAAGAACATGTTTTAAAACTTGTTTTGATAAACAGATTTAATAAGACTGGCCGTTCACACTGCGGGCGTGTTTAACAAAGCACGTGTAAAAGCGTTTGAACCGCCTGTTCAGTAATATATTATAAACCGAAGATGTGAAGTGTGGTAAGAACAAGTCAGTGACACACTCAGCTATCGCCTCGTGTGCCACTTTTTTGTTCTTGCCACATTTTGACGTCATCTCTGATTTACTGTAGAGACGCACGGCAACATGGGTTTAACAAAACTACCTCGCGAGGTAGTTTAACAATCGTGTTTAATAAAACACATTCAAAATGGCGGCAGAAACCAAAACTCGCGGAAGTGCTTGGGAGCACAAAGAAACCCGCCTGGCGCAGAATGGCTATTGTTTGTAGGACATATACTTGCTTTCTGGCATAAATTACTTTTGTCTCACTTGAACTCCCATGTGGGTTCTTAATAAACTCCAATTGGTTGCGGTTAGTTTCTTACAAATGCAAATCTACAGGAAAATGCTGGGAGGTGTGAATACCCAGTGGAATAACTGTCCATCAAATGTACAAGCAGTTTGCAGGCAGTAGATTCCGAACAAACCCGATCACTCCAAATAGTTTGATAGAAAATCCTATATCTCATTTGCGACATGATTTGCGACAGCTTAAGCGCGGTTCCCACTTGTGCAATAAGCACAAGTACAAGCGTAAGTATTAAAAAACACGTGTGGGAACCGGCTTGAAATAAACGTGAAATAAGCATAAGCGTAAAGCGCAAGAAAGGAAAGCTTATCATACCGTTGTGTTTATTTCACAAGTGGGAACCGGCGTGAGTTTGCACAAGCAGGACGATTCGCACACCATCTTGAATCTTACTAGATCTTCTCGGACGTTATTACTACGCTTGCGTATGCTAAATTTTCTTCGGCTTGTCTCACTGTGTAAACGGCGCAAGCTTACCTTGTGCTTACGCTTGTGCTTATATATCGCTTTAGTTGCCGGTTCGTATGTTGTGTCATGAGCGTTTTTAATACATTTTTACTAAGCCTCTTGTGGACTGGAGGCAGACCTCTCGTTGCGAGTAATGTTTACCACTTTCGTAAATTGTAATGACAGAGAATTTCACAATTTTTGTCTTGTTTCCTGTCACGAGAAATCATCAACCGTGATTCACGAGAAACATGCTTGGCTTAACTTTAATTACGTTCCAGAACTCCCCTGTTTTCTCTGTTTGATAATGGGCCAAAATTGTCATTACTTTAATTAAAGAAAAAAAAGAAACTCGCCTTAAATGCACGAACCGACTAGTTGGTTTTCTTTGCCGTGTGACAGTTGTTGAAGCGTTTTTCGCAACTCTAATGCGTAAAACACAAGTGTGCGCCGCTCTCTAAGAAGCCGACCATTACGAAATCGACTCGCTGGCTTCTCTGAGTTTTTTATAGTTTGTCGCTTGATACATTTTCGGTTTAGATTTCTTTTTGCCCGATTAAGAGATTGTCGATGCTGGAATCGCGATCAATCTTATGCCTGAAACCAAGCACAGATATTTTAATGCTTTGTATTGTGGCCTCAAGTCCCAAGCAACCGTTAAGCTGGCGGCATGAAGCCAACATGATGAATGAGTTTCTGGTGCGTTTCGGACGCGTTACGCTGGCGACATGGAAAGGGAAAGGGAAAGAGAAATGATGATGATCAAACTTCTCCGCACAATTATTTGTGGCAGAGTTGAAACTTTTTTGAAGTTATATTAAACGCAATTCAACTTACCACCAGCGAAAATCGATGTTAGGTAGTTTTACGATTCGTTGACCATTATATCTCGAATAATCTAATGAGATCAAAAATACAGAAAAATATGGCGGGGCCGCTGGTATCACCGACCAGCAGTCGAAGAAAAAACATTGGTTTGGTTGACCGGTATTCGGAAACGTTCTTTCGCATTCCCGTACCTGTCATATTTCATTCTATCGCACCCAGACGCGAAAAACAAACGAGCGCCAGGAGCCCGATAATTACGCTAAGCCATCCTAACCACGGCAAACGTGTGCTGCTTTACATTGACGAGGCACCGACTAATAATTGTTTTCTTTTATCCGGTGCTTTTCAAATGTTTGCAAAAATCGTTGCAACAAGAATTTCAAACTTTGAGCGTCGGTTGCTTTCTCAGGATTGAGTTACATCGAGCAAATGCTGTGAAACCATAGTAGTGAGAGGTGGTTTTGACGCAACGGTACTCTCAAGCCGAGCCAGGTTAGGTCAGCACTTGGCTCAAAGAATTTATTTCTCGTTGTAAGGTTGAATGAAGTAAATTCTTAAATATTATTTAACGTTTATAGTCTTGGAGTCCTTAGCTTCTACATTCGTAATATGAGTGAACAAGTCATCTGGATCTGGTGATCAGTGATCAGGAATTTGCTTGTTGACTCAGTTCTGTTGAAATCGGCAAAGCCGTGTGATTGCCGTTGGAGTTTGGGAATCGGTGTAAATAATCATATGCAAATTTTCTTCAAGATTGTAATTAAGCGCTGCATTGATTTTCTGATTGTTCTTGGATTGAAGCAAGTTTCGCGCGGACAATCTGACTATGCTTGAGGGATCAGTTTTCCTTCTTGTGTGGATTTAATCGGTGGCTAGTTAGAGATGGTCGTTGAATAACATGCCATTGTTTCAGGAGAACTTTTAACGATTCGGTCTGACCGGGTTGTCGGTGAATCGAACTATTCAGAATTGTTTGCACGACTCTTATAGGATAGCCGCTTTCACAGAGCCTTCGGTTCAAAGTGTGGTTTTTCTAATAACTTT
>OX421446.1:56939051-56949051 GCA_949126865.1 Montipora capitata
CAGAGATGGCCGGAGGCGAGCTCGGTCAATTACGAAGATTATAGATTATAGTTAAAATTTAAAAAACGATCTCTGGCTAAAATGATAAAAACTACGAGCTTTCGACTGCCCGAACTGCAGTCTTCGACGGGTAAAATGAATGATAAGAAATCGATGAGAAAATTTAAATAAAAACGTACATTGCAAAATGATGAGAATGTAGAAAATTTATGAATATTTGTTAAAAAGAATATTGTATTGTCCAGGTAAAGGGCACGAATTGTTATCTGCGTTAGGTGTCACAGTGGTATGCCACGCTTCTAATGTTTTTCTCGTTCTAAAAGTGCCTTTGTCAATAACTAACGCATTTTCGAAATCAATGGCGTGGTTGTTGGACCAAGCGTGATTAGCAATTCTAGAGCCTTTGGCCGCAGTTTTTGTGTTTCTTAAATGTTCTTTTTTTCGCGTATTAAAAGCTCTGCCGGTTTCCCCAATATAACACCACGAACAATTTGTACAGGGAATTTTGTATACGACGTTGGTCTGCGATTCCATCGAAGGTCGGAATTTCGGTACTGGGAACTGTTGATGTAGAGTGGTGAATGGTTTGTTTACAACAGTGACATCGTGTTTTTTGAGGATGCGTGTCAAAGGCTCAGTTACTCCTTTGATGTAAGGGAGAGAGGCGAAAGACATGCGTGACTCGGTTGGTTCAACCATCTTGAAAAACATTCCAACGAGTTCCTCCGGAGATACATTTGTTGTAGAAGCTCGAGTCTTTCTAGCGTGTATGCTTTTGATAAAGCTAGATGGATAACTGTTGGACTCCAGAGCTGCCTGGACGTAATTAAGTTCCCGTTTTTTTCCTTCAGAAGAATTGGGTAGATTTAGAGCCCTGTGCAGGAGACTTGATGCTGTGCTGACCTTGTGTTGCCTGTTATCTAAGTATCTGTCTGTATGGGTGGGCTTTCTGTAAACATTAACAACGATGACTCCATTTCTTCGGGAGACCAGAGTGTCGAGAAAGGAGATGTTTCCGTTACATTCGGTCTCAATGGTAAACGAGATGTTAGGGTGAATTGAATTTAATGTGTCATGGAAGGCTGAGACGTCGTTCTTCCCAATGATGCAAAAACTATCGTCCACGTACCTTTTCCAAATTTTGGGGCGAACGGATGAAATACTAAGGTATTCTCCAGGTAATGAAATACTTAGGTATTCTCCAGGTAATCTCCAGTGTTTTCAGAAGTTGCTGAAATTGCCCTCGTCGCTGCGCGACTCGGGCAATTTCAGCAACTTCTGAAAACACGCGTGATATTAATCCTTAATTTTACTCGGCCCCATGCGATTACCTATACAAATTGTCATATATGTATATGTATTTTTAACTTTTTTAACTTTTCATAATTGTAATGCGCATTTGATCAAATTTTTGTTAATTTGCGCAATATAAGTGAATAAATTAAATTATTACAAACAAGCTGCCCGACGGTACCCTAGTCAGCAACCTGCTGTGTTTCCAAGACCTTGTCTACGCAGAGAATTACGACATTATGGCTGTAACCGAGACCTGGCTTCATAAGAACATTTCGAACGCTGAAATACTCCCGTATGGTTAAAATATTATTCGTAAAGACCGACCCGTTGACAAGCAAGGCGGCGGTGTATTGATCGCTTTACGGGACAGCATAAGCTTTGCTATCATCGACTCGGGCACCTGGGATGATCGGCTTGAAACAATTGCTGTCGAGATCGACATTGGAAACGATAAAAAGTGTTTATTCAGTGTTTGCTATCGGTCGCAGAGCTGAGACCTGGACGAGTGGTTGGTTTTATTTTCAACTTTTCTGGATTTCACTGCTAATTACGACAAAGTGTTGATCACTGGCTTCAACTTCCCGGACCTGACATGGAACTCTACGCTTGTTTCAAATCCAAGTAAAAATGTTAGTCCAGGTGTTTCGAGTGTGGCCATACTTCTTGGTGGATAAGACAAACTTCACGTAAAAAAACAACTCAGTTTTATTCCAGCATAGATTTCTTCCACAACATTCACCATGTGGGCTGATGCAATCTGCCTCAACCTGGTGTTACAAGATACCGTTACATTTACTTCCGGTTACAAGAAGATTTACATGTTGAGTTTTCACCCTACACCCCCACTCAAACACAACATGGGATTTGCTGCATTAGCCTAACAGGCTATCGAGTTTAACTCTAATTACAGGCTTGGTAAATACGTCAGCAACATTTTTGTCTGTAGGCACATAAGTTAAGCTGACAGCTCCGCTCTGAATCTCCAGTCTTACATAGTGATATTTTACATCGATGTGCTTTGATCTTTTGCGATGTACAGGATTGTTAGCTAATGCAATCGTTCCCTGGTTATCTACGTATATACAAACGTTCTTGCAAGGATGACACATTAGATCAGCGAGAAGTTGCCTAAGAAATTTAGCTTCTTGTGTAGCAGTGGCTAAAGCTACATATTCAGCTTCACACCAGGACAATGCTACAATGGTTGTTTTCTGCTTTTCCACGAAATCAGTGAGCTCTCATCACATAACTTGGATGCATAACCACTAATGCTACGTCTATCCTCAGACATAGCCCAGTCTGAATCACTATATCCCACTAGTTTCAGCTGCGTTCCCTTAACAAACTTAAAGCATCTGTTATGAGTACCCTTTAAATACCTCAGCACTTGCTTAGCCATCCCATAATGCGATTTCATTGGCTTTGACAGATGTTGGGATAGATACGTCACAACATAGCACAAATCGGGTCTTGTGCAAGTCATGAGATAAATCAAACTTCCAACAATTTCACGATACAGTTTTACATTTTCAAATTCGCTTTCATTGACTGCACTGGCTTTGTTAGCGCCCAGCTCGCATGGAACTGCTTTTGGCTTGCAATCAGACATGTTGAACCTTTCCAGAATCTTTTTCACAAACGTTCTTTGATTAATTTCAATACAATCCTTTCCACACTTGAATTGGATACTTAGAAACCATGATAAAACTCCTAGGTCTTTCATTTTGAATCTCATCATAAGAGACTCTTTGGCCTTTTTCAACACATCAGTGTTACTACCTGCAACAATGATGTCATCGACCCATACAATTGCAATTACTAGGCCAAATTCAGTACTCTTAACATAAACACATGGATCAGCTAGGGACTGTATAAACCTTTCTTGTGTTAAATAACCATGCAACAAACAATTCCAATTCCGACCACTCTGTTTCAGGCCATATAAGGATTTCTTTAGTTTACATACAAGCTTTTGACCATTAAGGCCTTTTCTCTCATAACCTTCAGGTTGCTCTATGTATAACTCACAGTCGATGGGAGCATTTAAATAGGCCGTCTCAACATCCATCTGATGTACTACCATACCCATCTGAATTGCTAACTGCATTAGTATACGAACTGAAGTTATACGAACAGTTGGTGAAAAAGTTTCATGGTAATCTATACCTGGGGCTTGGGAGTAGCCCTTAGCAACAAATCGTGCCTTGTACTTTTGCTCCCCATTGGGGTCTAGTTTTATTGCATACACCCACTTCCCCCCCCACTGAGGTTCTACCCTCTGGTAAAGGAGTGAGCTCAAATGTTTCATTGTCCCATAAGGCATCTAACTCTTCATTCATTGCTTCTCTCCACTTACTGGACTCTGGGATGAGATAGCATCTTGGTAGGACTTTGGAACATTACTTACTCTGTAACAGAAATCAACTGTGCAATTTGCAGCATCATCAACTGCATTGTCAAGTTCCTCACCAGTTACATAGTCATCAAGGTACCTTGGTCTAGCACGATCTCTACTGCGGTAACGCCTTGTACTTTCCTGCCCATTTTCAGGTTTTGGCATTTCAGGTTCTGCTGCTTTAACAGAATCAGGTAGTAAGTTCACATTTTCATCAAAACTGTCAAACTTCTCAGTGAACTTGACGCATCGGATTTTCTTGACATTGTTTTGATCAGGGCAATAAACAAGAAATGCAGGACTAGACCTGTCATAACCAACGAAAATACCTTTCTCAGCCCTAGGGTCTAATTTGGTTTTGTTTTGAACATAAGCATAGCACACAGTACCAAATGCATGCATGTTAGACAAATTGGGTTTGATACCTGTCAAGTACTCATAGGGGGTTTTACCTGTTCTGGGGTTGTAACATCTGTTTCGTATATAAGCTGATGTCATGACAGCATATGTCCACAGCTGCTTGGGTAATTCTGCATCAATTAGCAGGCATCTAGCCATATCAAAAAGTGATCTCCACGATCTTTCAGCTGTTCCATTTTGATGGGGTGAGTAGGGAGCTGAAAGTTTATGCTTAATGTGGTTTTTCAACAGAAGGGATTTGAATTCTTCACTAATGTATTCACCCCCATTGTCGGATCGCAATCGTTTCACTGTACCATACGGTGCAGTATCAGCCAAGAATTGCTCAGTTGCCCTAACAGCATCATTCTTATTTTTGAGAAAATATACTCCGAGAGAACCTGAATAGTCATCTACAAATACCATTGCATACTTGTGACCATCTTTTGATTCTGGAGTGATAGGACCCGCTAGGTCACTGTGGACTAACTGTAGGGGTGAAGTTGCACGACAGTCTGGCTCCCTATTTCGATATTGGGACATTTTCCCTTGCACACAAGTGTCACATTGAAGCTTACCCTTTCCGGTAATTTTCATCCCCTGAACTACATTCTCTAATTTGAACACATCATTCATATTGCAGTGCCCCAGTATTTTGTGCCATACTTCAGCACTGTAAGCTCCACCACTGGGATTTGTATAGTGGAGATAATACAGCTTACCATATTTCTGTATGGAAAATTTCGTACCATCTGGGGCACTCAACTCAGAGGAATTTGGTGTCAAATTTACGGCACCTCCCTTACTGACTGCTGCTTGGACAGAAAATATGTTCTGCTTATAGCTAGGTATGTACAAAGCATCTTCAAGAAAAAGTTCATGGAGGACCCCCTCTAAATCATGTAGAAGAACTTTTGCTCTGCCCTTGGCAGATACAATACCGCATGCTCCACTACCATCCGCTAATTCTATTTATTATACATCAGACTCACTATGAAAAATCTAATTGGTCGAGAGCATTCAATCGATTCACAATAGCTTGTGAACGTAATATCTGCTGCAGATATTACATTTATCATGTCAAGTTCAACGTCTGCCTGGTTACTAAGCCCCTTGGAGTGTTCTCCTCAGAAACAAAATGGCTGAACGCTTCGCTTCTGCTTCTGAGGATGAATTATGTGAAAAATGTATAAAAATCGTTTTCGTATGATATCATGAATTATCAAAACCTCGTGTCTATGTTATCTGCCTCAGCCTTCGGCTTCGGCAGATAACACAGACCTCGGTTTTGATAATTCATGATATCATGCTCAACCTCATCCAATAATTGTTTAGTAATGGTTCACGGGGTTAAACTTGTCATAAAAATAAAAAAACTTAGCTTTGTCATTAAGAATGTGAGCAGTAGCTCCAGTGTCAACTAACAAAGAGGTATCTCTAAATGGTATTAAAATTGTCCACAGTCACTTTGAACGCGAACGAAGCGTCCTTGTTATCACCACTCACGGTTTTTGCAGTGTCTTTCTTGCGACATACGGCCGTATTGTGAGTCTTCGATCTGCAGTGGCTGCACCATCGGTTGTTTTCTTTCTTAGGATTCTTCTTGTCCTCAGATCGGCACTCTGGCGACTTATGTCCAAGCTGACCACAGGAATAGCATGTCACAGTGGCTTTTGGTGGTGAGTTCTTCTTTTTACAGTTCATGACGCTGTCTTCGCCAGTTTGTGATGGGGTACGTGATTTCTCTGTCCCTTCGTAGATCCTCAGTGCGATCTTGAACTCTTGGAACTTCATCTTGTCTTCTTTTTCGTCGCGCTGCGAAACAATGGCTGAAAACGTTTTATATTCCTCAGGTAAGCCTTTCAACACCATAGCAATCAAAAGGCTGTCACTGACTATCTCGTTGGCCGATTTCAGTGATGCAGCTGCAGTTTCGGACCGTAATATATAATCCGTAATACTCTCAGCATGGCCTTTTTGCAGTGAAGTAAGTTCGGTGTAGAGCGCAAGAACACGTTGTTTGCTTTTGCTCATGTAATGATTCCTCAGTATTTGTAGAGCTTTCTTGCCATCGTCCTTCGCATCTCTCATGACCAGGATAGGCTATGGTCATCTAAACACTGGATTAGTTGGGCGAAAGCATCAATGTTCTTGACCCTATTTTCCTCATCTAGCTCGCCTTCTGCTAGGATAACATCGTGCAACTTGTGAAGTCGCATAAATCCAAGGAACTTAATTTCCCAAAGCTCGTATTTCGTTTCCTCACCATCAAACATTAGTCGTCGACTGGGCCCATAACCTGTTGCGAGTGTGGCCATACTTCTTGGTGGATAAGACAAACTTCACGTAAAAACACAACTCAGTTTTATTCCAACATAGATTTCTTGCACAACATTCACCATGTGGGCTGATGCAATCTGCCTCATCCTGGTGTTACAAGATACCGTTACATTTACTTCCGGTTACATGTTGAGTTTGCACCCAACAGTCATCACCTCGCACTCTGTGTCGGAATCCAAATGCAGTTTCACGTCATTTACATGTAAATACTACAACTTCTAATATAACTTTTTTTCTTCTTTTTTCCGTATACCTATTACTAGTAAATAGAACCATTAAAAATGGGGGTTACCGTTCTCGTTTCTTCGAAACACGATGATAAATGGATGGCAAATGGGCAATTTCGGCTTCAAAATGATCATTTTCCCCGAAAGGACTGGGGCGAGTTCCAATTGCACTTAAAAGCTCTTGAACAGCAAAAGCGGTCTCTTCAGATGGCCGGCGTAAAGCACCGCCATCTCCGAAGTCGCAATGTTATGTGCAGTATGAGATGCGTGGTTCAAAACAAGGAAATCACCTTAGTTGTTTTAAAGAAAATGCATATTTTCAAATAATCACCTATGTTATTATACTAAAACAATTATTCACCTCAGGCTCGGTGAAAAAATATCGGTGAATAAAAACCTCTACCTCCTCTCGGTTATTATTCACCGATATTCATCTCGCCTTTGGCGAATGATTCTCTACTTTCTCCAATCCCATAATACACCTTGCTTACCAACCACCCTTCTCCCCCCCCCCGTAAATTTTGCATAGGCATTGTTTTTTATTTCTCTCGGGACATCTTCATATCCCAGGAGAAATTGCAAACAATGATTATGCACTTTTGTTTGGGGGGGGGGGGGGGATAAACAAGGTGTATTATCCTGGATGGGATTTGAGAAAAAAGTGAGAGGTCATTTTCGAAATATCAACCATTCAGCTTGATAGCGAGGCAGTAAGGACAAAAACAATAGAAACACATTGGAATTAATGATGTAAACAAGGTGTATTATGGGATTTGAGAAAAGAGTCAATAAGCCATTTTCGAAATATCAAATATTCAACTTGATAGCGAGGCAGTGAGGACAAACACAATAGAAACAGGTTGGAATGAATGTGAAAAATATTTACATATCATCCACTTTCCTTTGTCTTTGTCCTCTAAACCTCTCTTTCAAGCTGAATTTTGATATATCGAAAAAGGCCTATTTAATATTATCATTCAATGTACTTTTCCTTCCTTTTCATTGGCCGAGAGCCCACCACGTGACCTGAAAATATCTGCCTGCAAATAAGTATTGCAAATAAGTATTGCAAATAAGATTTTTGCTGCAAATAATATTCTTTCCTGAGCTTTCAGAATGTGATTTAATTGTTGGGAATTGTGAAAAACAAACTCAGTCATCAAATGATAAAACAATTATTGAACTCGGTTATCGCAAAATATCGTGATTTTGTCAGTGTCTCGCAGATAATAATAACAACTTTATTGTACACCACAAAACAAGATATATAGGTGTTACTTACAAGAATCTATGTAAAAGTTGAATTTCTATATGCATACATATAAAACTATTGGTTCGAGGGATTGCTCCTTAGGCTAAATAGCCAGAAATTGAATTGAGATTATAAATTCCATACTGATTATTTAAAAAGATCAATTAAATTTAACAATATGAACAAAATTCCATTAAGAGACATTCCTATTATGCATATTACAAGGATTGCTCCTTGTATAGTTTTAAGGCTCTCGGAATGAAAGATTTTTGATGTCTATTTGTGGAAAGAGGTACATGGGTGCGACTTTTGTTTCTTAGACCGTAGTTCTGTTTAGATTCAGGGGGGTGTTGAATTACTACTTTCCAGCATACGTTCCAGCTGGTTTCTGGTCATTGCATCTCTTCTTTGCTCTAGTGATTTTAGGGAGTCCTTGGGAAGTCCAAGAATTCTCAGGCAACGGTCCTGCACTCTTTGTAACTCCAAGGAAAGGTATTCCGGCAAAGCACCCCAAATTGGGCTAGCGTATTCCAGCAATGTCCGGATTTTTGTGATGTAAATTGTACGACCAACCTCAGCTGGAATATTAGCTTTTCTACATGCTCTCACGTGGTAGATACGTTTACTGGCTTTGCTTACGATATAAGTTATGTGAGAGTTCCACTTTAAGTCATTCTGGACTTCGACTCCAAGCAATTTAAACTGTGTGACTCTTTCAAGCTTCACATTGTTAACATGCAATGGTGGTGGAGTATCACTTGTTTTCTTGAATGAAATCCACATATCCTTTGTTTTCTTAGCATTATTTTCCATTTTATTGACAGCAGCCCAGGATCAATTGATCTGCTGCTAGCCACTGACAAATCACGATAGTTTGCTCAGCCTTGGCCAATAATTGTTAATTGTTAATTAAGCAGTAGCATTTCTGTTGTTTTCCCGATTATGAAGCTGATGCTAAGTCCCTCGTTAGAAATCGCTTTGTGGTCTCGTCCCCGAGTATCTTTCCTCTTTCTTTGTCTATCACAGTTGCATACCTTTCCATAAACTTCGTGATTGATTTGAAATAGCTTTGATCACTTTGTGGAGACATGGTGGCCTAGTGGTTATTAGCGCCCCGGATTCCCGATCTCAGGGTCGATGGTTCGAAGCCTAGTGCTGTCGTCGTGTTGTTTCCTTGGACACAAGTACTGGTTTATGCAATGTTGGACACCCAAATCAATGCTACATTTAGCTTAAAGAAACCTGCGACGAGCTAACGAAGCTTCGTCTGAGTACCATCACAAGTCAAGAGCCACTCATCGACGGTCAAAGAGTCTCAATCTTGACCCCAAGATTTAAATACTAATCACCTTCACAACTATATCTATTCCCGCCGATGAAGAGCATATCCCGACTAAGGCCATAGCTAAGAACTGGGAACACTTGCAAATAATTGAAGACTACACTCACGACTTATTGGACTACAATGTTGCAATACTCATCGGATTGGTGGCATAACAAACAGTATGGTATTATCAGATCTTGGATAGAGTATCGTGGGTGTTAGCGACGTGAGGAATACAAGGTCCCTCTGCCACAGGGTTGCGGTAAGGGAGCTACCCGCTGTAACAACGAACTACAAAGATGATAAGGAGACATCCTTAATTAATTAATACTCTCTTAAAGAACAATTATGATGAAATCAAATTAGCCTGTACCTTCCACAATTTGATTTGCACTTTTATTTTTAATCTTCTTATTCAGCACGTTGCTTTGATGTTTCACAAATTTCCAGTACATTAATTTCTCAGTAAACATTTTAGGAGATAATGCATAAGTGAGAACGTCATATTTTTATGGCTATTTATAATAATAACAGTAGTGGATTTTAAGATTATTACTGTTGATGTCCAGATAGGGGTGTTTGCCTCGAGACTCAGTAATATGGGGTTTGCGATCTTCATTGTCCCAGCGGAAGTATTCTTCCTTTATTTTAGTATTATTGACAATCTGACATAGATGGGTATTAGACTTGAGCAAAATGAAGGGCGCGTTAGTGGGAAGATTAATGACATTTGTTGCGTATCCATCATCCCGACAACAGAATTCGAT
>OX421446.1:56961551-56966551 GCA_949126865.1 Montipora capitata
TCGCTACATTCTGATTGATCGAATTCCGGCTCGTTATCATGGTAGGTAGAAAAATATTCTGGGAAATATGTTGCAAATTGTCCGCAGACACAAAAGCGTCCATCGACATTTTTCGGCAAACTAGCTCTGCTTTAATAATACGGGTTGACTTACACAAGTTTATTTAAAACTACTCCTCTAAGATCATTTTAAATCACTATAGACTTAATCAAGCAGTGGGATCTAATGCGAATGTCACCATATCTAACAAAGGTGCACTAAACAACTGGATACACTCCCTTACAGAAATTTCTTCAAGTGGCTATATTCTACAAAAGACATTTGCTCGGAAAGATAACTAAGTTGTAATTTTTCCCTCAGTAACGACTACCGGTTAAAGCTACAAACACTATGAAAATCTTAAAACATACTGTTTGCTAAAACTCAATTGCATGGCTTAAAGTCTAAAAATCCAAGAAAAATAAAAATACTGGAAACGGCCCTCAAAGAGTGCAGTTTGGTCGTTTTTTCCCACTCCGTAGGCATTTACCCATACACGTTTTCTATTACTTCTAACAACAATGTTCGCAAAGGAACACAGATACAATAACGATGTTATAAAAGCTCAAACGAGATTAATAGAGCACTTTTCAAATGACTGTGGAAAGAGGAGTTTCTGATGAGTAAACCAATCGCACAGAGAGACGCATTTGCGTCCCTTGACTCTAGCAGTCTTTTCTAGGAAGAAACTGAACACTACAACTTTGCAATCTTTGTCCTGACTTTATCCACAATAGTTCTGGCTAATTCATGAGCCGTCGCGGCCGTCTTACCACTGTATACTTCGTTAGGAATCTGAGGATAGCATACTCTGTCCGGGTAGCGCATGCGCGTAGAATCTACCACAAGGTTCTCCAGTTGCCTTGCTAATTCGAGTAATTCTGAGTCACCCAATCCAGAAACAATCCTCACAAGACTATGAGCATGAGTTTTGAAAGCATCATCTGCATATTGAGCAGCTTTGAGCGCCTTTTCTGCAGCCTAGACAAATGAAAATAAATGAAATGAATAGCCCCCCGATCCCCTTAACATGGATGAACACGCGGCGAGAATATTGACGTAATTAACGTCTAATCAAAGACTTCTCAGAAACAGTGTCAGTCTGAGGTCAAATCAGGTATCGATTATGATGCAGAAGGAGGTTTTCTTTTCTTTTTTAGGTAATAAGTAACAGTAGTCTAGTTACAAGAAAGAACATGTCCTACCCACCGGATCAAAATCCTAGTTTTAGGAAACCTGTACAAGCCAGTGGAGAAACGTTACTGGGATATCTAAGCTTTATGCGGTGAATGTCCTTTTCTTTCGATTATTTTTATTTTTAAGGGCGTGATTATCATTTTTCGAAAAAGAGCCTTATAAATTCTCCCAACTCATTTATTTCTTCTTTCAATATAAATCCTTCAATTGCAAACAAGGCGCAAAATGCATTAATGAGCCCCCTCACCTGGTGGCTCTTGAAGCATGCCCACTCGAAGGACGGATTGCCATTAACCAAATCCTTCCCAGCAGCTCTTAAATCGGCTTCAGCCTGTCTAAACCAGCGGCTTGCCTCACCCGGCTGAGGGTTCTTGTTAGAAAAACTCGGCGGAATTCCAGACTTCCTTCTCTGGAGCATTGATGCACCACCAGAAGCTTCATAACGTTTTCTGTAAGACTGTCGTGAAGCATGATATGTCTGGGCACGTGCCGTCCACAAGTCAAAGAAAGCTTCGTATGGCGTTTCTTGGCTGCTTTCCGATTCGGAGCCTGTTCGTTGTAGCTCAACCTGCTTTAATCTTGCCACCTCATTCTTTAAATGCTGCAAAACCTGCTGGCAAAATGCTTCGTCTTTGCGACTCTTCTCAGGATGCCATTGTAAGTATACTCGCTTGATGATTTTCCTCCGCCTCTGCTCGGGCAAACGAAACGTATTCTCCACCATCTCTGTTATATGGGCCAAAATCTTAGATTTCTGCTCATCTGAGAAGTAGGTTCGCTCTTCGTAGGCTTCAATTGATTGAATACGATGAAACTTGTACAAATCAGCCGATTCCTTTTGCTGGGGTTCTCTGTCGCGATCTACTTTGACCAGGTAAAGTTTTGAATACAGGGTAGCATCCTTTTGGCCTTCTACTTCCCCAGTTATGATAGCGTAAATGAAGGTAGCATCTCCATCCTTCTGCTCGAAACTAGGATCCTCCAATTCTAAGCCAACATATTCCCCTTGTGAAAATTCTTCAAATGCTTCGTTCAATAGGTGATGGTCTTCAATCGGAATGAAATTTCCCGGTTGAGGTAACACATTACCATCGAAAGGATCGTAAGAGTCGTCTTGGCGAATTCCCATGTCGTCCAATACTGACCATATCTTGGTGGGGTATGTACGTAACATCTCTGTGACATAAGCCACTGAATCGCGCAGAAGCCCTTCACATGCCTCGGCTATAACTTGGGTTAAGGCTAAACATATTTTACCATGATCTTCTTCTGCTTCTGCATTAATGTAGAGCTTCCACACTGCTTCATCCCCATCTAATGTCTTGTCAACGAAGTATGCTACTTCCGTCTGGCTTCCTGGTATAAGATGGCCTTTGTGGATTAGTTGGGTTTCAATTTTCGGTCTTCCGATTATCTGGATGCTTCTCAGTTTTGCTTCTAATGTAGTACTGACAGTTTCTACCAGATGTGGCTTGTCCAGGTTTGCGTGCCGCAGTAGCCTTAAAATTCCATAAATAAACTGCTCTGAACAAAGTTGTGCTTTTAATGACTCAGCTATGCAAACACCATTTGCAGATTCAAGTAGGTGAACAAGCGTTTCCTTCACTTCCTCTGATAGCATCTTTGGTCGAGATTCGCTTGGAAGGAGAACCATGTAATCTCTGTAGTTCGTCAATGTCGTGCACTGAAGTCCCGTCATCTTGATGTCCACCACAAAAAGTTCATTGAAATTTCCAATTCGGCCTCGATACCGGGGTGCGTCATCGAAAATTACATCAGTGGACTTGTGCAAGGTTACAGATGGATTCCCATTGGAACCGCTGTTGAATCGATAAACTGCTGGCAAGTACACATATGGTAAAAGAACTTCTTCCCCTGAAGCACATTCGAGCCTTTCAAAGAGACCTCTTACTGTCTTCAAGGAGCTTTCAACTTCCATGGGAAGGAGCTTTTTTCCATTGCACTGCCTGTACATCATTTCCAAAACCAACGCGTAGTGAGACGTTTCTGCGGATTTTGAACACCCTAGACTCTGAAAAAATAAGTGATAGGCTCCAAATTCGAGAGGCACTCGGAAAAGAAAGGGAGGTATCTCATCCTCCTCGAGGAGATTGAGCACAGTTTGCTTAGCCTGTACAAACCTCTTTCCATCTTCAACCAAGATGCATGGTACGTTTTCAAGCTTCTCCTTCAGGTCATAACTTGAACTAACGTTCTCATTGAAAAATTTGTAAATCTCTCCCATGACTGACTTTCTGGTGGCAATTTCGCTTTCGGAAATCATGTAACCGTTCTGTTTTGCCAAATGACAACATATAATAGAGCAGTGAGAAATGACCATTTCCGGGCTAGGCTGTAACAAAACATTAAGTTTCGAAAGGAGAAAATTGTCTTGGAGACTGTGTGATCTTGGGTGCGCCCAGTTCGGGAGAAGATGTGCTACCGTCCACACAGTCTCGGTAAAATCAGCAACAACAGAGTCCTTGAATGAAATGTAATGGCTGTGCTCATCTTCATACTGTGAATGTAATTGTAGCAGGTCAGGACGAACAGAATCCGACACTACAAAGCGAACTCCACAAATATCTTGCAGAAGACTTGCATTTTTCACATGAGGTGGGGTGAATAGATGAGAAACAAGGACTTTAGACTTTCGGTCTGTTTTCTTGGTAGTTTGCTCAGAGGCTTCTCTAGCAATGTCTTCGGCAAATTTCTTGAATAAGGCAGGAGACACTTCATGCACCATTCCAATCTTCTTCATAAAAGGCAACCAAAACGATGAATTGAAAGGGTACGGTGGAAATTTATCTTCTGGAAGCATGATCTGAAAGATATCGTTTAAAGGGTCGTAAAAACAACTGGCTCTTTTCAAAGAACCATCCTCTAAGGTGACAACTTCCGATGTCTTTAAGCAGTCTATTATTTTCATTTTGTCATCATCAGTCGTGAAAAGACTTGCTAAAACATCATTTCTAACATACGTCAGGTGCATTTCTCTTGCTTCCTTGCTGAAGAGCTTAAAATGTGGGAAGATAAACTCACAGTACACGTTGACTCGAGAGACTGTATCAAAATTCAAAAAGCGATAAAGGTTGGAGAGACCTTCAACACATTCCAGAAAAAGAACATTGACTTCCCTTTGTAAAATACTTAGTTCTGCTCTTGGTATTCCACTTGGTAGAAGGCAAATTGGCTTGTTGTCAAGACTGATGAGATTGCCGTGGGTTGCAAGATAAAATGGGAGCCTTCTTAAGATTTCCCTCTCAGCGTTGGTAGACTGCAGGCTGTTTACATTGTCACTGAAATATTTCAGTAACGTTCTGCAGTCGTCAGGACTCAATTTATCTCTCAAAGAGTTGGGCTGAGTCGTCATCCAATGATTAAGTGCGTAGAGGAGGGATTCCGGGATCTCTAACGATGCGATGAAATATCGTGCAAGAGACGCAAGATGCGTGTAAGAACTGTTACCGAGAACAGATGTATCAAGCTCGGGGGGATTCAGCTTTCGGAGTGCGTGGGCAAGAGGCTTCTGCATTAGGGCCATTTCCAAGTAAGTGCAATCTATAATTGACTTACCCAGTTTCAAGGGAACCAGAACTCTAGCTGTCTGAGGGATAGTAAAGTCTAAGCGGCTACTAACTTGCAACGCTGTACTTCGCGTTCTCGCCGGAAGAATACTCCAACTGAGCAAGGGTTCTAGCTCTTTCTGAATGCATCTTGAACCTTCAATCTCTAAATTCTTAGCCCTCACGATTTCACTTAGA
>OX421446.1:56974051-56989051 GCA_949126865.1 Montipora capitata
TAATTTACAGAGGTCTAAGCCCATGCAAACATTTTAAAGCGAAATAATTTCATCTGACAACAACAAGCTCTAAAACGTTCACACTTCAAAAACTGAAAGCACAATTTAGGAATTATGCTATCTTCAAAGAGAAGCTAGAGATGAAAAAGCTAAAGAACTAGTTGAAAAAAGATACATAGCTACCGCTCATAAGGTAGGGCAGAATTAAGACAAAAAAACCTCCCTCATATCATAGAACTGAAGCAGTGCTAGTCAAGCCACTTCATAATAATTAAATGCACCAAACAAAAGATGTATTACCTGTTTTTGCAACTGCTTCCAGTTTTGTCAAGGTTTCACTCTCCAAGGATTGGTCCAGAAGGCGATGACTCAATGTCGGTACTAGTCCGGGAGGATGCTCCCGTGATGAAATAAAAATGGCTTTATCTGAATTTGAGAAGGGCAAAAATTCTCCATCAGACACGGGCAACAGTTTAAGGCCTGAGAGCTCAGAAAAGCATTCGTCTTTGAGCAAAAACTTGAGAAGCTGCAACTTCTCTTCTTTTTCAAGGCTTTCATACAAAAAAGGCACTGTTTTTAGAGCCGAACGTACAAGTGAAGGTGTAACTTCTGTGATAAATTCTTCAAAGTCTTGAATCGATTGCAAAACGTGGCTGGGGACTGTGGCGATGTTTTGATGGGCTTTGAGAAGAAGGCTTCGAAGCAACTCAACTGGGTCGTTTTCTGCTAATCGGTCAAAGATAGCTTCTCTGACGTAGAGCCATTTCCCTCCCCTTGCCTTGGTGTGTATGACTCGATTATTGCACAGTAACGTGAACAAAGGTTCTTTCAGTCTCATCCAGGTATGGTCAACATCATTGATATTTGGCCAAGCTCTAATTTGAAAGATAAGATATTACCATGATCAGTTCTGGGTACACACAAAAATAACATTCCAACATTATAAAATTTAATTGTTTAAGAGATGCACGTATACATATATTAGCCTGTGCATGCTCAGTCTTGACGTCACGTTTAAGCCACTGGCGGTATTTCAGGTTTTGCTTAGTCTCGTCTGTTCACGAGGAATTATCAAACTTTCATATTATATTAGAAAACAACATAGTTTTGTTTTAACAGCCTTTTCTCAACATTTGCTGAATATTTGCTTTCACATTTGATCTGACACCCTTAATTAAAGAAATGAAAAGTTCTTTTGACAAGCTTAAACAAAACGACTTTTCAAAAATATAGAAATGCGATTGTGAGGCGCGATTTAATTGGCTATTGCTATGTTACGAGAAAATATATTATATTTGTTCTATCGCTGATATATATATTTTTGCCCACCACGCTTTTCTGTTTGAATTCCTGTCTAAATGTTGGATTTTATGAAAAAAAATTAACAAAAATAAATAAAAAATTAAAAAAAAAAAAACTCTACGGAGAGGAGATTATAGAAGCACGAGAACGAAGAACAAGGCATATAAAAAATTCATCAGCTAAGAAACATCGCAAATCATCTCAAGAACTTCTGAAGAAAATCCCAGAATAAATGCCTACTCAAACCGATGACCACAAACAATAAATATAGGACACACTTGCGACAAGCACTGATTTGACGCATATTAAAACATGTGATAAAAAAATAACTAAAGAACTCCGCGTTTCCATCCTTGTGGTGGGCATTTCTTCGTGCTTACAAGATACTTGATGTGCTTAAATATCTCTTTTCCTTTTACTGCTGTTTACTGAATATTTAGGCAGCATATTTTTTTTCTATCTCAGAGTCGATACATAACTATGAGATACAAACGAGTATAGCATATATATTTAGGAAAGCCTAAACGCGCAGCTCCAAATAACTATCGTATACTTAAAATACTCTATTTTTCAAGCCCGAAATGACTTGTATTGATAAAAATAATAGCACTAATACTAGCAATAGCAACCATATTAATCATAACATTAACAACGACACTACCAACAGTAATGATGTTGATAACAATAATCATGATAGCAATAACAGGGATTCCATAAAAGACAGTAGTTGGCAGATATCTTTTGATTTTTTTCCGTTAAATGGTCAATGTTTAAATTAAGGGCTACAAAAGGTTACAGATGATTTAAAAAAATTAATAACATAGACGGCAGAATTACTGAATGCTGATTTGTCAATGTAGAGGGCATTTGTTTTCTTAATTTTGCTTGTGAAGAGCTCAAAATTGCTGCAATAAGACTAGTTCTCAGATTCAAGGAAAAAAGCATTATTTGCAGACAAATAATGCTTTAAAATGGCTTAAAATAATTCATTCAATAAAGATAGCGTTAAAGACAGTTACGGAGTAGTGTTCGTGAATACCAATGAAGAATACTATAGGATTATAGGCGCTATTTTGGGCTATGAAATAGGGCCTTGAGGAACACACGAAGGATCTATCGCTTAAAACCAGAACCAATTTCAAACTTATACTAATTTTATTACTCATTGATCATTGATCTAAATACAATTTTATCATTCATGTATAAACTCAGTAGGTTTTCAACTCAATCTAGAAAGAAAATTTAATAATTTACTCTAAACTTACGGTAACTATATGTCAAGGTTCCATTCCCTTTTTAGTGTGATTTTTAAAAACACTTTATTAATATCCTTGTGTCATTTCCTTGTACTACGTTGGTTACAAATCTGAATACACATTGCTTTTTCGTCAAAAGCACAAGAACATTAGTAACCCAAGTTATGATAATCTAGTTTTTGATTTCACTAAATAGAGAATAATACATAGGCGCGGGGAGATCTGGAATTTCTCTTTGAGTGTTCAACTCGATATCTTACGAGTGAGCGCAGCGAACGAGTGAGATATTGAGCTGAACACGACATCCGTCTATTTGAAACATCACACCACAAGTTATAAGCATTACTGCCGATTCCCTAGCGATTATACAGCGAGCTTTGAGCGATCGATATTTTGCCTTTAATTGTATTAACATTCAACAGAATAATGATAGTGTCTAAGTCTTCTTCTACCTCTTGGCAAGCCTCTAAACGTGTTTCAGGTAATTTCGATGAATTTCAGTTCGCGTTCGCGTTCACCCGCTATTCATAAGTAAATTTCACAAATCTTTTTCCGCAATGACGCATACACAATCAAAACGATGGAAAACTACTAAAATTACCTACACCTGGTTTTCTTCTCTGTAGTACATTTTTATATGAATTTTGAGCAGAGTTTAAATGATAACTCTTTGAATGGACAAAACTACTAAGTCAACGACATATATATAGTTTATTAAATTGTTCAAAAAGAAATTGTCACTGCGATGTCGTTAATAACTTCGCCAGTGGGCTGAATGAAACAGTGACAGGTAGGACAGTATTTATCGACCGCTCAATTTAAAATGTGTCATCTATTGTGCAGGAAAACAAAACAACGTTGCAGCACTAAAATTCCTCTTGGTTTGGTTCGTGACAAGAAATATTGTAGACTTAGAATTTGTCCAAAAAAAAGAAAAATTACAATTAGATTAATGTCCTACCTGCATCGAAACGCTAAATGAGGGAATTAATTTGCTTCTTTTCACCGTCTTCTCTTTGCCCTAGATTTTTGTTTGGATTGGTTTAATTTTGTTTCTATTTACTTACCTTAACTGTTCAATCGGATCTGGGAAGGAATCATGGCGGACGGACGTGTTCTTCGCGCTCTGTGATTCTTTAGTTGAGAAGAGTCATACCTGGCCATTTAAGTTCGCTCAAATGCAACCAGTGATATCTTTTTAACATCAGTACAGCCGGTATTTAAAACAATTGTTGTTTGCTGCTTGTTCTCATGTCAAAACGCTCAGAACGTTCGTCAAGTTCAAGCTCCGCCGACAGGCCAACTCCAAAACGAAACAAACAGAAGAAGAGCGAAGAAATGGAAGCAAACAACGACACCGACTCACTCATCTCTATGGAAATACTCCTCGATAAATTAATCGCCATCGAATCTCGCATGGAAGACAATTACGAACTTACGTGTGAATTCAAACACGAAATCAATGTCGTCAAATCAACTCTGAATGAGCTAGAGAAGTCTGTGAATCAAGCGTGGGCAAGCATCCAGGACCTACAGCAAGAGTCCAAAGCTCTCAAAGATTCAAAAAGCTCTCACCAAAAAATGATGGACGAGCAGACTGAGGAAACTTAAGGCCTGAAAGCCTATCTGAAAAAGCTCCAAGCCGAGAACGAGAAGCTTAAACCGGCTTTGAAAGAAGCCCAGGAGAACCTCGTCGCTCTTGAGAACTATACAAGACGAGAAAACTTGCGTTTTATGAATATCCCCGAAAGTCGAGGCGAAAACTGTCAGGATATCATTTATGATGTTCTAGAAAATGATCTCAAAATAAACGTCGACGATATTCGTTTCCATGCAGTTCACCGTGTCGGCAAACCTCAAAACAATGCATGGAGCTACTCCTGCTCGCCCTCGCCCGATCATCGCAAGATTTGTCGTGAGAGAAGACAGGGATGCTGTTTTCAATGTCAAAAGCCGGCTCAAGTCCTCATCCAGACACAGTAAAGCCTATATTACACAAGACTTTGCACGAGAAATCCAGAAAGAAAGGAAAGTCCTTATTCAATCCATGTTCGCTGCTAGAGAAGCTGGTCGCGTCGCGAAGGTAGTCAACAGATCTCTCTTTATTGATAACAATGTTTTTAACATCTCGAATATTCCAGTTGAGTATCAAGTAGCTCCTACCTAATTTTCTGTCTTATTTACACATTCAAAGACGACAAGATGCGAGCTAAATCGTGCCGGGTCAATGGCTCTATCTCATCGAGCTAAGTATCCAAATTTCCTTTTCGTTCATGTTTTTATATAAGCACTATGTAGTTGTAGTCTTCAAGTTTATTATGCTACCTTTTCTTTTTTTCATATGTTACATCAATCCGCTTCAGTTGAAACAACCGCCTTCTTTGTCTGCTCGTTCACTTTTTCGCAACCGCCCATCGGCGAAAGATTCAAATTATTTTCTGTCCCAATTTGTCGTGAATCAACATAATTCTGTCGGAAGAAATCCGTGTTTACTTATTACTACTCCGCCTGGCTTGTGTTTCTTTAAACTGCCAACAAAATGAACTCCGTCAATTCTGCCAATGCTTTTGACCTAAAATGCCTGTCATTAAATGTTAGAGGTCTTAATAAATCGATCAAACGCCGAACCGTTTTTCGATGGCTACACAAACAAAATCATCATATCATATTTTTGCAAGAATCATACTGTTCCAAAAATCTTGAACCCATCTGGGAAAACAAATGGGGTGGCAAAGCTTTCTTTAGCCACGGCACAAACCATAGTAAAGGTGTCATAACACTATATCCCTCTGTGAATTTCAAAGTTGAAAAAGAAATTTCAGACAAACAAGGCAGCTTCATTATTTTAAAATTGTCACTTGAAGAGAAAGTTATTGTTTTGGTCAACATTTACGCGCCTAACGATGTCGCTCAGCAAGTTTCCTTTTTCAAAACACTAAACCAACAACTCGAGGAATTTGCTCACGATACAATTGTAATTGGGGGTGACTTCAATTGCGCACTCACTTCAAATGACAAAAAGGGCGGAAAACCTGTATCAGCTGTCATCCAAGAAATCAACACGCTTTGTGATTTGTATAACCTAAGTGATATATGGCGAAACCTGAACAATGACAAGCAGTGTTACACATGGAGAACTAAATCATTTAAAATCCAATGCCGCTTAGATCTTTTCTTAGTTTCGCAGGAGTTAATTCAATTAGCAAAGAAATGCGACATCGTCTACGCACCCGAATCTGATCACTCCGCTGTGTCACTTGTTCTACAGTCCAATCGCCTAAACCAAAAAAGAGGACCGGGCTTCTGGAAATTTAATACAGCCTTACTTAAAGATGAAACATACGTAACAGCACTTAAGATAAACATTCCAATCTTTAAGGAGAAATATAACGAGGTTCATGATTTAGGTTTAAAATGGGACCTCATAAAAATGGAGATAAGAGGTTTCACGATCAAGTACTCTAAACGAAAAGCGAAAAAAAATCGAGATGAAGAAAAATTACTGCACAAAAAAGTAAATGACCTTCAAACCAGAGCAGAAAATAACCCGCACAACAGAAACATCTTGCTAGAACTTCAACATGCCAGATCACAGCTTAAAAAAATCATGTTGACCAAAACGAAAGGTGCAATTCTGAGAAGCAAAGTGAGATGGCATGAAGAAGGAGAACGCAATACAAAGTATTTCTACAGCTTAGATAAACGACATCATGATAGTAAAACAGTCTCAAAACTCAAAGTTGGGGAAAATTGTTACACGGAAGATCAATTCGAAATCTTAGAAGAAGAAAAAAAGTTTTATGAGTCGTTATACCGCTCCACCAATATTAATTCCGAAAAGTTCAAAAATTCGCCTTTTTTTATCTCAGAAAATGTAACCGCTCTAAGTGAAGAAGAGAAGAGCTCTTGTGAGGGTTTGGTAAATGAAGAAGAATGCACAAATGCGCTCAAGGACTTCGACAATGACAAAACCCCGGGCACCGACGGTCTGCCAGCTGAATTCTACCGGTTCTTCTGGCCTGACATCTGTCATGACCTGCTAGCCAGCTACAACTTTGCTTCTCAGCATGGCATGCTTTCTATAAGCCAAAGACGAGGAATAATCTCCCTTATCCTCAAATAATCCAAAGATAAAACTATTTTGGAAAATCTAAGGCCCATCTCACTACTGAACGTCGACTACAAGATTCTCACTAAAGTTATAGCCAAGAGAATAGAAAAAGTCTTGCCAACATTAATAAACCCTGATCAAACGGGTTATGTTAAAGGCCGCTACATTGGTGAAAACGTAAGGCTAATCTACGACTTAATACATTACACAGATAAGCCAAATCAAAAAGGTATTGCCATTTTCTCGGACTTCAAAAAGGCGTTTGATCCCATTGAATGGAACTATCTCTTACAAACACTTCAGTTCTTCAACTTCGGCCACGACATTCAAAATTGGATAAAAATTTTCTATAATAATGTTACTAGCTGTGTTCTCAATAACGGTCATGCCTCAACTTTTTTCTCCCTACAGCGGGGAGTCAGACAAGGTTGCCTGTTGTCTGGCGTCCTCTTCGTTCTCGGTATAAAACTCCTCTCTAGATCTATAAAAAATGATCCCACTATCAAAGGTATCCAAGTCAACAAGCAAGAGCTTAAAATAAGTCAATATGCCGACGACACAGCAGTATTTGTCCGTGACCTCGACTCCGTTACGAGTCTATTGAAGGTGTTAATCGATTTCAAAGAGCACTCTGGCCTAGAAATAAACGCAACTAAAACCGAAGCAATGTGGTTAGGCAAATGGAAAGACAGAACAGATGAACCTTTTGGTTTTAAGTGGCCAAAAGAACCTGTCAGTGCTCTTGGTGTCTTTTTTTCTTACAACCAAGAAAGTGCTAACAGACTGAACTTCGGTAAAAAAATACTTAACCTCCAAAAAACGCTGAACAATTGGCAACGGAGAAATCTAACTCTTTATGGAAAGATAAACATCGTTAAAACACTTGGGATATCTAAATTAATTTACTCAGCCTCCGTGCTCCCTGTTCCAGATCACTATATTCAAGAAATAAATAAGCTAATTTTCAACTTTATCTGGGCAGGGAAACCCCCTAAAATCAAAAGAAACACCATAATTGGAAAGAAAAAAGATGGCGGTTTGAAAATGTGCGATTTTAAGATCATGGAAAAAGCGCTCAAAATAGCTTGGATCGACAGAATTCAAGACGAGTCACAAGCTTCCTGGAAAATATTCCTAACCAGTTCTTTCACAATAATGGTGGTCTTGCCTTCCTAACAAAATGCAACTTCGCAACAAGTACACTAGACCTTGATGATAAACTTCCCATATTTTATAGAAAAGTGTTAGATTATTGGTGCGAGTTCAAAATCTCAACGGGCAGCGATTCCAAATCAAATCCTAAAAACGAAATAGTGTGGAATAATAGAAAAATAGCCTGTTTTTTACCAAACTTGGTATGACGCTGGCATTACCAAGATAAGCGACATATTAAACCAAAATCAGGATTTTTTGAAGTGGCATGAATTTGCCATAAAATTTAATTTGAATGTTCCTTTCACCACATACTATGGCCTAGTTAACGCAATCCCAAAAAAATGGAAAGCTAATCTTAGAAACCCTATTCCAAACCTCACACACGACACCACTGTAAACAGTCTAAAAACCAGTTTTATTTACTCCTCTCTTTTAAACACCGTCTTCGTTCCTCCCACTGCCAAAACGAAAATTCTACGCCACGGTTTTACAGAAAGTACCATCCAGAACGTTTATCTTGTGCCATTTAAAGTCACAAATGAAGTTAAAATAATAATGTTTCAATATAAAGTTATTCATAACGTGCTTCCAACCCGCGCTACACTCTACCGAGACCGCATTTCAGAAAGCCCCTTATGCAACTTATGCAATACGGAAGAACAAACGCTGCATCACCTGCTAATAAACTGCACACTAACAGTCGATTTTTGGATCCTGTTTCAAGACTGGTGGTACCAAAAAACAAATGAAACAATAACGTTATCCACAAGTCACATACTATATGGCTGGCATGATAGGACAAAGCATTGGCAAGTCCTAAATTATAGTCTACTGATAGCCAAATATCGCGTTTTCTGCACAAGCCTTCGCGGAGATGTCTTAGATTTCCAAAATTTCCCACTGTTCATCACAGGAGAACTTGAAATCCTAAAAGAGATCGCGACTGCAAAAAAAGAACTTCCGAAATTTTATCGCACGTGGGCTTTTTTACTGTAATTTTATATGCTGTTGATGTTTAGGTTAATTTACGTTTAATTTCATATCTATTATTTAGCTCTATCCACTTATATATCTTTTTTTTTTCAAAAAAGTAGTAATTTTATAAAACAAAAAAACAAAGAGTATTTAAAAGAAATGTAGCAGTTTTGTAACTTGTATGTATACGTGTAATTTTTCTATAATAGAAATTTGCATTGTAAGTTATGTATTGTAAGTAGTGTATGCATGTAAGTAAAGTATTAGTACTGTATGTAGTTAGGTGTTTAGTTGTGTTAACGTACTTTTTTTCAATGTTCTGGTTTTTAAGCTCGTAAAATCGCCGGTTAAGTCAAAAAAAAAAAAAAAAAGAACAAGAAGAAAAGAAGAAAACAGGTTTTACCGAAAGAATCTGGTGCTGCCCCTTCGGACGGTCGTACGCACGACGGACGAACGGACGAAAGCGGCGTCAGCACAATACCATTTTAATTCAATGCTATGGAGTTCGATTTTCGGCAGGACTTTTCCGCGGGTGGTGGATGGCGGGTGACGGGTAACGGATGGTGGATGGCTGGTAGCGGTTGACGGGTGGCGGATGACGGGTGAAATGGACTTTACATTGAAAATTCTCTCTTTCAAAAATAAAAAAAATAATAATAATAAAAGTGGAAACCATTAAAAAGAAAGTCCAGAAAATGAAACAAAAAAGATAGACGTTACAAAAAGCAATATTTTAGCGATATTTATCGACTGAGGCCAGACAACTCACGCGGTAATTCTTCATACCCAGACATCAGACAGACAACGTCAGCATTTCATTTCATACCAGACACCTTATCCCGTGTCAATTCACAAACCGTCGTTTCTATATTATTTTAGTCTCAGGAAAATTTGGCTATCTTTAAAAGCGGGAATGGGGAATGGGGAATGAGGTAATGGGGGAATGGGAATGGGAATGGGAATGGGAATGGGAATGGGAATGGGGAATGGGAATGTGGAATGGGAATGGGGAACGGAGAACGGGGAATCTTTAAAATAGCGAATCTTTAAAACCGGGAATCTTTAAAATGAGGAATCTTTAAAACCGGGAATCTTTAAAACGGGGAATCTTTAAAAGCGGGAATCTTTAAAACGAGGAATAAAATGGAGAATCTTTAAATCCGGGAATCTTTAAAACGGGGAATCTTTAAAACCGGGAATCTTTAAAATGGGGAATCTTTAAAACCGGGAATCTTTAAAATGGGGAATCTTTAAAAGCGGGAATCTTTAAAATGGCCAGAAATACAGTGGACTTGACTTTCCTTAAACTTGATTATTGAGTGAATATTGGTTCCCATTTTTTATTCACCTTGATGCCCCAGACCCAAGGCCCATGGTCAAGGCCAGCCATCCTCTTTCATCTGAACTTAAAGTTTTTAAATTGCATATTGATTCGTTTATGTACCTGCCACCGAGCACGAAAAATCAGCGTGAGCCACACGCTAGCGAATCGTAAAAGCATGACCCATAATTTCAAAAACATTTTGCTGTTACATTGTACACTACGTCCGGACATCAGAGTGATGGCTTTTCTTTAGCAATGTTGTCAATAAACTTTTAGAATACGAAAATATCACGCATTTAAAACTTTGAAAAGGTTGGCGGCTTAAGTGTGTCGCCAGCAGTACATGAACAATTCACTATCTCCCGCAATTTTAATAAATGTTCCGCCTAGTTAGAGTGAGTGGAATTTCCCTATAAAGACAGCGCGTCTGAGATAAGTTATCTCGTTTGTCGGTCGGTAAACACCTCAAAAGATGTTTTAGTTTTTCCTGACAGTTACTCCTCTCCAAAGTGACAGATAGGAAATTCAGGTGCATCTGGGTAACAATTCGTCGGCGAAAATGTTGTTGAAAGAACCGGAAATGGATCACTTCACGAGATTTTGTGTTGGTAATCAAATGATTTCGAGTGCAATTTGGAATGCACGAGTTAAATTTTTCCAAAGACTAACAAACCTAACAATTTGGGATCTATGAAAAATTTACAAGTGCTTATTTATTCCAAATTATTTGAGAAAAAAAAAAAAATATATATATATATATATATAAGGTAAAATCAGACAACCTGCATTTTAAAGATTCCCGGTTTTAAAGATTCCCCGTTTTAAAGATTCCCCGTTCCCCGTTCCCCATTCCCGTTCCCCATTCCCGTTCCCCATTCCCCATTGCCATTCCCACATTCCCCATTCCCGCTTTTAAAGATAGCCGGAAAATTTCCTTGTTTTCTCGAAATATACATTTTGTACATTTTAAACTAAAAGTCGGGAATTAATCGTGAACTAAATTGGAAAATATTTATTCCACGGGTAAGCCAATGTTCATGCTAACTTATAACAAAAGAACAAACGCACTTGTCGAAAATTTGAAACACTGTTCGAACATGTCAAGAAGCAAATGCGATCTGAGTTGTCTGGTCTCAGCCGATAAATATCGGTAAAAAATATCGCTTTTTGCAGTGTTTATCATCTTTTTTTCTTTCATTCTCTGAACGTTCTTTTTAATGGTTTCCCCTTTTATTATTTTTTATTTTTGAAAGAGAGAATTTTCAATGTAAAGTCCATTTCACCCGCCACCCGCGGAAAAGTCCTGCCGTTCTTTTTATGCTTATGGTGCTCCGCTATAACTTTAAAACTTTAAAGTAAGGATTGAAGTCCACGTGCGACCTCACAATCGGACCAGGTACAGCATCAATTCCTTTGCGACGTGTCTTGATGAAAATTAACCTTGTAAAGTTTGTTACAACTGACTTATGGCAAAAAATTGACCTTTCTTATTATATTTCACTTTAGGCTCAGCCTGTTGTATTCTTATCAACTCTACTGTTTTCCGAAGGTAGATCCTGGCGATCGTCTGCCTTAGATACTCGCTTCCTGATCAATTTTCACATGCCCTCTACAATATTCAATTTCAATATTATACCAATCTAATGGAATCTTTCAATTAATTGACCACAAATTTGAACCGCTTGAGGCTTTCACCTTTGATCTGCCTCTTACTGATGAACATTTTTCTCAGAGACTGTAAACAAGTTCTAACGACCTTTAACAGACGTTGTAGCGACGAAAGTGAGAAAAACGGACAAAATTGGCTCAATAGTCCACAGATAATAATATTTGAATAAAATAAAAACCAAGAGCCTTAAAAAGTAGACACTGCAGAGAAATGGGTTCAGTGGTAGGGTAATCAATGAATTCTGCACATTTCATACAGAAGGTTACCTGCTACAGATATCAACTTACTTGTAAACTGCCTCTGGTGGTACTTCCTTACTAATAGCCTCTGATATCAAGGTGGCATAGGCGGCTGGTACAGCTTCTCGTAGGAGACAGCAGTTCCACAACAGTGACTTGTCAGTCAACTCCCTTCGTTCCTCCTGATCTGCATTTGGCAACTTGATGTGGCGTCTGTTCTGACTTAAGGCAAAGAATCCATTAACGTGCACTGGTAGACCAGTTATGCTTTTCGTTTGGATTGGCAAGGGAAGAGCGCAAAACACGTGACCTGAGATGTTGGGCGTCGAGCAGTTTACGTCATTTGGAATGGCCATGGCTACGCCAACGGATGGCAAGTAACTCAGCTCATCATCTATCAAGAGTTTCTCAAACTGCAATGAGACTGTGCCCCCACAGCAGTAATTTGTTACAAGATATCTTTCAGTCGAGTTTTCTGGAGTGCCTCTATACTTCTCTGTTTTAATTGTTAGTGGGTAAGTTGTCGTGACAGGTTCCGGCATATGTTGGCCCGGCTTGATTTTGTCAAAAAAGTCTCCCCTCCTCTCTCGGGCCTCTTGAACGCTGTCATCGTTGATCTTCACCCGAAATATGCATCTTGGTTCCTCCTCCGACGTTTCGCGCACATAGAGCTCAATGGACTCGACATTTCGAAGAAACAGCAGAACTAGACGGGCGTCATCCATGAAACTCTTGAACAAATGTTCTACTTTTTCTTCAGAGTACAGTGTTTGTGAAAGTTCGGAAGCGGAAACACGCAAAGGAAAACGAAACATTGTCCCATTGTATTGGCCTCGAACGAAAGAGTCATTGTTGCAATCAAAAATCCCCATGTATGGCAAGAACTGATTTGGAATTTCTTTCATCATTTTAGGAACCTTGTTCAGTAACCAATCGTACCCTGTTTTCCGGTTTTGCCCGTCGCTGAAGTGCTCCTCGTGCGGGTCAATGAAACCTAATCGGTTATTACTAAGAATGCTGGGTAAATCTGCAAATGCACAAAGTTGAGATAAGCTGGTAAAGACAAAAGCAAAAAAATTGTGGTAATTATAGTACTAACTGATATATCTCCCTTTGTATCCACGTAATTGTTTCGTCAGCAAAGGGGAAATATCTTCCATACAGACGGAATCGTTCCTTTTTTTGTTTCTCGGAAATAATTCGGTGTGAGAAAGAAAATTGATCTTGGTTTCCATATTCATTCACACGCCTCCCATCACCTTACCCCTTACACCCGCCCTCACCCCACAAACCACAACTTGACTGAGCATGAAACCATGGGAGAAGTTAAAACAGAAACAAAGAATTTTCCATTCATGAAACCACTACTGCTGTTCCCTGTCAGCTGGTTTGGATTTCCGTGGAGCTGATGGTTACATCTCACGAAAATAATTGCCGGGTAAATTCAATACCTGTCATGTGAAAGATGGACTTGAACCCCAGTCCAAATCGACCAACTTTCATTGGATCCTTCACTTTAATGCTGTCACAAATCATTCTGATGCCCTTCCAGTCATCTTTGGAAAACGTTGCGTCATTGTAGGCATAGAGAGCTGGACCCTGTTTTAGTGTATAAAAAGCAGTCCTCGCTTTATTGTCGTTGATGAAAGCGACGTTTTTCCCTACAAATATCTTCAGTAATGTCTACAATGAGATACGTCATAGCTCTAAGTTCCTCCAACTTTTCATATCTGGCGGGCAAACATAATAGGCCATTTCCGAGTTCATGTCTGCCTCCTCTTCAAAGCGAGTCTAAGTGCAAAGTTCTTCTTATGAAAATTCAGTCATATGTAAAGTAGAACTAATTACCATCACAAAAACTTTGCACTTAGACTCGCTTTGAAGATGAGGCGCACATGAACTCGGAAATGGCCTATTACTTAATACCTAAAACTACCATACACGCTAACATTTTTCTTTTTTGTAGTTCTGGATTTTCTAGCTATATCTCGTCGCCGTTTAGACCTAATGGAACTCTTCATGACATTTAATTGAACGTGAATTCATTATAATCATTTGTCTTTATTTATTTATGGACATACGTGCTTGTTCAAAATTCCAATATAGCGTAAAATATAAAGATCCATAGCTTACAGAATGGCTCCCATAGTCTAATCTGAGAAAAAAAAAAGTCGATTTCACCAAACAAAAGAAAGGAGGTATTTTGAATTATCAACAGGAGTCGAGTCGGACAGTGTAGAAAAAAAAAATTCTGCGTGTAATTTTAATTCAATTCAAGAGAGAGACTGTCTTACTGGAACATTAATATATGTTTGGGGTTACGAAAACTCAAAAGTTACGAATACAAAAGCCGTACTCTTTCAACTGAATAGTAAACGCATCAGCTACTGCTGATTGGTGATAGGAATTAGCTAGAATTTGAAGGTCCCAAGTCAATCTTGCCAAAACATAACTCAGACGAAACATGCTCTCGCGTGAATAATTAAAACGTCTTAATACAAACATCAACACACACCTGATATTGGGCAAGACCTTTGCTGAAGAGTTTGTCAGTTCCATAACTGTGCTTGTCGTAAAGGAGCTTCACCGTTTTTGCCCCGGCATCTTCTGCATTCTGGATGAGTTCCTTTGACAGGGAGTACAATGGGGTAAGATATCAAAGATTTTAGCTTTGATGGTTAATCGATCCGCAATGAATTCCCAAAATAGTCAAGAAACAAAAGGATGGATGCCATTATCCGCAAATAAGGAATTTTAGCCTCGGATATTGTGTTTCTAGCGTTGATTAACCTAATGCTCGGTCAGTTCTCAGCTCATATACGTATCTAGGTTCTTTTTCCTTTTAAATTATACTTATTATTGTTATTTTATTTTTTCAGTTGAAAAAGAATTCAGTAAAATTGAATTTCGTTTCCAAACATCCCCACTTCGTTGAGAACTTAATGAAATCCACTAAATCCAATTAGCAC
>OX421446.1:56996551-57006551 GCA_949126865.1 Montipora capitata
GTTTCTGCACCCGGCATAATTAGCCAATGCAATTTTCAAAATCGTTCTAGCTTGTCTCCATAAACAATTGTTTTATATTTCAAGATCATACATGCGTATATATAGAGGAACAAAGAACATTCGCGTGTCAAAGAAAGCAAATATGCAATTCATCACTCTGAGGCTTGATTGTGCCAAGGACCTTTAACTCAGCAATACGCCTCACAGGAAATAAAATCTTTGTCAAGCTGATTTCAAGGAGCACAAATTTTATGTCTAGGTTGGTGAAAGTCAGTCTCGCTCAATTTGTACAAGACGGGAAAAGCACTTTGTAACTGGATTGGTAAAGACGATTATGATTTACGGATAAGGGCTCGCGTTGTTGTCCAAAAATCACGTTTTCACAAATTATTATTACTTCATTTTACTATTTAGTTATTTCTTCTTGTTGTTGTTTTCTGCGTGGGTTTGTGCCCGTTTAATTGCTGTTATGAACAAAAAAATATATTATTATTATTATTATTATTATTATTATTATTATTATTATTATTATTATTATTATTATCATCATTATTATTATTACTATTATATTTTTGCTGGGCTGAGTGACGTTGTTGAGAAAATGAACCAATTCGCTATCACATGGGGGTGAGTATGACCTAACGATCCATGATATTTGACCACGTATCTTCTTTGCTTCATATGCACTATGTTTTCTCCCTTGTGCCTCGTGAATCGAGCGGGGGGATCACGCACGCATAATCCAAAGGGCAATTTGGCTGATAGTGATAGAAACGTTTTATTGAATACGAATGAATGTACACGATCATCGCTGTTGTTTAAAGCTGCCTAAGCAGTAGCGAGAAAGGCCTGAAGGGGAATTCAAACCCTGACCTCTGCGATGCTGGTGCAGTGCTATCGGGCCAACCGGGACCACCTCCCAGTTTGCTTGATAGCTCTACAGGTAGAGCACTGCACCGGCATCGCAGAGCTTAGGGTTCGATCGAATCCCCGTTCAGGCCCGGCCTTAACAGCAGCGAGAAAGGCCTGAAAACGTCCAGGCTGAATGTTTCAGACCTTTCTCTCTGCTGCTTAAGATCTATAAGCGATAAAAGACTGCTATGATCATAAACAATCACTGTAATCCGTATTTCTAATACATGACATTCACGTATTACCATAATATATCTTTCTTGAACACCATAACACACAAATACTCAAGCCCAAATGTCACCTAAAAATTCACTTTATTTGTGATTTAACCAAATATGACAACCATAGATGTAAGTCATATTCTAACAACAAGGGGTTGTAGGTATCCCATTTCAAAGTCAAGCGGATTAAACAAATCAAGTTTGTATTTTGTTTGTTTTTAACAAGAGGCTAAAAACCTAAGGATGAGTGAGACTGATTATCGTTGATGTCCCCTTTCTTTACTGCTCAATTGCAATAGCTGATAATAGATATATACTGCAGTGGCCAAAATAACTTGAGACTTAACACGTTGCACTGCTATTTGGTCTCATGAATAATAAATTCCTATTTGACTTCATTAATGTTCCTTCAGTCTACAAGAATATCTTAACTGGAGAGGTGACATTGTGGTGTCACCGGAAAACCCCTAAAATCTTAGGAAATTTGGACACTACTTTTCTTTTATTTGTTATAGCGGTGTAACAACCAACTGCAAGCTGTCTAAATTTTTGTCTTACCAAAAAAAAGCATCCAATTGCAAAAGGATGGGCTTCGACCTACCCTGACCGCTATGCGGTTATAGCGGTCATAATAATTACAATAGACCAGATATTCCTCGGGGAATTGATCTCTGCTTTCATGATTTAACCACTGTTAAATATATCTGCTGTTTACACGATTTGAAACGACTCATAACTAGAGTCAACTCTAAAGACTTGTATTAACGAAATAAAAGGCTCCTAGTCGTCAAAACTCAACTAGAGCACTTTCTTTGACCAATCTAAATTAATATAACTCAAAGCTTTCACATTTCGAGTAAGGTCCTAATTAAACATGTAAATTAATAAAACAGTAAGTACACTTCCACCGGAGGAGCTGCAGTGGGACCTCTACCAATTTCCCGCACTGCTTGGTGAAAGCTTGTATATTCTTCATTTCCAAAACCACACTTTACACCTATCCTAGGAAAAGGTAGCATTTAGTTACTGCACGCAAATGGTCCACAAATGGTCAATTATCCAGCAAATCGTCTGGAGACATCATTAAGAGTCAGCACGTATGCGTTAACACAAGAACTAGGCAAGGGTTTCCGATGATTTCTCTGAAAACACTTCTTGAACCTAAATATAAAAAAAAACAAAGGAATTTCCAGACACTTTCAATGACACTTAAAGGAATGCTCAAGGAATGAAATGTTTCGATAGCGTGCGAGACACTATAGCTGACGTGCTAATTTGCGATCCGTGCTTTTAAAGTTGAAAATGACTTAACGTTGTCCTCATTTGTTATCAGAAGCACATGGCATCTATTGTTTGCAAACAGCCTTGGAGTATACTGGAAGTGGTTCGTATCTATTGTACAGGAAGTCTTGATTAACACGAGGTGTAGTATGACACAGATCATAGGATGAGTTTTAGGTTTATGGAAAGACAGATAACTTGTTTTATTGGAAGAAAGAGATTCATTTGTCTTTTTAGAACCGGAAATACTACAAGTCACCTCATCTTGAATATGTTTAATAGTGAATGAATAAACCATTTCTCTCTGTCTCATCTAACTCTCTGTTTAGTTTAGACGTTTGAGTAAAATTTCGACCAAGTACAAACCTCAGGTTGTACGTCCTTGAACTATCTCAACAATTTTCCTGGCTAGCGGTAAGGCATCGAGGCCCATGTGTTCATTGTACACCTCATTCGGAATTCGTGGAAAGCAAACCGTGTACGGATAGCGGGTTCGAGAGTAATTACCCACAAGGCTTTCCAGCAGACTGGCTAACGAACGGAGTTCAGGGTCTTTTAAGCCTCCACAAAGTTCAATCAATCTGTGGCCATAACTGCTTTCTGCATCTATGGTAAACTGTGCAGCTTTCAGGGCTTTCTCTGCAGCCTAGGAAAATCAAAATTCGCCGCATGGGCAAATGCTTCTTGTAAATACACTAGGCAAGTTCATCAATTAACAAATACTATTTGCTTAAGCTCACTTGCTCAGATTTGATCTGAAAGTGATCTCAACAAAAAACTGTCTAGGCAATTAAGAATGTCCAAATGGGTACTCAAGAGTTGCGTGAATATACACTAAAAAGAACACAACGTTACCACTTGGTCAATTAGAAAATCGTAACAAAAATAACGACTGTTACAGAAAAATAAGGAGGATCTTGTTTTCGTCAATTATTGAAACAAGCAACACTGAACTTGCAATAATATACTCGCATTCTACATACGGCAACTATTTATGACATCTTGCAAATATAGCTAATGAATTGAAAGCTCCACTCAGTAGTCGGTTAAATTCAATCATGGCTTCCTTTCCAACAATCAACGATTTCACGATCTCACAATTTCACTAAAATTGAGCTCTCAAATTTCTTAATACTTCGCGATCAACGAAACAGACAAACATATGGTTAGAGCGTGGAAATTGAAATAAGTGCAGGTCCCATAACTTTTGAGTTATAATAACTAATGGTTCAGTTCTCCAATTCGATGCTTCTCAATAGCCTAAAAGCTCTCCTCCCGGCAGTTGGAGGTTATATGTTGTTTTGTTCTTCTTGAGACTAGAGCGTTAACTTCCTCTTTTGTCCTTCAAGGTTGCATTTGTTCATGACTTGTTTAAATTAGATTCAGTTACACTCGAGTTTAATTGAAAACTAAAGAAGTGTCATCGATATGTTGCAGATTTCTCGCTGAAGAAATATTTCAGTCAATGACTAGATATCACGAAATGAAATGGAATGCCACCCATGAGTTTACGGTCACGGTATCAGATACCTTTAGAATGTCGTATATAGTACATAGATGAGGGGTCAAGCTCGAGACTCAACTCTGGTTATTCAAATCGCTTAAGAACATTTAAGTTTAAACTCTACATGCTGACACTTGAAGCCAGCCCACTCGAAAGAGGGTTTGTTGCAAACAACGTCGTTCATCACTGCAGTGACATCCGCACAAGCCTGTCTAAACCAACGTCTAGCCTCTCCTGGCTGTTGGTTTGGCCTACCACGTGAGCTTTCATAGGACTGCTGTCTTGTTCTGTACCCTTCGCGCTGCGCGTGATGCTGCCTTGCACGGTTACCCCAGGAGAAGAAAAAATCATCGTACGATGTACCTTGAGTACTCCCAGTAAACCCCGGGTACGTTTGCGGGATGTCTCTCGGCTCGCCCCTCTCCAATCGTGAAATTTCATTCCGCAGGCACCTGCAGAATGAAATTTCACGATTGGAGAGGGGCGAGCCGTCAATACAAAGTTCCTCGTTGCCAACGTTTTTATCTGGGTGCCATCTCAAATACAGCCGCTTGATGACATTTCGACGTTTCTCTTCCGGCATCTTCCATGCCTGTTCAAGAAGGTCTGAGATCTCATCAAATATCTCTTGCTGGTCTTTGCCTTTAGAGGGATTGGCATAGTGTCTCGAGGAATTCTCGCTAAGTCCGTCTGTGGTATCAGTGTCGGTACAATTGAAATCTTCTGAACGGTGAAACTTGTACAAGTCAGTAGCATCAACTTCCATTGCTTGGTTATCACCGATGTCTATTCCGTATCTTTTTGCCAAGAGGAATAAGCTTGGATCTGTTACTTCTTCAATAATCCTTGCATAAATGTAAGTTGCAACTCCTGATTCTCGGTTTAATGTCGTCTAGCTCATATCCCACGTAATCGCCAGGATCGCAATCTTCAAAATCTTCATTCAAAAGATGGTGATCTTCAAGTGGAATGAAAGATCCTGCTGTTGGATAGATTTTTGCTCTTTTTTCAAGGTAGGAATTATCTGCACGAATCTTTAAGCTATCTAGTAACGGCCATATTTCACGAGGATGACATTGGAGCATTTGATAAATTAACCCTGCTCTCTTTCCGAGGAACTCACCATACAGTTCCACAATTGCAGATGACGCTAATGTAACAATCTGTTCTCGAATATGGCATCTACATACACCGTGCAGGTCTCTTCTTCAGGTCTTTTTTAAGAGGTGAGGGACCCTTGCCTCACTACCGGGAATAGAATAATCATTGCAAAGCAGAGTGGTTCTCAGGTTACTTGCAATGCGTATGTCAATACCAAGAAGTCCGCTTTCAACTCTTGCAATAACCTCCTCGTCAAATTCTTCATTTTGAAAATTGACATCTCGGATCAACCTGATAACTCCAGAGCAGAACTCTGGGGAAGACAATTTTTCAGACGATAGTGTTGCTGCACTCTGACAATCTATAAGCTCTTCACGGACTACACAGGAGAGCATTTTGGGTCGCACTGCGGAAGGTAGCTTCATTAATAAGTCTTTGTAGTTTGTCATGGAAGAACTGCATCTAAATTTCAAGACTTCAAGGTCGAGTAGAAAGTATCGGTTAAATTTCTGAACACGGTCATAATAGGTCGGCGAGACGTAATTGAAGATCAATGTTGAAGATTTTTATAAGGTCAGCGGTGTAGTTTCCAGCTTAGCATCTTTCAGCTCTCGCGGGATCACTGCTAGAAGATGTACTTTTGGAAAATTCTCTGCTTCCTCGTTTTCCTTCAGAAGTTCAAAGAAGCCTTTCGACGCTTTTTTGCATATGGAGACTTCGTTTGGATGCAGTTTCGCAGTTTTACACTTTCCATGCCCTTCTTCCAAAACCATAACGTAGTGGCTCATTCGAACATTCTTGCAACAGCCAAGAAATGGGAATAACGGATAAAACCTTCCAAATTCTGGGGGAACTCTGTAGAGACAAGGCTTAATCTCCAGCCTGAGGTCCTCGTACAATTCAAGCACCACTTGTTTTGGTGAAACAAGTCTCCTTCCTTCCTCTAAGTAAAAAGTTGAAGTAAGTTGCGCTTTTTACTGCTATTGATTTGTCCAACTTGGTCTTGTAAAAATGTATAATTCTCTCCCATGATCCCTTTCACCTTGGAAAAAGAATTTCTTTTCCTCTCTCTCTGTCTTTCAAGTTGGAAGCAGAGATTTTGACAGTGGTTAACTACTAACTCTACAGTTGGATTTATCATAATCTGTATATGCTCAATGAATTGTTCCAAGTAGTGTTTCTTCTTTACACCCTGTGGACACCCACGTTCGTGAGAATACTGTGAAGGAACTGCCCACCGTGGAAGCAAATGCGCCCTCGTTCACACAATCTCTGCGTATTCTGAGGTAACTGACCCGCTAAAGGGGCAGAAGGAATTCTGACTATTCATCACTGCTTCATATGGTTGACACAAATCTTGAAGTTCTTTGCTCACAGCTTCGCAGGCTACGAAAGGGATACCACAGACAGCTGTGAGAAGTCCTTCTTTCACAACATCTTCTCTTCTTATGACATGTTTAACTAAAACTTTGGATTTCTCGTACTTTTTTCTCAGTCTGCACCTCTTTTCCTTCTTTAGCAACTTCCTCAGCAAATATCTTGAAGTGATCTTGGGGGTGGAAATTTCTTCGCTCCCAGCATGATACGAAAAACGTCTTCAGTTGGGTCGAAAAAGAAACGTGCAAATTTAAGAAAACCAACTGCAGAGGTAATAAATAGAGTAGTTCCCAAAGATTCCATCAGTCTAGGCTTTTCGTTATCGGACAATGAGTCAGTTGTCAAAAGCACCTTTAGGATGTACTCCAGGTGTACCTCTCTTGCCTTGTTACTGAAAACGTTTAAATTCGGTAGTCGGTAGAATATACGTACAATAAACATCAACTACCGATAGGCTCACGAGACCAATAAAGTCGAAAAGATCTGACAGGCTTGCACAGGATTCAAGAAATATGGTATCCACTACTTTCTGGAGCAATTCAAATTCTTCCCTTGGTATACCAAATGGTAAGACTTTAACATCACAGTGTTCTTCGAGTCTTATGCAGCCTCCATATGTAGTCCGGTAAAAGGGTAGTTTCCTTAGCATTCTCCTGTCCGAGTGTTCAAGGCATTTCACACATCTGCTAAAGTAGTCCAATATTTCTTTGCAGTCTTCACGCTCTAACCTTTGAGGTGAGTAAGGGTCTTTCGCAATCTTTTGGTCCAGACACGTAAGTAGGGACGTCGGGGCTTTCAAGGATGAAACCATCAAACGAGCCAGAGCTACTTGCGTAGACGATGATTGCAAATAAATCCCTGAACTAGAGCTTACAAGTGGGACATAGTTGAATTCAGGCACACCAAGTTTTTTTAACACTGTAACAAGATTTACGTTTGTAGCATCTGGACTGCTGCAATCACGAATAGACAAGGCGCGGCACAAGGGAAATAGCAGCTCTGTGGCACGTAGAGGCGCACTGTGTGAAAATGAAGAACGTACGTAACTGAATCGTTGGGCAAATTCCTGACTCAAAGGCTGGGATAATGCTCTAATTGGCGAGAGGTTGTAAGGAAGTTTTAATTCTCTCAATCTTCGATTCTTCATTGATTTGGTTATCATTAAGAATGTGTTGGGTTTGCAAGCCAAGAAAAAGCCGTACTCTGGATAGCCATTTGTGGTTGGGTAATCTCTCTTGGCTCGGACACCATTTCACAGGCTCTTCATTTCCGTAGTATTCCTGAGGTAACGTTTGGGATAGATTAGCGACGAATCCTTCAATATCTAAAGGCTTCAGGAAGGGTGACTTTGACACATTCAGATCTGTCAAAATTTGTCGACAAACTTCCTCATGCAAAAACACTTGGGGTGAGCCAGGTAACAGATCGTGAAATCGAGAGAGAAACGTAGGCTGTGTGCTTGAAACCAACTGAAGGTGGATGTTTTCAGTCAAAAGCAGAGGTAGACCTGACAAGTGATCGAGATATCCACCCAATTGTTTGCAGTATAAAAGCACAAGAATTATCTCAAGTGAATTCCTGAACGGCGTCTCGTTCACTGAACAAGGAATATTTCCAATCTTGCACATAGATGACTGAGCATTGACCGACTTGTGGAAATCAATAACAGAGGATGGAGAAATGGTGCAAGCTGAAACGTTTGACCTCTGTAAAGAGTCATACAATGACATGGATGAAGCAGCCAAATTGAAGCCGCTCTCCAGTAAAATTTCCTCAAAGAGGTTTCGTGCCTTCGTTTGGTTGTAATCTTTATCACTTGTTGGTAACCTCCTAAATGGGCCGGTCTCGCTAAGGTTGTTGAAGAATGCTTGGTTACTCCTTTGGCCAGTGCAGGAAAGGCAGGTTAGCTCTACAGATGGCTTAGTCGCTGCATCTTTTTTACGTTTTCTGACAACAGGAAGAATTTTCAACCTCCATTCGGCTAGTTTCTGATAAAGAGAATCCACCAAGGTTCTCCAATATGGATCTGTAGTGTGTTTTAATGGGAACAGTTTCTCGTAGGCTGTAACTCTGCGCAAAATCTCAGCTTCTGAACACTGTACAATGCAAGGGCCGATTTGAGTAGTGGAAGGCAACTGAAAAAATGCTCGTACTTAAACTTAAAGTGTAAGATAACAGGAGGCCACCACGTCTCTCAGTAAAACATTGTTCCAGTCACTGCGGTATCCACCAGCTTCGTCTCGCCACAAATTTCGCCTTGCTTCGTGGTCCAGTGCAAAGTGGCCATTGATGTGGACGGGTAGGTTTGTTTCGAAAGGGAGTGGAAGAAAACAAAAAGCCTTCTTGCATTTTTCGTAAGCATCACTAGAGGTTTTCTCCAGAAGACACGCAACGCCACCTCGAGGGAGCAAGCTCAGATCACCTCTCCTAAAGGCGTTATTGATGAACCCCGGACTGTTAGCTACCTCCTCCCTTTTCATCAGCTGTGCAACTTGTTTGATGTGATTAGCAAAGTCCTGCCTTTTGGTTTTATCTTCTCCTAACATAATTGCCTCTACTGATTACTGATTTTCTATTTTTCCACTTTGCTTGTTGATTTCACATAGGGTGATTTTCTTTACATTATTGACGAAAAGCAGGACTTCAAACAATTCATTTTTCAGATCCTTCATTATTGTTCCCACTGCAGTCAATGTCACCTGCTTGGACGATATCTGGGACGTCCTTGACATTTCCTCGGTCTTCAAAGAAAATCTGAACAAAGTGCCACCATCAAGAGGATATTGTTCCTCTAAATAGCAAGAGAAAACATCCGGAAACGTTGTCTTCAGTCTTGCTAAGTCCTTGAACCTCGCCCCTGGTTCCTCGGGTGAAGCTTCAGGAACGTATCGGCAATGAGGTTCTAATAAAAATAATTCTTCACCAACTCCTTCTCCACAAGTCATCACTGAAGGCACGTCAGTCAAGTGATAAACAGCATTGAAGCCAAGGTTACGTATGCCCTCGATATCAGCATAAGTAAATGGTCTATTCTTATAGACACACAGAGCATGACCCTGTAACGGTTTCCAAGAATCAGCAAAAAGCTTCATGTCGGAGTGGTGTCGTGGATCTTTGATGAAGCAAATATCTGTTGCTTTGGCATCGTCAGCGTTTTGAAGCATCTCTTTCAAAATTTCTTTTTCGCATGGGTAAGCTGTCAGAATGCGTTTTATACGATTGATGAGCTTTTCCTTTTGTCCGAAACGAATTCCAATTTTATGCCGTCTCAACGCTTCTGTTTGTCGTGTTTTTACTCCCAGCTGTTGGCAAGTTGGCCAGGGGATTTTGCTATGGACAAAGTGCACGCTTTCCTCATCAGGTATCCAAACACAATCTGGAACGCAAAGATCGCCTAAAGGTCTCATGACACTTTTGGAATCAGGTAGAGGAAAAGGAGAATTTTCACTGCTGGATGTTTTCAAGGCTTCTCCCAACTGATTTGCCAGCTACACTGCAGCCTGAAGTGCATCTTCGTGTAACTCATTACCCTGGAAACTCACGTGCAGTTCAATTAAGCTTGATTTAAAATCGTCGGCATTAAATTTGTCCTCAACCCCTGCTG
>OX421446.1:57009051-57011551 GCA_949126865.1 Montipora capitata
TAACGGCATTTATACGCTTGCCGTCTATTTGCGAAGGGAGGAAAGTGAATGATATTGTCAAAGAAAGTGATATCTCACAGGCTTCGATGTACCACATTCTAAAAAAAAGAGAAATTTTAACGCAAGTAAAAAACGTCAATTACAACGGCCAAAATGTGGATGACGAACGTCCAGCGAAGTTAAGTTCATGCCACAAACGCTTATTATTGAGAGAAAGGACATCGTACTCAATAATGACAATTTCAAGAGACGATTTGTGCAGTGTTTTGGATTTGACATACCTTGAAATAAAGCAAGACTTTCGGAACATTGCTTGACGTTTAGCATTCCTTTTTAACATTCACCATACAACTTGTTATAAGGGGTATGACCCACAAAAAAGAGGGAAATATAAATAGCAAAGACATTTTATAACTCCTGGGACAAAGAAAAAAAAAAAAAACAGCGAACATTGCCGTACCCTGATCATAGGAACTCCGTGGAGGAGTGGCCACGAGTAACCACGAGTAACCTCCAGTAACCATAATTAACAAGTGGAATAATTACATCATCTTTTTATAATAATGTTGTGGTTACTCGTGGTTACTCGTGGTTACTCGTGGTTACTCGTGGTAAATGAGAAAATATTGTTTCTTTACTCCCAAAAACATTCAGTTTCGCGTTCATCTGTGACACCGCTTTGACCAACAAAATCCGCTCTTCTGATGAATTGGAGTTAGAGGCATAGCCCTTTAACAAATCCATACTTTAACGCTACTGACAAATAGTGTATAAAAGAAGGCAAAAGTGAACAGGTCCTTTGCACTTACGTCACGATCTTCGCTTCGAAGAGGAAAACGCATTTTTCACACTCAAAAACGAGAAAAATAAACTATCCGCAATTTTTTAGATCTGTAAAAAGTCTTTCACTCATGTGGCCATATTGACGGACAGAGTGGACTATAGGTGCCCGTATAAAGGGTATAAAGGAACAGACAATCAGCGACAAAATTAGTTGAGACAGTTGCGAACAGAGTACACTGGCAACGACACATACGTTCTTTGCAAAGGAAACTTGTCCAAAAAGTACGTTTCCTGGATACTCCTCCCTCCCCCACCCTAATCAATGTTGTACCGCTGTTGACAAGGCTCGTAGGAAACCGAAAAGAACACAACATTGTCCCGGGGGTGCGGGGGAGGGGGAGGGGGCCACTTTCGCACCGAGCTTGAAATCGACTCTAAACGATAAAGAATGTCTCAACAATTTTGACGCCGATTGTAGCTTTAAGGCAGTTTGAGGGGCAGTAAAATTTGGAAACTTCAACTCCCTAAGTATTCCACCTCCTTGCGCTTTTGACTTGATGACTTCAAACATTAAGGAAGGCTTTGGATTTTGACCTCCCAACTTATGTAAGTGGTAGATTCCTACACGTAACACATTTTGGGTGAAAAAACGCAAATTCCCAGCTCTATGAACAAACATAAGCAACAGATCACGCATTTGCTGGTTGTCATAGCATAGAAGGTTAATTTCAATTGTGTCAGCTTGTTTTTTCGTCCTTAAAGGAAATCGGAAAAGCGTACCACCGAATGAGGTGTCGTCATTTTCCAAGTGCAAGTCACATCCAAACACTCCATCGAATGGCTTGAATTGATTCTTAAATTACCGAAGTCTCTTGACGTCCTTGTTGAGACTGATTTTCATCCCTGGCCATCTAGCGTTCCTGATGGCTTTTCCAAGATACTTGGTGTGAGGATCAAAGATGGCAAAGACGTCACGGCTCACGAACATAGGCACATCAGTCAGGTTGTAAACGGCATTAAAGCCAAGCCCGAATCTTCCAATCTTTTGTGTGTCCTCAGATTTCGTTGGTTCATTTAACTTCGTTATGTTCCCGAAATCATCATCTGTAAACTTTGCATCATTGTAGACCCACAAGGCAGGGCCCTGGCAACCCCTTTGCCAATCAGGCAAGTTAACTTATAAAGGCATCCTCGTTGTCTCTTTTATTATACAAGAACTTGACTTCGTCGCGCCAGCATCGTCTGCATTTTGAATAAGCTCTTTTGGGACTGCAAAGCGATTCGTGTAGTCGTCAAGAAGTCGTTTAATTCGAGTGGTACGTTTTTCCTCTTGTCCAAACTCTTCTCCGATGAATAATTCATCTGCACCCAACATTATCGACAATCGGTTTTACCGACCCAACAAGACTGACATCCTGGCTGCTACTTAGCTCACTTGGCTTGAAGAAGTCTCTGGTGTCCTTTTCATTTTCCTTCCACCAAGGAAGAGAATGAGGTAAACCTCAGCTTCTCTGTCGTAGTGGTGGCACCCAGCACGTGTCCTTAAGTAATGAAGCCAGTGTGCGACTGTCTACACACTCGTGAAGCTGATTAAGATGGGCGCTTAGATATTGCAGAACTGCTTCTGCCTTCTTCTCAACGGAATTGTGAAAGGGAAGCATACTTACTTGCCTTGCGCTTTTTAAAAATGTGTTTGGCCGTTATTTTGTCTTCATTT
>OX421446.1:57016551-57044051 GCA_949126865.1 Montipora capitata
ATAGAAATTTGCGCTCATCACTGCGAGACAACATGGTTTCATTTGAAAGACATCATAAGCATTGAGTATTCTGATTGGCCACCAGTCAAAGTAAAGCATGGGTAACCAGATCAAAGCAAGGCCACCAAGGTCTGGGGGACGTATGCAAATCATAGACCTCATTTCAATGGACTAACCCTCGTGTTCAGAAGCAATATACGAACAACGCCTGAATGTAAGTGAACTAGAGCGAGTGTCAACCATTACTTGGTCTTGTCGTCGTTTTCAGTACTCTATCTGCGGCCCCTATTAAACATGCTGGCCCCTATCAAACGTCCTGATACACATCTGCAAACTATTTTCGTACTTGTCCCTGTCTGCTGCTGTCTGCTGCTGTCTGCTGCTCCTATTTGTTTTCTTTTCACTGGATTGAAAAGCATTCTATGAGTTTTGGCGTTCGGTCTCAGTTGTTCGTAACATGATTTAGTCAATTTATAACTTGAGTCAAACACTACGACATTCCATAGGTTTAGAATTTAGCCTCTAGATAACTTTAACAATAGTCGAATAGTCGATAAATCTAGGCCGTGAGAAGTCAAATTAAAAGTTTTAAAATTGCAGCAGCGTCATCATACTAACCTTTCTACCAGGGCATTTTTGCCAAGTTTCTCATGTTCTTACATATGAAAATTGCCCTATCTTTTACAAATAATCAAATCAGAAATCGTAAATACCATGACCTTCTCACGGCCTCGCCCAAAGAGTTTTCCATTTTCTTCAAGGTATGTCAACTTCTCCTCTGATACAGTTTGTGTACCTCGCTATTGTCCCAAATCTATGCTTTTTAAGCCCATTATGGAAATCGTTTATAAATTAACAGCCAAACCTCGTTGTTCCTTTTCTTACCATATCATGTCAGAATTATCATAATACAATTCCATGCAGTTCTAAAATATATTAGCCATGGCGAAAACAGTCAAGACTTACCTGTCACATGAAAAACAGATTTGAATCCCAAACCAAATGGACCGACTTTCAAAGAATCCTTCACTTTAATGCTGTCACGAACCAACCGAATTCCTTTCCAATCTTCCGCAGTGAAGAGGGCATTGTTGTGGGCATATAGAGAAGGACCCTGTTAAGATGAATGAGCTGGAATTGTGGTATCTTCAAAGGAGAATAATTAACAATTGGCTCACAGTCAGCGGGCGTCCATGGATGAACGCGGGAGGTTGCTAATCACGAGAGCAGCGTAAGAGTCGCACGATGCGATCACCAAGAACGATTCTAGTTTCTCTAGTGATTAGAAATTTTCCAAGTGCATCGGTATAACTCGACAGACGCACTCTAACCAGGAACCAATCGTTTCATAACATTGATATTATTTTATGAAATTTTACTTTCTCCAAACCCATTCAAAGCTTACAGGCATGCGTTTTAATGTCTTCAATTCGTCATCAGCGTGCGTCCATAATAGTATGGAGCATGCTGATGACGAAGGCAAAATGCTTGGCTGAAATTGCGTGACTTTGCTGGCTCTGTTATAATGCATAATTTGATACCAATTGATAATTTAGCTTTGATATTTTATCTAGTCTATTTTTGTGTTTTCTAGTTCTCATTTTTTACAAGACATTGTTTTGTAATTAGAATATTAACTACTGTAAGGCTCTAGTCTTCATGGAGTCGAAATCATCTTGGATATATCTTTTTCCGTTTCAGGTGATACGGGTCAAAAGTACATTGCTTTCATGGGACCTTTAAAGGCATTCACCCAAGGTTTTCTAGCCCATTTGAACTCTCTAAAAGTGCGTCCTAACGAGATTTATTTTCCTGCCTTTGATCTACCTGGGTTTCCCGCTGAATTGCACACCTTTTTACCTGGCATTCTATGCGTTCTTCACAGTCGTCATACAACTGGGCTGTTCCGTAGTTGTTTTTGTCATGAAGAAATTTGACCGTCGTAGCACCTGCATCTTTCGCATTTTGAATGAATTCAGTCCTGCAGACAAAGCGAGGTGCAAAGAGGCAGTAATATTAAATCTGTAATATGAGTAAGACCTAGAGCGATACAAAATAAATATCAAAAAGTGTCAGTAGTTTTTTTTTTTTAAATCACAGACGTTTCGGGTGTAGAACCCCTCTTCAGTGTGAAGAAAACCGTTGAAATACGCAATCAGTTGGAAGTGCGCAGATGAATGGCGACTCGCCCGCTGGCATGCATCAAGTTTTTTAAAATAAAGTTGAAATTGATGTTACGTCCAAGCAGCGTGAAATGAAGTTAATTTTCTGGTTGGGAACTGTACAGCCTGATGGACTTAACATCAATTTCAACTTGATTTTAAAAAAAACTTGATGCATGCCAGCGGGCGAGTCGCCATTCATCTGCGCGCTTCCTTCTGATTGCGTATTTCAACGGTTTTCTTCACACTGAAGAAGGGTTCTACACCCGAAACGTCTTTGATTTTTTTAAAAAACTACTGACACATTTTGGTATTTATATTGTATCACTCTACTTGTTTATTCATTTTAAAGTGTCACGCATCTCCTGCAAAAAGTTTTGACTAACACCTTGTCGGGCAGATCCAACAAATGAGGTCTGCATAACAAAAATTGCCGTAAAAGGAAGAAGTTTTGAACATGCGACTTTCTACTTGCTACAGGCAGCATTTTCTACACCAGAAATGCCCGTAGTTAATATAATATCTTAATATCTGCGTTATCTTAATATCTGCGTTACGTAGTTAAGCAGATATTTTGTTTTCTGCACGTTCCGTTGGAATGTTCGTTATGTTTGTTAGTAAGTGTTTCGGTATGTTTCCCGGTGTTAAGTTATATGAATAGCCTTATATAGGTTCGTTGTTAATTGATATTCGTTCTTCGGGTCTGTGAACGCCATCGCATACAGAACTTTAATTTTTGCCTTTGTTTATTTATAGCGCGGGGAGCTAGGTCACTTGAGTGCCTTTTGTTCTAAGTCTGATACGTCACAGAATGAATCTCGCCGCGCGTGACTAGACGTGAGCTCAAGCTCAGAGGACTTGCATGGATATCGAGTTGAGTTTCATTTTTCTTGTGGAAATCGCGGCGAGTTTGATTCTTCAAACACCAGCAGTGGTGTTAAAGGCCGTTTGAGTGCCGCTGTTAGTTTTTGGAAGTCAGCCAGATAAGTGTTCCGCCGCTGCAGCCGCCGCTACTCAAACTGCTTCGTGTAAGAAAAGATCAGAGTCACCCGACTGCTCTTCTTCGCTTATTGGCCACAAAAACATTTTTGTGATCAATCAGAAGCAGGGAATTCGAACGCTTCTGGAACTGGTTCGGAAAGAGGAAGTGCCCAAGGGGCTCTTCCCGTTTTGTAGTAAGCGTTCACCACGAAAATTCTATCGTCCCGACTAGCTGCCCCTAGGTCTCCGTGGATGAGATCTTAGTTTTTGAGATTTGGCAGGGGTCTTAGGTCTTAGTTTTTCAGATTTGGCAGGGGTCTTAGGTCTTAGTTTTTGAGATTTGGCGGGGGTCTTAGGTCTTAGTTTTTGAGATTTGGCTGGGGTCTTAGGTCTTAGGTCTTTGTTTTTGAGACACCCGAACTAGAAAGTAGGGATTTTTGGTGGCTGGTCTAAAATACTGGGAACTGGTAACAAGCAACAGGTAACTGGTGGCTGGTAACTGGGAAAAAAGGCAATTATTTTTTAATCCCTGGGAAAAAGCTTTTGCAATTTCGAGAAACTTTTTCTAGACCACCTTTCCTTTAAGTCTAAGCACCCATTTAAAAATGGTTAGCTTTCTTTAACTGTGTTACGCGCATGGTTTGCCAGTTACCAGTTACCAGTTACCAGCATGGACCCATCGGATTTGTGGTAAAAGCTACAGTAATAACTTAATATAAATGAAATGCTTAAAATACAATTTGCTATCTGCAGTGTTCGTTATTCAGAAGAGGAACAATGGCAAAGACTAATGACAATATTATTCTCATTGCAACATTATTTTTTTTAATGAAAACAATGCCATACACACAATTGCTTGGATTTATAATTAGCCTACTGTCGGGGACTTCTGGGACCAGTGAGAGTAGTATGCAACAGCTTTATACATTAGACATTCACATACTTCTTTCTTTCACTTATTTTCTTCTCTTTTCAGAACTGGATGGCATACGAACATTATTCAAGGCTCTGGAAAGTTAAGCAGTCGTCCAAGATCTCGTTTTCCAATTATAGAGACCATTAGCTAAGGACAATTACGCATTATGTAGGGTACGTATTTGGTGCGGCAGTTAAGCTTATTGGTGATTATGTGGGGGAAAAACTGTGAAGTGAAAAAGAGGTATATTGAATAAAGAGAAGTTATTTAGTGTACTTAGCTCTTAGGAGGTTGGACCCGAGTCTAGGGCATTATGGGATGTAGAGCGAGAGTAACACGAGTTGAAGTTGTTGGAGACATTAAACGTTGAGTTTATATGAACCGGTGTCATCGTCTCGTCCACGCAATAACAATAGCAAAGCAGCTTCAAGAAGGGCAGCTGTTGTAGCAGCCTCAGAGTCTATTGTTTTTGTCTTTTTAGGTAGCAAGAAAATCATATTATTTTTTCTTTCTATAGCAGCTACTCGATTCGCTCCAAATGTTGTCCAGTTCACTTAAAGCACTGTCTGTTACATTGAGCTAAATCTACAATTGCCGCTGTTGGGAATGAAGGCGGTTTAGCAAAGGTCGTTAAATTTGATCATCCAGACTATCAACCTTACTGCACCATTTTATGAACCACCAAAAGTACTCACAACAGCAGTCAAGGACATTAAGAACAACTCTAAACCACTCTGTGTTGTAAAGGGCCCGTTACTTTATCCTTTATTATCATAAAATTATAGAAATTAGCCCTTGACTTAATTAAGCAATTTACTTTACATGTACTTTAAGTATGTAATTCATTGTTATTATTATTATTATTATTATTATTATTATTATTTGGGTTTTGAGGACCAATACACCATAAACCTTTGTAAGCTCTTGGTTTTGTGCATTAAGTCACTTTGTTTCAAATGTCATTTATAATACAGGACATTAACCGTACTCATTTTCGTGTGTGCATCGAAGACTATGCTGGGATTGATGGCCAGAGAGACATTATGTGGTTATTGGAGGTAAATAGTGCAACTGAAACGTTCGAAGAGCTTTGCTTGGTTTTTTTGCTTGGAGGAGAACACTACTTTGATCAATATGACTGCAAAGACTCAACTCGATCTTCTTTGCTTAAGACATAATTGAAACCTCTGTATTGACTCCAAAAGCTAACGATAGAACAAAGCTAAATTGGGGACATGATTAAAATCATAAAATTAGATATGAAACATAGCTGAAAAGACATCTATTTATAAAGCAACATTTGAAACGTGATGTTCTTATCTGTGGGAGTTTATATGGATGACCTCTACTCCTGTGCAACCTGGTCTTATAAGGTTAGAGCTCACGTAGGCATTCCATAGATTCCTATCTGAGATTTCTAAAGGGCATACAACTGGTGTCTCCTCCTCAAGAAAGCAAAAACAAAATGCTCTTTTCTGAAATTTATCAATTCTTGAGAGGTACTTATCATAACTACAATCTTGGACAAAATTCTTGGGAGAAATTCTGGCATGACATCATTGGAAATACACTCACAAACAAAGTTTATAATTAGTGCCCCTTGCCCTCCCCCTCTACCCCATACCATGTTGATAATGTTGTGAAAAATATTATATAATGCAAGCCTTTGGCCGTTTCTAAACTAACACTGGATTAAAGGAAAGGGGAAAGTAAGGAGAAGTTAATCTTTTATCACACAAATGTTTATGAGGAAATAACCATTTTTTGTGGTGTGTCACATTTTCCTAACGAGTTTTGTCCAAGATTGTAGAAACGCACCGTGCTGAAATGCCATAAATCAGAAGTTCTTCATAAATGAAAAGAGATACAATTAAACTATCTATGGGTTGAAAAGATAATATAGGTAATCCAAACTGTAATCATACTTCTTGCACACTCTCAATATCTGCCTTACAAAGGAGAATGTCAACATGCTTGTCCTAGTTTGTTGGCTTATACATACATTTACATATGGTAGCATTGTTTTTCGTGTTGGAGAATTGTTAATGTTTTGTTTTTTTGAATTTGTTTGGTGTTTTTAAGATTATCATCCTTGCAATAATGCAAGCTGCAACTCTTACAGGAAGCCGGTGACGTTATCTTCCCAGCGCTGCGAATGCCGTCGTATCAGAAGAGATATGTGCCTCTAATGGTTGTACATTCAGAAACTTGTGTTTTCTGAAGAAAGAGATTTGTGAGATAGGTGCCAACTACACCCACTATCACCCTGGAAGTTGTTCAGGTACATATGCGACTTTAGGGTTTTATGAAACAGGAGCTAGAGAACGTAAAAGGACGACTTACTCTCAAGGCTGTACATCACATATCTAGAAAAATCGTCCGCTCAAATAAAGATAAAGATGACCGAAGGGTTCAACAATAAAAGTCTAGTAAAACGCAAAGGTTCCATTCCTTTATGAGAATCTCCAGCCAGTAATCGGAATGTCATGGGTTCAATTATAATTTCATCATGCAAATACATTATCTAAAATTGTAAACGTCATTATGCAATGTTGAATCGACTTACTTATTAACCAGCCATTATCCACAGCTTACACTTTTCATTTTTTTTTGCTATTTAGGTTTTCTTTTGCAGAAAGGTAGACATCAGTTCAAGAATCACCCTCCCTGGGTAGAAGATCAGTGTGAAACCATTCAATTTCAACGTTTCATATTTTACCCTCATCAAAAGATCTTCATGCAGCTTACTGCGAAGCATGTGAACTACTCTGACCCAACCTATGTTCAGGAAGCCATGAACGTGTGAACAGTACTCAATTCACCGCATGTGTGGCCAGAGCAGGAAGAAATGATAACCCATCAGGTAGCTTTGCTACTGTGGATTGGGTCGCTTATCACGGAGCTCCTCCCGAAGGTATTGCGGGCGAGAAAAACTTCTCTCGTTGGTGGTCAGGAACTAGTTGTCAGACTGTCACGTTGCCAAGGGTAAGTAAACTATATTCAATTTGACGTCTTCCTTCCGCACATTTTGTGCTTCTGTACAAGGGGCGACCTAACGATATTGATTAATTGATTAATTGAGTACTAAACAAATGACATCCTTGTATAGATATTGTAAAAAAATAATAAGGTGGCTCAAACCAGTTTCAACACTTTCAACAGACCTTAGTATTAGAAAAATTGACACTCTAACACGTTATCACATAACAGCAATGTTATGGTACCACGTGAAACATAAATTATTGCTGAACAAGATGCAGTCATTTTTATGACCTAACAAATTACCATGGGAACAGGAAAGCCTTGGAAGAACACCATAAATTTGAGCTTTAGTTGCTTATATCTGAAAACCGAACTTGGTGACCCCAATTTTTTATTGCACAAAAGTGATCAGCAGGCGAAGATGAAACTCTATGCAAAGTTTAAGAAAAATTCTGTGGAGTGGATTCTGAGCTGCCTTAAATTTTGAATTATTCAAGGTGGCTCTTAAAGCACACACACACACACACACACACACACACACACACACACACACAAAAAAAAAAAATATATATATATATAAAATTATATTATATTATTATATTATATTATATTATTATATTATGGCTTACAGAGGCAACGCCCTATGAAATACGATCTTTTTTAACGAGAACGGAATTTCTCATTTAAGCAATAAAGACCGGAATCTAATAGGAACAAAAGATTATTTTAAGGATTTTAAATTTGACATTACCTCTGCTTCAACTACGTGGTATAGAAATGCTGATGTTATGTACAATTGATGATCTATTAGTCGACAATCTTATGAATATTCTTAACATTATTAGTATGTTTACCTATGCATAATTTTAGCGATATTTTATCTCACCGAATTAAGTTTGAGTCTAAATAATAAGTTTGAATCTAAATAATAAGTCTGAGTCTAAATAATAATCTATTAGTTGATAATCTCGTAACTTTTTAGTTGACAAACTTGCAAATATGTTTAACGTCTCTTTAATATTGCAGTGCTATTATATCTTACAAATTATGATTTACTTAACGATTTTAATTACTTATATAAGACCCCACAAGCTTGTTGCTTTAATTTTCATCGTGTTTAAATAAAGGTCATCTATCTACTTGTCCGTAGTCATCAAGCGTCGATAACAGACCCAAATCCCTTGAATTTTCGATTAAGTATTGGTGGGCAACTCTTGTCGGAAAGTGAAACTCTGGAAATGTGTTGTATAAAGATGTACAATCTAACTTAACCTGATTTTTTTGAGAGAGAGAGAGAGAGAGAGAGTTAACGCCTCTTTAACTTAAAGCTGTTGAGTGTAGCCTGGCAACATTACAACAAATCTGAATTTGAAGTTTTGACTACCGGGCCTATATCCACAGCGAAAATATTTCTCCGCAACTCACGAAAGCATGTTTTCAGAGGTAAAGAAATCGTATAAGCCATATTAACATGCTGAATTAATTAAAATTGAAACAAGACGCCACTTAGGCGTTCAAGAAGGATGTACTGATCAATGCAAGCAACAAGCAGCGGATTTAAGTAAAAATTCAGAACGTGTCAGTGTCTACGGAAAAGTGGTTGGGAAGGTTTTAGAAGGCCAAAACTATTTCAACGAAACACCCATGCGAGCCTCCTTGATAATTAACATTTTTTCGCAACAAGACTTAGTCATAAAAACTTACCCAGAATATAACAACAATGTTTAAGACTTACGTGATACTGGTACAAGCATATTCGTGGCGCTCATAACATAGGCTGAATGCACTTTTTTCAATCTCTATTGAGACTTTAGGGCTGAGGATTTAAGTAAAAATTCAGAACGTGTCAGTGTCTACGGAAAAGTGGTTGGGAAGGTTTTAGAAGGCCAAAACTATTTTAACGAAACACCCATGCGAGCCTCCTTGATAATTAACATTTTTTCGCAACAAGACTTAGTCATAAAAACTTACCCAGAATATAACAACAATGTTTAAGACTTACGTGATACTGGTACAAGCATATTCGTGGCGCTATATATAACATAGGCTGAATGCACTTTTTTCAATCTCTATTGAGACTTTAGGGCTGAGGATTTCCCCGTGCGGGTATCAATCCCCGCAGACGTAGGGGTATCAATACCCCTGCGGGTACCCGTGCGGGTACCAATCCCCGCACATGTAGGGTTAGAACACTGCCACTTATTGCACCTCCACCAGTCCCAAACAAATCTCGATGTCGTGGGAACACTCTTATTTTTAAATGAGGCTCTTCTATCTCAAAAATCCCTGAAATAAAAAAAATGCCGACTTAATCTTTAAAAATATCTAAAAAAAAAAAATCGTTTTCGAGTTCTTGTAATGTCTAAAAGGAAACCATCTACCTGCTCGAGTAAGTAATAGCTCTGATTCACTTTCCCCTGCAACGTCGTCGCTGATTTTGCAATACACGAGGTGATTGTAGACATTTATCTTATAGAATAACTTTTCTTTATTCTTTCTGAAGCGCCTCAGCCGGCCGGAACCCTAAATTCTTGAATAGCGGGAAAAATTATTTATTATTATTATTATTATTATTATTATTTTATTTTTTTTTTTACGAAAGGCGCACACCACGCACCGGTGGCACCGGGCAGCCATGCGGGAGGTCGTGAGTTTGACTTCGGCCGGACCAACACTCAGGGTCTTAAAATAACTGTGGAGAAAGTAATGCCTTTGTAATTACATCTGCAAATGGTTAGACTTTCAAGTCTTCTCGGATAAGGACTGTAAACCGGAGGTCCCGTCTCATAGCCCTTGTTGGAAATTAAATAGTATGGGACGTTAAAGAACCCACTCACGATTCGATAAGCCGGTAGGGGACGTAGTCCCCGGTGTAGTAGTCTTGACCTTATCTGGACGGGGGCAACTTTCACTTCCAAAACTAAATTGTAAACTGCGTAATACTCAGTATGGCTAAAGTCCCCCATAAGGCGTTGTAAATTAGTCCTTAAAAGCCCCAAGGGGAGAGACTAATAGCTTCACTTCAATTCACTTCACGCTTACTAACATTTGCAAAGAGAGAGAAAAACATCAGCAATTAATGTAATAAAAGACCGCCTGGTTATTCTTCAAAAAGGTGAATATTCACATGATTTTGCTGACAACACTCTGCTGGTTCGCTGTTGTTTTTATTAAACTGTTAACTCACAAAAAGTTCTACTGCGGAGCAGTCTTTGGAACTCAGTTTTTCGGTTGATATCTGTTATTTTCTTTGGGTTTTATTTTATGATTTCGTTCTATTTTGCCGTTTATTTGAGAAAATGCGGCTTCCTAACTAATAGAGTCCAACAAACAAATCGCAACACTGTGGAGTTTGCATGAGATAATGTCAACACGTTTTTCTTTTGTAGTTTTCTAGTAGATACTATCTAAGATGTTTGATTTTTTTTATGAAAATTTGCCTCCTGTTTTAAGAACTTTTCTTTCATCACGACAAAGCATTTTTAAAATACGTAGAATATTTTTCGCTTGTTTGTGTGAATTTTTCAAACCTAATTGTTTAGTATGTTTATCTCATTTCTCTGTGCTTGCTATGAAATATGGCTGTTATATATATATATATATATATATATATATATATATATATATATATATATATATATATATATATATATATATATTGCACTCAGAGATATTTGAAGTTCTATGTTATCGTTCAACTATCATTGAGAACGGAGCCCCTTTTTTCAGTTATAAGTTTATTTCAATTGTTCCAGTGAGACGTAGAGCGCGTAGAAAGCCCAAGGCCAGTTGCCTTGGGCCGTACTCAAAACCTCGGACACAGTTTTTCCCTAAACGGACCTCACAGACGATGGATAAGTCTATTGGAAACGATGAGTTCAATATTTGGGTATTTGGGTAACTATTGTAATAAATTCACATAAATTAAATTCGTTCGGAATGGAAAGTGTGCATCATTATTCCTCAAAACAAACAAACAAACAAACAAACAAACAAACAAACAAACAAAAAAATAATAATAAAGCGATTTATTCTGCCTGTAGGAATCGTCCAAGAAAACTAAATGTAGACGCTATTTTTGTTAAATGTTTATTATGACCAGATTTCAGGCAACAAAATCTAACTTATCTTAGCATTACGGACCTTTCATTTGGGCAAAATGCATCCAAGGAAAGAAATAGCTCGGAAAAGCTAGCGGCTAGCCAAAGCTATTTCCAAAGAATTCAAGCGAACTCAACTGTAGGCAAACCTAACTTTGAGTCAGTGTCCCCGACATTTTTCAATCTTTTGCTTATGAACCCATACAAATCGAAACAACCGTCCCCGAATGTCGGCAATAAAAAGGCTGTTTACAAACAAATGTTTCACTATATATCACAAAAAGGCGAAACGAATTTACAAAGGTCAATTCGCACTTGGCACAGGATACATCCAACAGTTGTATGGAAGTTAAGTTTGGGCTATGAAGTTAATTTCCCTAATCCATTAGTTCTTCCCCCTGCCGAAATTTGGGTGATTGATTCGTTGATAAAAGATTTACATATTAACTTCTCTTGAACTATTTAAACGCGATCCTTGAAAATCACCGTGTTATACTAAACTGTGGAGAGATATGAATAGGAAAAAAGTGAAAAAGATTCTGCTTCTCTATCTACATGTCTACAATCGTGGACAAAATGCTATGGCGTTTTATAATTTTTAACATTGTAACGCACACTTAAAAAAAGGTCGAAATCCTTTTGTCCAGGGTTGAAGACATTGTCAGCAGTCGCGTGTAACATTAATCGGATACTTGTTTATATAAAAACGCAGACACAAAGAAACTTTTTTCCCCATTTATTAATTCGATTTGACAACAGAAGTACGAGCCGTAATTAAATAAAGTAAGCCGATTTTATCCATATTATATCCAATAGATCCCTTGCAGATATTATGTCCTTTAGTTGACCGTGACCAGCGCTTGATGGTTGCTCATAACCCTTTTTCATTCTGAAAAATGAAGTCATTAAACGATTTCGTAAAAAAAAAAAACAAAATAAAATAAATAAATAAATAAATAAATAAACAAAAGAAAGGGATAGAAAAAATAAATTGAAAATATCCTTAGCTGGCAGCTGTGAAAAATTATGAAAAAAAGGTCAAAAACTTCAAAACGCAAAAGTGGCTCGCAAAGGTGACATGTGTAATGGAAGTTATGAAGACGGGATTCTGACAAAATTGAAGACAAATTTAGGTTCACACTGCAACTAGTTTGGCAGTCAGACAAATTGAACCTTGTGGCAAAGGCATGGGAAAACTGCTTCAACATTTGCTTAACATTCGTTTCGATTTTGGTGAACGCTGCTGAACGATGTTGACCCCTTCGATGGCAAACGATTTCAAAAACATTACATGTATCAACATTTGATTCAAAGCTTCACCGGAAGCCTGGTATTCAGCCTGCGGCTGTTACTATGGGTACCTGAGCAAACACCTAATTCCTCTTTCTTTCTGGCAATCACGCTTTCCAGCTCACTCAATGGCTTCACTTCTCCAGTCGATCCTGCAATTTTCACCAGTACTTCGCTGCGAATGAACTCACCAAGGCCAACGACAATCATGGAGACGTTCTTTTGCTTTGAAAAGTCGATAATAAGGTTGATCAGTAAACCAAGTAATGATTATTATAAGTTCGCTTTAAGTTAAAATTTGTCATGCCCGAACATTTTATTTTTCTAGTGGGTATTCTCGACCGTTAACCAAGACCATTCAGTTTCTGCCGTTAACGATGGGATTCCGCAATGCTTTTCGTATTTGAAAGAAGCCGCCCTGCAATTCGTACCACCAACTAAAGACAGGGTTCCTTGAGCAAGTGGCAAAGTATTGCTGTCTTTTTTTGTGTCAAATCCTGCCTTAGCTTAGCTTCTTGGAACCGTTTTGTCAAAGCGAGATGTGACATTTATCATGCATTTCAAAAGTATTGAAGTGCTAATGCGACGAAAATCGAATTTCTTTCCCGCTACTTTTGGGCTTCAGTTGATCAATAGTTAGACCTAAACACGACAAAGATACATATATATATGTAGGTATGTAATTTCCAGGGGGATATGGCCGTGCTTCACCGATCGACCGGGGAGTAGTGACGTGATCCTGATTGCAGAGAATGTGTGAAATTGTCTCCTCGGACCTGACCATCTCAAGGCCAAAACTGTGTATGTGTTTTACAGTAATTTGTACTCCCAGTGTGGTTGGTTCAGTGGCTGAGTGGTTAAGGCATCCGACCGGTAAGCTGGAGATCCAGGTTCAATTCCTGGCTGAGCCACATTTTCACTTAATTGCTTAGTTGTGCTGATTTCTGTTCCCAAATTAACCTTATCTATATATATATATATATATATATTTTTTTTTTTCAAATAATTCAAAAGGGCAATAGCTAGAAAATGGCCCTTCGAGTTCGAGTTCACAAAACGGAATCGTTCAAAGTAAGCGTCGTATTTTCTCTTGACACATGTTCTAGCAGTGGAATTTATCTTTGGCTCTATCGTTGAACTGGTTGAGTTCTTAATTACCAAATCATCATTTCGTTTGTCTTCGTCATTAAATACTGAAATGGATATTGAAGCAACGTCTGAAGGAAACTGAAAATCTGTAAAAAGTTAATGGTTTATGTTTTATCATTATGACATGTTTCGGAAAGACATGTTTCGGCTTGCTTATGCTATCATCAGTTTAATGAGTTCCTAAGTGTGAACAGTTATAAAGTCTACGGGTAGATGAAAAAATTATTACAACATGACGTAATACTAATTACAGCGTGACACCAAACATCAAGGTGTAAACTAGGGTGCGTTCGATTGGGAAATCCGGATTTAGATCTTAAAATCTGGATTTTCGGATTTCCAATCGAACATAAAATCTGTAAACGGATTTTGTCGAAGAGTCACTAATTGGAAATCCATGTCGGGTAAGGATTTCAATTAAAAAAATCCGTCGCGAAATCCGTTTTCGGATTTTGTGTTCGATTGGAAATCCGAAAATCCACATTTTAAGATCTAAATCCGGATTTCCCAATCGAACGCACCCTTAAAACGTTAGAAAAGTGTTGTAATGCTGCAATTGTTTGTTAAGTTCAGGTTTGATCTTATTTATATAAAAAGCCGCGAGTCTTTGAGTTTTAAATCAATTGAGTTGCTGGCAGAATCCAGAATACTAAAGCAAGAAGGGGAGTATTTGTTCTTACATGAAGGAGATGTATTGAAATGCTTAAAAATATGCGAGATTTTATCGCTTTCCGTGTGTTCCTTTATCCTGGTAGAAAAGTGGCGACTAGTGATACACGTTCTTTTAAACTCCCTTTTGTCGGCCATTATTCCAAAATAGCGAAACTTAAACTCCGACAACTTACTAAGCGCTTTTGCAAATCTGACCTGACTATCAAATTTCAAAAAAGTTGTCTGTTTCCTACAGTATTTATCATACTTGCTACTATTGCGACCTTCAGCTCGGCAAGGACTGTTTCAAATGGCCAATCAGAATAAATTTATTGCCAAACGAAGACCAAAATTGCAAAAAGAAAGGATGCACGCAAATTGTGCAAACTTATTTAAATTGACGTAAATGTGTGTCTACTCCTGAAGGGTTAGCACTAAAAAGCTAAGATACGCGCAAAAGTTGACACTAGGATAAAACACGCGAGACGGCCCCTACTCATGCGCTTCTGCTTGCAGACAATTGTTTTGGGTCCTTTGGGACTTTACTGGCTTCTCCAAGCGATACACTGTACCGTACTAGGGAGTTTAAGCAAAGACGACGAGTACGGCTACGGCAACGCCACAAAGCAAGAATATTATTGGTTAAAAAAAGAAAAAAGCTTGTGCTACACGTGCAACACGAATTTCCGTGCATTTCTTTGCCGTACTCCTCAAAACAACAACCTGAAATCGCCAAATTTTAGGTTTTGACGACATCGTGAGCATATAACAATAAAAAAAAACTCATTTTCGGTTTTGAACTTAAATCCGTTTGTATCTATCCAGTTACAGGATAGTTTGCCTGTATTGTACAAAGTGAACAAGACATAATAATCGCGAAATACTTGAGATAGCGCTAAGTTATATTTTGGAATAACGTTTCCGTTGCCGTAGCAGTCGTGTTTGCTTAAACGCCCTACTGTGCCGCTTACAAAGCAGTAAGGACAGCGTTTCCAAGGGAAAATGGACAATATATACAATGAATTTGGGGACGAAGAACAAAAGGTTGTTATTTGTGACAATGTTTTATCTCAACGAAGGATGTGTTGTTGTTGTTGTTGTTTTTTTAATGGGGCGGGTTCCAGAAAGGTGTAATAACTCTATTCCGGGGATAAATATGCCGGAATAAGGCACATTTATTCCTAGAATAGATTTATTACATTTTTCAGGAACTGGCCCCTGCAATATACATAGCGTTTTTGCAGTTTAAACTGAAGCAATAGTCTGCTCTCACGATGATATTCTTAAAATTGACAGCTTGGATGTAATTTTCACGTGAAATAATATGTGAGTTGCCAATTAAACATTTCCATCATTCTTATGATTACATGTCGTAGTTTGAAAGGGTAGAGGCACGTTACGTTTCTGCTCTGTACATGTTTCGCGCAACTTTAAGATTTTACTTTTTTTTTTGCAGTGATTCATGTGAGCGATGTATTTTGTGAGCTGTATTGTGTGTATTGTATTGGGTGGCTGCCCCTTTATTAGCTCCGTTAAATTTTACATTTTTACCCTTTTTACAGGGGTCTTTGTGATATTTTTAACCACAGAGCATTGGAAGTTTCGAAGATGCTTCGTTACTCGCGAAACTTCTTATGTCAATGAGAAATTTACGAAGCTGGTATTCTCAGAATTTGTGACCATTTGAGTCGGAACAATGGCGAGCATGTAAGTTGGCTGGAATACTGAAAGCTATGAGAGGTAAGCGAGAAGGACACAAGACCAACGTGATAAACAACATCTCTATAATTCAACCAAGAACTGTTTGCTACGGCATGTACTAAAACCAGGAACACCGGAACACCCCGGAACACCGGAACACTCCGGAACACCCTGGAAGTAACCCAAAACCCTCAATTTGGCTAAGGTTAGCCAAATTGAGGGCTAACCCTAACTTCCAGGGTGTTCCGGAGTGTTCCGGTGTGCTAACCCTAGGCCTAAAAACCAACTTAAGGCCTAGCTAGGCCTAGGGTTAGCCAAATTGAGGGTTTTGGGTTACTTCTAGGGTGTTCCGGTGTTCCGGGGTGTTCCGGTGTTCCGGGGTGTTCCGGTGTTCCGGAGTGTTCGGGTGTTCCTGGTTTTAGTACATGCCGTTTGCTACCCGTTTCCAGTGAGAGATAAACGGAAGAAAATAGGAGTTAACCTAAAGAACTTATTAAATATTCAACTTCGCACCTCTGGTTCCAGTTGTAACAAAGACAGCAGTGCTTCCCGAGGGTCGTCTGAGTGTTTTGTTCCATCATTCCTCCTGAGCAATCCAATGTCTCTTGCGCCGAAAGTCGATGAGATAGCTTATGCTGTTCAACAACAAAATATTCAGTGATATTGCATTCTTCACTGAAACTTGGCTAAAGGAATCGATCCCTGATGATCCAATAAACATCGAAGGATTCCAACTGTACAGACGAGACCGCAAAAATCAAGAACTTGGCGGCGTCTGTTTATATGTTAAAGACTCCGTGTAAGACATTGCAAGATTTGCACAGCAACGATCAAGAAGCTTTCTGGGCCTTCTTGAGGCCTAAACGTTTGCCCCGTGTCTTTTCTAACCTAATTGTAGAAGTTGTATACCATCCAGATCAGCATCCTAACACCAGCGATGCAGCGTTGAACGAGTACTTAACGTCATCCCTGAATAAAATCGAAGCCCAATTCCCAAACAGTGGGGTTTTGATAGCTGGCAATTTTCAAAGCGTCAGCCAATTGTTACCAGCTCGAACCAATCATCAAGATCCCGACACGGGGTAGAAGCACTCTGGATCAGATATACACGAACTTGAAGGAATATTACAAGCCTCCAATAAGTGGTCCAGCCTTTGGTTTCTCTGACCACTTAATCTATCACGGTCCTGCCTAACGTTCGCAAGAAATTCCAAGCCCAGAACTCGCGACAAAAGACCTAGTAGCGTGGCTAGTCTTGGTCGTTATCTGCTGGAGTTCCCATGGGACACTGCACTGAGTCAAAATGAGTCATGCGATGATAAGCTGGCTGCTGTCACGCAGATCATCAATTATGGTCTTGACACAATTATGCCTGTGCGATCAGTAAAAGTTCACCAAACAGACAGACCACTGGATAAATGCTGATCTAAAACGGCTTGTTCAGAAAAGACAGCGAGCCTTCGCATCTGGTGACACGTTCCTATTCAAATTGCTTAGGAACAAAGTAAATCGTGAAAGGAAAAGGTGTAGGGCGATTTATTATGACAACAAGGTGCGTGACTTAAAGGACAGGCGCCCGCGATTGGTGGCGTGAAGTTAAACAGCTCTGTGGAAGTGGTGATAGTACACGGAAAGACATAAGGTCCATTTTAAGAATACACAGGGACTGCACTGACCGAGACCTCGCTGATAAAATCAACGAAGCTTTTGTCGGTGTTATGCAAGAGTACTATCCACTATCCGATTATGTCATGGTCTTATGCGAAGATGACGAGCCTATTCAAGTGACAGTCGATTCTGTTGCAGTACGCCTAAACAAGATTAGTGCATCTAGAGCAGGAGGGCCTGACAACCTGCCAAACTGGGTGCTGAAAGAGTTTTCTGATATACTAGCTCCAGCTTTAACCGAGGTGTTAAATCAATCATTCCGAGAATCCAAAGTCCCACGTATATGGAAACTAGCGGATGCTCCATCTGTTCTAAGGGTGCGTCTATTTAAGACTTTAACAAAGACCTGCGACCTATATCTTTAACACCTACATTGTCCGAAGTCGCGGAGGGGTATGTCATCGACCGAGCTCTCAAACCCTTGATGCTCGAGTGTATGGATCCTAACCAGTTTGGTTTTATTCCTGATTCAAGCACTACATTTGCACTCATCTCCATGCTGCATCACTGGTCTGAAGCCACTGACGGGACTGGCGCCCATGTTAGAATAGCACTTCTGGACTACAAGAAAGCCTTTGATCTGGTAGACCACAATTTACTGATCGCCAAGCTCCATAGCCTAGGAGCAAAACCCACTGCTGTCAACTGGGTGGCGGACTTTTTACAAAGCAGATATCAACGTGTAAAGCTGAAATCTGATTGCTTCTCGGATTTCAAACCAGTCCCGGCTGGAATTCCACAGGGAACCCGGATTGGCCCATGGCTCTTTTTGGTTATGATCAACGACCTCACAACGAGCAATGCCCTCTCTTCCATTTGGAAATTCGCTGACGACACCAGGGTCTCGGAAATTGTCCCCAAGTTTGGTGCTTCAGTGCTCCAAGATACAGTACATGATGTCCTTTGATGATCTAACGACAATAGATTCAAACTGAACTCACTTAAGTGTAAGGAACTCAGAATAGACTTTCGAAGGAAAAATGACTTGGACACTGTTTCTCTTGAGGCTAATGGTAATGCTTTTGAATTTGTGAAATCAGCTAAGATATTAGGTGTCACTGCAAGGAATGACCTTAAATGGATTGATCATGTAGATTATATTACTATGAAGGCGTCCCGACGAATTTACTTGCTTAAGCAACTGAAGCGCTGCCTGGCATAGACCGTAAGTCTATAATTCTATTTTATTGCGCGTGCATACGTTCCGTTCTGGAATATGCACGTCAGGCCTTCCATACTAATTTGCCTGCCTATTTGTCCGACTAAATAGAGAGAGTTCACTAAAGAGTCTTAATGATCCTATTCCCAGAGGTTTCGTATAGCAAGGCCCTGGAAGATGCGGGTTTAAAAACACTCTTCCATAGACGTGAGGAATTATGTAGCAGTAGGCGCGGTGTCCTCATTAGGGAGCTTTAGCAAAGGCCAACGGCGACGGCAACAAGAACGTCACAAATTTGCATATTTAGTGGGCAAAAACAATAGCTTTGCACGTCCCGCACGTGCGTTTTTCATTTTTGTCCATTTCTTTGTCGTCGTCAGCAAAGCAACAACGTGAAATTACCAAGTTTGAGGTGTTATGGAGAACGTCAGCACCTGGAGATAAATTTTCATTTTTCTCCCCTAAATTAAGCGCGGCTCGTAACGGTTTCATTCCTGAGGGACTGAAACACCTTTGTCATATTAAAAGGCTTGGAATAGTCGCGAAGTGATCGCAATAACGTGAATTTATGTTTTTACTTGACGTTCTCGTTGCCGTTCCCGTCGTCGTTGCTAAAGCTCCCTATTGTTAGTGCGCTCGACTCCGGATCGAGTGGTCCGGGTTCGGGTCCTGGCCGGGGACATTGTGTTGTGTTCTTGGGCAAGACACTTTACTCTCACGGTGCCTCTCTCCACCCAGGTGTATAAATGGGTACCGGCGAATTTAATGCCGGGGGTAACCCTGCGATGAACTAGCATCCCATCCAGGGGGGAGTAGAAATACTCCTAGTCGCTTCATGCTATAGAAACCGGAGATAAGCGCCGGCCTGATGGGCCACTTGGCTCGTAGCAGACTTTACCTACCTGTTTAAACAAATAGTAGAGAGTGACCAGCATGAACTAGCTGGCCTGCTGCCCGCACACAATGACAATAAGAGATATAATTTTAGGACTAGGCGTATGTTTTCAATCCCGAATGTGAAAACAAAGAGGTTTAGAAATACTTTCATAATGCACTTTGCAATTAAACAACAATTGTAAATAGAAAATTAATACTAGTGTAATTAGGAATTTTATAGTTGAATTTTTAAACCTGTGTACATAACACAAGTAATTCATGTTATAGCTGCAAGTTGTGGTTTTATAATAAACGATTTACTTACTTACTTACATTCATTATAAATGACTACGCACAAACAAAATAACTGGATAGGGGCAAAATTATGAAGGTATAAACTTCTTACTGTTTTACAGAAATGACGCAAGTGGAACTGACATGTCCCATTCTTATTTCCGGCGTGAGAGTTACAGGTGCGCTAAACGGGTGAAGTAGAAGTCGATATGTGGTAGGTATGGTGCAATTTTATTTTTGTAAATTTGTGTATTTTATTCTTTTTTCATTAGGAAACTTTCCTTTGTATCCAAATTTTATCTGATGTTTCTACTTACCGAGCTAAGTTGTTTTAAATATAAGCAGATGTGTACACAGGACACTTACTGAGGGCAGAACACTTAGCTATTTTCATAGTTGTATCTGTTCGAATTGCCGCTCAAGTAGCCTCCGCTACGGCAAAGCACAAGAATGTATTTGCTGTCTAGAGAGGTATCCTGTGCTTGAAGCAATGCGTAGCAATAGGGTGATTGTGTAACGAGCAATTACAAGGTCATAAACTTTTTTAAAATATGAAAACATGACTAACAACAAATTTCATCGTATTAGCACTTTAAAGCTCCTGAAATTTCAAGATAGCCATTTATTTGGGGAAACTCTGTTCATGTTTTCGTTCAGGACCCATATTTAATAATATATATTTAGTATAAATACACAGGTGATTATACAAAATCGCGCGCTCTCATTGGCTAGCTATCTCGGATTATCAGCCGATAATCACCTCGACGGACAAAATGACTGCCAGTAGTCGTTTTGCCACTGTAAGTGAAGACGATTTCGTGTTGAAATGTTTTTTTTTCTCTTTCTTTGAAATACTCACCTGTGTATTTATACTAAAACAATTATTCGCCTCAGGCTCAGTGATTATAGGTGAATATTCACCTCGACTTCGTCTCGGTGAATATTCACCGATAATCACTTCGCCTTCGGCGAATAATTCTTAAATATTTTAAAGGAATTCTAAACCCAGGGATTTTGTGTGTCTATTGGCAGGAATTTTGATATTGAACCAGTCCGGGTTTTGTCGACGGCCCCGTTAATTAGCCTGTATTGCTAAACTACATTAATCTATCCTCGACTTGTGAAGAAACTTGATCCTTCATTAGCCACATCGCAATTTCATTTTCCTTGTGTTTTGTAATCCTTGTTCGAACTACACATGGCAAACAGTTAAACAAATAAATAAATGAAATTTATTTCCGAGAGAAAATAAATGGATTCATGCTGAGTGTGACATGCTTAGTTAGTTTTATGCCAGCCGTAGGGCCTCTTTCACTAATTGATTCAAGAAAGTCAAGGTCTTTTTTGTCCTTCGTCCTCCCAAATTCTCAGTTTCTTGTGGATGGCGGGTGTGCCCTCGCCTTTTCTGGGGTGATTTCTTCTGTGTTTGCGTAATTCAAAGGTTTCCACACTAAATTTCAAGAAACGGTCTAGTCAATCAGGGCTTGCTTAAAATATCCCAAACATATGGAGTATCATTTGTGTCCTAGAAACGCTCAAAGAAACGCTTTAAGAACAATATTAGCCTTGTATATGGAGCGTGAATAATAAATAAATAAACAAGCAAACAAACAAATCAATAAAGAAAGAAAACGTTTGCCATTTCCATGTCTTAAGCCCCCGCAATGATGGGCTCACCTGAAACTCCCCGGAAACCATGTTTACAAACGCTGTAAATTCTTCCTCCGTTTTATTGGTGAACTTGCCATCAGTCAGCACAACCATAAGATTTGGCATATCTGGTCTGTTTCCTCCTTCGCTGGAGAACAACGTGCTGTTCGCTTTCTCCAAGGCCAGATCAATCCGAGTCCATTTTTTAAGTTCCACGGGCTCTGCGTCGATTCGTGCTAGCAAAGCACTTTTTTGATAATAATTTGCGTCTTTGAAATCAAACTCCAATGTTGCGATACTGTTAAACGTTATCAAGCCAAAGTGATCTGCCTCTGGAGAAGGATTGGAATTATTAACCACGTCTCGCAACAGCCGAATCGCGCTTTGGAGGTTTCCCTTTTTAACACTTAGTGATTTGTCAAGGACAATTCCAATATCCAGTCCGGCCACACATGATTGAGCTGAAGACAAAGCGGGAGTTGAATGAAGGGTGATTTACATGATGACCACTTTGTTAATTTAAATAGGCTTAAAAATACACTAACAAGAAGTGATTTTGAAAAGCATTTGACTATACAAAATTGCGATAAAACATTTAAAATCATTTTAAGATCAAAAAATTGCTAAAAAATTGCTAAAAAGCGACGTCGTTTCGACGTTGGCTAAACGTCATTATGAAGTCAAAATATGTTAGTGAGTTTCGGTCTGTAAATACTAAAAAAAACAATAGCTGATTAAAATCTGTAACGTGGGTAAATAATAATTAAAAAATTAAACAAAAAGTTTCGCACGTATGGAGTCCGTCTGGGTATTTAAATTGGGCTTAAGATTCTTGATGAAGAGCATTTCAAATACTAGACAATTAAATTTGCCCTGGCAGTTTCTTAAAACTGTGAATTGGCCTTCTTTCAAAAGGTTGTTGTTACCGTGAGCTTGTAAGAAATGTCTACCGATTGCCGAATTTTTGTGCTCAGCAATGCGTTGATGAAGGTGTCGGGCTGTGTACCCGACATAATCTGCGTCGCACAGATCACATGAAAAATGGTAAGCAACACACTGCTTATTCACAGTTGACGGCTTCATTTCTTTGAGTTTAAGGTCTTGCCCCAATTTCTTGCTCACGAAAACTGGCTGCAACGTAGGGCCAATCTTATGGCTAAGATCGCGTAACTGCTTCCGAACCGCATTAGCTGCCACTTGATCTTTAAATGGAAGACTAACTCTTACTGTTCTACTATCGTCATTGTTACTTTCTGCTGTGTTCGCTGAAGCATTTCAAAAAAGAAAATTGTTAATAGCAGAATCAACAAGACTAATGACGTTTAATGACTAATGACGTTAATGACGTTTAGCTGACGTCGAAGCATCGTCGCTTTTTAGCAATTTTTTAGCAATTTTTTGATCTTAAAATGATTTTAAGAAATGTTTTATCGCAATTTTTTATAAAAATATAATGCCTTTAAAAACCAGCGATGCACGTTATCGCGCATTTATTTTACTTCACCCTTTGATTATTGTAGCCAGATACAGCACCATTGTCGAGAAAAGAATACTGAGAAAATGAAAAGGGTAAATCAGCGTGCGCTTCAGTAGATATGTATATAAAGATGAAGGGATTTCATACCATCACTTGCTAGATTGTAACGGCTTGAGTACTACATTAAAGGGTCGTCCTGCCCAACACATGTTGATAACGATTAATAACTGCATTGAAGATAAGGCACCCAGACCACCCCTGTTTGATTCATTTCATAGATAATTTCATCGTTGATTCATTCATCACGGGACTATTAGAACCCACAAATGACCAGCTCCCAACGTCAGCGGCTTCATGCCTCAGTTGGTTAGAGCGTTGCACCGGTTTCGCGAGGTCACGGGTTCAAACCCCGTTGAAGTCCTGAACTTTTCAGGGTTCTCTACGCAACTGCTGAAATTGCGTTGGTAACTGCGAGGAACACTTCACTTTACTTCATATCCGCAGTTCAATGTATGATTCCTTTCACCTATCATTTCATCGTTAAAGTTAAAATATATTTAAAGAAATGTAAAGACTTTCCGAGTCATTTTTAAAGTTTCATTTCTTGACAATTGCTTTCAAAGGCCAAAGCTAAAACCTTACAACCTTTTCAGTAAAACCTCATACCTGATTGAATATTCTTTGTGCTACACACCTTTGAAAGTTCAAGAACACTTCAAATTCTAGTTTGTTGGCCAAATTTGGGACATGCCTATCTACACAGACACGTCGACATAATAAGGAGTGAATAACTTATACGCTTCTTTAAAGAAAATAGTAAATAAATAAAATTGGAAACTAGAAGCAACTGTCACGAACCTGTATGACCGAATCCGGTGTTGCAAAGCTCCTCAGAGCAACATTGCGCTACACATGGGAATACAACTTTTTCAGAAAAATTATCTTTGTCATACCTGATTCAATATTATTTGTGCCACATACCTTTGAGAGTTTAAGAACTCTTCAATTTTTATTTTGTTGGCTAATTTTCGGACATGGCTATCTATTGTGAAAAACCTCTGCCTTATTTATTCGCTCTCACATAGACACGTCGACGTAGGTGTGAATAACCTATACGCTTCTAAAAAGAAGAAGAAGGAAAAAGATTAAATAAATAAATTGGAAAGTACAAGCAATTGCAAAGAGGTTGAGACACTGAATCTAAAACTCACCTCTCATTCCTAGAACTCCTCTTGCAGTTCATAAGAAAAGTCTCCTTCCCCTCCCCCCTTTTTCAATGTTGATACCCTTTAGTAGATGCGCTGACTTGAATGACACGCATTGTACGGTTATCAACAGTGAGTGTCTCAACTCTTTTTGCAATTGCTTGTAGAATCAAATGTCACGAACCCTCATCACCGAATCCGATGTTGCAAAGGTCACCAAAGCAGCAATGCGCTACACATGGAATTCCATGATGCGTTCCTTCTTGACATCCTTTCGAAAATCGTAAGCAATCCTCTCTCGATATACATCCTAAGTAAAGTAAAAAATATAGATAGGTAATTTTGACGAATAAAGAAAGAAATATCATTAGCATACCATTTAATAGATAAGGAAATGTCATAGAACAGGACTTATGGAAAAGCGACATTCCTAGCGTCGTTGAGTCACCTTTCTAACAATCCCTCTCATTAAATTCACTTTTAAGTAGTCAAGACAACTTTTATTTCAAAAACTCGTTAATTGACGATCCTGTAAAAACCTCGATGAAACGTCAAGCGCACGAGCTTTAAACCCGATAAAGCACTCCTCGTTATAATTCTTTACATAAAGGATAGTAATAAGACCCGGCTTCCTTTTCTTTTACACTAATACATTCCCCACACATTTTGAACTCGTGTTCGGACGCCTGGCGTGCTTTTTGTGGAATGAGATAAGATAAGATAAGATAAGATAAGATAAGATAAGATAAGATAAGATAAGATAAGATAAGATAAGATAAGAATACCTAACTATTAAATACATCAGAATATTAAGAATTTTTTTCAGAAACTGTTAAAAAGTACTTAACATCTTCAGACGAGCACGAAATTGTACTAGAGTGGTCGAGGATTTCGTGAGAGCCGGTAATTGGCTCCAAATATGGGAAATCATATGTACAAATACGAGTTACGCATACCAAGGCTGTTATATGGAGGGTGCACAACATTTTAGCCACTATCTAGAAAATTGTATTTAGTTAACCGAGGTGTAAAAAAGATGGGAAATACAATTTGGGCCATCCAATTTAAAACACTCAAAAAAATAGAGTAAGCGATTGTACCTAGATTCAGTAATAACTTGATCGCGAAGTGATTGGTACGTTGATTTGGAACGTGATTGGTGTATACGTTCGATTGGGAACGTACGTTTTTGAAGCAATTACAAAAAAAAAAACCAAAAAAAAAAAAACAACAACAACAAAAAACAAAACAAAACAAAACAAAACAAAACAAAACAAAACAAAAAACAAAACAAAAAACAACTGGCCGCACGTGTTTTATCGGGTCTTAAAACACGATGCTCATGCTTTTTGTGTTTTCAACGGTTCTTAATTTTTCCTTCAGCAAAAATACCAAACTGTCCATTGTCTCATTTTCTGCATCCTAAATTAGTCTTGGGCAGAGATCTTTTTATTTTTGTAAAACGCTCGTAAGTAATCTGTAAGGTAAAAAGTCTGTTTACGAGCCGAGTGGCCCATCAGAGGTGGAGCGTAACCCGGTTTCCTTTTAGGGCATGAAGCGAATAGGAGTATTTTTTTACTCTCCCCTGGATGGGATGCCAGTCCATCGCAGGGTTATCCCCAGCATTTCGCCGATACCCATTTATACACCTGGGTGGAGTGAGGAACCGCGGGAGTAAAGTGTCTTGCCCAAGAACACAACCCAATGTCCCCAGCCAGGTCCCGAACCCGGAACACTCGATCCGGAGTCAGGCACTCTAACCATGAGGCCACCGCGCCTAAGGTAAACGAGATTAAATACATGAAATGATGAAAATTGAAAGTGTAATGCGCCCGTGAGAAGGTTAGAATGCAAGTTGCTTGGGAAGGGTATTTAATTAATTTATTTTTTATATATATGGAAGTTTCCTTAGCAGCAGCTTGAAAGAAAACGCAAGCAGCATTACCCTTTTCACGCATATCCATGTCAGTGCGATATGCACTGTAGCATGCTGCAGTTAAGTTAGGCCCATTCATTTCATGAGGCAAGCATGAACGGTTTGTCGTAGAGGAAGAACAAATCGCCAATGGACCCTGACAAAAGTAGCAATCCAAGCTGCAAACTTAAAAATAAAAGAAGAATTTTACATGAGATTAAATAAAATGAATCAGGCCGAAAAAAAAAAAGTATTTGAGGCGCGCAGCTGAAGCTTATGCCAAGGATTCTTTGGTGGATCACATTTTGGGTGTGCCCTACCTGTTTTGGTAGGGGCTACACAAAATACAAGGTCTGTCATAGATTACCCTATGAATCCCAAATGACTTAAGAAATGACTAAGATAATGCGTCGACTAAATGAATGCACTAAAGCCACGCTGTAAGTACCTGATACCTTAGCAACTGTAATATTTGGCAGAACGACATAATTCTCGCACTCAATGGGAAAACAAAAAGCAATTCATTTATTAAATATTGCATTTCCACTATTTTAAAATATGTCTTTACCATTAATTCTTAGAGAGTAGACATCCCTCGGGTATCGCCTCGTTAAGAAACTAAAAAAGCTTCAACCTAACGATGACAGCTGTCATACTTCAATAGTCTCAATAGGATCAATTTGCAATCCACAAAAATAAAAATCTCATAAATGTATGGTGAGATTTTCAATTGACAAAGCATCATTGTTCCAAGCATATCAGCTTCCAGGTCAAATTGCTCGCCAATAGTTAGTGTTAATCCCCATTTAAGGCTTTGTCGATTAAAAGGTTCAGTACAAATCAACAAACAAACACTGAGCAAACAAAAAGTATATAAACGAACTCTCAATGCTCTCTGGTGACACTGTGGTAAAAAAAAAAAAAAAAAAAAAAAAAAAAAAGAAAAAAAAAGACAATCCTACCTTCCTTGACACCTAAAATAAAGAAAAGACGAACTAATGAGGATTATAAAATATTGAGTATCAAAAGAATTATTGTGAAGTTAAAACTATTGAATTATAATGAGAAAGTTAAATGAAAGCAGCAGGGCCGTGAAAGAGTACAACTTAGAGCTGAAATAAAAACACTCATGGGGATAATGGAGATGTAACATGGTTGAAAGCTCCATTCCTGATTCCGACAAGCAACGTTATCAGGAGGATACGATAACAGCTAGTTTCGGTCCCTTATCCTCGTCTGAGAAAGCACCGGTACACTGTGGCCCCTCCATCATCATTTTACTCTCCAACTATACTTAGATGCAATCACATTGAAATCCAAGACT
>OX421446.1:57056551-57061551 GCA_949126865.1 Montipora capitata
TTTCCCATTAGACGCTTCCGTTGTTTCTCACTGTTTCTTAGATTTGTTTATATTATTATTGCAGAAATTTCCAGGTGTTGCTATCTATGGTTTTGTTAGTGTTTAAAGGAAATAGAGCTTGCTATAGAGTTGAATATTAAATTGAATTGGTCGTTACCCGCCATCCGACACTCGCCACTCGCCACTAGCCACCCGCAACCCGCCACTCGCCACTCACCACCCGCCACCTGCCACCCGTAGAAAAGACCTATCGAAAAAAAAACTCAATAGATAACTTCACCTCCAAGGCTCGGGTGTGCCGCCTGTAAGTCAGAAAAAGAGAAGAGACTAAAATGATAAATAAGAAAACTGCTTAAATAGATAACTCGGGTGTCCCGCCTTTAAGCCAGAGAAAGAGAAGAGGCTAAAATGACAACGGAAAAAAGTGCTTAAATAGATAACTACAGAAAGATAACAGGCTAAAATAAAAACAGGAAAAATAAAAACGCTTAAATAGATAACTAACCTCCAAGGCTCGGGTGAGCCGCTTGTACGCCAGAGAAAGAGAAGAGGCTAAAATGATAACAAAAAAAACGCATGCATAAATAGATAACTTCACCTCCAAGGCTCGGGTGTGCCGCCTGTAAGCCAGAAGAAGCGGAGAGACTAAAATGATAATTGAGAAAACTGCTTAATGATGAAATGATATGTGAAATGGGTCATATATGAACTGCGGATATGAATTCAAGCGAAGCTCTGATCCTCGCAGTTGTAAACGCAACTTTTGCAATTGCGTAGAGAAGCCTGAAAAATTCAGGACTTCAACGGGGTTTGAACCCGTTGCAAAGTTAAGTTCACAACTGCGAGGATCAGAGCTTCACTTGAAAACTGCTTAAATAGATAACTTTACCTCCAAGGCTTGGGCGTGCCGCCTGTAAGCCAGAGGAAGAGAAGAGACTAAAATTATAAAGGAAAAAAAGTGCTTAAGTAGATAACTTCACCTCTAAGGTTCGGGTGTGCGGTCTGTAAGCCAGAGGAAGAGAAAAGTCTACAATGATAAAGGAAGGAAATGCTTGAATAAAGAACTACTCCTCGAAGGCTGTAAGCTTGAGGAAGAGAAGAGACTAAAATCATAAAGGAAATATAAGCTTGAGGAAGAGAAGAGACTAAAATCATAAAGGAAATATATTCAAAGGAGAATTACCATTGGAAAATTGTGGCGGACTCAGTCCCTTGGGAGTCAAGCATTTTGGCGGGCTGTTTGCTTTCAATGAATATTTGTCGCTTTCAATCGATCCTTAACCTCGACCGGTTGCTCGTTCGCTGTAAACTGGAAGATTTCTTAGATTTCCTCGTTCCCAGCGACTGTTTCAAGAATTTCATGAGCGTTTACATGAGAAAAGTACAAACTTCCATCGTGATTGTTGATTTTACCCACTAGGAGCAAAAAAGTATATACCTTCAAGAATATAAACTTACAGCTAGCGCTTTTTCCTCGTCAAATTTCCAGCCGATAAGGCGAAGCTAATGCCAACGTAAACGAATTCAAAACACTTAGTCTCGATCGTGGACATCTTTTATATTCAGCCGCTTGATCGCGCTCGGGAAGACTGTGAAACTAACATTTCCTTAATAAGTATTGCTAACTATCTGTCCAATTTTGTTCTGCTTCTGTTTCCAGTGATAAACTACTCAATGTGGCTGGATCACAAGTTGAAGATGCACAAAAGTGAACTGATCAATGTGCTTTTTTAAACAGGAAGTTACTGTAGTTTACCGGCAATAATGATAACGATGATGATGATAGTCATGCTAACCTTGCTGTTATGTCAGAAACTGTCGATAACACATTGCTGAAAAGTTGTTAGATTACGAAGATTGAGCGCAACTGAAACTTGTCATGAAAGGCTAGTCAGTGACTGTTGCAAAATCACTCAGACATAAAAATATTTAGCTCAAATTTGAAGGATCACTTGTCAATCCAATAACAGAAATTTCTTTGAAAACTACAGACTTGTGATACTTTGTAGGCTAGTATGTGGAAAATAATGTCCCTATGGAAATTCACCTGAAAAGACTCAGTAGCCATTGTAAACAAGAGGGAAATAGTAGGACTGGTGTGTTTTGTTCTTTACTGTTGGGTGCATGAAAATCATTTCTCTGGAAGGTCTTTGTTTTCTAGGTTTGTGATCTTCGTTTTTGATGATTTCATTTTCAACATTCCATCTTGTGATAACAGGCCTGGTGTTTTGATCCAATCAGTTTTTTGTGTTCCTCTTACAATAGTTCCTCCTGTAGCTGATATCCTCAAATGTGTTACTTTGATACTTTAAGTGAGGCTTTTTTTATAAACACATGAAACAATTTTCTAATTTGCAGTTGGGGTTGTGCACAAAAAACAGCAACAGTTTTAAAAATGACAAATCATTCTAGTTTTTCTTTCAATTGACGTCGATGAGCAATGCAAGGAAACCACAGCCATGTACAAGAAGTAAAATGTTGTTTTCGAAATTGAACTTAAATAATTTATTGAAAGTCTGCCTTTTTAAGTCAACATGACTTCTTGTTACCTGAGTAGAAACACTATTGGCTGTATGCTGCCATTTTGAAGACATATACGTGAGATTTTTGTTCTAGCAGTTTGCCCAACACCCGGGGAGGGGTGTAATTGGTTGGTTTTCAGCAGCTGTGATTGGTGCATTTCGATCCCCGCTGTTTCGGTGTGTTGTTCCTTCGGTCCACTGTCGTACGGTTCTCCTGTTGTTGTGTTTCTTGATCGTGGGCATCCATGCTTTCGGAATTTCTATTCGACTATCCCTGTTGATCTTGTTAGGGTAAAGTCCTATGTGAATTGCCTCTTTGACCCTGCGTGTGTACCAATGAGGATCAAGATCAATAAACTTTACTTCGTTCCAAAGCGGGTTGCGTCCGCTAATGTTTGCGTGTTCGGAAACGGCGGAGGTCTGGGTACGGGCAAGTCGGATGTCTCGCTCACGTTCTATGATTCTATCTTGCATAGGTCTTCCAGTCTCGCCGAGAAGAAGGAAAGCAGAATCCACAGCACAGAGTATAACATCTGCTTTCTCGACAAACGACGCCAATAGGTTAATAGAACAGATCAAGACCAACACCCAACGAGTCTTTAACACCACCAAAGACTACCTCACCAATTGGTATGTTGACAAAACTAACTGGGTTATTAATTTATCTTCTAGGTCCCTCGACGATGCCGAGATAGCCCTGCTGAAGAAAGGACTGAACTTTGCCGTAACTCCTGCGTACATTGCTGCCACGGAGATTATCGCCAAGGTCGAATCAGCCACCAGACAACTCGACGCTGAACAAGCAAACACTTTCAGGAGAGCTGTTAATAATATCCTTCAACAGGCAGAACCACCAGAGCCCAACATCACGAAGGAAATGCAAGACGCCCTTAAACGCTTAAAAGAGGACGAATCCATCATGGTTCTCCCAGCGGGCAAAGGGCGCGCCAGCGTAGTCATGGATACCGACACCTACATATATACCATACTAAGATGTCTACCCTTATCGAGAACGGACCGTATCAGCTGCTCAACAAAGACCCGACAGACCGTCTGACCCGGAAGGTTATCCGAAAAGATACTAACCTTGAAGCGAAGCGGATATCTATCCGTTTACAACAAAATCAGACCTCCACACAAACAGCCGCCTAGAATCTACGGTTTACCAAAGATTCACTAGGCCGATGTATCCTTAAGACCTATTGTGTCCTGCGTTCACACCTTCGCATATCATTTATCTGCTTACTTAGCTAATATCTTATTTCCTTTAACAGCTAACTCTGGTTTAATTCACGGTGACTAATTCAGCTCACTTCGTATCTACCATTAGCAGAGATACTATCCTAGACAACGAAATCATGGTGTCTTTCGACGTAGAGTCGCTGTTTACCAACGTTCCTATCGACGCCGCTGTACAGACAGCGCTACAAAAACTAGAAGACGACCCCAGTACGGACCGCACGACACTAGCACCTGCTCAGATCGCTGACCTGCTGGATTTTGTATTGAGATCCACATACTTCCAGTATAACGGATCAATTTACGAACAATTAATTTCAAGGAGCAGCCATGGGAAGCCCGGTCTCCGCTGTTATTGCTAGCCTACACATGGACAGTTTCGAACAACAGGCAATTACTTCGACCTTCAAACCTAGGATCTGGAAACGCTACGTTGACGACACTTTCACCATCCTGGATCGCGGAAACGTTGATAGATTCTTACAGCATCTGAACAACCAGCAGCCTTCCATTCGCTTTACGATGGAGACAGAGAACGACCACAAACTCGCTTTCCTTGACACCGCAGTTTCAAGAAAACCGCACGGCCGCCTCACCACCAGCGTATACAGGAAGCCTACGCACACTGATCAGTACTTAGCGTATCATTCCCACCACCCGCAATCAGTAAAACGCGGTGTTCAAATGCCTCATCATAGGTCCATTTCAGGTGATCAAATGCCCCCACCTCCATGAAAATTACCAGGTTTTTATAAACTGAATGCATTGATTCTACGGAGTTTCATGCAACGACACTTGAATACATTCCATACATTCATTCCATTTTTTATACACCTACATATCAATCGTCGCAAATGTATTAAAATATTCATAAATACACAGGGTCGGTCAAAGCAATTTACCTCTATAAATCGTATCCGGCGACATCGGTATTGTATTGAATTATTGTTTATATTGTAAAATTAATACAATTTAATATACTTATATATTCAAAGATAATATAACTTGGTTCTTAATACCTCCAAATACACAATAAAGTTTGTGTAGGACTTTGCTTTTCAACCAATCAGCCACGAATGCGGAATCAGTTACCTTTGAATGCATCTAAGTTTGTCTCCACCATGATTTATCAACCCAGGTGGAAAGTAAACATGAAATCGAGGCTAGCGATCAAATTCCCCACCCTCTGTGAGTGATGATCAAACGCCCCGCCCCCAGGAAGACTAAGATGATCAAATT
>OX421446.1:57069051-57086551 GCA_949126865.1 Montipora capitata
CTGGAATCTTTAAAGCGAAGAGTAATGGTCTTCGACAACAATTTCGTTTTTCGCCGTTGGATATCAAGTGAGCTTTGTTTCCAATATTGTACTAACTTGGTACACTGGAATCAAATGGCAATTTTTTTATGGATTTAACAAACATTGAGGGAATTAAACGCCTTGAATGCATCACAGTGTTTAATGAAGTCGCATCTACGTTGTCTGGCAATTTACATTTATTTTGTACTCAACTCTGCACAGTCTTCAGGTAGAAAAAAATTGGAAATGTGTCAGTGAAGAATTATTTGAATGAAAGCTTGTTGTCTCTTTTGTGCTTCATTATTTACGGTCAAGATTCTTTCGAAAAGGGTTTGATGTGAACTGTCAGAAACTTATTTGATTGCATATGCTTTGTGGCACAGATTGTGTGTTTTGTTTGCACGCACGCAATTGAAATAGGACCTGAATTTATCATGTGTAAATTTCGAGTTTAACAAATTTGCATACGAGGGTTGAAATGTGATACGGGAGGCTTTTTGTGGTAGTACACTGTAATCAGCGCGTGCATATGTCACGAAAATAAACAGGTCTGTTGGAAGCGTGCTTGAGTTTCAACAAAATGAGCCCCAAAATCAGCAAAAAACTGTGACGCTAATGAATAATAAAGTAGCTGCTATTTCCAAAACGATGGAATTACCTAGTGTTAAATAATCTCGTCTTGGAGAGTAAAATTTGACTTTCCAGAAACAATGGTCAACGTCAAGAGTTCAGCGATTGTGATCTTTGTGTTGAATTCGCACATTTTTTGTCAAACGTTATAACACTTGAAAGAAAAAGAAATCTAACAAAAACAAAAACCCGGTTTCTTGCCTGCATTTGATTCAGTGGCTTCACTGTTTCATACCACCAAGACAAGAGAAGTTACTTCTAAAGAGCCAAACGAAACTCCAAACAAGCAACTGCAGTGTATATTCCAAAAGTAGATGAATCATCATTTGAAGGCTTCTCTCTCCTCCGCAGAGGTTCCAAATGTTCGAGATGAGTGCTGAAGCATAGTCGAATGGATCAGGAGGGGAAACTCGGTTCCCGAGGGACTCCCGCGTTCATTCATGCGCCTTTTGCCGTCACCCTTTCCGTAACCCTGAGCCTGCATTCATATCGTACAGCAGATTCTTCCCATTCGAAAATTAACAAATTGATGTCAGTTTTTCATGCGTCTGTCCTGTTATTGAATATGAATTTCGTCATAACGTTGTCAAAGTAGCTGTGGATCCACGACGCGATAGCCCAGTGGATCCGCAGACTACTTTGACAATGTTATGACGAAATTAATTGTCAATAACGGGACAAAAGAAAGGAAGGAAAGGAAAAACTGACATCTATTCGTTTTTTTGCAATAATAAAAAGGCAGAGATTCCCACGCCTTTTGCTGTCGCCCCTCACGCAACCCTGAGCCTGCATTCATATCGTGCAGCAGATTCTTTCCAATTCAAAAAAGACCCTTTAGCCTCTTCATAGGAAAAAGTGCCCAAATAATTAGACAGTCGAGAAAGGAACGAGTTTCGTTAATTTCGTTTGTGAAGAAATAAGAGATTCAAAGAAGAAAGTAAGTAAACAATATGAATCCACAAAAGACTTAAAGAAGCCAGAAGACGACAGAAGTAACGAGTATTAATCCACAAGAGACTAAAAGAAGACAAACGAAGGAAGTGAAGAATGTCAAAAATAAAGGTTTGCATGACTACTTCTTGTACATCACAAGGAGCCTTAAGTGCAACCGCCTGTATGATAGTTCCTATGTGGAGTGTCATCATCCCCGAAGCCCGATGAAGAAGTACTGGTTTATGCAATGTTGGACACCCAAATCGATGCTACATTTAGCTTAAAGAGGCCTGCGACGAGCCAACGAAGCTTCGTCTGAGTACCATCACAAGTCAAGAGCCACTCGCCGATGGCCAAAGTGTCTCAATCTTGACCCCAAGATTTAAATACTAATCACCTTCACAACTACATCTATTCCCGCCGATGAAGAGCCTATCCCGACTAAGGGCATAGCTAAGAACTGGGAACACCTGCGAACAATTGACGACAACACTCACGACCCATTCGACTACAATGTTGGAATGCTCATCGAATTGGTGGCATAGCAAGCCGTATGGTATTAGAACAGATCTTGGATAGAGTACCGTGGGTGTTGGCGACGTAAGGAATTGAAGGTCCCTCCGCCACAAGGTTACGTTTACGTTTATTCTCATAAGTCTCATAAAATTGGGGAAATACAAATAAATGGAGGAAGAGAAAAAGAGAACGAGAATAGGGCAAAAGATAGTTAAACTAATAGCTTGCCCTGATAGTTGGACAACAATTCTTAATTACGTGGATACTAAGAGAACAATAAAAATACAAAGAAACATAACACGCGCTATATGTAAGACAAAGAAAAAATATATGACAAGTTAAACAGTTAAATACACACACAAAATAGATTATATATAGAGTATGGACAGATGGAGCAACTATGTCAATCTAGTATTTAGAAATGTAAAGTTTGAAGAGAAAATTCTTGAACAATTTTTTTGTGTGGTTTCGAGCGAATAGAAAGGGGAAGATCATTCCAGAAATAACGTCCAATGATAGCAGGGCAAAATTTCCTAATATTTGTTCTATGACGATACATTACGAGTAATATAGCTATGTTGTTCCGATAAATGTGATATCATAAAATTTGAGGGTTCAGTCTTGCATAAGAGATCATAGAGAAAGAGGCATGTGTGAAGCTTAACAATGTTAGGAAATTTCAAAAATTGTTAAGATTAACATAGTGAGGGGTAACATTATCCCGAATAGGAACATCGTTAATAATTCTAACTGCCTTATTTTGAAGTTTCACAACATCATAAATAGGGCTATGATAATTATTACCCCACAACATGGATCCATATCTAACATAAGGACATATGAAAGAGTAGTACATGTTAATTAGGGTTTCTTTAGACAGAAATTTCTTTACTTTTCATAATATTAATGTTCCTACTTATCTTGGAACAAGTGTACTCAATGTGGTCATGCCAAGACAGATGACTATCAATAATTAGACCAAGATATTTAACATTAAAAGAATAGTCCAGAGGTTGGCCAGCTAAAACTATACATGTAGGTGGATGGAGGTTAAAGTTTAATTTCTGCCTGGGCTGGAATATTATATATTTAGTTTTACTGAAATTTAATGTTAGCTTATTTGCACAAAGCCAGTCATATATCTTGGGAAGTTCACTATTGATATGATGGATCAAACTATCAAGATCTTTCGCACATGCAGTGAGTGAAATGTCATCAGCAAAGAGGCGTATGGAAAAATAGGAGGTAGCAGTAATAAAATCGTTAATGTAGATCAGAAAAAGTATTGGGCCAAAAAGGGACCCTTGCGGAACACCCAAATTGATAGCTTGAATAACTAGGAAAACTCTGTTCATAAAACCCAACCCACAAGGTTTCCGTAAGGGAGCTACCCGCTGTAATAACAAACGACAAAGATGATAAGGAGACTTATACTTAATGAATCCTCTCTTAAAGAACAATTATGATAAAATCAAATTAGCCTGTACCTTCCACAATTTAATTTGCACTTTTATTTTTAATCTTCTCATTCAGCATGTTGCTTTGATGTTTCACAAATTTTCAGTATATTAATTTCTCAGTATACATTTCAGGAGATAATGCATACGTGAGAACTTTATATTTTTATGGCGATTAAGAATAATAACAGTAATACATTTTTATATTGTTATTGGAGAGGTCCAAAAAGGGGCGTTTGCCATATAACTCAGAAATATAGCCTGAGTCATCCTCATTGTCCCAGCGGAAGTATTCTTCCTTTATGTTAGCATTATTGACCCTCTGACATTGATGGGTATTATGCTTGAACAAAACGAATGGCGCGTCAGTGGGAAGATTAATGACATTAGTAGTGTATCCATCATCCCGACAGCAGAAGAAGATTCTTGTGTTCCGGCCATAAGCGCCGTCTGGTAGCGAACCGCTGACCTTGTTCGCGTTATCGTCATCTTCATCGTCCCACTGAACGTATCCGTCCCCGAAACCTGGTAGGCGCAATACAGAACATTAATTAAATATAATTGGAAAGGATTCTGAAATTCTAAGTACTGCTAGAATTACAAGTCAGCATTTCTGAGAAGTGACCGGGCGGCGGGCCAGATCTTTAACCACCCATACAAAGGCTTTTGCTAACCTATTTCGTACAAGCATTGCGTAATTTCTTCTTCGTTAAAAAGTTTCTTTTTTGCAAGTCTGCTAAACGATGTCGAATTCCACTTTTCGCCGACGATGGCGTCTTTCATTTTGCTGTCCCGGCTTTCTGGGTAAGAAAAATGCTCTCTCAAAAGAAGGTCTCTCATTACGTTCCCAAACTGAGAACCACAATGCACGTTTGTTAGAGTCTTAACTTGAGGTTGCTCAAAACAGTTTCCAGCAGTTAGATTTTGATGGGCCATTATAACCACTTTTTATCACTTGATGCTACAAACATTACGTGTTCACTAATAGCGGGACATAACCATGATTGTAGTAGAATCAAGTGATAAATAGTGGTGATAACGACCAATCAAAATCTAGGTGCTGGAGACTGTTTTAAGCCACCTTAATAAACAAAACTTGCCTGTTTAACCTTCTTAAATACACAAGCGAATGTGTCTTGCAAGCATGCTCGTGGCGCATCATTGGGTATTTTTTTCGTGAGTTAGGCTGTTGAGTCGGAACGATTAAACAAAAATGATTCATCATTAAAGTACGGTACATCAAGAAGAGCAATACACTGACCTTCAGGGCAATTTCCTTTCTTAAAGATGCAGTATTTTCCTTTGGGCCAATTGAGAGCGTACTTAGAGGTTTTGCTCTGTGTCTTCATGCAAAACTTTTGTTCCATGTTGTTTTTACCGACTGTGCCTGCTAAATCATAGGGATTAGACCAATAGTTGTTTGAATCGTCATCCTCGGTGTCATGGTAACGAGTCCCCGCGTGCCAAAAGCCTCCACGCGGACATCCTGACTTTGTCATGGGGAGACCATAGGTACCGAATGGCCAAGTAAGAGGAATGCGCACCAATGGATCTGAAAATTAAACGAGTGGCACTTTCATTCCTCATTACGCAGGTCTCTGTGACACCAGAAGCCGATGACCTATGACCCATGACAGGATCATGGGCTCCTGTAACATTTATTACTAACAACGCTTTCCTGGCTGTTTTGTTTGAATATTTTACCGGTAAGTATTTTTTAACGCATAGCGGGAAATCATACCTCGTGGTTCAAAAACATTATATATCTGCGGGTATTCCTGCAAGATCTTTATGAAGTTCCCTTTTCGCTGTGCCAAATTTTGACATTGATATTGCTGGTCAAGGACGCTGAAAAAACTATCTTCAACAGCTCTGTAAATAGGCATCAGTGTTAATTTAATGGGCTCAGGCATGTCGGGACCTCCAGATGTGAATTTCACCGTGTTCTCGGTAAAGTTAGTCGTATCTGAGGTGGATTCCTTCAATTTACCGACATCAACTTGCAAAGAGGCACTGAATCCCCCGTACCCACCGGACGCGGACACGGATGCTTCTATCTGCAAGTCCAAAGCAGTAACAAGATTCAGTAGTTTCTATTAGCAAGACATTTACATTTACATTTACATTTACATGTATTAGGTCGGTAAGAACCGTTCGGTTATCACACTAACCATAAAAAAAAGGAATATCAATATATAAAATGATGATTTCAAAATTTAAATAAAGAAAATTATATCAAACTAAATATAACTATTATTTAAGAAAACCTGTTAACCTGTTTCTAAGGAGGATGATGAAACAATAGCCTCAGGGAGGCAGTTCCAGTCCGTTATAGTTTTTGGAAAAAACGAAAATTTAAAAACGTCTTTTTTGCATATGGCACGCGAAATTTAAATAGATGGGTTCCCCTCGTGCGACTCTCAGGATGTTGAATCAAATATTTTCGGGTATCGATATCAATAAGACCATGAGTTAGTTTATACATAAGCGTTAATCTAGCCTGCCTTCTTCTCGTTTCCAGCGTGGCCCACCCTACGTCTTTAATCATGTCCGTAACACTAGCATATCTATCATAATTCTGTGAGCAAAACCGTGCTGCTTTACGTTGAACCATTTCCAGAGCACTGATATCTTTCTTTAAGCAATTTATTTTACTTTCTTTGGGAAATTCCAAAGGTTGCGTTGTATTGTACCCAGTGATTTGCTTGCTTTAGCTGCTGTTATAGAAACATGGGCTGACCACTTGAGCTTGTTACTGATGGTGACCCCAAGGTATGGGAAGGTATCACCCTGTTCCAGCTCTACACCACAGAAGACATATTTTCGCTGGGGTGGATTGTTCTTATGTGAGATGGTAACAATTTTACATTTGGAAGGATTAAACTCCATTTGCCAGTGATACTGCCAGGATTCTAACCTGCCTAGGTCAGATTGAAGAAGGTCACAGTCCGCATCGCTAGCGACAATGCCGTAAAGTAAAGCATCGTCCGCAAAGAGCCTAACTGATGATTTCACGGTATCTGGTAAGTCGTTTATGTATAATGAAAAGAGCAAAGGACCGAGGACTGTACTCTGGGGTACGCCAGGAGTCACCGGACATTGACTTGATATCTGGCCTTCACAAACAACTGATTGAAAACGTTGTGTAAGAAACGACTCTAACCAGTTTAGGACAAACTTTTTGTGAGGGTAATCGAGTTTTTTGCAAGGCAAGGAAATTTAGTTGGAATAGATTTCACCTTTGGTTAAAGTCATAGCGCTTACATCATACGATTTTATCGAATTTTGGCAATTAATATACCGATCACAAAATGAACAGAATTTTAAACAGGTATAGGGGTGTCGTTTAATTTTAACAACTCTAATATGCATGCATATGGGAAATTGACTCAGAGAGCCTTCCCCTGGGTAGGGATTTTGACACATACGTGCGGCATTACTCCATGGTCGGGAATTTGACATGTCCGCCATCTTGGAACGAGAAAGGTAAGCGAATCCATCTTCAGGGGTGGATCCATACCGGTTTCCCCCGTTTTACGGAAGTCGGTCAGAAACATGGGAAAGGGGGCTTTGGAGAGTTAAAATCTAAAAAATTCCCGAAGGAGCATGCCCCCTGACCCCACTAGAAACTATTTCGTTGTTTTCGAAACCGGTCATTATTTTATCCCAGATCCAACCCTGGTCTTGTCTTTTTATAAATAAGGACTATCACTTCTATAAGTCCTTGCTGGAGTGTTCACAAGTACAAGAATGTTTCTTTCGACTTTTTTCTTGGCTGCTTTTTGTATATTTCTACATATTCGTGAATTTCCACTCTATCATTGTGCATGCTTCATTTCTTGCAAAGCTGGTTAATATTGTTTATGTTGTTTTGTTAAATGTCACGTTCTTGTTCAGTACCGTGAGCAGCAGAAAGGTTTCGTGTTACACGAGAAATTTCCATCAGCTGTTAAAAGGGAATTTGAAATCGACAGTGAAGAACATTGGTGTTCCAAGAATGAGAATCTAATGAAAAAAGTTACTCCAGGGCAGGAATGTGATGTTCCCCTGAAGATTCCCGGTGGTGGGAGAATTTGACAGTCTGTAGGTGCCCAGGGGTGGGAAATTTGACGCTAGCTTACACGAAAATGTCAAATTCCACTGGGTCAGCCCCATCCCCCCCCCCCCCCCCACCCTGTGGCTTCAAATTGACAGGTGCATTACAAGTGGAGTAAGTACCATCGGCCTCCATTTTGTCTGGTTTAGCAGTCAATGGTTTGATAACGTCGATTGAAGGCTTCAGTTTGGAAGTCTTTAACTGCTCGTGGGTTAATTAACATGCAAACCATGTTAACAATTTTTCACAATTCTTACGTTTTCCATGGCATACTTGGCGATTTTAGTGTACGAACTTTCGCGACGTTCTATCTTCTTAGTTCCCAACACCACCCTCAGCACAATGTCCTGGAAGAAAATTGATTCTTGTCACTAAAACTAGCACAAAATGAGGGAAAATTAAATTTTAAATTGTCTTAATTTTTGAATGGATAGACATATTACGAATCTTCCTTCAGTTTCGATATCCTTATCGTAAGATGTTTTACAAACCGCGTTAGAGATGCTTTAATTGAAAGAAAATTTCGCAACGATATGGTTACGTCATTTCCCGCCAAAAAGGGCAAAAACTCAAAATTGTTGCCAACATTTAGGCTCAATAATTGCTTGAGTCCTACTGACGCTCCAGTACTGTGTAAGGTATGTCAACATCAAGTCCATTACATCGCACTTAAGAAGTGATGACCTTGCTACTTGTAACATAGAATTGAGCGTTTTAAAAATCAATTTCTTTTAATACGCATCTTCTAAGCTGGCAAGAAATCTCAATCTTCTCAGTCGTTAGACCAATGCTCTTCTTTAGTTTGAAGCTTTAGACCAGTAAACAAACAAGTAACATCAGAGTACCGCGCCCTTTGACAAGTGACGCTCATACAACTAACCTATCAGATCGCTCGCCTATTTCAGTGAACAAGACATTTTTAGTAACCCAAAGAAGTTAGAAAGTTCAGACGCCAGTAGGTAAAACTGTGATCATCGCCAACAACACCAGCTTATTGTCAAAATAAAGGTCTTGAACACGAAATCTTTGTACTCGGGAAAACACTTGTTGACGTAATTGAAAAGATAATTTAGGGGCACAAAAGGGCCTAAGAAGATTATCTAATCAAAAAGCTAAAGTAAAAACGTAGTCAGCACACTCACTGTTCCCCATCTGTCAATGAATCCGCGGTAAGCTCCTTGATCGTACCCTTCGGGCAAACTACACACAGCAGCTGCAAAGTCTTTTGTAACCGAGTACTTCTCAACTCGAGCTAAGTCCAGTTGATATCGAGCTGCACCTTTATTGCAGACTTCCTTCTTTTCAAAAAAGACTTTGTGTTTATTTGTTGTCTCTTTTTCTATCTTCTCATAACCTACAATAGCGAGAAAGCAGAGACAAAGGCAGAGGGCAGAAACAGACAGTTAATTTCTCAACCGCTGGAGTTTCTTCAATTACATAAGATTTGTTCACAAGAGAGCCGTGGCAGTCAAACGACAGTTCTTACCAAAATAAAAGAGAGTCATAATGTAAATACCTTAGCAAAGATATATCAAAATAAATCGAGAACAAAGACGAAATGAACGAACTTCTTGTCAGTTTCCACGTTTCCTTTCCGTTTTCTGAAGACTTCATGTGAACCCCCAGTTCAAATAAGATACATTTTATTTTTCTCGGCTTTAAGATTTTAATTTTATAAGAACTTGCGCCAAAATGTTACAAGAAACATAAGTCAGGTCACAGTGTTTACTTCTTGGGCCCGTGGACTGATAATTGTCCTTGGAAATTTTATGTAAGCCCTCAAACAAAACCTCGAACATGTAGCCCTCGAATATCGTTCTCGGGCTGATACTTGCTTTTTAAGACTCAAAATCTCGACGGAAAACTATTAGGTCCTAGGCCCTCGACAAAATACTATATCTTTGGATGATAGCTGCCATTGCGAGAACTTTAGTTTCTTTAAACTACGGTATTACTAAAGTTACATTGTTTTAGTAACTAAAATGGAAGATGTTAGAAGTCACTATGGTTAATGGCCTACTTTAAGTACCTTTAAGGCTTACTTGTTATCAAACTTGTGTTCGATAACTGTTTTGATGCAGTTTCATAAGAGTCAGACAAATTGATATAAGTTCTTACTTGAACTGAGACTGAAGGCAACACTCCATAATCCTGCGTCGTAACCAGCTATGCAAAATTAATAATGATAAAAACAATAAATATTTTATGCTTTGTTTAAATTCAAATCTCCATCGAGGGTTGTGGAGGAATCCTTCCCCCCATCTAACGCAGCCCGAAGCTTTCTCTTAAAGAAAAAAACATCACAAGTATTTGGCATGAAGTAAAACTATTTGGACTAAACCCGCATGTCACAACTGGCACATCAGAATTTCTGCAATTTATGAATGAAAAGCTCACGGAATCTTTAAGCTTCACAGGGTAGATACCTATTTCATAATTCCAAAAAAGATCGGAGAGGTTTGAATCCACCACGCCTTCTTCTCAGAGGATTAAAGTGCTGTCCTATCTAAGCCATTGTAAAACAATAACAAAAAGTCTGTATGTGAAAAAAAAATGCTCTTTACTTTATTTCAAAGATGTCTTTTTGTTCAAGATATATTCAAGTCTTCAAAATATGCAAATAAGCAAAGTTATAACGTCATAAACTCAGCCAAATTTTGATCAATTTTGAAGAAAAATATATCTCAACCGATTTTTATCAGAAGTGTTTGATTAACTGCTAGATGTGTTCCACAATATGAGCTTGACAATTTTATTACCATGGCAACATACTAGGCTCCAGAGCTCCCCGATGTTTAAGGCTTTTTGGTCATCTTTAGCGTTTTAGTTCAGATCAGTTTAGTATGTATTTGCCAATGGTACCTCATCTGTACAATCCAGCAAGCGTATCAATATGTTAGGTCGAGTTCTTGGCTTGGTTCAATTTTTCCGAGATCAAAATCATTAATATATTGAAAACAGGTCTGAGTGGACTGGAAAGAAGTGAGTTCCCATGGAAATGGAATTTATAACAGCCTTGAGTGTGTTGCCTGTAGAACTATTAGTCTTCTAAGTTTCAATGGTGTCTGCATCAACTCTATTTGTATACTTGAAGTCCAATCGTTTTAAATTATAAAACGTCCTAGCTCACCGCTGGCTTCTACATCAACCTTGAGTTTATCTTGATAAGACTTGGCCCCGGAAAATACTTCGTTTGTGGTAGTTTCGACGCAGGATTGGCGATGAACAAAGACAACCTGGTCTGGTACCCTGTACAGTCCATCAACAGACGTTTTATTTGTATCCCATGTCAGTTTGAATATCTTTCTCAAGGAGAGCAGACCTGGGTCGACACCACCGAGTGGCAATTGGCCGCCGTCAGGATTTCCTCTCAGAATATTGTAACCGACACCTAGAAATCTAAGACCTTTGGCCGTTTTCACATCCTCGGTAGCATGGGTGACAACGGCAACACCAAGAGTGACGAGAAAAGTGATCAGACACATAGCTTCCCTGTGAAGAGAAAAAGTAGGTAGCTCAAGGGTACACAAGGCTAATGCTCAGTGCAGTTACCAGACCACGAAAGGATTATAACGCATCCCGTTTAAGTTGAAGGTTCTAATGGCGGTTAAACGCTAAACGGGTAATGGATGAGTGCTCCAAAATTTGACCGTTCTCCCGCACTGGGACTGGCATGTAATTACAGTGAAAGCTCACCTTACGGTAACCTGCGATTATACCCTCCCTCCAACACATATGCATCTCATTTCCTTCTCCAAATGATCAAACGCCTGGTCGCAGGTTAGCCTTGCGGTCACTTCCGAGTCGTTATTACGCCCGATATTATAATTATTTTAGTTATTATTTCATACAGCCAATGGCCACATTCTATAGTTCCAATCTGTAAAATCAATTTTATTACAAACTATATGATTGGACAATGCGATTCGAGAGCTTTCATTGGCTCAGCCTTATGAGCCATCATACAGTGCTCTACAAATATGGTAAGCGTACGAATGATTTTATAGGTTGATGATGTTGTAAGTCTGGTCCGTTGAAAGTGATTGGTTTACAACTAGTTTGTGACACACCGGACAGTTTGCATGACGAAAACAAATAGCTTCAACTTCTTTTTCACAAGAACAACTACAACACTGACTTTATTAGACGAAACATTTACCGACCTACCGAAGCTGACGCATGCAATGAACAGGAACCCGACACCTGTTACTACAGTGACTATACCTTACAGTAAGGGCACTTCTTAGACCATCTCACGGGTCCTACAACATCCGTGTATCCCACAATCCTACAACTACGTTACAACACTTGCTGAACAACGTCAAAGACAGGGACGAACCCAACAACAGACAGGGAGCAGTTTACAAGATCAAATGCTCCGACTGCCAGGTTTCCTACATTGATGAGACAAGCAGAAACCTTAACACGAGACTGAATGAACACAAACGAGCTAGGATAAATGGTGATGCCAACAATCACATTGCTGTACAACATCAACTGACAAACCATAACGTTGACTGGGATACTGCTCAAGGCTTAATCTACAGTACGAACTATTTTCAACCACTGACTCTGAAAGCTGTTAGACTAACTTAGAAGAAACGCCTCTTAAAAGATGTCAACAACTACCAGCACCTTACAAATGACTTACCCACGACGTAAACGAAACCGACAAACGGACTTCTAACAGACCGACCTAATGTGACTAACTATACACGAACCTCAAACCGACCAATTTGACTAACAATAGACGGATCGAAACCGACCAATGACTGAAGACAAGCATTACACAAGTCTTTCAGCCAATACCATCATGGCTGAATTTCAATGGACCAGACTTATAACATCATCGACTGACAAACACTATTCACGTGACTCTGAAGATGACTTCCGTTCAGGTTGTCGAAACGTCAGTCACCAACAACAGTTCTTTTCAGAACTATCCTCACCTGGACGATCACACTATACGAACTATAAGCATTCGTAATTGACTAAAGAAACAAATATCGAGAAACAATGTTGAAATATACTCCATTTTTAATTCAAAGTGCCCTAATATGTCATGTCGTTGACATTTTTCCATGGTTAATACTTTTTTAGAAATTCAATAGACCTTTATTGCAATTATTTGAAAGAAAGATTGTTGCCCATTTTTTGCTTGATAATTCAAGTAAAGGGTTTGATGCTGAACACTCGTGGGAAATTTATTTAGTTGCGTTTTTGACACGGAGCGTGTTGGCAGCTTGTTTTGTTGCAATTGCGTATGGTAATTTGACACGAATGAGGTTCTTGTCTTCACCCACGTAATGAAATAGGAAAGTGTTTTTGCCTCTTATAGCAAATATGTTGTTTGTTTCAAAAAATATTTCGCTGCAAGAGGTGGCCTTTATGAATTCATCATGTTGTGTAATATGAGAGCTTAACTGGATAGTTTTTTATGGCAATAGTAAAGCATTTTAGTGTCAAAATGAGGTAACGCAGCCTCGCGGCCTCGTGAGTTTGTTATTCCCGTCTGCCGTAAACTTGATTTCCACTCTCAAAATTACCTCCAGAACCTACTTTTGCGTAGAATAAGCTTTTGGAATGATGTTCTTGTCTTATGCGGTGATAGATGACGATTCGGGAACATTTTGTGAAAAAATGTTTATAACAGGTCACACGCGAAACTTGATCGCCCGAACTTGCCCTATTATGCATAACATCCACTTGACCATTTGAATTCCCATTGAAAAAAAAACTCGTAAAATATTCGCGAACCGGTCGCCTTCCCAAAAATTTGAAAGGATGATTGCTAACGAATAGAGGTAGATTTTCACAATAACTAAAAATTCCTGTGTTAACCATGAGAATTTGACGAAGAGGAAAATGCGACTAAAGTTGTTGCGTGCGTTGCTATTTTTGTGATTTTGAAAGAGAATATTAAAATATGAAAAAATATCTACCGATAGATCGTTAAAAAATCTTTATTTTTAGCGGTATTTGAACATGAAAGATGCAACGAGAAATAATATTTTTGTTAATATTTGAAAGAAGAAAAATTTCGTGGGAATTGGGTGAAAATGAGTTAACAAATTTGCATACTTGCGTTAAAATGTGATACGCGAGGAGACAGGAATTTTTTCTCTCCGACAAATGATTTTGTCATTGTAGTGTAAAATGAAATAAAATTTGGGAAGCCAAGAATATTTCTTTAACTTCCGGGTTAATCCAATTTATTGCTACGACTTGCTAGTGCGAAGATTGTTTACATGAAACTCACGCTTTTTACGAATTTTGAGTGTCATGAAATTACATCCATTTGCGTGACACTCTATCCCTTTAATCTATTCACAATACTCAAAATCGAAGCGCGAAGCCAAAACATTAAAATATCAAATCTCGTGCACAAGGGTATGCAGTTGCACAGGGCCCTGGGTCCCAAGGGGCAATAATAAATGCCGTTGAACACTCACTCTCCGCTCAGGCTTTGATCAGCGCCAAGGAGGAAGGTGGAACGGCCCACCCTCCTTACCCTATCTTTGCTGAAATTTCGTGTTTGGATCGGGAATCGATTACACTTTCCACCTCCTCAAGGGCGCTCGATCAATTTTCCCATATCTTAATAACAATGTTTGTGAGTAATTGAGTGTTGTGAAATAGGATGCTAACCCAAAAACATTCAGATAGTAACAAACTTCATATTTATTAACCATTTCTTCTGCTTTTGTGCTTGTCAGCATTGTGATTTGCGATAATTCGCAAGTCTATTTGTATTTCATCGATGTTCAGATTTTCAATTACATGGCCGCTCAACCTGGCGATTGTGTAAATAGTTCACCCTGAAGTCAAAATAGATACGTTCTCAGGAACCCGACAAAGAAGGCTTCTTGACCCGACAGGTAAAATGTAAATATTCAGTTAAATATTAAAACAAAATTAAAAAACCAAAGACGTTGTTTCACTCTGAAAACGACGAACGATAAACATTCTTTCCCGTAGTTCATTCAGTTGACACAAGGTGACCACGTGCACCTTTATGGTTGCCTAGCACGTGATCAATTTCTTCCTTTTGACAAAACATCATAAAAGTCAGAGACTGCAGATATCTTCGTGTTTTTACAATCGATTGTCATTAATCTTTCGATGAGAATTCCATTCAGAGCTATATATAAAAGCTGTTTTATTATTTTCCTTCATCTGTCTTTTGGCTTGTCATTTTCTGTTAACTCCTGGCTTTTACGGTACTTTTTGGTGGCATCAGATTAGACTAACAAGAAGAGGAATTATGAAGCGGAAACAGTGTGTGCAATAAACGTTTGCTTAGTGCAACTGCAAGACATGTATGACATGCTGGAAAACGTCCGTCAGAGCAATTTGCAGTTAGTTTTTGCAGACTATTTATTTAAAGAAGAAACGAGTGAATTTTACTCAAGAGCGTGTTTTGTTATCTTTAAACTGAATTTATTACCAAAGCTTAAAAAACTAAAACACCTCAAAATGGGACAAGACATTACAAAATAATTAAGGGTGTGAACGTGTGAGCCAACGGGCCTCTGCTGGCGCAACATGTGGGTGACTCTCAAATGGTCTTAACTGGAACCCTGCAGTTCAATACCACCCAATTCAGTGCCTTCTGTTTTTGTGTAACAAGTACCACAGGCAATCCAAGGTACGCTTTATGAAGCATCTAGTTAACAATAAGGTAGGTAAAAAGAGGATAAAGTCTGCATACGAGCCAAAAGGCCCATCAGCCCAGAGATTATCCTGGTTTCTGTAGCATGAAGCGACCAGGAATGGATGGGATGTTAGTCCATCGCAGGGACTAGCATCATGCAAAAACTATGAAGTGACTAGCACTGTTGTTTTAAAGTAACCAAATGTTATCCCATTTCTACACTTTTATTTTCGCAACGATTTCAAAAGACCTCTTTTTAGCCAGCGCCTGAAAGGGAGGACTCAAATATAAAATTGATGGCGGTCACGTCCTGGCCGAAAATTAATATAAATATCCCTTTGTGGGTCTGGCTCAAATTCACTTTCATCCCAAAAGGTACCAAATTTAACAAAACTGTCGCCTCATATTTTTCCGGCTTATAACCTGAAAGGTACTGAGATAACTTTAAAACTAGTCATTTCAGATATTTTATTAACATATTTCATCTTACCAAACCACAGATTTTAACCCTTAAAAAGTACTTCTCCCCTTTTGGTCGAACGCATTTTTCTAATCACCCATTACTACTAGTAAACAGAATTAAGAATATAGAGTGAAGACGTCTAAGACTCCTAAAATGTACCTATTTAAATTAAAAGATAGTGATCAATCGCAGCATTGTGAAGTCTCGTTTTAGTCTACTAACCTTTACAATTCGCTGGGTGCCTCCGATATCTCTGATCCAAGTCGTTTAAAGTTGGTATGGTAAACGAGATTCTTTCAAAGTATATATTAATCTTAATTTGTTATTCTTACAGCATTTGAGATAATTTGTGCAAGTGGCTGACACGCTGTTTGCTTTAAAGTTGTATTACGATTGGACCAACAATGCGGTTGAACGCATGACTACCACATGTAGATACATGTAGGTCGAGGCGGGTGATCGAATTTAGTATTCTTTCTTTTTGTTATAATTTTCTCTGTCGGTAAACTTCGAAATCCCACAGCGATATTTGGGCGAGGAAAACACTTGCACCGCTGATAAGACAAGACAAGAGAAGACGAGACTTTGTTTACTTCAAAAATATAGAGTTTACTGAACCTGCTTATCGTGACGGGTATTAATAATAAATAAATAAATAAACAGTATTAGTAGTATTAGTAATAGTTAAACACTAAACATTTGAAGCTAAAAGATTCCATTTCCAAATACAATGTTACTATATTATAAGCTGTGCATTAGTTTACAACATTATAAGTTAAAAGATGCGTTTATCATGTAGTTACATGTTAAAAACAATAATAAAGTTAAATTAAGCGACACATAATATCAAGAACAAGAGCAAAGCAAACTGGAGAGTAAAGAGAAGATATACGGCTGCAAGCGAAGTTTATAGCTATAAGGTACAATAATTACTTGTGTTAAAATTCAATATCAGAGAATGTGCGTAAACATAATAGTCCTCAATCTCAAGTATAGTGAGAAGCAGCTTATGATTTTCCTTTTAAATGCTCTATTCGTGAGCTTACGCCAGTCGGGGTGTAGACAGTTCCATAATCTCGTACCCAAACGCAGAGAGAGACAAGCCAAGATCCAAACACTAAAATACATTGTAACTTTATTCTTCCTATAAAGGGAATCATAACGTTTGGTGAATGGCGCGTTTGAATAAATATAAAAAAGTGCACCTAAAAATATATTAGGTGCACCCGTGCTAAAACGTCAGAGGGAGAACTGAAAAGATTGAAAATTATAAAGAGGAATTACAGCCTTGGCTCTGTTAAAATCATTTGAATGATGAAATTGTATTTAAAAAAATCTTGAGGGTTGGAAGGAGTCCACCCGAAAACCCTGCCAATAACAATTGGACACTTTAACCACTGCGCTATGAGTGAGTGACTTACAGTTGGTTCTTACGAGTGACTCATGTCCTTCTCTATAATACCTAATCTTTATAACACCCAATAATTTGGAAACGATAAAGATAAACAATGAGAATCATAAGCAATTGTTTGAAGATAAAGGATGTCCCAGGTCACCAACGTTGGTCGAACCTATGGGAGACTCGAGGATCGAGGGTCTGGAATCTCAATTGATTGCCAACGGCTTACTAATTTCATGTTTCTGGAAAGCTCCCTAGATCTGCCTAAATCTATTTTTCCACGTAAAATTGCTAAAACAATTTGTTTTAAAATTTAAAAAAGCCGCGGAAA
>OX421446.1:57089051-57091551 GCA_949126865.1 Montipora capitata
GGGGGTGCTCGTGGAAAATTTTGAAAAGAACCCCCAAGAGGTATCAAGATCCTGTCTTGTGGGTGTCGCATGAAATTTTTCTCACCCATAAGAGGTACTAAATTATGGGTTTTAATTAGACAAAATTAAAAACTAGTTAATTGTCAAACGTCTCCAGTCATAATTTTCTCCCCGTCCTTTTTATATGGGAGTGCCCCCTCCCCCCCTCCCGGGTTCCGCTCGCCTTCATCCCACTTCCGCCAGGTCTCAGAGAATTCAACTAATAGGTTAGAATGAACTGTCGTTGAGGCGCCATACTTTTTTTGTTGGCCGACCTCGCTTGCTTTCGCGAATGGCATACAATCAAAATTTGTTTTAAAAGCGACATGTATAGCATGCGGTGGAGGTGAGGACAAATTTAGGTTATTTTTGTTCACAAGAAAGCGTGGAATAGCTTTGTGCATTTAGAATAGAATCGATTACTCAGCACCCTTTGGCATTGTACGGTCGCTGAGGTTTTTCTCCGACCTTAAATAACTCGATGGGTCACCAGTGTTTAATGTGTATAATGTAGACTAGGCATTCACTTCCGCCAAAATTTGTAGTCCTTTGTAGTCTTTACGTCTTTTATACGATCTTTCATATACTCATTTAGATTACTTTCGATTATTGGTCCACCAATGGCTGAGCGTTTGTAGGTCTTATACCAACGTTGTACTATGTGATAAACATTGATAGTTGGAAAAGTGCTGGAAACTGTTGCCAGCTTCTTTTTAAAACTCTGGAATGTTTAAAGTGTAGCTATGAAAAGCTCTATAATAGGATCCCACTTGGGTAAATGCACCAACTAAGGAATCAACAAGAGTGAATTGCTATTTTGGAATTCAACTGTCAGGGCATATTTGTATTATAATTTTAAACCATTGACGCTGACCTAAAAAGCCATAATAAAGATTCAGTTTACTTTCTTAAATTTCACTCCTAATTTGCGGGGAAAACGCTCCCACCTGTTTACACCTGTTCTTCTAATTGTTTCGTCTACAAACTCGTGATCAATAAGTAACTATGCATTATAAAACAATGCATTTAATTTATTATTGCTTGGAGGTAGGTGCGAACACTTTCTGTGCTTCACGAAAGGTATTTAAGGATGCTGCCTTAAATGAAAACAAAATTTCCTACTGGGACCAAATAAGGTTTACTGAACATGTACTATGGATACATTTTGTATAACTGCGATGATCAATCATGTATTCATATCTTTCTCCGCAGTTCAAATATATGATCTTTTTTATATTCACTTGCATACTTTCACGACAGGCAGTTGGAGAATTTTAGCGTATTTCGCCAAGTTTTTTTTTCAGTCTCAAATCTCCTTGTTTCGCAACGTGATGGTATCGTTACCCTTATCTCATCCAGCGAGTTTGAGCTCCCCTTCATCTCCCTGACATGTTATTTTGATACGACAAATATTTACAATCCCCTCCCCCGGCTTGCAATTTTTCTTGCGCGTCGAAGTCACCCGATCTCCGCGCTATGAGGAGAGAAAATCAGATTTTTTATTATATTTACATATTTGCTTTCGCTGTCAAAAAATATAGAAATCTAGCATAGATATATTTGTTTTAGTTCGTTTTGCATTTTTGAGTCACAGTTTACTGTTGCAGTTCATTAACCGTAACAACACCCGTTATTTGTTGTGGATCACAACTGTATTAGGAGTGGTTAGGGCGCTTGCCTTGAGATCGGGAGATCCCGAGTTCAAGACCCGCTCTGACTACTCGTTGAATTTGATCCTGGTTCATCTTTCCTGCTGCACTTGTAAATAGCTGACTGGGTTGCCTCCGGCCAGTCGGGCGGGATCTTAAAAGTTGTTGTTGTTGTTGTTCTTCATCTATTCCGTCAATTTGTTGTGTTTCATTGGCCTGATAAGTTCCTATGGGGAGCGATCAATTAAGTATGTATTGTAATAACCGTTGAACTGTAATTACTACCTGCGATAGACAGTCTTTTGTTAAACTGTTATTTACCTGTATTGTTTTGTAAGTTATTAATGTTGTAAACGATGAATTTTGTTATGGCCAATCCGATTGGCAAGTATGGCACTCATACGTTTCAGAAGGCTCGTCGAGCCTTCTGAAACGTATGAGATAATGTTTAGTTAAGACTTTTTAATACCAGCGGAGCGGATTTTCAAGTAGGGGGACTAATGCGAACGCGTTAGCGTGAGGCAACTAGGGGATCCGGGGGCATGCTCCCTCGGGAAAATGTGAAATTAATTACAATATGAAGCTATATTAAAATAGGGATAACATTACTTACGGATCACAAAGATAAAAAAAGAGAATATTAATTCATTTCTAGGCTAAGAAATATTCAAAAGTTCACATATTAACATCTAAACAAATAGACTACAGCAATTAAGACATAAAATATAAAATATTTAAAAATAATAATAATAATAATAATAATACTAATAATAATAAATAAATAAATAAAAGCATTTAAAACCTTCATAGTG
>OX421446.1:57104051-57124051 GCA_949126865.1 Montipora capitata
TTCATTTATTATTAATTTTTTTCCGTGTCGGTTAAAGTCTTGCCTGTCACTCCCCAGCTAAGTGGTGTCTTTGTGCATAGAGTCCTCTGCGTGTATTTTGTTAGGTTTAAGGGGATTGGGGTAATACGTAGATTTCTCTCGTGCACACAGGAGAACATGCACATTTAATTAACCTGCAATCGCGCCGAAAGTCATTATAACGCAAATGGCGTTTTAGTGCATCTCTAAACAAAATATACCTTTATGGAGCTCAAGAATGGAACGTCCATTGGATAAACAAGACAGGCGGTGAAAAATAAATATCTGGAATCTTAAAAGCGACGAGTAATGGACTTCGACGACAATCTTTCTCCCGTCGAGCCGAATATTTCTAATATTTTGCCAAGCCAAGTGTGGTGTTATGTACAACACTGAAACAAAATGGAAAATTATCTGGTAATTTATAAGTTCAAAAAAGACAGAGAAGGAATCGAACACATTAAGTAGATCAGTGATCTCTGTTGTCTGGCTATTTGTATTTATTTGTACTCAACTCTGCACAGTCGTCCGGTAACACTTGGAAATTTCACTTATTCTTGTTAACATTCAATGGCGTCGGAAGTCATTGTAACGCGAATGGCGTTTTAGTGGATCTTTAAACAAAATATATGTTACAGGCTGAAATTAAATTCAGGTCCATTTAAATCAAGCTAGGTGAAAATAAATCAAACTAGGTAAATTTAATTAACCTAGGTTATTTATCAACTGTTTGAAAAGGGATTTTCTTTATGGGGTGTGATTGACAAAAAAGGGACACGGTTTTTTAGGGGGGGGGGGGGTTGAAAACAAAACAAAAAACCAAAAAATCGCCTTTTTCTCATCCCACTTTCCTCTCTACTCTCTTCCTTTCTATTCTTACTCTCTTTCTGTCTGTCTCTATCCCTCTTAACCTTCCATCATCTGATGCATTCGTCATACCTACCACTACTTTATGTACCCTTGACCCAATCCATTCAATTCCAATGTGTACATGAGAGAAAGAAATCACTTTGAACTGTACTTACCGAGTCTTGAACCGGAAACCTCTGCCATCCCTCCCTTAGTAATGTGTCCTTCGCCGTATCTAACCGCTAAACCACACAGGACTTGGACAAGCAATCACCATTAATTTTAATACCAAATACTTTTCTCCTGGTGCAATAGGGCCCAGACTCTTCTCGGTCATAGTAAATTATGCAAAAGTTAATACAACTCTTTGTGTCACTCTGCTCGATACACGAAGAACAAAAGTCGATCACCAGCAGGCAAAAACAACCTGTGCTAGCCCCTATTCAAGCAAGAGAATTCCTAACAAATTTGCAAATGGACCTAATGGACCTTAGAAACTTACCATGTACATGTTCATGTCATTGCAAACACAATTGGATTCTCTACATGATTGATCATTTCACAAAATATTCAGAAGAAGAAGAAGAAGAACCTAAACGTGCTTGTTATTCCCTTATCAAGTCAACAACTTTTTCAAAATAAAAATTAACTAAGTGGACAAAAGTCCATTGGAACCAAACAGACTTCTTGGTAAAGTAAGTGAAAAAGAACATGGATTTATGAAAGTTGTAACCAAATTTGGAATTATTAACACTTGGATTGCATGTGCACCAAACAGACTACAAATTACTGAAGACATGAATGTGTTATTAGACACAACTAAAACAATAAGTTTCACTGCCGCATGCAAAAGGGCACTTGACCAGTGACAAATGTAGAAGAGGTGCAAAAACAAGGAAATGAATTCTCATTGTTCAACTACATGCAAGTAATGACTGTTTAATAAAGGTTACAAATTTTTTGGACTGCCAGAAAAAAAAACTTTGAATTTGATTGTTCAAGTACTTATAACCACAAAGGTGTTTTATACTGAATTACATTTGTACAAGTAACTGTATAATCTACCTTCTAAAAAGTCAATTGTCTTTTTCCTTCCAAAAACCAGAAAACTCAAAAGAAAACAAAGTCACATGAAGGTAATTCTTCAGGTAAACAAGGTTTTGTTTTTCTGCTGCTCTAAGATAAAATAGACCTCTTTAGCTTGTACATTTTGTTTTCCCATTTCAGACCACGTGATGTTACTCTAGGGAAAACTTTCTTTCAAATGTCGTCCTATGCACGTGAATATGCACGCATAACTTATGAAAAAACAAAAGGAAAATTCCCTTGAGAACATCACGTGGTCTGAAATGGGAAAACAAAACGTACAAGCTAAAGAGGTCTATTGCCATTTGATTCCAGTGTACCAAGTTAGTACAATATTGGAAACAAAGCTCACTTGATATCCAACGGCGAAAAACGAGATTGTTTTCGAAGACCATTACTCTTCGCTTTAAAGATTCCAGATATTTACTTTTCACCGCCTGTCTTGTTCAGCCAATTGACGTTACGTTCTTGAGCTCCATGAGGGTGGGTATATGTTACAGGTAAATTTGAAATTCAGGTTGAAATGATTTCAACCTAGGTAAATTTAATTTTAAACTAGGTTGAAATTGAAAGTTCATCAGTTCATAACAACCAAAGGCGTTTTTACAGACTAACGCATGAAAAACGTACGCTAAATACATCTCGTTACTGATTTACTTACCAATATACAGTAACACGTACTTGCTAACAACTGATGAACTTTCAATTTCAACCTAGTTTAAAATTAAATTTACCTAGGTTGAAATCATTTCAACCTGAATTTCAAATTTACCTGTAACATATACCCTCATGGAGCTCAAGAACGTAACGTCAATTGGCTGAACAAGACAGGTGGTGAAAAGTAAATATCTGGAATCTTTAAAGCGAAGAGTAATGGTCTTCGACAACAATTTCGTTTTTCGCCGTTGGATATCAAGTGAGCTTTGTTTCCAATATTGTACTAACTTGGTACACTGGAATCAAATGGCAATTTTTTTTATGGATTTAACAAACATTGAGGGAATTAAACGCCTTGAATGCATCACAGTGTTTAATGAAGTCGCATCTACGTTGTCTGGCAATTTACATTTATTTTGTACTCAACTCTGCACAGTCTTCAGGTAGAAAAAAATTGGAAATGTGTCAGTGAAGAATTATTTGAATGAAAGCTTGTTGTCTCTTTTGTGCTTCATTATTTACGGTCAAGGTTCTTTCGAAAAGGGTTTGATGTGAACTGTCAGAAACTTATTTGATTGCATATGCTTTGTGGCACAGATTGTGTGTTTTGTTTGCACGCACGCAATTGAAATAGGACCTGAATTTATCATGTGTAAATTTCGAGTTTAACAAATTTGCATACGAGGGTTGAAATGTGATACGGGAGGCTTTTTGTGGTAGTACACTGTAATCAGCGCGTGCATATGTCACGAAAATAAACAGGTCTGTTGGAAGCGTGCTTGAGTTTCAACAAAATGAGCCCCAAAATCAGCAAAAAACTGTGACGCTAATGAATAATAAAGTAGCTGCGATTTCCAAAACGATGGAATTACCTAGTGTTAAATAATCTCGTCTTGGAGAGTAAAATTTGACTTTCCAGAAACAATGGTCAACGTCAAGAGTTGAGCGATTGTGATCTTTGTGTTGAATTCGCACATTTTTTGTCAAACGTTATAACACTTGAAAGAAAAAGAAATCTAACAAAAACAAAAACCCGGTTTCTTGCCTGCATTTGATTCAGTGGCTTCACTGTTTCATACCACCAAGACAAGAGAAGTTAGTTCTAAAGAGCCAAACGAAACTCCAAACAAGCAACTGCAGTGTATATTCCAAAAGTAGATGAATCATCAGTTGAATCTCTCTCTTCCGTAGAGGTTCCAAATGTTCGAGATGAGTGCTGACGCATAGTCGAATGGATCAGGAGGGCAAACTCGGTTCCCGCGGGACTCCCGCGTTCATTCATGCGCCTTTTGCCGTCGCCCTTTCCGTAACCCTGAGCCTGCATTCATATCGTACAGCAGATTCTTCCCATTCGAAAATTAACAAATTGATGTCAGTTTTTCATGAATTTCGTCATAACGTTGTCAAAGTAGCTGTGGATTCACGACGGGATAGCCCAGTGGATCCGCAGACTACTTTGACAATGTTATGACGAAATTCATTGTCAATAACGGGACAAAAGAAAGGAAGGAAAGGAAAAACTGACATCAATTCGTTTTTTTGCAATAACAAAAAGGCAGAGATTCCCACGCCTTTTGCTGTCGCCCCTCACGCAACCCTGAGCCTGCATTCATATCGTGCAGCAGATTCTTTCCAATTCAAAAAAGACCCTTTAGCCTCTTCATAGGAAAAAGTGCCCAAATAATTATACAGTCGAGAAAAGAACGAGTTTCGTTAATTTCGTTTGTGAAGAAATAAGAGATTCAAAGAAGAAAGTAAGTAAACAATATGAATCCACAAAAGACTTAAAGAAGCCAGAAGACGACAGAAGTAACGAATATTAATCCACAAGAGACTAAAAGAAGACAAACGAAGGAAGTGAAGAATGTCAAAAATAAAGGTTTGCATGACTACTTCTTGTACATCACAAGGAGCCTTAAGTGCAACCGCCTGTATGATAGTTCCTATGTGGAGTGTCATCATCCCCGAAGCTCGATGAAGAAGTACTGGTTTATGCAATGTTGGACACCCAAATCGATGCTACATTTAGCTTAAAGAGGCCTGCGACGAGCCAACGAAGCTTCGTCTGAGTACCATCACAAGTCAAGAGCCACTCGCCGATGGCCAAAGTGTCTCAATCTTGACCCCAAGATTTAAATACTAATCACCTTCACAACTACATCTATTCCCGCCGATGAAGAGCCTATCCCGACTAAGGGCATAGCTAAGAACTGGGAACACCTGCGAACAATTGACGACAACACTCACGACCCATTCGACTACAATGTTGGAATGCTCATCGAATTGGTGGCATAGCAAGCCGTATGGTATTAAAACAGATCTTGGATAGAGTACCGTGGGTGTTGGCGACGTAAGGAATTGAAGGTCCCTCCGCCACAAGGTTACGTTTACGTTTATTCTCATAAGTCTCATAAAATTGGGGAAATACAAATAAATGGAAGAAGAGAAAAAGAGAACGGGAATAGGGCAAAAGATAGTTAAACTAATAGCTTGCCCTGATAGTTGGACAACAATTCTTAATTACGTGGATACTAAGAGAACAATAAAAATACAAAGAAACATAACACGCGCTATGTGTAAGACAAAGAAAAAATATATGACAAGTTAAACAGTTAAATACACACACAAAATAGATTATATATAGAGTATGGACAGATGGAGCAACTATGTCAATCTAGTATTTAGAAATGTAAAGTTTGAAGAGAAAATTCTTGAACAATTTTTTTGTGTGGTTTCGAGCGAATAGAAAGGGGAAGATCATTCCAGAAATAACGTCCAATGATAGCAGGGCAAAATTTCCTAATATTTGTTCTATGACGAGACATTACGAGTAATATAGCTATGTTGTTCCGATAAATGTGATATCATAAAATTTGAGGGTTCAGTCTTGCATAAGAGATCATAGAAAAAGAGGCATGTGTGAAGCTTAACAATGTTAGGAAATTTCAAAAAATGTTAAGATTAACATAGTGAGGGGTAACATTATCCCGAATAGGAACATCGTTAATAATTCTAACTGCCTTATTTTGAAGTTTCACAACACCATAAATAGGGCTATGATAATTATTACCCCACAACATGGATCCATATCTAACATAAGGACATATGAAAGAGTAGTACATGTTAATTAGGGTTTCTTTAGACAGAAATTTCTTTACTTTAGTCATAATATTAATGTTCCTACTTATCTTGGAACAAGTGTACTCAATGTGGTCATGCCAAGACAGATGACTATCAATAATTAGACCAAGATATTTAACATTAAAAGAATAGTCCAGAGGTTGGCCAGCTAAAACTATACATGTAGGTGGATGGAGGTTAAAGTTTAATTTCTGCCTGGGCTGGAATATTATATATTTAGTTTTACTGAAATTTAATGTTAGCTTATTTGCACAAAGCCAGTCATATATCTTGGGAAGTTCACTATTGATATGATGGATCAAACTATCAAGATCTTTCGCACATGCAGTGAGTGAAATGTCATCAGCAAAGAGGCGTATGGAAAAATAGGAGGTAGCAGTAATAAAATCGTTAATGTAGATCAGAAAAAGTATTGGGCCAAAAAGGGACCCTTGCGGAACACCCAAATTGATAGCTTGAATAACTAGGAAAACTCTGTTCATAAAACCCAACCCACAAGGTTTCCGTAAGGGAGCTACCCGCTGTAATAACAAACGACAAAGATGATAAGGAGACTTATACTTAATGAATCCTCTCTTAAAGAACAATTATGATAAAATCAAATTAGCCTGTACCTTCCACAATTTAATTTGCACTTTTATTTTTAATCTTCTCATTCAGCATGTTGCTTTGATGTTTCACAAATTTTCAGTATATTAATTTCTCAGTATACATTTCAGGAGATAATGCATACGTGAGAACTTTATATTTTTATGGCGATTAAGAATAATAACAGTAATACATTTTTATATTGTTATTGGAGAGGTCCAAAAAGGGGCGTTTGCCATATAACTCAGAAATATAGCCTGAGTCATCCTCATTGTCCCAGCGGAAGTATTCTTCCTTTATGTTAGCATTATTGACCCTCTGACATTGATGGGTATTATGCTTGAACAAAACGAATGGCGCGTCAGTGGGAAGATTAATGACATTAGTAGTGTATCCATCATCCCGACAGCAGAAGAAGATTCTTGTGTTCCGGCCATAAGCGCCGTCTGGTAGCGAACCGCTGACCTTGTTCGCGTTATCGTCATCTTCATCGTCCCACTGAACGTATCCGTCCCCGAAACCTGGTAGGCGCAATACAGAACATTAATTAAATATAATTGGAAAGGATTCTGAAATTCTAAGTACTGCTAGAATTACAAGTCAGCATTTCTGAGAAGTGACCGGGCGGCGGGCCAGATCTTTAACCACCCATACAAAGGCTTTTGCTAACCTATTTCGTACAAGCATTGCGTAATTTCTTCTTCGTTAAAAAGTTTCTTTTTTGCAAGTCTGCTAAACGATGTCGAATTCCACTTTTCGCCGACGATGGCGTCTTTCATTTTGCTGTCCCGGCTTTCTGGGTAAGAAAAATGCTCTCTCAAAAGAAGGTCTCTCATTACGTTCCCAAACTGAGAACCACAATGCACGTTTGTTAGAGTCTTAACTTGAGGTTGCTCAAAACAGTTTCCAGCAGTTAGATTTTGATGGGCCATTATAACCACTTTTTATCACTTGATGCTACAAACATTACGTGTTCACTAATAGCGGGACATAACCATGATTGTAGTAGAATCAAGTGATAAATAGTGGTGATAACGACCAATCAAAATCTAGGTGCTGGAGACTGTTTTAAGCCACCTTAATAAACAAAACTTGCCTGTTTAACCTTCTTAAATACACAAGCGAATGTGTCTTGCAAGCATGCTCGTGGCGCATCATTGGGTATTTTTTTCGTGAGTTAGGCTGTTGAGTCGGAACGATTAAACAAAAATGATTCATCATTAAAGTACGGTACATCAAGAAGAGCAATACACTGACCTTCAGGGCAATTTCCTTTCTTAAAGATGCAGTATTTTCCTTTGGGCCAATTGAGAGCGTACTTAGAGGTTTTGCTCTGTGTCTTCATGCAAAACTTTTGTTCCATGTTGTTTTTACCGACTGTGCCTGCTAAATCATAGGGATTAGACCAATAGTTGTTTGAATCGTCATCCTCGGTGTCATGGTAACGAGTCCCCGCGTGCCAAAAGCCTCCACGCGGACATCCTGACTTTGTCATGGGGAGACCATAGGTACCGAATGGCCAAGTAAGAGGAATGCGCACCAATGGATCTGAAAATTAAACGAGTGGCACTTTCATTCCTCATTACGCAGGTCTCTGTGACACCAGAAGCCGATGACCTATGACCCATGACAGGATCATGGGCTCCTGTAACATTTATTACTAACAACGCTTTCCTGGCTGTTTTGTTTGAATATTTTACCGGTAAGTATTTTTTAACGCATAGCGGGAAATCATACCTCGTGGTTCAAAAACATTATATATCTGCGGGTATTCCTGCAAGATCTTTATGAAGTTCCCTTTTCGCTGTGCCAAATTTTGACATTGATATTGCTGGTCAAGGACGCTGAAAAAACTATCTTCAACAGCTCTGTAAATAGGCATCAGTGTTAATTTAATGGGCTCAGGCATGTCGGGACCTCCAGATGTGAATTTCACCGTGTTCTCGGTAAAGTTAGTCGTATCTGAGGTGGATTCCTTCAATTTACCGACATCAACTTGCAAAGAGGCACTGAATCCCCCGTACCCACCGGACGCGGACACGGATGCTTCTATCTGCAAGTCCAAAGCAGTAACAAGATTCAGTAGTTTCTATTAGCAAGACATTTACATTTACATTTACATTTACATGTATTAGGTCGGTAAGAACCGTTCGGTTATCACACTAACCATAAAAAAAAGGAATATCAATATATAAAATGATGATTTCAAAATTTAAATAAAGAAAATTATATCAAACTAAATATAACTATTATTTAAGAAAACCTGTTAACCTGTTTCTAAGGAGGATGATGAAACAATAGCCTCAGGGAGGCAGTTCCAGTCCGTTATAGTTTTTGGAAAAAACGAAAATTTAAAAACGTCTTTTTTGCATATGGCACGCGAAATTTAAATAGATGGGTTCCCCTCGTGCGACTCTCAGGATGTTGAATCAAATATTTTCGGGTATCGATATCAATAAGACCATGAGTTAGTTTATACATAAGCGTTAATCTAGCCTGCCTTCTTCTCGTTTCCAGCGTGGCCCACCCTACGTCTTTAATCATGTCCGTAACACTAGCATATCTATCATAATTCTGTGAGCAAAACCGTGCTGCTTTACGTTGACCATTTCCAGAGCACTGATGTCTTTCTTTAAGCAATCTATTTTACTTTCTTTGGGAAATTCCAAAGGTTGCGTTGTATTGTACCCAGTGATTTGCTTGCTTTAGCTGCTGTTATAGAAACATGGGCTGACCACTTGAGCTTGTTACTGATGGTGACCCCAAGGTATGGGAAGGTATCACCCTGTTCCAGCTCTACACCACAGAAGACATATTTTCTCTGGGGTGGATTGTTCTTATGTGAGATGGTAACAATTTTACATTTGGAAGGATTGAACTCCATTTGCCAGTGATACTGCCAGGATTCTAACCTGCCTAGGTCAGATTGAAGAAGGTCACAGTCCGCATCGCTAGCGACAATGCCGTAAAGTAAAGCATCGTCCGCAAAGAGCCTAACTGATGATTTCACGGTATCTGGTAAGTCGTTTATGTATAATAAAAAGAGCAAAGGACCGAGGACTGTACCCTGGGGTACGCCAGAAGTCACCGGACATTGACTTGATATCTGGCCTTCACAAACAACTGATTGAAAACGTTGTGTAAGAAACGACTCTAACCAGTTTAGGACAAACTTTTTGTGAGGGTAATCGAGTTTTTTGCAAGGCAAGGAAATTTAGTTGGAATAGATTTCACCTTTGGTTAAAGTCATAGCGCTTACATTATACGATTTTATCGAATTTTGGCAATTAATATACCGATCACAAAATGAACAGAATTTTAAACAGGTATAGGGGTGTCGTTTAATTTTAACAACTCTAATATGCATGCATATGGGAAATTGACTCAGAGAGCCTTCCCCTGGGTAGGGATTTTGACACATACGTGCGGCATTACCCCATGGTCGGGAATTTGACATGTCCGCCATCTTGGAACGAGAAAGGTAAGCGAATCCATCTTCAGGGGTGGATCCATACCGGTTTCCCCCGTTTTACGGAAGTCGGTCAGAAACATGGGAAAGGGGGCTTTGGAGAGTTAAAATCTAAAAAATTCCCGAAGGAGCATGCCCCCTGACCTCACTAGAAACTATTTCGTTGTTTTCGAAACCGGTCATTATTTTATCCCAGATCCAACCCTGGTCTTGTCTTTTTATAAATAAGGACTATCACTTCTATAAGTCCTTGCTGGAGTGTTCACAAGTACAAGAATGTTTCTTTCGACTTTTTTCTTGGCTGCTTTTTGTATATTTCTACATATTCGTGAATTTCCACTCTATCATTGTGCATGCTTCATTTCTTGCAAAGCTGGTTAATATTGTTTATGTTGTTTTGTTAAATGTTACGTTCTTGTTCAGTACCGTGAGCAGCAGAAAGGTTTCGTGTTACACGAGAAATTTCCATCAGCTGTTAAAAGGGAGTTTGAAATCGACAGTGAAGAACATTGGTGTTCCAAGAATGAGAATCTAATGAAAAAAAGTTACTCCAGGGCAGGAATGTGATGTTCCCCTGAAGATTCCCGGTGGTGGGAGAATTTGACAGTCTGTAGGTGCCCAGGGGTGGGAAATTTGACGCTAGCTTACACGAAAATGTCAAATTCCACTGGGTCAGCCCCATCCCCCCCCCCCCCCCACCCTGTGGCTTAAAATTGACAGGTGCATTACAAGTGGAGTAAGTACCATCGGCCTCCATTTTGTCTGGTTTAGCAGTCAATGGTTTGATAACGTCGATTGAAGGCTTCAGTTTGGAAGTCTTTAACTGATCGTGGGTTAATTAACATGCAAGCCATGTTAACAATTTTTCACAATTCTTACGTTTTCCATGGCATACTTGGCGATTTTAGTGTACGAACTTTCGCGACGTTCTGTCTTCTTAGTTCCCAACACCACCCTCAGCACAATGTCCTGGAAGAAAATTGATTCTTGTCACTAAAACTAGCACAAAATGAGGGAAAATCAAATTTTAAATTGTCTTAATTTTTGAATGGATAGACATATTACGAATCTTCCTTCAGTTTCGATATCCTTATCGTAAGATGTTTTACAAACCGCGTTAGAGATGCTTTAATTGAAAGAAAATTTCGCAACGATATGGTTACGTCATTTCCCGCCAAAAAGGGCAAAAACTCAAAATTGTTGCCAACATTTAGGCTCAATAATTGCTTGAGTCCTACTGACGCTCCAGTACTGTGTAAGGTATGTCAACATCAAGTCCATTACATCGCACTTAAGAAGTGATGACCTTGCTACTTGTAACATAGAATTGGGCGTTTTAAAAATCAATTTCTTTTTAATACGCATCTTCTAAGCTGGCAAGAAATCTCAATCTTCTCAGTCGTTAGACCAATGCTCTTCTTTAGCTTGAAGCTTTAGACCAGTAAACAAACAAGTAACATCAGAGTACCGCGCCCTTTGACAAGTGACGCTCATACAACTAACCTATCAGATCGCTCGCCTATTTCAGTGAACAACAAGACATTTTTAGTAACCCAAACAAGTTAGAAAGTTCAGACGCCAGTAGGTAAAACTGTGATCATCGCCAACAACACCAGCTTATTGTCAAAATAAAGGTCTTGAACACGAAATCTTTGTACTCGGGAAAACACTTGTTGACGTAATGTGAAAAGATAATTTAGGGACACAAAAGGGCCTAAGAAGATTATCTAATCAAAAAGCTAAAGTAAAAACGTAGTCAGCACACTCACTGTTCCCCATCTGTCAATGAATCCGCGGTAAGCTCCTTGATCGTACCCTTCGGGCAAACTACACACAGCAGCTGCAAAGTCTTTTGTAACCGAGTACTTCTCAACTCGAGCTAAGTCCAGTTGATATCGAGCTGCACCTTTATTGCAGACTTCCTTCTTTTCAAAAAAGACTTTGTGTTTATTTGTTGTCTCTTTTTCTATCTTCTCATAACCTACAATAGCGAGAAAGCAGAGACAAAGGCAGAGGGCAGAAACAGACAGTTAATTTCTCAACCGCTGGAGTTTCTTCAATTACATAAGATTTGTTCACAAGAGAGCCGTGGCAGTCAAACGACAGTTCTTACCAAAATAAAAGAGAGTCATAATGTAAATACCTTAGCAAAGATAATATCAAAATAAATCGAGAACAAAGACGAAATGAACGAACTTCTTGTCAGTTTCCACGTTTCCTTTCCGTTTTCTGAAGACTTCATGTGCACCCCCAGTTCAAATAAGATACATTTTATTTTTCTCGGCTTTAAGATTTTAATTTTATAAGAACTTGCGCCAAAATGTTACAAGAAACATAAGTCAGGTCACAGTGTTTACTTCTTGGGCCCGTGGACTGATAATTGTCCTTGGAAATTTTATGTAAGCCCTCAAACAAAACCTCGAACATGTAGCCCTCGAATATCGTTCTCGGGCTGATACTTGCTTTTTAAGACTCAAAATCTCGACGGAAAACTATTAGGTCCTAGGCCCTCGACAAAATATTATATCTTTGGATGATAGCTGCCATTGCGAGAACTTTAGTTTCTTTAAACTACGGTATTACTAAAGTTACATTGTTTTAGTAACTAAAATGGAAGATGTTAAAAGTCACTATGGTTAATGGCCTACTTTAAGTACCTTTAAGGCTTACTTGTTATCAAACTTGTGTTCGATAACTGTTTTGATGCAGTTTGATAAGAGTCAGACAAATTGATATAAGTTCTTACTTGAACTGAGACTGAAGGCAACACTCCATAATCCTGCGTCGTAACCAGCTATGCAAAATTAATAATGATAAAAACAATAAATATTTTATGCTTTGTTTAAATTCAAATCTCCATCGAGGGTTGTGGAGGAATCCTTCCCCCCATCTAACGCAGCCCGAAGCTTTCTCTTAAAGAAAAAAACATCACAAGTATTTGGCATGAAGTAAAACTATTTGGACTAAACCCGCATGTCACAACTGGCACATCAGAATTTCTGCAATTTATGAATGAAAAGCTCACGGAATCTTTAAGCTTCACAGGGTAGATACCTATTTCATAATTCCAAAAAAAGATCGGAGAGGTTTGAATCCACCACGCCTTCTTCTCAGAGGATTAAAGTGCTGTCCTATCTAAGCCATTGTAAAACAATAAAAAAAAAGTCTGTATGTGAAAAAAAAAGCTCTTTACTTTATTTCAAAGATGTCTTTTTGTTCAAGATATATTCAAGTCTTCAAAATATGCAAATAAGCAAAGTTATAACGTCATAAACTCAGCCAAATTTTGATCAATTTTGAAGAAAAATATATCTCGACCGATTTTTATCAGAAGTGTTTGATTAACTGCTAGATGTGTTCCACAATATGAGCTTGACAATTTTATTACCATGGCAACATACTAGGCTCCAGAGCTCCCCGATGTTTAAGGCTTTTTGGTCATCTTTAGCGTTTTAGTTCAGATCAGTTTAGTATGTATTTGCCAATGGTACCTCATCTGTACAATCCAGCAAGCGTATCAATATGTTAGGTCGAGTTCTTGGCTTGGTTCAATTTCTCCGAGATCAAAATCATTAACATATTGAAAACAGGTCTGAGTGGACTGGAAAGAAGTGAGTTGCCATGGAAATGGAATTTATAACAGCCTTGAGTGTGTTGCCTGTAGAACTATTAGTCTTCTAAGTTTCAATGGTGTCTGCATCAACTCTATTTGTATACTTGAAGTCCAATCGTTTTAAATTATAAAACGTCCTAGCTCACCGCTGGCTTCTACATCAACCTTGAGTTTATCTTGATAAGACTTGGCCCCGGAAAATACTTCGTTTGTGGTAGTTTCGACGCAGGATTGGCGATGAACAAAGACAACCTGGTCTGGTACCCTGTACAGTCCATCAACAGACGTTTTATTTGTATCCCATGTCAGTTTGAATATCTTTCTCAAGGAGAGCAGACCTGGGTCGACACCACCGAGTGGCAATTGGCCGCCGTCAGGATTTCCTTTCAGAATATTGTAACCGACACCTAGAAATCTAAGACCTTTGGCCGTTTTCACATCCTCGGTAGCATGGGTGACAACGGCAACACCAAGAGTGACGAGAAAAGTGATCAGACACATAGCTTCCCTGTGAAGAGAAAAAGTAGGTAGCTCAAGGGCACACAAGGCTAATGCTCAGTGCAGTTACCAGACCACGAAAGGATTATAACGCATCCCGTTTAAGTTGAAGGTTCTAATGGCGGTTAAACGCTAAACGGGTAATGGATGAGTGCTCCAAAATTTGACCGTTCTCCCGCACTGGGACTGGCATGTAATTACAGTGAAAGCTCACCTTACGGTAACCTGGGATTATACCCTCCCTCCAACACATATGTATCTCATTTCCTTCTCCAAATGATCAAACGCCTGGTCGCAGGTTAGCCTCGCGGTCACTTCCGAGTCGTTATTACGCCCGATATTATAATTATTTTAGTTATTATTTCATACAGCCAATGGCCACATTCTATAGTTCCAATCTGTAAAATCAATTTTATTACAAACTATATGATTGGACAATGTGATTCGAGAGCTTTCATTGGCTCAGCCTTATGAGCCATCATACAGTGCTCTACAAATATGGTAAGCGTACGCATGATTTTATAAGTTGATGATGTTCTAAGTCTGGTCCGTTGAAAGTGATTGGTTTACAACTAGTTTGTGACACACCGGACAATTTCCATGACGAAAACAAATAGCTTCAACTTGCTTTTCACAAGAACAACTACAGCACTGACTTTATTAGACGAAACATTTACCGACCTACCGAAGCTGACGCATGCAACGAACAGGAACCCGACACCTGTTACTACAGTGACTATACCTTACATTAAGGGCACTTCTTAGACCATCTCACGGGTCCTACAACATCCGTGTATCCCACAATCCTACAACTACGTTACAAAACTTGCTGAACAACGTCAAAGACAGGAACGAACCCAAAAACAGACAGGGAGCAGTTTACAAGATCAAATGCTCCGACTGCCAGGTTTCCTTCATTGATGAGACAAGCAGAAACCTTAACACGAGACTGAATGAACACAAACGAGCTACGATAAATGGTGATGCCAACAATGACATTGCTGTACAACATCAACTGACAAACCAGAACGTTGACTGGGATACTGCTCAATGCTTAATCTACAGTACGAACTATTTTCAACCAATGACTCTGAAATCTGTTACACTAACTTAGAACAAACGCCTCTTAAAAGATGTCAACAACTACCAGCACCTTACAAATGACTTACCCACGACGTAAACGAAACCGACAAACGGACTTCTAAGAGACCGACCTAATGTGACTAACTATACACGAACCTCAAACCGACCAATTTGACTAACAATAGACGGATCGAAACCGACCAATGACTGAAGACAAGCATTACACAAGTCTTTCAGCCAATACCATCATGGCTGAATTTCAATGGACCAGACTTATAACATCATCGACTGACAAACACTATTCACGTGACTCTGAAGATGACTTCCGTTCAGGTTGTCGAAACGTCAGTCACCAACAACAGTTCTTTTCAGAACTATCCTCACCTGGACGATCACACTATACGAACTATAAGCATTCGTAATTGACTAAAGAAACAAATATCGAGAAACAATGTTGAAATATACTCCATTTTTAATTCAAAGTGCCCTAATACGTCATGTCGTTGACATTTTTCCATGGTTAATACTTGTTTAGAAATTCAATAGACCTTCATTGCAATTATTTGAAAGAAAGATTGTTGCCCATTTTTTGCTTGATAATTCAAGTAAAGGGTTTGATGCTGAACACTGGTGGGAAATTTATTTAGTTGCGTTTTTGACACGGAGCGTGTTGGCAGCTTGTTTTGTTGCAATTGCGTATGGTAATTTGACACGAATGAGGTTCTTGTCTTGACCCACGTAATGAAATAGGAAGGTGTTTTTGCCTCTTATAGCAAGTATGTTGTTTGTTTCAAAAAATATTTCGCTGCAAGAGGTGGCCTTTATGAATTCATCATGTTGTGTAATATGAGAGCTTAACTGGATAGTTTTTTATGACAATAGTAAAGCATTTTAGTGTCAAAATGAGGTAACGCAGCCTCGCGGCCTCGTGAGTTTGTTATTCCCGTCTGCCGTAAACTTGATTTCCACTCTCAAAATTACCTCCAGAACCTACTTTTGCGTAGAATAAGCTTTTGGAATGATGGTCTTGTCTTCTGTGGTGATAGATGACGATTCGGGAACATTTTGTGAAAAAATGTTTATAACAGGTCACACGCGAAACTTGATCGCCCGAACTTGCCCTATTATGCATAACATCCACTTGACCATTTGAATTCCCATTGAAAAAAAAACTCGTAAAATATTCGCGAACCGGTCGCCTTCCCAAAAATTTGAAAGGATGATTGCTAACGAATAGAGGTAGATTTTCACAATAACTAAACATTCCTGTGTTAACCATGAGAATATGACGAAGAGGAAAATGCGACTAAATTTGTTGCGTGCGTTGCTATTTTTGTGATTTTGACAGAGAATATTAAAATATGAAAAAGTATCTACCGATAGATCGTTAAAAAATCTTTATTTTTAGCGGTATTTGAACATAAAAGATGCAACGAGAAATAATATTTTTGTTAATATTTGAAAGAAGAAAAATTTCGTGGGAATTGGGTGAAAATGAGTTAACAAATTTGCATACTTGCGTTAAAATGTGATACGCGAGGAGACAGGAATTTTTTCTCTCCGACAAATAATTTTGTCATTGTAGTGTAAAATGAAATTTATTTGTTAAGCCAAGAATATTTCTTTAACTTCCGGGTTAATCCAATTTATTGCTACGACTTGCTAGTACGAAGATTGTTTACATGAAACTCACGCTTTTTACGAATTTTGAGTGTCATGAAATTACATCCATTTGCGTGACACTCTATCCCTTTAATCTATTCACAATACTCAAAATCGAAGCGCGAAGCCAAAACATTAAAATAACAAATCTCGTGCACAAGGGTATGCAGGTGCACAGGGCCCTGGGTCCCAAGGGGCAATAATAAATGCCGTTGAACACTCACTCTCCGCTCAGAATTTGATCAGCGCCAAGGAGGAAGGTGGAACGGCCCACCCTCCTTACCCTATTTTTGCTGAAATTTCGTGTTTGGATCGGGAATCGATTACACTTTCCACCTCCTCAAGGGCGCTCGATCAATTTTCCCATATCTTAATAACAATGTTTGTGAGTAATTGAGTGTTGTGAAATAGGATGCTAACCCAAAAACATTCAGATAGTAACAAACTTCATATTTATTAACCATTTCTTCTGCTTTTGTGCTTGTCAGCATTGTGATTTGCGATAATTCGCAAGTCTATTTGTATTTCATGGATGTTCAGATTTTCAATTACATGGCCGCTCAACCTGGCGATTGTGTAAATAGTTCACCCTGAAGTCAAAATAGATACGTTCTCAGGAACCCGACAAAGAAGGCTTCTTGACCCGACAGGTAAAATGTAAATATTCAGTTAAATATTAAAACAAAATTAAAAAACCAAAGACGTTGTTTCACTCTGAAAACGACGAACGATAAACATTCTTTCCCGTAGTTCATTCAGTTGACACAAGGTGACCACGTGCACCTTTATGGTTGCCTAGCACGTGATCAATTTCTTCCTTTTGACAAAACATCATAAAAGTCAGAGACTGCAGATATCTTCGTGTTTTTACAATCGATTGTCATTAATCTTTCGATGAGAATTCCATTCAGAGCTATATATAAAAGCTGTTTTATTATTTTCCTTCATCTGTCTTTTGGCTTGTCATTTTCTGTTAACTCCTGGCTTTTACGGTACTTTTTGGTGGCATCAGATTAGACTAACAAGAAGAGGAATTATGAAGCGGAAACAGTGTGTGCAATAAACGTTTGCTTAGTGCAACTGCAAGACATGTATGACATGCTGGAAAACGTCCGTCAGAGCAATTTGCAGTTAGTTTTTGCAGACTATTTATTTAAAGAAGAAACGAGTGAATTTTACTCAAGAGCGTGTTTTGTTATCTTTAAACTGAATTTATTACCAAAGCTTAAAAAACTAAAAGACCTCAAAATGGGACAAGACATTACAAAATAATTAAAGGTGTGAACGTGTGAGCCAACGGGCCTCTGCTGGCGCAACATGTGGGTGACTCTCAAATGGTCTTAACTGGAACCCTGCACTTCAATACCACCCAATTCAGTGCTTCTGTTTTTGTGTAACAAGTACCACAGGCAATCCAAGGTACGCTTTATGAAACATATAGTTAACAATAAGGTAGGTAAAAAGAGTATAAAGTCTGCATACGAGCCAAGTGGCTCATCAGCCCAGAGATTATCGTGGTTTCTGTAGCATGAAGCGACCAGGAATGGATGGGATGTTAGTCCATCGCAGGGACTAGCATTATGCAAAAACTATGAAGTGACTAGCACTGTTGTTTTAAAGTAACCAAATGTTATCCCATTTCTACACTTTTATTTTTGCAACGAATTCAAAAGACCTCTTTTTAGCCAGCGCCTGAAAGGGAGGACTCAAATATAAAATTGATGGCGGTCACGTCCTGGCCAAAAATTAATATAAATATCCCTTTGTGGGTCTGGCTCAAATTCACTTTCATCCCAAAAGGTACCAAATTTAACAAAACTGTCGTCTCATATTTTTCCGGCTTATAACCTGAAAGGTACTGAGATAAGTTTAAAACTAGTCATTTCAGATATTTTATTAACACATTTCATCTTACCAAACCACAGATTTTAACCCTTAAAAAGTACTTCTCCCCTTTTGGTCGAACGCATTTTTCTAATCACCCATTACTACTAGTAAACATAATTAAGAATATAGAGTGAAGACGTCTAAGACTCCTAAAATGTACCTATTTAAATTAAAAGATATTGATCAATCGCAGCATTGTGAAGTCTCGTTTTAGTCTACTAACCTTTACAATTCGCTGGGTGCCTCCGATATCTCTGATCCAAGTCGTTTAGCGTTGGCATGGTAAACGAGATTCTTTCAAAGTATATATTAATCTTAATTTGTTATTCTTACAGCATCGGAGATAATTTGTGCAAGTGGCTGACACGCTGTTTGCTTTAAAGTTGTATTACGATTGGACCAACAATGCGGTTGAACGCATGACTACCACATGTAGATACATGTAGGTCGAGGCGGGTGATCGAATTTAGTATTCTTTCTTTTTGTTATAATTTTCTCTGTCGGTAAACTTTCAAATCCCACAGCGATATTTGGGCGAGGAAAACACTTGCACCGCTGATAAGACAAGACAAGACAAGACGAGACTTTGTTTACTTCAAAAATATAGAGTTTACTTAACCTGCTTATCGTGACGGGTATTAGTAATAAATAAATAAATAAACAGTATTAGTAGTATTAGTAATAGTTAAACACTAAACATTTGAAGCTAAAAGATTCCATTTCCAATTACAATGTTACTATATTATAAGCTGTGCATTAGTTTACAACATTATAAGTTAAAAGATGCATTTATCATATAGTTACAAGTTAAAAACAATAATAAAGTTAAATTAAGCAACACATAATAATCAAGAACAAGAGCAAAGCAAACTGGAAAGTAAAGAGAAGATATACGGCTGCAAGCGAAGTTTATAGCTATAAGGTACAATAATTACTTGTGTTAAAATTCAATATCAGAGAATGTGCGTAAACATAATAGTCCTCAATCTCAAGTATAGTGAGAAGCAGCTTATGATTTTTCTTTTAAATGCTCTTTTCGTGAGCTTACGCCAGTCGGGGTGTAGACAGTTTCATAATCTCGTACCCAAACGCAGAGAGAGACAAGCCAAGATCCAAACCCTAAAATACATTGTAACTTTATTCTTCCTTTTAAGGGAATCATAACGTTTGGTGAATGGCGCGTTTGAATAAATATAAAAAAGTGCACCTAAAAATATATTAGGTGCACCCGTGCTAAAACGTCAGAGGGAGAACTGAAAAGATTGAAAATTATAAAGAGGAATTACAGCCTTGGCTCTGTTAAAATCATTTGAATGATGAAATTGTATTTAAAAAAATCTTGAGGGTTGGAAGGAGTCCACCCGAAAACCCTGCCAATAACAATTGGACACTTCAACCACTGCGCTATGAGTGAGTGACTTACAGTTGGTTCAGTTACGAGTGACTCAT
>OX421446.1:57129051-57131551 GCA_949126865.1 Montipora capitata
GTTTAGCTAAGTTCTGAGTGCTGTTGATGTCTCTGAAGATAATTCCTTGTAACGGATTCTAGTACTAATCCCCGCAGCAAGATAGTTTCCGCTGGTCTTTACAGAAGTGCTATCCTACGCTAAAGACCTATTGTCACAGCACGGACACAAAATATCGTGAGTTAATACCTAAAGCGATTTGTGAAATTCCGCGCTGGGAAAGGATTTTGTAAATATATGTCGTCTCAAAAACATGTTATAGAGATGGCCGGAGGGGAGCTCGGTCAATTACGAAGATTATAGATTATGTTATTATAAAGGATTAGACAGGTTGGGATTTTAGAATATGGCCGTTGGCCGTATTAAGTCTATCAAGCGTACGGGGATTTCGTCAGCCCGCGAGCAGGATCTTCGCGGGGAATAATGCAGATTTACGTGATTCAGTTGTTGATTAAGAGAAGGTTGTTCTCTTTGAATATGAAAAGCCTCTTTTATCTTGAGTTGAATTATTATTATTATTATTATTATTATTATTATTATTATTATTATTATTATTATTATTATTATTATTATTGTTGTATAATAAGTATCTCCATTGCATTATATGTAATTGGTGGTCTGCTTTTACATGGAGTCTGGGACTCTTTTGCAGACTCTCCTTATGGCCGTTTTTTAATTAAATTAAGCTCGGCGTCTTTTTTCGGTAGAAGTTTCACGATACCTCCTCTTTGCGATACAGAAAGCTTTCCTGTTTCGTATGTGTAATTGAGAGCGTTTATAAGAATGTCATCCAAATCACTCCAGAAAACCTTATAAAATTCATAGGGAAGACAATCTGTTCCTGGTGTTTTATCCGGAGACATTTTAATCAGTCCTTCGCAAGAAAATTGTTCTTCTTCGTTCGAGTGTTTTTGATTCGGTTGTCGATGAAAATGTTTTAAAAGACGCTTTCATTAACTAGGAAGAAGTCAAGTCTGCAATGAATTTCAGGGTTTTGCCGCCCCCAAGTAAATATTGCAAAAATCAGGATTTAACATTCTCCAGGCATCAACCAAATCTAAGTTTTCTCAAAAGTCGTTAATGATTTCTAATGCCTGGGTATGAGTCCTTTTAATGCCGCCTTTTTAATCTTTTTCAATGCCAAGGACTAAGTTGAAGTCACCTCCCATTATTATTTCTTTACAATTGAAACCGAGCAAGTGGTTAAAAACCAAAGTAAAGAAATTTGGATCATCTTCGTTTTTTCGCGTAAATATTTGTTAAGGTTAGGTGTTTTCCATTTGTAACTCAAGTCACATACTATGAAGACAAGTGGTTAGGGCGCTTGCCTTGAGATCCGGAGATCCCGGGTTCAAGATCCGCTCTGACCACTCGTTGAATTTTATCCTGGTAGTTCCTGGTTTCAGCTTCCCAGCTGCACTTGTATATTAGCCAACTGGTTTGCATTCGGCCAGTTGGGATTCTTAACAGTTGTTGTTGTTGTTGTTCTGTTCCGTCGTTTCGTTGTGTTTCATTGGCTCTGAAAAGCCCCTATGGGGAGCGGTCAATTAAGTATGTATTGTAATAACCGTTGAACTGTAATTACTACCTGCGATAGACAGTCTTTTGTTAAACTGTTATTTACCTGTATTGTTTTGTAAGTTAATAATGTTGTAAACGATGAATTTCGTTATGGCCAATCCGATTGGCAAGTATGGCACTCATACGTTTCAGAAGGCTCGGCGAGCCTTCTGAAACGTATGAGATAATGTTTAGTTAAGACTTTTTAATACCTTTTCGTAATCCTTTAGAATTGTGCTTTCGGCAGGGCCCGCGGAGCGGATTTTCAAGTAGGGGGACTAATGCGAACGCGTTAGCGTGAGGCAACTAGGGGGTCCGGGGGCATGCTCCCTCGGGAAAATGTGAAATTAATTACAATATGAAGCTATATTAAAATAGGGATAACAATACTTACGGATTACAAAGATAAAAAAAGAGAATATTAATTCATTTCTAGGCTAAGAGATATTCAAAAGTTCACATATTAACATCTAAACAAATAGACTACAGAAATTAAGACATAAAATATAAAATATTTAAAAATAATAATAATAATAATAATAATAATAGTAATAATAATAATAAATAAATAAATAAAAGCATTTAAAATCTTTATAGTGCATAGGCAGCGTCTGGACCGACTGTGAACTAAAATCAAGTTCCTTAAAATATAAATCCTTCCTTCTTCACTTTACGATAAAAATCAGTACTCTGACACGTAAAATGAGTCGAGACTGCGTTCCAAAGGATAGCGCCTCTATAGCTTATAGAGTTTTTAAGGAACTTTGAATTAAAACGGGGGACGATTATGTTATTACTCCTCCTAAAGTTGTATGTAGTGCAAGGTTTATTAGCTTCACCTGTAAACACGATATGAAATAATTTAATTAATCGAAATTTATAATAAAAGATTAAAGTATTCCAATTCGAGTGACGGTAAACTTCGTCAGTAGGCGTACCGTGAGGTAAGTTGTATATCATT
>OX421446.1:57144051-57164051 GCA_949126865.1 Montipora capitata
TTGACTTCTTAACTCAAGCGTTGAAACTGCCATGCAAGCAATCGAGGAACTAAACGTCTTGAATACAGTATGGTGTCCGTGGTCCGCGAGAAAAAAGAATAATCTTGAATATTTTACGTGAATCAAAACGTCACCGTCTGACATATTCCATGAAGATAGCTTTTTCTCTTATAATTTGAAAAACGGTGAACATAATCACGAGCCCTTCGTCCACGAACTTGGTCCTTGGTCCGCGAATCATGCAAGCAACCCCCAAAAAAACCTGTGAATCCCGATAATTACTGGGTTGCCATTATGGCAATCCCAGTCGGAAAATACGTAATATTTCTCTGTTTTTTTAATTTTCATTTATTATTAATTTTTTTCCGTGTCGGTTAAAGTCTTGCCTGTCACTCCCCAGCTAAGTGGTGTCTTTGTGCATAGAGTCCTCTGCGTGTATTTTGTTAGGTTTAAGGGGATTGGGGTAATACGTAGATTTCTCTCGTGCACACAGGAGATCATGCACATTTAATTAACCTGCAATCGCGCCGAAAGTCATTATAACGCAAATGGCGTTTTAGTGCATCTCTAAACAAAATATACCTTTATGGAGCTCAAGAATGGAACGTCCATTGGATAAACAAGACAGGCGGTGAAAAATAAATATCTGGAATCTTAAAAGCGACGAGTAATGGACTTCGACGACAATCTTTCTCCCGTCGAGCCGAATATTTCTAATATTTTGCCAAGCCAAGTGTGGTGTTATGTACAACACTGAAACAAAATGGAAAATTATCTGGTAATTTATAAGTTCAAAAAAGACAGAGAAGGAATCGAACACATTAAGTAGATCAGTGATCTCTGTTGTCTGGCTATTTGTATTTATTTGTACTCAACTCTGCACAGTCGTCCGGTAACACTTGGAAATTTCACTTATTCTTGTTAACATTCAATGGCGTCGGAAGTCATTGTAACGCGAATGGCGTTTTAGTGGATCTTTAAACAAAATATATGTTACAGGCTGAAATTAAATTCAGGTCCATTTAAATCAAGCTAGGTGAAAATAAATCAAACTAGGTAAATTTAATTAACCTAGGTTATTTATCAACTGTTTGAAAAGGGATTTTCTTTATGGGGTGTGATTGACAAAAAAGGGACACGGTTTTTTAGGGGGGGGGGGGGGGGGTTGAAAACAAAACAAAAAACCAAAAAATCGCCTTTTTCTCATCCCACTTTCCTCTCTACTCTCTTCCTTTCTATTCTTACTCTCTTTCTGTCTGTCTCTATCCCTCTTAACCTTCCATCATCTGATGCATTCGTCATACCTACCACTACTTTATGTACCCTTGACCCAATCCATTCAATTCCAATGTGTACATGAGAGAAAGAAATCACTTTGAACTGTACTTACCGAGTCTTGAACCGGAAACCTCTGCCATCCCTCCCTTAGTAATGTGTCCTTCGCCGTATCTAACCGCTAAACCACACAGGACTTGGACAAGCAATCACCATTAATTTTAATACCAAATACTTTTCTCCTGGTGCAATAGGGCCCAGACTCTTCTCGGTCATAGTAAATTATGCAAAAGTTAATACAACTCTTTGTGTCACTCTGCTCGATACACGAAGAACAAAAGTCGATCACCAGCAGGCAAAAACAACCTGTGCTAGCCCCTATTCAAGCAAGAGAATTCCTAACAAATTTGCAAATGGACCTAATGGACCTTAGAAACTTACCATGTACATGTTCATGTCATTGCAAACACAATTGGATTCTCTACATGATTGATCATTTCACAAAATATTCAGAAGAAGAAGAAGAAGAACCTAAACGTGCTTGTTATTCCCTTATCAAGTCAACAACTTTTTCAAAATAAAAATTAACTAAGTGGACAAAAGTCCATTGGAACCAAACAGACTTCTTGGTAAAGTAAGTGAAAAAGAACATGGATTTATGAAAGTTGTAACCAAATTTGGAATTATTAACACTTGGATTGCATGTGCACCAAACAGACTACAAATTACTGAAGACATGAATGTGTTATTAGACACAACTAAAACAATAAGTTTCACTGCCGCATGCAAAAGGGCACTTGACCAGTGACAAATGTAGAAGAGGTGCAAAAACAAGGAAATGAATTCTCATTGTTCAACTACATGCAAGTAATGACTGTTTAATAAAGGTTACAAATTTTTTGGACTGCCAGAAAAAAAAACTTTGAATTTGATTGTTCAAGTACTTATAACCACAAAGGTGTTTTATACTGAATTACATTTGTACAAGTAACTGTATAATCTACCTTCTAAAAAGTCAATTGTCTTTTTCCTTCCAAAAACCAGAAAACTCAAAAGAAAACAAAGTCACATGAAGGTAATTCTTCAGGTAAACAAGGTTTTGTTTTTCTGCTGCTCTAAGATAAAATAGACCTCTTTAGCTTGTACATTTTGTTTTCCCATTTCAGACCACGTGATGTTACTCTAGGGAAAACTTTCTTTCAAATGTCGTCCTATGCACGTGAATATGCACGCATAACTTATGAAAAAACAAAAGGAAAATTCCCTTGAGAACATCACGTGGTCTGAAATGGGAAAACAAAACGTACAAGCTAAAGAGGTCTATTGCCATTTGATTCCAGTGTACCAAGTTAGTACAATATTGGAAACAAAGCTCACTTGATATCCAACGGCGAAAAACGAGATTGTTTTCGAAGACCATTACTCTTCGCTTTAAAGATTCCAGATATTTACTTTTCACCGCCTGTCTTGTTCAGCCAATTGACGTTACGTTCTTGAGCTCCATGAGGGTGGGTATATGTTACAGGTAAATTTGAAATTCAGGTTGAAATGATTTCAACCTAGGTAAATTTAATTTTAAACTAGGTTGAAATTGAAAGTTCATCAGTTCATAACAACCAAAGGCGTTTTTACAGACTAACGCATGAAAAACGTACGCTAAATACATCTCGTTACTGATTTACTTACCAATATACAGTAACACGTACTTGCTAACAACTGATGAACTTTCAATTTCAACCTAGTTTAAAATTAAATTTACCTAGGTTGAAATCATTTCAACCTGAATTTCAAATTTACCTGTAACATATACCCTCATGGAGCTCAAGAACGTAACGTCAATTGGCTGAACAAGACAGGTGGTGAAAAGTAAATATCTGGAATCTTTAAAGCGAAGAGTAATGGTCTTCGACAACAATTTCGTTTTTCGCCGTTGGATATCAAGTGAGCTTTGTTTCCAATATTGTACTAACTTGGTACACTGGAATCAAATGGCAATTTTTTTTATGGATTTAACAAACATTGAGGGAATTAAACGCCTTGAATGCATCACAGTGTTTAATGAAGTCGCATCTACGTTGTCTGGCAATTTACATTTATTTTGTACTCAACTCTGCACAGTCTTCAGGTAGAAAAAAATTGGAAATGTGTCAGTGAAGAATTATTTGAATGAAAGCTTGTTGTCTCTTTTGTGCTTCATTATTTACGGTCAAGGTTCTTTCGAAAAGGGTTTGATGTGAACTGTCAGAAACTTATTTGATTGCATATGCTTTGTGGCACAGATTGTGTGTTTTGTTTGCACGCACGCAATTGAAATAGGACCTGAATTTATCATGTGTAAATTTCGAGTTTAACAAATTTGCATACGAGGGTTGAAATGTGATACGGGAGGCTTTTTGTGGTAGTACACTGTAATCAGCGCGTGCATATGTCACGAAAATAAACAGGTCTGTTGGAAGCGTGCTTGAGTTTCAACAAAATGAGCCCCAAAATCAGCAAAAAACTGTGACGCTAATGAATAATAAAGTAGCTGCGATTTCCAAAACGATGGAATTACCTAGTGTTAAATAATCTCGTCATGGAGAGTAAAATTTGACTTTCCAGAAACAATGGTCAACGTCAAGAGTTGAGCGATTGTGATCTTTGTGTTGAATTCGCACATTTTTTGTCAAACGTTATAACACTTGAAAGAAAAAGAAATCTAACAAAAACAAAAACCCGGTTTCTTGCCTGCATTTGATTCAGTGGCTTCACTGTTTCATACCACCAAGACAAGAGAAGTTAGTTCTAAAGAGCCAAACGAAACTCCAAACAAGCAACTGCAGTGTATATTCCAAAAGTAGATGAATCATTAGTTGAATGCTTCTCTCTCTTCCGTAGAGGTTCCAAATGTTCGAGATGAGTGCTGACGCATAGTCGAATGGATCAGGAGGGGAAACTCGGTTCCCGCGGGACTCCCGCGCTCATTCATGCGCCTTTTGCCGTCGCCCTTTCCGTAACCCTGAGCCTGCATTCATATCGTACAGCAGATTCTTCCCATTCGAAAATTAACAAATTGATGTCAGTTTTTCATGAATTTCGTCATAACGTTGTCAAAGTAGCTGTGGATCCACGACGGGATAGCCCAGTGGATCCGCAGACTACTTTGACAATGTTATGACGAAATTCATTGTCAATAACGGGACAAAAGAAAGGAAGGAAAGGAAAAACTGACATCAATTCGTTTTTTTGCAATAACAAAAAGTCAGAGATTCCCACGCCTTTTGCTGTCGCCCCTCACGCAACCCTGAGCCTGCATTCATATCGTGCAGCAGATTCTTTCCAATTCAAAAAAGACCCTTTAGCCTCTTCATAGGAAAAAGTGCCCAAATAATTATACAGTCGAGAAAAGAACGAGTTTCGTTAATTTCGTTTGTGAAGAAATAAGAGATTCAAAGAAGAAAGTAAGTAAACAATATGAATCCACAAAAGACTTAAAGAAGCCAGAAGACGACAGAAGTAACGAATATTAATCCACAAGAGACTAAAAGAAGACAAACGAAGGAAGTGAAGAATGTCAAAAATAAAGGTTTGCATGACTACTTCTTGTACATCACAAGGAGCCTTAAGTGCAACCGCCTGTATGATAGTTCCTATGTGGAGTGTCATCATCCCCGAAGCTCGATGAAGAAGTACTGGTTTATGCAATGTTGGACACCCAAATCGATGCTACATTTAGCTTAAAGAGGCCTGCGACGAGCCAACGAAGCTTCGTCTGAGTACCATCACAAGTCAAGAGCCACTCGCCGATGGCCAAAGTGTCTCAATCTTGACCCCAAGATTTAAATACTAATCACCTTCACAACTACATCTATTCCCGCCGATGAAGAGCCTATCCCGACTAAGGGCATAGCTAAGAACTGGGAACACCTGCGAACAATTGACGACAACACTCACGACCCATTCGACTACAATGTTGGAATGCTCATCGAATTGGTGGCATAGCAAGCCGTATGGTATTAGAACAGATCTTGGATAGAGTACCGTGGGTGTTGGCGACGTAAGGAATTGAAGGTCCCTCCGCCACAAGGTTACGTTTACGTTTATTCTCATAAGTCTCATAAAATTGGGGAAATACAAATAAATGGAAGAAGAGAAAAAGAGAACGGGAATAGGGCAAAAGATAGTTAAACTAATAGCTTGCCCTGATAGTTGGACAACAATTCTTAATTACGTGGATACTAAGAGAACAATAAAAATACAAAGAAACATAACACGCGCTATATGTAAGACAAAGAAAAAATATATGACAAGTTAAACAGTTAAATACACACACAAAATAGATTATATATAGAGTATGGACAGATGGAGCAACTATGTCAATCTAGTATTTAGAAATGTAAAGTTTGAAGAGAAAATTCTTGAACAATTTTTTTGTGTGGTTTCGAGCGAATAGAAAGGGGAAGATCATTCCAGAAATAACGTCCAATGATAGCAGGGCAAAATTTCCTAATATTTGTTCTATGACGAGACATTACGAGTAATATAGCTATGTTGTTCCGATAAATGTGATATCATAAAATTTGAGGGTTCAGTCTTGCATAAGAGATCATAGAAAAAGAGGCATGTGTGAAGCTTAACAATGTTAGGAAATTTCAAAAAATGTTAAGATTAACATAGTGAGGGGTAACATTATCCCGAATAGGAACATCGTTAATAATTCTAACTGCCTTATTTTGAAGTTTCACAACACCATAAATAGGGCTATGATAATTATTACCCCACAACATGGATCCATATCTAACATAAGGACATATGAAAGAGTAGTACATGTTAATTAGGGTTTCTTTAGACAGAAATTTCTTTACTTTAGTCATAATATTAATGTTCCTACTTATCTTGGAACAAGTGTACTCAATGTGGTCATGCCAAGACAGATGACTATCAATAATTAGACCAAGATATTTAACATTAAAAGAATAGTCCAGAGGTTGGCCAGCTAAAACTATACATGTAGGTGGATGGAGGTTAAAGTTTAATTTCTGCCTGGGCTGGAATATTATATATTTAGTTTTACTGAAATTTAATGTTAGCTTATTTGCATAAAGCCAGTCATATATCTTGGGAAGTTCACTATTGATATGATGGATCAAACTATCGAGATCTTTCCCACATGCAGTGAGTGAAGTGTCATCAGCAAAGAGGCGTATGGAAAAATAGGAGGTAGCAGTAATAAAATCGTTAATGTAGATCAGAAAAAGTATTGGGCCAAAAAGGGACCCTTGCGGAACACCCAAATTGATAGCTTGAATAACTAGGAAAACTCTGTTCATAAAACCCAACCCACAAGGTTTCCGTAAGAGAGCTACCCGCTGTAATAACAAACGACAAAGATGATAAGGAGACTTAAACTTAATTAATGAATTCTCTCTTAAAGAACAATTATGATAAAATCAAATTAGCCTGTACCTTCCACAATTTAATTTGCACTTTTATTTTTAATCTTCTCATTCAGCATGTTGCTTTGATGTTTCACAAATTTTCAGTATATTAATTTCTCAGTATACATTTCAGGAGATAATGCATACGTGAGAACTTTATATTTTTATGGCGATTAAGAATAATAACAGTAATACATTTTTATATTGTTATTGGAGAGGTCCAAAAAGGGGCGTTTGCCATATAACTCAGAAATATAGCCTGAGTCATCCTCATTGTCCCAGCGGAAGTATTCTTCCTTTATGTTAGCATTATTGACCCTCTGACATTGATGGGTATTATGCTTGAACAAAACGAATGGCGCGTCAGTGGGAAGATTAATGACATTAGTAGTGTATCCATCATCCCGACAGCAGAAGAAGATTCTTGTGTTCCGGCCATAAGCGCCGTCTGGTAGCGAACCGCTGACCTTGTTCGCGTTATCGTCATCTTCATCGTCCCACTGAACGTATCCGTCCCCGAAACCTGGTAGGCGCAATACAGAACATTAATTAAATATAATTGGAAAGGATTCTGAAATTCTAAGTACTGCTAGAATTACAAGTCAGCATTTCTGAGAAGTGACCGGGCGGCGGGCCAGATCTTTAACCACCCATACAAAGGCTTTTGCTAACCTATTTCGTACAAGCATTGCGTAATTTCTTCTTCGTTAAAAAGTTTCTTTTTTGCAAGTCTGCTAAACGATGTCGAATTCCACTTTTCGCCGACGATGGCGTCTTTCATTTTGCTGTCCCGGCTTTCTGGGTAAGAAAAATGCTCTCTCAAAAGAAGGTCTCTCATTACGTTCCCAAACTGAGAACCACAATGCACGTTTGTTAGAGTCTTAACTTGAGGTTGCTCAAAACAGTTTCCAGCAGTTAGATTTTGATGGGCCATTATAACCACTTTTTATCACTTGATGCTACAAACATTACGTGTTCACTAATAGCGGGACATAACCATGATTGTAGTAGAATCAAGTGATAAATAGTGGTGATAACGACCAATCAAAATCTAGGTGCTGGAGACTGTTTTAAGCCACCTTAATAAACAAAACTTGCCTGTTTAACCTTCTTAAATACACAAGCGAATGTGTCTTGCAAGCATGCTCGTGGCGCATCATTGGGTATTTTTTTCGTGAGTTAGGCTGTTGAGTCGGAACGATTAAACAAAAATGATTCATCATTAAAGTACGGTACATCAAGAAGAGCAATACACTGACCTTCAGGGCAATTTCCTTTCTTAAAGATGCAGTATTTTCCTTTGGGCCAATTGAGAGCGTACTTAGAGGTTTTGCTCTGTGTCTTCATGCAAAACTTTTGTTCCATGTTGTTTTTACCGACTGTGCCTGCTAAATCATAGGGATTAGACCAATAGTTGTTTGAATCGTCATCCTCGGTGTCATGGTAACGAGTCCCCGCGTGCCAAAAGCCTCCACGCGGACATCCTGACTTTGTCATGGGGAGACCATAGGTACCGAATGGCCAAGTAAGAGGAATGCGCACCAATGGATCTGAAAATTAAACGAGTGGCACTTTCATTCCTCATTACGCAGGTCTCTGTGACACCAGAAGCCGATGACCTATGACCCATGACAGGATCATGGGCTCCTGTAACATTTATTACTAACAACGCTTTCCTGGCTGTTTTGTTTGAATATTTTACCGGTAAGTATTTTTTAACGCATAGCGGGAAATCATACCTCGTGGTTCAAAAACATTATATATCTGCGGGTATTCCTGCAAGATCTTTATGAAGTTCCCTTTTCGCTGTGCCAAATTTTGACATTGATATTGCTGGTCAAGGACGCTGAAAAAACTATCTTCAACAGCTCTGTAAATAGGCATCAGTGTTAATTTAATGGGCTCAGGCATGTCGGGACCTCCAGATGTGAATTTCACCGTGTTCTCGGTAAAGTTAGTCGTATCTGAGGTGGATTCCTTCAATTTACCGACATCAACTTGCAAAGAGGCACTGAATCCCCCGTACCCACCGGACGCGGACACGGATGCTTCTATCTGCAAGTCCAAAGCAGTAACAAGATTCAGTAGTTTCTATTAGCAAGACATTTACATTTACATTTACATTTACATGTATTAGGTCGGTAAGAACCGTTCGGTTATCACACTAACCATAAAAAAAAGGAATATCAATATATAAAATGATGATTTCAAAATTTAAATAAAGAAAATTATATCAAACTAAATATAACTATTATTTAAGAAAACCTGTTAACCTGTTTCTAAGGAGGATGATGAAACAATAGCCTCAGGGAGGCAGTTCCAGTCCGTTATAGTTTTTGGAAAAAACGAAAATTTAAAAACGTCTTTTTTGCATATGGCACGCGAAATTTAAATAGATGGGTTCCCCTCGTGCGACTCTCAGGATGTTGAATCAAATATTTTCGGGTATCGATATCAATAAGACCATGAGTTAGTTTATACATAAGCGTTAATCTAGCCTGCCTTCTTCTCGTTTCCAGCGTGGCCCACCCTACGTCTTTAATCATGTCCGTAACACTAGCATATCTATCATAATTCTGTGAGCAAAACCGTGCTGCTTTACGTTGACCATTTCCAGAGCACTGATGTCTTTCTTTAAGCAATCTATTTTACTTTCTTTGGGAAATTCCAAAGGTTGCGTTGTATTGTACCCAGTGATTTGCTTGCTTTAGCTGCTGTTATAGAAACATGGGCTGACCACTTGAGCTTGTTACTGATGGTGACCCCAAGGTATGGGAAGGTATCACCCTGTTCCAGCTCTACACCACAGAAGACATATTTTCTCTGGGGTGGATTGTTCTTATGTGAGATGGTAACAATTTTACATTTGGAAGGATTGAACTCCATTTGCCAGTGATACTGCCAGGATTCTAACCTGCCTAGGTCAGATTGAAGAAGGTCACAGTCCGCATCGCTAGCGACAATGCCGTAAAGTAAAGCATCGTCCGCAAAGAGCCTAACTGATGATTTCACGGTATCTGGTAAGTCGTTTATGTATAATAAAAAGAGCAAAGGACCGAGGACTGTACCCTGGGGTACGCCAGAAGTCACCGGACATTGACTTGATATCTGGCCTTCACAAACAACTGATTGAAAACGTTGTGTAAGAAACGACTCTAACCAGTTTAGGACAAACTTTTTGTGAGGGTAATCGAGTTTTTTGCAAGGCAAGGAAATTTAGTTGGAATAGATTTCACCTTTGGTTAAAGTCATAGCGCTTACATTATACGATTTTATCGAATTTTGGCAATTAATATACCGATCACAAAATGAACAGAATTTTAAACAGGTATAGGGGTGTCGTTTAATTTTAACAACTCTAATATGCATGCATATGGGAAATTGACTCAGAGAGCCTTCCCCTGGGTAGGGATTTTGACACATACGTGCGGCATTACCCCATGGTCGGGAATTTGACATGTCCGCCATCTTGGAACGAGAAAGGTAAGCGAATCCATCTTCAGGGGTGGATCCATACCGGTTTCCCCCGTTTTACGGAAGTCGGTCAGAAACATGGGAAAGGGGGCTTTGGAGAGTTAAAATCTAAAAAATTCCCGAAGGAGCATGCCCCCTGACCTCACTAGAAACTATTTCGTTGTTTTCGAAACCGGTCATTATTTTATCCCAGATCCAACCCTGGTCTTGTCTTTTTATAAATAAGGACTATCACTTCTATAAGTCCTTGCTGGAGTGTTCACAAGTACAAGAATGTTTCTTTCGACTTTTTTCTTGGCTGCTTTTTGTATATTTCTACATATTCGTGAATTTCCACTCTATCATTGTGCATGCTTCATTTCTTGCAAAGCTGGTTAATATTGTTTATGTTGTTTTGTTAAATGTTACGTTCTTGTTCAGTACCGTGAGCAGCAGAAAGGTTTCGTGTTACACGAGAAATTTCCATCAGCTGTTAAAAGGGAGTTTGAAATCGACAGTGAAGAACATTGGTGTTCCAAGAATGAGAATCTAATGAAAAAAAGTTACTCCAGGGCAGGAATGTGATGTTCCCCTGAAGATTCCCGGGGGTGGGAGAATTTGACAGTCTGTAGGTGCCCAGGGGTGGGAAATTTGACGCTAGCTTACACGAAAATGTCAAATTCCACTGGGTCAGCCCCATCCCCCCCCCCCCCCACCCTGTGGCTTAAAATTGACAGGTGCATTACAAGTGGAGTAAGTACCATCGGCCTCCATTTTGTCTGGTTTAGCAGTCAATGGTTTGATAACGTCGATTGAAGGCTTCAGTTTGGAAGTCTTTAACTGATCGTGGGTTAATTAACATGCAAGCCATGTTAACAATTTTTCACAATTCTTACGTTTTCCATGGCATACTTGGCGATTTTAGTGTACGAACTTTCGCGACGTTCTGTCTTCTTAGTTCCCAACACCACCCTCAGCACAATGTCCTGGAAGAAAATTGATTCTTGTCACTAAAACTAGCACAAAATGAGGGAAAATCAAATTTTAAATTGTCTTAATTTTTGAATGGATAGACATATTACGAATCTTCCTTCAGTTTCGATATCCTTATCGTAAGATGTTTTACAAACCGCGTTAGAGATGCTTTAATTGAAAGAAAATTTCGCAACGATATGGTTACGTCATTTCCCGCCAAAAAGGGCAAAAACTCAAAATTGTTGCCAACATTTAGGCTCAATAATTGCTTGAGTCCTACTGACGCTCCAGTACTGTGTAAGGTATGTCAACATCAAGTCCATTACATCGCACTTAAGAAGTGATGACCTTGCTACTTGTAACATAGAATTGGGCGTTTTAAAAATCAATTTCTTTTTAATACGCATCTTCTAAGCTGGCAAGAAATCTCAATCTTCTCAGTCGTTAGACCAATGCTCTTCTTTAGCTTGAAGCTTTAGACCAGTAAACAAACAAGTAACATCAGAGTACCGCGCCCTTTGACAAGTGACGCTCATACAACTAACCTATCAGATCGCTCGCCTATTTCAGTGAACAACAAGACATTTTTAGTAACCCAAACAAGTTAGAAAGTTCAGACGCCAGTAGGTAAAACTGTGATCATCGCCAACAACACCAGCTTATTGTCAAAATAAAGGTCTTGAACACGAAATCTTTGTACTCGGGAAAACACTTGTTGACGTAATGTGAAAAGATAATTTAGGGACACAAAAGGGCCTAAGAAGATTATCTAATCAAAAAGCTAAAGTAAAAACGTAGTCAGCACACTCACTGTTCCCCATCTGTCAATGAATCCGCGGTAAGCTCCTTGATCGTACCCTTCGGGCAAACTACACACAGCAGCTGCAAAGTCTTTTGTAACCGAGTACTTCTCAACTCGAGCTAAGTCCAGTTGATATCGAGCTGCACCTTTATTGCAGACTTCCTTCTTTTCAAAAAAGACTTTGTGTTTATTTGTTGTCTCTTTTTCTATCTTCTCATAACCTACAATAGCGAGAAAGCAGAGACAAAGGCAGAGGGCAGAAACAGACAGTTAATTTCTCAACCGCTGGAGTTTCTTCAATTACATAAGATTTGTTCACAAGAGAGCCGTGGCAGTCAAACGACAGTTCTTACCAAAATAAAAGAGAGTCATAATGTAAATACCTTAGCAAAGATAATATCAAAATAAATCGAGAACAAAGACGAAATGAACGAACTTCTTGTCAGTTTCCACGTTTCCTTTCCGTTTTCTGAAGACTTCATGTGCACCCCCAGTTCAAATAAGATACATTTTATTTTTCTCGGCTTTAAGATTTTAATTTTATAAGAACTTGCGCCAAAATGTTACAAGAAACATAAGTCAGGTCACAGTGTTTACTTCTTGGGCCCGTGGACTGATAATTGTCCTTGGAAATTTTATGTAAGCCCTCAAACAAAACCTCGAACATGTAGCCCTCGAATATCGTTCTCGGGCTGATACTTGCTTTTTAAGACTCAAAATCTCGACGGAAAACTATTAGGTCCTAGGCCCTCGACAAAATATTATATCTTTGGATGATAGCTGCCATTGCGAGAACTTTAGTTTCTTTAAACTACGGTATTACTAAAGTTACATTGTTTTAGTAACTAAAATGGAAGATGTTAGAAGTCACTATGGTTAATGGCCTACTTTAAGTACCTTTAAGGCTTACTTGTTATCAAACTTGTGTTCGATAACTGTTTTGATGCAGTTTGATAAGAGTCAGACAAATTGATATAAGTTCTTACTTGAACTGAGACTGAAGGCAACACTCCATAATCCTGCGTCGTAACCAGCTATGCAAAATTAATAATGATAAAAACAATAAATATTTTATGCTTTGTTTAAATTCAAATCTCCATCGAGGGTTGTGGAGGAATCCTTCCCCCCATCTAACGCAGCCTGAAGCTTTCTCTTAAAGAAAAAAACATCCCAAGTATTTGGCATGAAGTAAAACTATTTGGACTAAACCGCATGTCACAACTGGCACATCAGAATTTCTGCAATTTATGAATGAAAAGCTCACGGAATCTTTAAGCTTCACAGGGTAGATACCTATTTCATAATTCCAAAAAAGATCGGAGAGGTTTGAATCCACCACGCCTTCTTCTCAGAGGATTAAAGTGCTGTCCTATCTAAGCCATTGTAAAACAATAACAAAAAGTCTGTATGTGAAAAAAAAAAGCTCTTTACTTTATTTCAAAGATGTCTTTTTGTTCAAGATATATTCAAGTCTTCAAAATATGCAAATAAGCAAAGTTATAACGTCATAAACTCAGCCAAATTTTGATCAATTTTGAAGAAAAATATATCTCAACCGATTTTTATCAGAAGTGTTTGATTAACTGCTAGATGTGTTCCACAATATGAGCTTGACAATTTTATTACCATGGCAACATACTAGGCTCCAGAGCTCCCCGATGTTTAAGGCTTTTTGGTCATCTTTAGCGTTTTAGTTCAGATCAGTTTAGTATGTATTTGCCAATGGTACCTCATCTGTACAATCCAGCAAGCGTATCAATATGTTAGGTCGAGTTCTTGGCTTGGTTCAATTTCTCCGAGATCAAAATCATTAACATATTGAAAACAGGTCTGAGTGGACTGGAAAGAAGTGAGTTGCCATGGAAATGGAATTTATAACAGCCTTGAGTGTGTTGCCTGTAGAACTATTAGTCTTCTAAGTTTCAATGGTGTCTGCATCAACTCTATTTGTATACTTGAAGTCCAATCGTTTTAAATTATAAAACGTCCTAGCTCACCGCTGGCTTCTACATCAACCTTGAGTTTATCTTGATAAGACTTGGCCCCGGAAAATACTTCGTTTGTGGTAGTTTCGACGCAGGATTGGCGATGAACAAAGACAACCTGGTCTGGTACCCTGTACAGTCCATCAACAGACGTTTTATTTGTATCCCATGTCAGTTTGAATATCTTTCTCAAGGAGAGCAGACCTGGGTCGACACCACCGAGTGGCAATTGGCCGCCGTCAGGATTTCCTTTCAGAATATTGTAACCGACACCTAGAAATCTAAGACCTTTGGCTGTTTTCACATCCTCGGTAGCATGGGTGACAACGGCAACACCAAGAGTGACGAGAAAAGTGATCAGACACATAGCTTCCCTGTGAAGAGAAAAAGTAGGTAGCTCAAGGGCACACAAGGCTAATGCTCAGTGCAGTTACCAGACCACGAAAGGATTATAACGCATCCCGTTTAAGTTGAAGGTTCTAATGGCGGTTAAACGCTAAACGGGTAATGGATGAGTGCTCCAAAATTTGACCGTTCTCCCGCACTGGGACTGGCATGTAATTACAGTGAAAGCTCACCTTACGGTAACCTGGGATTATACCCTCCCTCCAACACATATGCATCTCATTTCCTTCTCCAAATGATCAAACGCCTGGTCGCAGGTTAGCCTCGCGGTCACTTCCGAGTCGTTATTACGCCCGATATTATAATTATTTTAGTTATTATTTCATACAGCCAATGGCCACATTCTATAGTTCCAATCTGTAAAATCAATTTTATTACAAACTATATGATTGGACAATGTGATTCGAGAGCTTTCATTGGCTCAGCCTTATGAGCCATCATACAGTGCTCTACAAATATGGTAAGCGTACGCATGATTTTATAAGTTGATGATGTTCTAAGTCTGGTCCGTTGAAAGTGATTGGTTTACAACTAGTTTGTGACACACCGGACAATTTCCATGACGAAAACAAATAGCTTCAACTTGCTTTTCACAAGAACAACTACAGCACTGACTTTATTAGACGAAACATTTACCGACCTACCGAAGCTGACGCATGCAACGAACAGGAACCCGACACCTGTTACTACAGTGACTATACCTTACATTAAGGGCACTTCTTAGACCATCTCACGGGTCCTACAACATCCGTGTATCCCACAATCCTACAACTACGTTACAAAACTTGCTGAACAACGTCAAAGACAGGAACGAACCCAACAACAGACAGGGAGCAGTTTACAAGATCAAATGCTCCGACTGCCAGGTTTCCTACATTGATGAGACAAGCAGAAACCTTAACACGAGACTGAATGAACACAAACGAGCTACGATAAATGGTGATGCCAACAATGACATTGCTGTACAACATCAACTGACAAACCAGAACGTTGACTGGGATACTGCTCAATGCTTAATCTACAGTACGAACTATTTTCAACCACTGACTCTGAAAGCTGTTACACTAACTTAGAACAAACGCCTCTTAAAAGATGTCAACAACTACCAGCACCTTACAAATGACTTACCCACGACGTAAACGAAACCGACAAACGGACTTCTAAGAGACCGACCTAATGTGACTAACTATACACGAACCTCAAACCGACCAATTTGACTAACAATAGACGGATCGAAACCGACCAATGACTGAAGACAAGCATTACACAAGTCTTTCAGCCAATACCATCATGGCTGAATTTCAATGGACCAGACTTATAACATCATCGACTGACAAACACTATTCACGTGACTCTGAAGATGACTTCCGTTCAGGTTGTCGAAACGTCAGTCACCAACAACAGTTCTTTTCAGAACTATCCTCACCTGGACGATCACACTATACGAACTATAAGCATTCGTAATTGACTAAAGAAACAAATATCGAGAAACAATATTGAAATATACTCCATTTTTAATTCAAAGTGCCCTAATATGTCATGTCGTTGACATTTTTCCATGGTTAATACTTGTTTAGAAATTCAATAGACCTTCATTGCAATTATTTGAAAGAAAGATTGTTGCCCATTTTTTGCTTGATAATTCAAGTAAAGGGTTTGATGCTGAACACTGGTGGGAAATTTATTTAGTTGCGTTTTTGACACGGAGCGTGTTGGCAGCTTGTTTTGTTGCAATTGCGTATGGTAATTTGACACGAATGAGGTTCTTGTCTTGACCCACGTAATGAAATAGGAAGGTGTTTTTGCCTCTTATAGCAAGTATGTTGTTTGTTTCAAAAAATATTTCGCTGCAAGAGGTGGCCTTTATGAATTCATCATGTTGTGTAATATGAGAGCTTAACTGGATAGTTTTTTATGGCAATAGTAAAGCATTTTAGTGTCAAAATGAGGTAACGGAGCCTCGCGGCCTCGTGAGTTTGTTATTCCCGTCTGCCGTAAACTTGATTTCCACTCTCAAAATTACCTCCAGAACCTACTTTTGCGTAGAATAAGCTTTTGGAATGATGGTCTTGTCTTCTGTGGTGATAGATGACGATTCGGGAACATTTTGTGAAAAAATGTTTATAACAGGTCACACGCGAAACTTGATCGCCCGAACTTGCCCTATTATGCATAACATCCACTTGACCATTTGAATTCCCATTGAAAAAAAAACTCGTAAAATATTCGCGAACCGGTCGCCTTCCCAAAAATTTGAAAGGATGATTGCTAACGAATAGAGGTAGATTTTCACAATAACTAAACATTCCTGTGTTAACCATGAGAATATGACGAAGAGGAAAATGCGACTAAATTTGTTGCGTGCGTTGCTATTTTTGTGATTTTGACAGAGAATATTAAAATATGAAAAAGTATCTACCGATAGATCGTTAAAAAATCTTTATTTTTAGCGGTATTTGAACATAAAAGATGCAACGAGAAATAATATTTTTGTTAATATTTGAAAGAAGAAAAATTTCGTGGGAATTGGGTGAAAATGAGTTAACAAATTTGCATAGATGCGTTAAAATGTGATACGCGAGGAGACAGGAATTTTTTCTCTCCGACAAATAATTTTGTCATTGTAGTGTAAAATGAAATTTATTTGTTAAGCCAAGAATATTTCTTTAACTTCCGGGTTAATCCAATTTATTGCTACGACTTGCTAGTACGAAGATTGTTTACATGAAACTCACGCTTTTTACGAATTTTGAGTGTCATGAAATTACATCCATTTGCGTGACACTCTATCCCTTTAATCTATTCACAATACTCAAAATCGAAGCGCGAAGCCAAAACATTAAAATAACAAATCTCGTGCACAAGGGTATGCAGGTGCACAGGGCCCTGGGTCCCAAGGGGCAATAATAAATGCCGTTGAACACTCACTCTCCGCTCAGAATTTGATCAGCGCCAAGGAGGAAGGTGGAACGGCCCACCCTCCTTACCCTATTTTTGCTGAAATTTCGTGTTTGGATCGGGAATCGATTACACTTTCCACCTCCTCAAGGGCGCTCGATCAATTTTCCCATATCTTAATAACAATGTTTGTGAGTAATTGAGTGTTGTGAAATAGGATGCTAACCCAAAAACATTCAGATAGTAACAAACTTCATATTTATTAACCATTTCTTCTGCTTTTGTGCTTGTCAGCATTGTGATTTGCGATAATTCGCAAGTCTATTTGTATTTCATGGATGTTCAGATTTTCAATTACATGGCCGCTCAACCTGGCGATTGTGTAAATAGTTCACCCTGAAGTCAAAATAGATACGTTCTCAGGAACCCGACAAAGAAGGCTTCTTGACCCGACAGGTAAAATGTAAATATTCAGTTAAATATTAAAACAAAATTAAAAAACCAAAGACGTTGTTTCACTCTGAAAACGACGAACGATAAACATTCTTTCCCGTAGTTCATTCAGTTGACACAAGGTGACCACGTGCACCTTTATGGTTGCCTAGCACGTGATCAATTTCTTCCTTTTGGCAAAACATCATAAAAGTCAGAGACTGCAGAAATCTTCGTGTTTTTACAATCGATTGTCATTAATCTTTCGATGAGAATTCCATTCAGAGCTATATATAAAAACTATTTTATTATTTTCCTTCATCTGTCTTTTGGCTTGTCATTTTCTGTTAACTCCTGGCTTTTAGGGTACTTTTTGGTGGCATCAGATTAGACTGACAAGAAGAGGAATTATGAAGCGGAAACAGTGTGTGCAATAAACGTTTGCTTAGTGCAACTGCAAGACATGTATGACATGCTGGAAAACGTCCGTCAGAGCAATTTGCAGTTAGTTTTTGCAGACTATTTATTTAAAGAAGAAACGAGTGAATTTTACTCAAGAGCGTGTTTTGTTATCTTTAAACTGAATTTATTACCAAAGCTTAAAAAACTAAAAGACCTCAAAATGGGACAAGACATTACAAAATAATTAAAGGTGTGAACGTGTGAGCCAACGGGCCTCTGCTGGCGCAACATGTGGGTGACTCTCAAATGGTCTTAACTGGAACCCTGCACTTCAATACCACCCAATTCAGTGCTTCTGTTTTTGTGTAACAAGTACCACAGGCAATCCAAGGTACGCTTTATGAAACATATAGTTAACAATAAGGTAGGTAAAAAGAGGATAAAGTCTGCATACGAGCCAAGTGGCTCATCAGCCCAGAGATTATCGTGGTTTCTGTAGCATGAAGCGACCAGGAATGGATGGGATGTTAGTCCATCGCAGGGACTAGCATTATGCAAAAACTATGAAGTGACTAGCACTGTTGTTTTAAAGTAACCAAATGTTATCCCATTTCTACACTTTTATTTTTGCAACGAATTCAAAAGACCTCTTTTTAGCCAGCGCCTGAAAGGGAGGACTCAAATATAAAATTGATGGCGGTCACGTCCTGGCCGAAAATTAATATAAATATCCCTTTGTGGGTCTGGCTCAAATTCACTTTCATCCCAAAAGGTACCAAATTTAACAAAACTGTCGTCTCATATTTTTCCGGCTTATAACCTGAAAGGTACTGAGATAAGTTTAAAACTAGTCATTTCAGATATTTTATTAACACATTTCATCTTACCAAACCACAGATTTTAACCCTTAAAAAGTACTTCTCCCCTTTTGGTCGAACGCATTTTTCTAATCACCCATTACTACTAGTAAACATAATTAAGAATATAGAGTGAAGACGTCTAAGACTCCTAAAATGTACCTATTTAAATTAAAAGATATTGATCAATCGCAGCATTGTGAAGTCTCGTTTTAGTCTACTAACCTTTACAATTCGCTGGGTGCCTCCGATATCTCTGATCCAAGTCGTTTAGCGTTGGCATGGTAAACGAGATTCTTTCAAAGTATATATTAATCTTAATTTGTTATTCTTACAGCATCGGAGATAATTTGTGCAAGTGGCTGACACGCTGTTTGCTTTAAAGTTGTATTACGATTGGACCAACAATGCGGTTGAACGCATGACTACCACATGTAGATACATGTAGGTCGAGGCGGGTGATCGAATTTAGTATTCTTTCTTTTTGTTATAATTTTCTCTGTCGGTAAACTTTCAAATCCCACAGCGATATTTGGGCGAGGAAAACACTTGCACCGCTGATAAGACAAGACAAGACAAGACGAGACTTTGTTTACTTCAAAAATATAGAGTTTACTTAACCTGCTTATCGTGACGGGTATTAGTAATAAATAAATAAATAAACAGTATTAGTAGTATTAGTAATAGTTAAACACTAAACATTTGAAGCTAAAAGATTCCATTTCCAATTACAATGTTACTATATTATAAGCTGTGCATTAGTTTACAACATTATAAGTTAAAAGATGCATTTATCATATAGTTACAAGTTAAAAACAATAATAAAGTTAAATTAAGCAACACATAATAATCAAGAACAAGAGCAAAGCAAACTGGAAAGTAAAGAGAAGATATACGGCTGCAAGCGAAGTTTATAGCTATAAGGTACAATAATTACTTGTGTTAAAATTCAATATCAGAGAATGTGCGTAAACATAATAGTCCTCAATCTCAAGTATAGTGAGAAGCAGCTTATGATTTTTCTTTTAAATGCTCTTTTCGTGAGCTTACGCCAGTCGGGGTGTAGACAGTTCCATAATCTCGTACCCAAACGCAGAGA
>OX421446.1:57169051-57196551 GCA_949126865.1 Montipora capitata
GGGATCTTAAAAGTTGTTGTTCTTCTTCTTCTTCTGTTCCGTCAATTTGTTGTGTTTCATTGGCCTGATAAGTTCCTATGGGGAGCGATCAATTAAGTATGTATTGTAATAACCGTTGAACTGTAATTACTACCTACGATAGTCTTTTGTTAAACTGTGATCTACCTGTATTGTTTTGAAAGTTACTAATATTGCAAACGATGAATTTCGTTATAGCCATTCGAGCCTTCTGAAACGTATGAGATAAATTAAATGTTTAGTTAGGACTTTTTAATAGCCTTAGAATTGTGCTTTCGGCTTAATTAGTCGTGCTTCAGTCGTAAAATATTCTTTGGTTATGTGCTTGGATTAAAACTAATTCGTTTAGCTAAGTTCTGAGTGCTGTTGATGTCTCTGAAGATAATTCCTTGTAACGGATTCTAGTACTAATCCCCGCAGCAAGATAGTTTCCGCTGGTCTTTACAGAAGTGCTATCCTACGCTAAAGACCTATTGTCACAGCACGGACACAAAATATCGTGAGTTAATACCTAAAGCGATTTGTGAAATTCCGCGCTGGGAAAGGATTTTGTAAATATATGTCGTCTCAAAAACATGTTATAGAGATGGCCGGAGGGGAGCTCGGTCAATTACGAAGATTATAGATTATGTTATTATAAAGGATTAGACAGGTTGGGATTTTAGAATATGGCCGTTGGCCGTATTAAGTCTATCAAGCGTACGGGGATTTCGTCAGCCCGCGAGCAGGATCTTCGCGGGGAATAATGCAGATTTACGTGATTCAGTTGTTGATTAAGAGAAGGTTGTTCTCTTTGAATATGAAAAGCCTCTTTTATCTTGAGTTGAATTATTATTATTATTATTATTATTATTATTATTATTATTATTATTATTATTATTATTATTATTATTATTATTATTATTATTATTATTATTATTGTTGTATAATAAGTATCTCCATTGCATTATATGTAATTGGTGGTCTGCTTTTACATGGAGTCTGGGACTCTTTTGCAGACTCTCCTTATGGCCGTTTTTTAATTAAATTAAGCTCGGCGTCTTTTTTCGGTAGAAGTTTCACGATACCTCCTCTTTGCGATACAGAAAGCTTTCCTGTTTCGTATGTGTAATTGAGAGCGTTTATAAGAATGTCATCCAAATCACTCCAGAAAACCTTATAAAATTCATAGGGAAGACAATCTGTTCCTGGTGTTTTATCCGGAGACATTTTAATCAGTCCTTCGCAAGAAAATTGTTCTTCTTCGTTCGAGTGTTTTTGATTCGGTTGTCGATGAAAATGTTTTAAAAGACGCTTTCATTAACTAGGAAGAAGTCAAGTCTGCAATGAATTTCAGGGTTTTGCCGCCCCCAAGTAAATATTGCAAAAATCAGGATTTAACATTCTCCAGGCATCAACCAAATCTAAGTTTTCTCAAAAGTCGTTAATGATTTCTAATGCCTGGGTATGAGTCCTTTTAATGCCGCCTTTTTAATCTTTTTCAATGCCAAGGACTAAGTTGAAGTCACCTCCCATTATTATTTCTTTACAATTGAAACCGAGCAAGTGGTTAAAAACCAAAGTAAAGAAATTTGGATCATCTTCGTTTTTTCGCGTAAATATTTGTTAAGGTTAGGTGTTTTCCATTTGTAACTCAAGTCACATACTATGAAGACAAGTGGTTAGGGCGCTTGCCTTGAGATCCGGAGATCCCGGGTTCAAGATCCGCTCTGACCACTCGTTGAATTTTATCCTGGTAGTTCCTGGTTTCAGCTTCCCAGCTGCACTTGTATATTAGCCAACTGGTTTGCATTCGGCCAGTTGGGATTCTTAACAGTTGTTGTTGTTGTTGTTGTTCTGTTCCGTCGTTTCGTTGTGTTTCATTGGCTCTGAAAAGCCCCTATGGGGAGCGGTCAATTAAGTATGTATTGTAATAACCGTTGAACTGTAATTACTACCTGCGATAGACAGTCTTTTGTTAAACTGTTATTTACCTGTATTGTTTTGTAAGTTAATAATGTTGTAAACGATGAATTTCGTTATGGCCAATCCGATTGGCAAGTATGGCACTCATACGTTTCAGAAGGCTCGGCGAGCCTTCTGAAACGTATGAGATAATGTTTAGTTAAGACTTTTTAATACCTTTTCGTAATCCTTTAGAATTGTGCTTTCGGCAGGGCCCGCGGAGCGGATTTTCAAGTAGGGGGACTAATGCGAACGCGTTAGCGTGAGGCAACTAGGGGGTCCGGGGGCATGCTCCCTCGGGAAAATGTGAAATTAATTACAATATGAAGCTATATTAAAATAGGGATAACAATACTTACGGATTACAAAGATAAAAAAAGAGAATATTAATTCATTTCTAGGCTAAGAGATATTCAAAAGTTCACATATTAACATCTAAACAAATAGACTACAGAAATTAAGACATAAAATATAAAATATTTAAAAATAATAATAATAATAATAATAATAGTAATAATAATAATAAATAAATAAATAAAAGCATTTAAAATCTTTATAGTGCATAGGCAGCGTCTGGACCGACTGTGAACTAAAATCAAGTTCCTTAAAATATAAATCCTTCCTTCTTCACTTTACGATAAAAATCAGTACTCTGACACGTAAAATGAGTCGAGACTGCGTTCCAAAGGATAGCGCCTCTATAGCTTATAGAGTTTTTAAGGAACTTTGAATTAAAACGGGGGACGATTATGTTATTACTCCTCCTAAAGTTGTATGTAGTGCAAGGTTTATTAGCTTCACCTGTAAACACGATATGAAATAATTTAATTAATCGAAATTTATAATAAAAGATTAAAGTATTCCAATTCGAGTGACGGTATACTTCGTCAGTAGGCGTATCGTGAGGTAAGTTGTATATCATTCTGGCTGCTCTTCGGTGAAGCAATTCCAAAGATTGTAGAAGATTTGTGTTTGGACAGCCGCCCCAAACGACCAGCCCATATAAAACGGATGGCAATATATTTTTAAAGTACAGGTCCAATAGGGCGTTTCGGCTCAAAAACGAACTCCTTTTCAAGAGATTCAGCTTATTAAGAAAGTTCCTTTTAAAATCTATGAGATGGGGAACCCAGGAAAGCCTGTCGTCGAAAGTGATGCCCAGAAGACGAGTATGTTTTACCCACTCGATCCGTGCCTCACCAATTGACACAGAAATTAGCGGCCCGATGTGTGGTTTTCTCGTCAAAAGCATAGCTTCGCACGTAGCCGAGTGGGGGGTTAACGAGTTCTCCAGGCACCAACTGTTCAGTTCAGATAAAGCTCTATTTAAAGAAGTGACTGTGTTATCGACAGTGTCGCCAATACAATAAACGGTAGTGTCATCCGCGTACATAAAAATAGAGGCGGAGGTGACAGCACTTGGAAGGTCATTAGTGTACAAGGCGAACAACGTAGGGCCCAGTTCTGACCCTGGGGGAATCCCGCAGGTAACGTTTAGCACAGTTGAATGATGGCCATTTACTTCCGAAAATTGAGTTTTGTCGGTTAGATAATCAGTCAGCCATGCTAATAGAGTACCTTGAACTCCATATTGAGAATTTAACTTGTGCAGTAGGATAGCGTGAGATACACAGTCAAAAGCTTTTTTAATGTCAACAAAAGCCACAGCAACTACTTTGTTGGCATCAATTGCTGTTCTCCAGGTTTCCCAGAGATGTACCAGCAATAGTTCAGTTGAGTTGCCCTCGCGGTAGGCCCACTGTTTATCTGTGACCAGGTTATTTTGGAAAACATGCCGGACTGCATCGGATACACAAGATTCCATAATCTTACTAGGAACACTCAGAAGCGATATCGGTCTATAGTTGTTAGTGTCAGCTTCATCGTTTTTCTTGTACACCGGAATCAGGCGAGGTTTTTTTCCAATCGGTGAAGGTTTCTCCGAGGTTTACGCAGAATGAGAATAAGCTAGTCAAGGGTGAAACAATGGCAGGCTAAGTAGTTTTAATAATTTTGGTGGAATGTCGTCTGGACCTGCTGATTTATTCGGTTTAATAGCTTTTAGTCTGCGCCAGACCGTATCCTCGTAGACGGTGATATCAGTCACAGAGGGCACTGAGCCAGTGCGATCGCTCTGCTGTGGAAAATATCAATCATCTCGTCCAAGTCTAGTACCGATATTAGCAAAGAAATCATTTATTAAGTTTGCCTTTTCTGTATCATTCACGGCAAGGCTTCCATCCTCCCTCTTTAATGGACCAATTCTATTTCTTCTGACTGGATTTGTCGCTTCCGCAATTAAATTCCAGTAAGCCGTTGCAGACTTAACTTCAGCTAACTTCTCGTTGAAGTACTGTGCCTTAGCGATTCTTATCTGAGATGTAATCTCATTTCTTACTTAATTGTACCTAGCATAAATTTCTTGGCTTTTAGTGCTAACCGCTCTTTTAAACAACTTAAACTTTAAATTCATCTTTCGTCTGATCTCATTGTTTATCCAAGGAGAAGATTGACTTCGGATCTTGGCGCGCTTCATAGGTGCATGTAGATCGCAGATATTTTTGAATAACTTCTTCCATGCCCAAAGAACATCATCCTTTTCCTCGAAAACCTGAGCTACATGAAACGACGCAGCTATAATATCAGCCCGGAATTGATCAACCTGAAACATCACACCGTGTGAACTCAATTTTAGTTTTGGAAAAGAAGCAGAAGAACAACGGAGACAATGCAAAAGACAAGAATTACGAACCACCATCAAAGAAGAAGTGTAAAAGCTCACTACCATCGGACACTAACAAGAGAGATTCCTGAGTACTATGGAAGAAAGCGTGTTGGCCCAGGTGAACTGCCTCATGTGCAAAACCTTGGCATGCGCTCCTCGTATGATGACAAAGCTAAGCTGATGAGGATGCATTACCTTGTTTGGCTGGAGCTAAAAAAACTGAAAACTCACCCATCATTGTTGGTACCAGGTTGGACAGGCTTTAATATTAAGGTGCGAGGAAACGTTGTAGTTGTAGAGAGCACAATTGGCTACTTGGACACTCTAGATTCTCCTGCTACAGATTTGAAGACAGCGTATGAAGTACTGTCAAGAGGATGTGAGATCAGAGATAGATTGCAGTTGAAAGCAGTTGCTTGTGTCTTTGACCAGGCATTTTATGCCAAATCTATGGAGGTTTACTGGAAGCACAATACACTGTTTGATGGATTAGTTATCATGATGGGTGGTTTCCATTTATTGATGATGCTGTTGGGAGTCATTAGTAGCAGATTTGGTGATGCTGGCATTAGATAACTGGCTGTTCATGGTGATGGCTGAAGGCTCAATGGAAAAGGTGATCAGTGGCAAGCACTATAACAGGCTGTGCTGTGTATGAAGCGTTGATGAGAGTTCTTATACAGAAGTTTGAATCGTTTCTCACAGTCAAATACCTTTATGCTAAACGAAAAGAAACGTCAAATGGAACAGCTTAAGTTAGTTGTCGGACCTGAAGAATTTGAAAGAGTGCTGCATAGCAATGAATTGCTATGCCAATTTAATGTATATGTACTGGACGTCAAGGATAAGGGCACAGACTTAGCGAGATTCTGGCAGTCTTACCTGGAACTCTGTGAACTCATGTTGAACCTTATCTACGCGACGCGAACAGGTAGCTGGGATTGTACCTTTCTTGTGTGGAAGAAGTCATACCATGGACTTTTGATTATGATCGCCAGAACTACGCTCGCTACCTTGTCCCATTCCTCAATGACATGCGCGGATTGTCAGCCACAATGCCTGAAGTGCATCTTGCCTTTAAAGAAGGCCAGTTCTCTGTTCAAATGAGCAAAGATAATCCATTTGGTCGTAATGAAGCTGACAAGACAATTGAAAACACCATCAACAGAGACTGCAAGACTAGAGGTGGCTACGTCGGTTTCAGTGCGAAGTTTGCCGCAACTCAGAGATGGGTGTTCAACGACTCCGGGAACATTTATGCGGGAACATTGACACCATTGACATTGACAAGACGTATGTTCACAAGGAACGTGCTCCAGCCCGGATCAAGACAGATTTGGGTGCTGTAGAAAAGGTGGTTGATCTACTGGAGAATGTATTCAGTAATCCCTGGGCAAAAGAGAGCGATTTTACCAGTCTGTCTATAGGTGTTGCAGCAACTTCAGAAGTACGCAGTGATTTGCTTTAAGCCAGAGAGAGAGGGCAAAAAGCAGTTAATGAGTTTGTAGTGTGTCGTTGCTCTTCGGCTCCAACGTCAGATTATTTTGACCCTTTGAGAAAAATGAAGCTTAAGTCCTTTAAGGATTTGAAGACCACGACTAAGGTTCGCACCAAGGATCTTTTACTCCCCTTAAGAATGGATCGAGATTTGTTTGGAAGGATGGCTTTACTTGGGAAGTTCAGAAAGAACGACTTGAAGACTTCGTTCACGTTTCCTCTTGGTCCACTTCCCTGGTCGGTTGCTGATCCATATGGACTACCTCGGAAGACAAAAAAGGCCAAGATTTCACAGCAACTAGAGAGGAATACTGATGTCGCAGAGAAATTTCCCGACAATGCCACAAGCATATTTGATGGAATGGCTGTCCTCCAGAAGTTCAAGCCTCCCTCTGGAGCTACTTTCCACGTAGTTGCAGACAAAGTATTCGAAGCGGTGACAGGCACCAGCAGCAAACGAGTAGGTGTTGTATTTGATGTCTACCCAAACCAATCTATAAAGAATGCTGAGAGAGCCAAACGAGCATCAGGAACCGACGGAGTCAGGTACCAGAACATTCTTCCCGGATTCAAAGTAATGTCATGGTGTAAAGTGTTGACTGTTTCCTCAAACAAGATTGAAATTGTTAAATTTCTTGTTTCCCAGGGGAAGACGGAGGAATTCAGGAGAAAGCTTGGCGAGAGGAAATTGTTTGTAACTACGCAGGATGAGTTCTGGAAGTTGCAACCAACGACTTCTGAACAAGTTCCTGAATTACAGTGTAACCATGAAGAAGCTGATACCCGCATGATCCTCCATGCACAGCACGTTGGTGGAACATGAGTCATTCATTCTGATGACACCGATGTTCTAATCCTTCTTCTTGGCCATAGTGAAGCTCTTGGCAAGTGCTATATGAAGAAGGGAAGGGGATCGAAAGCCAGAATTGTGGAGCTGTCCCGTGTTAATGAGAATCTTGCTAAGCAACTAAAGCCAGGCATTAGTAAACACGACTTGTTGAAAGCCCTAATCGGTATACACGCATTGGCAGGGTGTGACACAGTTTCGGCATTCTCTGGAAAAGGAAAGTGGAAGGCAGTGCAACTACTTCTAAAACGAAAGTTACAATACAGCAATAGCGCAACTCGGGGAGACGTGGACTTTGTAAGGTATAACGCCTTTAACACTGTTGAAGCCCTGGTATGTCACCTGTACGGAAAGAAGACCCAGGATGTGGATCTACTACGCTACGAGCTTTACTGCGCAAAAGGAGGTAAAGTTGAACCAGAAGGTCTCCCACTGTGCAGATCATCGCTGCGTCCTCATGTTTTACGTGCCAATTATCAAGCAGCTGTATGGAGAAGAGCTGCGTTTCCACTTCCAGATATTTCCTCCCCTCATGGGCATGGCTAGCAGGTATGCAGTACATCAAATCAGGTGGAATATCTCTGGCTTGGATCTAAACCTGCTCCAGAAGAGGTACTAGAGCTACTGTCTTGCACCTGCAAAAGGGTTTGTGCTGTGGAAACATGCTGCTGTTTGAAAGCTGGACTCAAGTGCACTGACATGTACACTTTGCAGTGCGACAACATGCCCGATAATGATGTTCCCGACAATGGATCTCCCGCTGAAAGTGACGATGAGGATGCAAATGATTAATGATAACAATCATAAGAACTCAACTTCCACCCCTTTTTCAGAGCAAGTTTCAATCGATTGTCGTAAAACCAAGATCGAAGTAATTACTTTGGTCAACCAAAAATGAAGGAGACAATCCAGTAAATCAATCAAAACTTGAAGTTATTACACGTAGCCGACACAAAGCGCGGGAAAATGTGTACGCGCGAGCCACGATTGGTTTTGGTTTCATTTCTGAATGGTTGACAAAATGGCGGGAGAACTTTGAACCAATCACTGAGTGAACCAATGCAATTCGCTGATTACCTTCGACACTCAATTGAAAATGGCTCTAATATCACTTCAATAAAGGTTTTAAACGTTTGTTGATGTTGATGTTTACAAAATACAGGGACGTAAAGGCTAATTTCAGGAAAACAAAATAACGGCCATTAGGTGAGCTGAGGGAGCGTATTTGAAATCTAATTCTCAGGACGAAAGCTACCGTTCTAGCATTGCCATCATACCTTTTCATAATCCTGAATAGTCAAAGATTAAAATAAAGTAAGTTTTATTTGTTTCCCAAAAGTGAGCATTAATATCCTTTCAGCTGATGGACTAAAGGGGAAGTTAGCTTTATGAGTTGAGGAAAGCGTCATTAAAACGTCGGACTTTCTGTTTTTCGTGCGGTGGCAAAGTCGTGCATGTGAATATAGAAGTGCGCATCAGGAGCAAGGTCAAATAGACGATACCAAGTTCCCTCAAGGTATTGTTTTAAGACAATATCCACTCTCACACATTTTACACCAGTAAGAGTAACATAAGCTTAAAAGGCGGTGTAAGAGAAGCGAAACATCGGCTTTAATATTTCGAACGCTCTGCCAGATTCAAAGATATTGTGATGTGTGACGGTTTCCCTGTTCTGTTTATAGGGCAACATCAACATTTTTCGTTTGAAAGAGGTCATGGAAATGTGGAAATAGGCGATGCAATTAAAACTTCATTTAATTTGCGTACAAGTTTATTGTAAACAATATTAACTCCTATTTAAAGCGGTGTTTTGCAGGTTCGGGGATTTCCTTTAAATAATAAGAACATTAAGCTTATAATCTCAGAAATAAACTTTCATTGTTAAGAAGAAAATTGTATTTTTTCTGCTGTAAATTTCGAAGTAAGTCTCCCAGAGAAATCAGACTTTGTTGATAAGGGGCATATGCTGACCTAAGTCTGCGCCATAGCTTTGTATTCATTGGCATTTTTTCTTCACTTTCGCTTTTTGTAAAATGTTCTGCTAGCCTTAACCCAGAATGGCCCTCTTGCAACTTGGCTGTCAGGCCTTGACCTAAATTGGATGTGACAAGTTTACGGTTTTTCCCCACTCCCCCAATTTGACAATCAACTTCCTTTCCCACCGGTCCCCTACTCTACACATGTACAGCTGTAGGTTAGTTTAACACAATGGATCTGCAAACACATATTTTGTCAAATGCTTTTATTGAGTGAGGTCTGCGGGTCTGCGTTTCAGTAGACACCCGCAAAAACAAGAAGCTACTTATCAAGTTACCAGTCGGGCATGTTTCACGCTGGAACAGAGAAGCCACGAAAAGTATGAAGACGAAAAGAAATATCGAGCTTTTTTCAAGACCTCCATGAACTTAATCAATGCCGAAGCAGATCTCTTATGCAATCCCATTTCGTCCTTTTATGTAGTGAAGAAGGTAGAAACAGCGGTAGACGAGATGACACCGGTCAATTACCAAAACCGAAAGACGCACCCTGCAAGTTTTTTTATACCACCAAGAAAACAGAAGTTAGTTCTAAAGAGCCAAATGAAACTCCAAAGAAGCAACTGCAGTGTATATTCCAAAAGTAGATGAATCATCAGTTGAATGCTTCTCTCTCCTCCGCAGAGGTTCCAAACATTCGCTACGCAACTCCGCTGTGCGAGATGAGTGCTGACGCATAGTCGAATGGATCAGGGGGCAAAACTCGGTTCCCGCGAGGTTTCCGCGCCTTTTGCCGTCGCCCTTCATGCAACCTTGAGCCTGCACTCATATCGCGAAGCAGATTCTTCCCATTCGGAAAAAACCCTTTGGGCCTCTTCGGAGGAAAAAGTGCCCGCTTAAGGTTTAATAATTAGACACTCGAAAACAGGACGAGTTTCGTTAATTATGCCGTTTGTGAAGAAATAAGAGATTCAAGGAAGAAAGTAAAGTAAGTAAACAATATGAATCCACAAAAGACTTAAAGAAGCCAGAAGACGACAGAAGCAACGAATGTAAATCCACAAGAGACTCAAAGAAGACAAATGAAGGACGTGAAGAATATCAAAAATAAAAATAAAGGTTCGCATGACTACAGTACTTCTTGTACATCACAAGGAGCCTTAAGTGCAAGCGCCTGTATGATAGTTCCTTGTGTCATCATCCCCGAAGCCCGATGAAGAAGTACTGGTTTATGCAATGTTGGACACCCAAGTCGATGCTACATTTAGCTTAAAGAAACCTGCGACGAGCCAATGAAGCTTCGCGTGAGTACCATCATAAGTCAAGAGCCACTCGTCGACGGCCAAAGAGTCTAAATCTTGACTCCAAGATTTTAACACTAATCACCTTCAAAAGTATATCTATTCCCGCCGATGAAGAGCACAGATATCCCGACTAAGACCATAGCTAAGAATTGGGAACACTTGCGAATAATTGAAGACAACACTCACAACCTATTCGACTACATTGTTCAGTGAAATGCTCATCGGATTGGTGGAATAATAAGTCGCATGGTATTAGAACAGATCTTGGATAGAGTATCGTGGGTGTTAGTGACGTAAGGAGTTCAAGATCCCCTTGCCACAAGGTTGCCTTCAGGGAGCTACCCGCTGTAACAACGAACGACGAAGATGATAAGGAGATTAATGAATTCTCTCTTAAAGAACAATTATGATAAAATCAAATTGGCCTGTACCTTCCACAATTTGATTTGCACTTTTATTTTTAATCTTCTTATTCAGCACGTTGCTTTGATGTTTCACAAATTTCCAGTATATTTATTTAATTTCTCTGTATACATTTCAGGAGATAATGCATACATGAGAAGTTTATCTTTTTATGGCGATTTATAATAATAACAGTAGTGGATTTTAAGATTATTTGAGCTCAGCTCCAAAAAGGGATGTTTGCCTTTATAGTCAGTAATATGGGGTTTGCGATCTTCATTGTCCCAGCGGAAGTATTCTTCCTTTATGTTAGCATTATTGACCATCTGACATTGATGGGTATTATGCTTGAGCAAAACGAATGGCGCGTCAGTGGGAAGATTAATGACATTAGTAGTGTATCCATCATCCCGACAGAAGAAGAAGATTCTTGTGTTCCGGTCATAAAGGCCGTCTGGTAGCGAACCGCTGACCTTGTTCGCGTTATCGTGATCTTCATCGTCCCACTGAACGTATCCGTTCCCGAAACCTGGTAGGCGCAATACAGAACATTAATTAAATATAACTGGAAAGGATTCTGAAATTCTAAGAACTGCTAGAATTACAAGTCAGCATTTCTGAGAAGTGATCGGGCGGCGGGCCAGATCTTTAATCACCAATACAAAGGCTTTTGCTAACCTATTTCGTACAAGCATTGCGTAATTTCTTCTTCGTTAAAAAGTTTCTTTTTTGCAAGTTTGTTAAAAGATGTCGAATTCCACTTTTCGCCGACAATGGCGTCTTTCATTTTGCTGTCCCGGCTTTCTGGGTAAGATAAATGCTCTCTCAAAAGAAGGTCTCTCAGTACGTTCCCAAACTGAGAACCACAATGCACGTTTGTTAGGCAACAATGAATTTTGAGTCTTAACTTGAGGTTGCTCAAAACAGTTTGCAGCAGTTAGATTTTGATGGGCCATTATAACCACTTTTTATCACTTGATGCTACAAACATTACGTGTTCACTAATAGCGGGACATAACCATGATTGTAGTAGAATCGAAGAATGTCAAAAATAAAGGTTTGCATGACTACTTCTTTTACATCACAAGGAGCCTTAAGTGCAAGCGCCTGTATGATAGTTCCTATGTAGAGTGTCATCATCCCCGAAGCCTGATGAAGAAGTACTGGTTTATGCAATGTTGGACACCCAAATCGATGCTACATTTAGCTTAAAGAGGCCTGCGACGAGCCAACGAAGCTTCGTCTGAGTACCATCATAAGTCAAGAGCCACTCGCCGATGGCCAAAGTGTCTCAATCTTGACCCCAAGATTTAAATACTAATCACCTTCACAACTACATCTATTCCCGCCGATGAAGAGCCTATCCCGACTAAGGGCATAGCTAAGAACTGGGAACACCTGCGAACAATTGACGACAACACTCACGACCCGTTCGACTACAATGTTGGAATGCTCATCGAATTGGTGGCATAACAAGCCGTATGGTATTAGAACAGATCTTGGATAGAGTACCGTGGGTGTTGGCGACGTAAGGAATTGAAGGTCCCTCCGCCACAAGGTTACGTTTACGTTTATTCTCATAAGTCTCATAAAATTGGGGAAATACAAATAAATGAAGGAAGAGAAAAAGAGAACGAGAATAGGGCAAAAGATAGTTAAACTAATAGCTTGCCCTGATAGTTGGACAACCATTCTTAATTACGTGGATACTAAGAGAACAATAAAAATACAAAGAAACATAACACGCGCTATATGTAAGACAAAGAAAAAATATATGACAAGTTAAACAGTTAAATACACACACAAAATAGATTATATATAGAGTATGGACAGATGGAGCAACTATGTCAATCTAGTATTTAGAAATGTAAAGTTTGAAGAGAAAATTCTTGAACAATTTTTTTGTGTGGTCTCGAGCGAATAGAAAGGGGAAGATCATTCCAGAAATAACGTCCAATGATAGCAGGGCAAAATTTCCTAATATTTGTTCTATGACGAGACATTACGAGTAATATAGCTATGTTGTTCCGATAAATGTGATATCATAAAATTTGAGGGTTCAGTCTTGCATAAGAGATCATAGAAAAAGAGGCATGTGTGAAGCTTAACAATGTTAGGAAATTTCAAAAAATGTTAAGATTAACATAGTGAGGGGTAACATTATCCCGAATAGGAACATCGTTAATAATTCTAACTGCCTTATTTTGAAGTTTCACAACACCATAAATAGGGCTATGATAATTATTACCCCACAACATGGATCCATATCTAACATAAGGACATATGAAAGAGTAGTACATGTTAATTAGGGTTTCTTTAGACAGAAATTTCTTTACTTTAGTCATAATATTAATGTTCCTACTTATCTTGGAACAAGTGTACTCAATGTGGTCATGCCAAGACAGATGACTATCAATAATTAGACCAAGATATTTAACATTAAAAGAATAGTCCAGAGGTTGGCCAGCTAAAACTATACATGTAGGTGGATGGAGGTTAAAGTTTAATTTCTGCCTGGGCTGGAATATTATATATTTAGTTTTACTGAAATTTAATGTTAGCTTATTTGCATAAAGCCAGTCATATATCTTGGGAAGTTCACTATTGATATGATGGATCAAACTATCAAGATCTTTCCCACATGCAGTGAGTGAAGTGTCATCAGCAAAGAGGCGTATGGAAAAATAGGAGGTAGCAGTAATAAAATCGTTAATGTAGATCAGAAAAAGTATTGGGCCAAAAAGGGACCCTTGCGGAACACCCAAATTGATAGCTTGAATAACTAGGAAAACTCTGTTCATAAAACCCAACCCACAAGGTTTCCGTAAGAGAGCTACCCGCTGTAATAACAAACGACAAAGATGATAAGGAGACTTAAACTTAATTAATGAATTCTCTCTTAAAGAACAATTATGATAAAATCAAATTAGCCTGTACCTTCCACAATTTAATTTGCACTTTTATTTTTAATCTTCTCATTCAGCATGTTGCTTTGATGTTTCACAAATTTTCAGTATATTAATTTCTCAGTATACATTTCAGGAGATAATGCATACGTGAGAACTTTATATTTTTATGGCGATTAAGAATAATAACAGTAATCGATTTTTATATTGTTATTGGAGAGGTCCAAAAAGGGGCGTTTGCCATATAACTCAGAAATATAGCCTGAGTCATCCTCATTGTCCCAGCGGAAGTATTCTTCCTTTATGTTAGCATTATTGACCCTCTGACATTGATGGGTATTATGCTTGAACAAAACGAATGGCGCGTCAGTGGGAAGATTAATGACATTAGTAGTGTATCCATCATCCCGACAGCAGAAGAAGATTCTTGTGTTCCGGCCATAAGCGCCGTCTGGTAGCGAACCGCTGACCTTGTTCGCGTTATCGTCATCTTCATCGTCCCACTGAACGTATCCGTCCCCGAAACCTGGTAGGCGCAATACAGAACATTAATTAAATATAATTGGAAAGGATTCTGAAATTCTAAGTACTGCTAGAATTACAAGTCAGCATTTCTGAGAAGTGACCGGGCGGCGGGCCAGATCTTTAACTACCCATACAAAGGCTTTTGCTAACCTATTTCGTACAAGCATTGCGTAATTTCTTCTTCGTTAAAAAGTTTCTTTTTTGCAAGTCTGCTAAACGATGTCGAATTCCACTTTTCGCCGACGATGGCGTCTTTCATTTTGCTGTCCCGGCTTTCTGGGTAAGAAAAATGCTCTCTCAAAAGAAGGTCTGTCATTACGTTCCCAAACTGAGAACCACAATGCACGTTTGTTAGAGTCTTAACTTGAGGTTGCTCAAAACAGTTTCCAGCAGTTAGATTTTGATGGGCCATTATAACCACTTTTTATCACTTGATGCTACAAACATTACGTGTTCACTAATGGCGGGACATAACCATGATTGTAGTAGAATCAAGTGATAAATAGTGGTGATAACGACCAATCAAAATCTAGGTGCTGGAGACTGTTTTAAGCCACCTTAATAAACAAAACTTGCCTGTTTAACCTTCTTAAATACACAAGCGAATGTGTCTTGCAAGCATGCTCGTGGCGCATCATTGGGTATTTTTTTCGTGAGTTAGGCTGTTGAGTCGGAACGATTAAACAAAAATGATTCATCATTAAAGTACGGTACATCAAGAAGAGCAATACACTGACCTTCAGGGCAATTTCCTTTCTTAAAGATGCAGTATTTTCCTTTGGGCCAATTGAGATCGTAATTAGAGGTTTTGCTCTGTGTCTTCATGCAAAACTTTTGTTCCATGTTGTTTTTACCGACTGTGCCTGCTAAATCATAGGGATTAGACCAATAGTTGTTTGAATCGTCATCCTCGGTGTCATGGTAACGAGTCCCCGCGTGCCAAAAGCCTCCACGCGGACATCCTGACTTTGTCATGGGGAGACCATAGGTACCGAATGGCCAAGTAAGAGGAATGCGCACCAATGGATCTGAAAATTAAACGAGTGGCACTTTCATTCCTCATTACGCAGGTCTCTGTGACACCAGAAGCCGATGACCTATGACCCATGACAGGATCATGGGCTCCTGTAACATTTATTACTAACAACGCTTTCCTGGCTGTTTTGTTTGAATATTTTACCGGTAAGTATTTTTTAACGCATAGCGGGAAATCATACCTCGTGGTTCAGAAACATGATATATCTGCGGGTATTCCTGCAAGATCTTTATGAAGTTCCCTTTTCGCTGTGCCAAATTTTGACATTGATATTGCTGGTCAAGGACGCTGAAAAAACTATCTTCAACAGCTCTGTAAATAGGCATCAGTGTTAATTTAATGGGCTCAGGCATGTCGGGACCTCCAGATGTGAATTTCACCGTGTTCTCGGTAAAGTTAGTCGTATCTGTGGTGGATTCCTTCAATTTACCGACATCAACTTGCAAAGAGGCACTGAATCCCCCGTACCCACCGGACGCGGACACGGATGCTTCTACCTGCAAGTCCAAAGCAGTAACAAGATTCAGTAGTTTCTATTAGCAAGACATTTACATTTACATTTACATTTACATGTATTAGGTCGGTAAGAACCGTTCGGTTATCACACCAACCATAAAAAAAAGGAATATCAATATATAAAATGATGATTTCAAAATTTAAATAAAGAAAACTATATCAAACTAAATATAACTATTATTTAAGAAAACCTGTTAACCTGTTTCTAAGGAGGATGACGAAACAATAGCCTCAGGGAGGCAGTTCCAGTCCGTTATAGTTTTTGGAAAAAACGAAAATTTAAAAACGTCTTTATTTGCATATGGCACGCGAAATTTAAATTGATGGGTTCCCCTCGTGCGACTCTCAGGATGTTGAATCAAATATTTTCGGGTATCGATATCAATAAGACCATGAGTTAGTTTATACATAAGCGTTAATCTAGCCTGCCTTCTTCTCGTTAACAGCGTGGCCCACCCTAAGTCTTTAATCATGTCCGTAACACTAGCATATCTATCATAATTCTGTGAGCAAAACCGTGCTGCTTTACGTTGAACCATTTCCAGAGCACTGATATCTTTCTTTAAAAACAAGTCCCAAGCCGCACTTGCATATTCCAGCTTCGGTCGTACTAGGGATGTATAAGCAATTTATTTTACTTTCTTTGGGAAATTCCAAAGGTTGCGTTGTATTGTACCCAGTGATTTGCTTGCTTTAGCTGCTGTTATAGAAACATGGGCTGACCACTTGAGCTTGTTACTGATGGTGACCCCAAGGTATGGGAAGGTATCACCCTGTTCCAGCTCTACACCACAGAAGACATATTTTCTCTGGGGTGGATTGTTCTTATGTGAGATGGTAACAATTTTAAATTTGGAAGGATTGAACTCCATTTGCCAGTGATACTGCCAGGATTCTAACCTGCCTAGGTCAGATTGAAGAAGGTTACAGTCCGCATCGCTAGCGACAATGCCGTAAAGTAAAGCATCGTCCGCAAAGAGCCTAACTGATGATTTCACGGTGTCTGGTAAGTCGTTTATGTATAATAAAAAGAGCAAAGGACCGAGGACTGTACCCTGGGGTACGCCAGAAGTCACCGGACATTGACTTGATATGTGGCCTTCACAAACAACTGATTGAAAACGTTGTGTAAGAAACGACTCTAACCAGTTTAGGACAAACTTTTTGTGAGGGTAATCGACTTTTTTGCAAGGCAAGGAAATTTAGTTGGAATAGATTTCACTTTGGTGAAAGTCATAGCGCTTACATCATACGATTTTATCGAATTTTGGCAATTAATATACCGATCACAAAATGAACAGAATTTTAAACAGGTATAGGGGTGTCGTTTAATTTTAACAACTCTAATATGCATGCATATGGGAAATTGACTCAGAGAGCCTTCCCCTGGGTAGGGATTTTGACACATACGTGCGGCATTACCCCATGGTAGGGAATTTGACATGTCCGCCATCTTGGAACGAGAAAGGTAAGCGAATCCATCTTCAGGGGTGGATCCATACCGGTTTCCCCCGTTTTACGGAAGTCGGTCAGAAACATGGGAAAGGGGGCTTTGGAGAGTTAAAATCTAAAAAATTCCCGAAGGAGCATGCCCCCGGACCCTCCTAGAAACTATTTCGTTGTTTTCGAGACCGGTCATTATTTTATCCCAGATCCAACCCTGGTCTTGTCTTTTTATAAATAAGGACTATCACTTCTATCAGTCCCTGCTGGAGTCTTCACAAGTACAAGAATGTTTCTTTCGACTTTTTTCTTGGCTGCTTTTTGTATATTTCTACATATTCGTGAATTTCCACTCTATCATTGTGCATGCTTCATTTCTTGCAAAGCTGGTTAATATTGTTTATGTTGTTTTGTTAAATGTTACGTTCTTGTTCAGTACCGTGAGCAGCGGAAAGGTTTCGTGTTACACGAGAAATTTCCATCAGCTGTTAAAAGGGAATTTGAAATCGACAGTGAAGAACATTGGTGTTCCAAGAATGAGAATCTAATGAAAAAAAGTTACTCCAGGGCAGGAATGTGATGTTCCCCTGAAGATTCCCGGTGGTGGGAGAATTTGACAGTCTGTAGGTGCCCAGGGGTGGGAAATTTGACGCTAGCTTACACGAAAATGTCAAATTCCACTGGGTCAGCCCCCTCTTCCCCCCCCCCCCCCCCCACCCTGTGGCTTAAAATTGACAGGTACATTACAAGTGGAGTAAGTACCATCGGCCTCCATTTTGTCTGGTTTAGCAGTCAATGGTTTGATAACGTCGATTGAAGGCTTCAGTTTGGAAGTCTTTAACTGATCGTGGGTTAATTAACATGCAAGCCATGTTAACAATTTTTCACAATTCTTACGTTTTCCATGGCATACTTGGCGATTTTAGTGTACGAACTTTCGCGACGTTCTGTCTTCCTAGTTCCCAACACCACCCTCAGCACAATGTCCTGGAAGAAAATTGATTCTTGTCACTAAAACTAGCACAAAATGAGGGAAAATCAAATTTTAAATTGTCTTAATTTTTGAATGGACAGACATATTACGAATCTTCCCTCAGTTTCGATATCCTTATCGTAAGATGTTTTACAAACCGCGTTAGAGATGCTTTAATTGAAAGAAAATTTCGCAACGATATGGTTACGTCATTTCCCGCCAAAAAGGGCAAAAACTCAAAATTGTTGCCAACATTTAGGCTCAATAATTGCTTGAGTCCTACTGACGCTCCAGTACTGTGTAAGGTATGTCAACATCAAGTCCATTACATCGCACTTAAGAAGTGATGACCTTGCTACTTGTAACATAGAATTGAGCGTTTTAAAAATCAATTTCTTTTAATACGCATCTTCTAAGCTGGCAAGAAATCTCAATCTTCTCAGTCGTTAGACCAATGCTCTTCTTTAGCTTGAAGCTTTAGACCAGTAAACAAACAAGTAACATCAGAGTACCGCGCCCTTTGACAAGTGACGCTCATACAACTAACCTATCAGATCGCTCGCCTATTTCAGTGAACAACAAGACATTTTTAGTAACCCAAACAAGTTAGAAAGTTCAGACGCCAGTAGGTAAAACTGTGATCATCGCCAACAACACCAGCTTATTGTCAAAATAAAGGTCTTGAACACGAAATCTTTGTACTCGGCAAAACACTTGTTGACGTAATGTGAAAAGATAATTTAGGGACACAAAAAGGCCTAAGAAGATTATCTAATCAAAAAGCTAAACTAAAAACGTAGTCAGCACACTCACTGTTCCCCATCTGTCAATGAACCCGCGGTAAGCTCCTTGATCGTACTCTTTGGGCAAACTACACACTGCAGCTGCAAAGTCTTTTGTAACCGAGTACTTCTCAACTCGAGCTAAGTCCAGTTGATATCGAGCTGCACCTTTATTGCAGACTTCCTTCTTTTCAAAAAAGACTTTGTGTTTATTTGTTGTCTCTTTTTCTATCTTCTCATAACCTACAATAGCGAGAAAGCAGAGACAAAGGCAGAGGGCAGAAACAGACAGTTAATTTCTCAACCGCTGGAGTTTCTTCAATTACATAAAATGTTCACAAGAGAGCCGTGGCAGTCAAACGACAGTTCTTACCAAAATAAAAGAGAGTCATAATGTAAATACCTTAGCAAAGATAATATCAAAATAAATCGAGAACAAAGACGAAATGAACGAACTTCTTGTCAGTTTCCACGTTTCCTTTCCGTTTTCTGAAGACTTCATGTGAACCCCCAGTTCAAATAAGATACATTTTATTTTTCTCGGCTTTAAGATTTTAATTTTATAAGAACTTGCGCCAAAATGTTACAAGAAACATAAGTCAGGTCACAGTGTTTATTTCTCGGGCCCGTGGACTGATAATTGTCCTTGGAAATTTTATGTAAGCCCTCAAACAAAACCTCGAACATGTAGCCCTCGAATATCGTTCTCGGGCTGATACTTGCTTTTTAAGACTCAAAATCTCGACGGAAAACTATTAGGTCCTAGGCCCTCGACAAAATACTATATCCTTGGATGATAGCTGCCATTGCAAGAACTTTAGTTTCTTTAAACTACGGTATTACTAAAGTTACATTGTTTTAGTAACTAAAATGGAAGATGTTAAAAGTCACTATGGTTAATGGCCTACTTTAAGTACCTTTAAGGCTTACTTGTTATCAAACTTGTGTTCGATAACTGTTTTGATGCAGTTTGATAAGAGTCAGACAAATTGATATAAGTTCTTACTTGAACTGAGACTGAAGGCAACACTCCATAATCCTGCGTCGTAACCAGCTATGCAAAATTAATAATGATAAAAACAATAAATATTTTATGCTTTGTTTAAATTCAAATCTCCATCGAGGGTTGTGGAGGAATCCTTCCCCCCATCTAACGCAGCCTGAAGCTTTCTCTTAAAGAAAAAAACATCCCAAGTATTTGGCATGAAGTAAAACTATTTGGACTAAACCGCATGTCACAACTGGCACATCAGAATTTCTGCAATTTATGAATGAAAAGCTCACGGAATCTTTAAGCTTCACAGGGTAGATACCTATTTCATAATTCCAAAAAAGATCGGAGAGGTTTGAATCCACCACGCCTTCTTCTCAGAGGATTAAAGTGCTGTCCTATCTAAGCCATTGTAAAACAATAACAAAAAGTCTGTATGTGAAAAAAAAAAGCTCTTTACTTTATTTCAAAGATGTCTTTTTGTTCAAGATATATTCAAGTCTTCAAAATATGCAAATAAGCAAAGTTATAACGTCATAAACTCAGCCAAATTTTGATCAATTTTGAAGAAAAATATATCTCAACCGATTTTTATCAGAAGTGTTTGATTAACTGCTAGATGTGTTCCACAATATGAGCTTGACAATTTTATTACCATGGCAACATACTAGGCTCCAGAGCTCCCCGATGTTTAAGGCTTTTTGGTCATCTTTAGCGTTTTAGTTCAGATCAGTTTAGTATGTATTTGCCAATGGTACCTCATCTGTACAATCCAGCAAGCGTATCAATATGTTAGGTCGAGTTCTTGGCTTGGTTCAATTTTTCCGAGATCAAAATCATTAATATATTGAAAACAGGTCTGAGTGGACTGGAAAGAAGTGAGTTCCCATGGAAATGGAATTTATAACAGCCTTGAGTGTGTTGCCTGTAGAACTATTAGTCTTCTAAGTTTCAATGGTGTCTGCATCAACTCTATTTGTATACTTGAAGTCCAATCGTTTTAAATTATAAAACGTCCTAGCTCACCGCTGGCTTCTACATCAACCTTGAGTTTATCTTGATAAGACTTGGCCCCAGAAAATACTTCGTTTGTGGTAGTTTCGACGCAGGATTGGCGATGAACAAAGACAACCTGGTCTGGTACCCTGTACAGTCCATCAACAGACGTTTTATTTGTATCCCATGTCAGTTTGAATATCTTTCTCAAGGAGAGCAGACCTGGGTCGACACCACCGAGTGGCAATTGGCCGCCGTCAGGATTTCCTCTCAGAATATTGTAACCGACACCTAGAAATCTAAGACCTTTGGCCGTTTTCACATCCTCGGTAGCATGGGTGACAACGGCAACACCAAGAGTGACGAGAAAAGTGATCAGACACATAGCTTCCCTGTGAAGAGAAAAAGTAGGTAGCTCAAGGGTACACAAGGCTAATGCTCAGTGCAGTTACCAGACCACGAAAGGATTATAACGCATCCCGTTTAAGTTGAAGGTTCTAATGGCGGTTAAACGCTAAACGGGTAATGGATAAGTGCTCCAAAATTTGACCGTTCTCCCGCACTGGGACTGGCATGTAATTACAGTGAAAGCTCACCTTACGGTAACCTGCGATTATACCCTCCCTCCAACACATATGCATCTCATTTCCTTCTCCAAATGATCAAACGCCTGGTCGCAGGTTAGCCTTGCGGTCACTTCCGAGTCGTTATTACGCCCGATATTATAATTATTTTAGTTATTATTTCATACAGCCAATGGCCACATTCTATAGTTCCAATCTGTAAAATCAATTTTATTACAAACTATATGATTGGACAATGCGATTCGAGAGCTTTCATTGGCTCAGCCTTATGAGCCATCATACAGTGCTCTACAAATATGGTAAGCGTACGCATGATTTTATAAGTTGATGATGTTCTAAGTCTGGTCCGTTGAAAGTGATTGGTTTACAACTAGTTTGTGACACACCGGACAGTTTGCATGACGAAAACAAATAGCTTCAACTTCTTTTTCACAAGAACAACTACAACACTGACTTTATTAGACGAAACATTTCCCGACCTACCGAAGCTGACGCATGCAATGAACAGGAACCCGACACCTGTTACTACAGTGACTATACCTTACATTAAGGGCACTTCTTAGACCATCTCACGGGTTCTACAACATCCGTGTATCCCACAATCCTACGACTACGTTACAACACTTGCTGAAGAACGTCAAAGACAGGGACGAACCCAACAACAGACAGGGAGCAGTTTACAAGATCAAATGCTCCGACTGCCAGGTTTCCTACATTGATGAGACAAGCAGAAACCTTAACACGAGACTGAATGAACACAAACGAGCTAGGATAAATGGTGATGCCAACAATCACATTGCTGTACAACATCAAATGACAAACCGGGATACTGCTCAAGGCTTAATCTACAGTACGAACTATTTCTACAGTACGAACTATTTTCAACCACTGACTCTGAAAGCTGTTACACTAACTTAGAACAAACGCCTCTTAAAAGATGTCAACAACTACCAGCACCTTACAAATGACTTACCCACGACGTAAACGAAACCGACAAACGGACTTCTAACAGACCGACCTAATGTGACTAACTATACACGAACCTCAAACCGACCAATTTGACTAACAAAGCTTGTTTTGTTGCAATTGCGTATGGTAATTTGACACGAATGAGGTTCTTGTCTTCACCCACGTAATGAAATAGGAACTTGTTTTTGCCTCTTATAGCAAATATGTTGTTTGTTTCAAAAAATATTTCGCTGCAAGAGGTGGCCTTTACGAATTCATCATGTTGTGTAATATGAGAGCTTAACTGGATACTTTTTTATGGCAATAGTAAAGCATTTTAGTGTCAAAATGAGGTAACGCGGCCTCGCGGCCTCGTGAGTTTGTTATTCCCGTCTGCCGTAAACTTGATTTCCACTCTCAAAATTACCTCCAGAACCTACTTTTGCATAGAATAAGCTTTTGGAATGATGTTCTTGTCTTCTGTGGTGATAGATGACGATTCGGGAACATTTTGTGAAAAAATGTTTATAACAGGTCACACGCGAAACTTGATCGCCCGAACTTGCCCTATTATGCATAACATCCACTCGACCATTTGAATTCCCATTGAAAAAAACTCGTAAAATATTCGCGAACCGGTCACCTTCTCAAAAATTTGAAAGGATGATTGCTAACGAATAGAGAAAGATTTTCACAATACCTAAAATTTCCTGTGTTAACCATGAGAATTCGACGAAGAGGAAAATGCGACTAAATTTGTTGCGTGCGTTGCTATTTTTGTGATTTTGACAGAGAATATTAAAATGTGAAAAAATATCTACGGATAGATCGTTAAAAAATCTTTATTTTTAGCGGTATTTGAACATAAAAGATGCAACGAGAAGTAATATTTTTGTTAATATTTGAAAGAAGAAAAAGTTCGTGGGAATTGGGTGAAAATGAGTTAACAAATTTGCATACTTGCGTTGAACTGTGGTACGCGAGGAGACAGGAATTTTTTCTCTCCGACAAATGATTTTGTCATTGTAGTGTAAAATGAAATTTATTTGGGAAGCCAAGAATATTTCTTTAACTTCCTGGTTAATCCAATTTATTGCTACTACTTACTAGTGCGAAGATTGTTTACATGAAACTCACGCTTTTTACGAATTTTGAGTGTCATGAAATTACATCCATTTGCGTGACACTCTATCCCTTTATTCTATTCACAATACTCAAAATCGAAGCGCGAAGCCAAAACATTAAAATAACAAATCTCGTGCACAAGGGTATGCAGCTGCACAGGGCCCTGGATCCCAAGGGGCAATAATAAATGCCGTTGAACACTCACTCTCCGCTCAGGCTTTGATCAGCGCCAAGGAGGAAGGTGGAACGGCCCTCCCTCCTTACCCTATCTTTGCTGAAATTTCGTGTTTGGATCGGGAATCGATTACACTTTCCACCTCCTCAAGGGCGCTCGATCAATTTTCCCAGATCTTAATAACAATGTTTGTGAGTAATCGAGTGTTGTGAAATAGGATGCTAACCCAAAAACATTCAGATAGTAACAAACTTCATATTTATTAACCATTTCTTCTGCTTTTGTGCTTGTCAGCATTGTGATTTGCGATAATTCGCAAGTCTATTTGTATTTCATGGATGTTCAGATTTTCAATTACATGGCCGCTCAACCTGGCGATCGTGTAAATAGTTCACCCTGAAGTCAAAATAGATACGTCCTCAGGAACCCGACAAAGAAGGCTTCTTGACCCGACAGGTAAAATGTAAATATTCAGTTAAATATTAAAACAAAATTAAAAAACCAAAGACGTTGTTTCACTCTGAAAACGACGAACGATAAACATTCTTTCCCGTAGTTCATTCAGTTGACATAAGGTGACCACGTGCACCTTTATGGTTGCCTAGCACGTGATCAATTTCTTCCTTTTGACAAAACATCATAAAAGTCAGAGACTGCAGAAATCTTCGTGTTTTTACAATCGATTGTCATTAATCTTTCGATGAGAATTCCATTCAGAGCTATATATAAAAGCTGTTTTATTATTTTCCTTCATCTGTCTTTTGGCTTGTCATTTTCTGTTAACTCCTGGCTTTTACGGTACTTTTTGGTGGCATCAGATTAGACTAACAAAAAGAGGAATTATGAAGCGGAAACAGTGTGTGCAATAAACGTTTGCTTAGTGCAACTGCAAGACATGTATGACATGCTGGAAAACGTCCGTCAGAGCAATTTGCAGTTAGTTTTTGCAGACTATTTATTTAAAGAAGAAACGAGTGAATTTTACTCAAGAGCGTGTTTTGTTATCTTTAAACTGAATTTATTACCAAAGCTTAAAAAACTGAAAGACCTCAAAATGGGACAAGACATTACAAAATAATTAAAGGTGTGAACGTGTGAGCCAAAGGGCCTCTGCTGGCGCAACATGTGGGTGACCCTCAAATGGTCTTAACTGGAACCCTGCAGTTCAATACCACCCAATTCAGTGCCTTCTGTTTTTGTGTAACAAGTGCCAGAGGCAATCCAAGGTACGCTTTATGGAGCATCTAGTTAACAATAACGTAGGTAAAATAGGATAAAGTCTGCCTACGAGCCAAGTGGCCCATCAGCCCAGAGATTATCGTGGTTTCTGTAGCATGAAGCGACCAGGAATGGATGGGATGTTAATCCATCGCAGGGACTAGCATCATGCAAAAACTATGAAGTGACTAGCACTGTTGTTTTAAAGTAACCAAATGTCATCCCATTTTCTACACTTTTATTTTCGCAACGATTTCAAAAGACCTCTTTTTAGCCAGCGTCTGAAAGGGAGGACTCAAATATAAAATTGATGGCGGTCAAGTCCTGGCCGAAAATTAATATAAATATCCCTTTGTGGGTCTGGCTCAAATTCACTTTCATCCCAAAAGGTACCAATTTAACAAAACTGTCGTCTCATATTTTTCCGGCTTATAACCTGAAAGGTACTGAGATAAGTTTAAAACTAGTCATTTCAGATATTTTATTAACACATTTCATCTTACCAAACCACAGATTTTAACCCTTAAAAAGTACTTCTCCCCTTTTGGTCGAACGCATTTTTCTAATCACCCATTACAGTAGTAAACAGAATTAAGAATATAGAGTGAAGACGTCTAAGACTCCTAAAATGTACCTATTTAAATTAAAAGATAGTGATCAATCGCAACATTGTGAAGTCTCGTTTTAGTCTACTAACCTTTACAATTCGCTGGGTGCCTCCGATATCTCTGATCCAAGTCGTTTAGCGTTGGTATGGTAAACGAGATTCTTTCAAAGTATATATTAATCTTAATTTGTTATTCTTACAGCATCTGAGATAATTTGTGCAAGTGGCTGACACGCTGTTTGCTTTAAAGTTGTATTACGATTGGACCAACAATGCGGTTGAACGCATGACTACCACATGTAGATACATGTAGGTCGAGGCGGGTGATCGAATTTAGTATTCTTTCTTTTTGTTATAATTTTCTCTGTCAGTAAACTTCCAAATCCCACAGCGATATTTGGGCGAGGAAAACACTTGCACCGCTGATAAGACAAGACAAGACAAGACGAGGCTTTGTTTACTTCAAAAATATAGAGTTTACTTAACCTGCTTATCGTGACGGGTATTAGTAATAAATAAATAAATAAACAGTATTAGTAGTATTAGTAATAGTTACACACTAAACATTTGAAGCTAAAAGATTCCATTTCCAATTACAATGTTACTATATTATAAGCTGTGCATTAGTTTACAACATTATAAGTTAAAAGATGCATTTATCATATAGTTACAAGTTAAAAACAATAATAAAGTTAAATTAAGCAACACATAATAATCAAGAACAAGAGCAAAGCAAACTGGAAAGTAAAGAGAAGATATACGGCTGCAAGCGAAGTTTATAGCTATAAGGTACAATAATTACTTGTGTTAAAATTCAATATCAGAGAATGTGCGTAAACATAATAGTCCTCAATCTCAAGTATAGTGAGAAGCAGCTTATGATTTTTCTTTTAAATGCTCTTTTCGTGAGCTTACGCCAGTCGGGGTGTAGACAGTTCCATAATCTCGTACCCAAACGCAGAGAGAGACAAGCCAAGATCCAAACCCTAAAATACATTGTAACTTTATTCTTCCTTTTAAGGGAATCATAACGTTTGGTGAATGGCGCGTTTGAATAAATATAAAAAAGTGCACCTAAAAATATATTAGGTGCACCCGTGCTAAAACGTCAGAGGGAGAACTGAAAAGATTGAAAATTATAAAGAGGAATTACAGCCTTGGCTCTGTTAAAATCATTTGAATGATGAAATTGTATTTAAAAAAATCTTGAGGGTTGGAAGGAGTCCACCCGAAAACCCTGCCAATAACAATTGGACACTTTAACCACTGCGCTATGAGTGAGTGACTTACAATTGATTCTTACGAGTGACTCATGTCCTTCTCTATAATACCTAATCTTTATAACACCCATTAATTTGGAAACGATAAAGATAAACAATGAGAATGATAAGCAATTGTTTGAAGATAAAGGATGTCCCAGGTCACCAACGTTGGTCGAACCTATGGGAGACTCGAGGATCGAGGGTCTGGAATCTCAATTGATTGCCAAATCTCGTAATATCAAGCCTATCATTTAAAACTTTCAGCCCATTCTCGGTGACCAGTAACTTTTGAAGATTTTAGATCTTGGTCATTAGATAAAAGCGCGTCATTTCTTAGCTGAGGCCCTGTTTGGGGAAGGGGGAGGGGGGGGGGGCAGTTATCCCTTATCCCTAAAATTACCGAGACTGTTATCTCCAAAACTGCTTATCTTTGGAACTTGACGATTGGTGGCAATTTTTAAGTGTAAAGCGATCTTTTTCTTAATAGATAACCTAATACTGCATAATCATACGAAAACTCTACAGTTTTATATGCCCTTAACTTGAAATATTTCTCTCTTTATAACTGATTACTTGCCTACTTCGGAATCCTGGTAGACAGTTATAAATCGCTTGGTTTGGCGGGACTACTACTTTGTAGCACATTCAACTCGCAGAGCACAGAGTTTACCTCCTTCTCCTTCTCGTTTTAAGAGTCACA
>OX421446.1:57204051-57226551 GCA_949126865.1 Montipora capitata
GCCACATTAGCAGCCTAGAAATGAGGTTTGCAGCTTAAAAGTCGCATTTCACTTGCATTTCTCCACTGAAGAAAGAAAACAGTCAAGTCATCCTATAAATTGTCTATCGATACCTATATCTCCCATTTGACTCATTAAGAATCACTTTCAGTCAGCCGTTGTTCATAAGAGTATTTCTTGCGAAGTTATTGGGTGAAGTCCTACTTTGATGAGAAAAAAAACTGAGCGAAAGAAAGTGGAAAAGATTTTCCTGTAGCCAGCCAGTGCCAAGGAGTTCTTCTCTTTTGCCTTCAATTTTCATTCGCGGAGTTTATTTTTCTCGCCGTTTCCATGTCCCGGGGGTACTCCCATATAAAAATGAAGGGGGTGCTCGTGGAAAATTTTGAAAAGAACCCCCCAGAGGTATCAAGATCCTGTCTTGTGGGTGTCGCATGAAATTTTTTTCACCCATAAGAGGTACTAAATTATGGGTTTTAATTAAACAAAATTAAAAACTAGTTAATTGTCAAACGTAATTTTCTCCCCGTCCTTTTTATATGGGAGTGCCCCCTCCCCCCCTCCCGGGTTCCGCTCGCCTTCATCCCACTTCCGCCAGGTCTCAGAGAATTCAACTAGTAGGTTAGAATGAACTTAGCTTTCGCGAATGGCATACAATCAAAATTTGTTTTAAAAGCGACATGTATAGCATGCGGTGGAGGTGAGGACAAATTAAGGTTATTTTTGTTCACAAGAAAGCGTGGAATAGCTTTGTGCATTTAGAATAGAATCGATTACTCAGCACCCTTTGGCATTGCACGGTCGCTGAGGTTTTTCTCCGACCTTAAATAACTCGATGGGTCACCAGTGTTTAATGTGTATAATGTAGACTAGGCATTCACTTCCGCCAAAATTTGTAGTCCTTTGTGGTCTTTACATCTTTTATACGATCTTTCATATACTCATTTAGATTACTTTCGATTATTGGTCCACCAATGGCTGAGCGTTTGTAGGTCTTATAACAACGTTGTGCTATGTGATAAACATTGATAGTTGGAAAAGTGCTGGAAACTGTTGCCAGCTTCTTTTTAAAACTCTGGAATGTTTAAAGTGTAGCTATGAAAAGCTGTATAATAGGAACCCAATTGGGTAAATGCACCAACTAAGGAATCAACAAGAGTGAATTGCTATTTTGGAATTCAACTGATAAGTCAAGGTAGAAATGTCAGGACATATTTGTATTATAATTTTAAACCATTGACGCTGACCTAAAAAGCCATAATAAAGATTCAGTTTACTGTCTTAAATTTCACTCCTAGTTTGCGGGGGAAACGCTCCCACCTGTTTACACCTGTTCAGTTCTAATTGTTTCGTCTACAAACTCGTGATCAATAAGCAACTATGCATTATACAACAATGCATTTAATTTATTATTGCTTGGAGGTAGGTGCGAACACTTTCTGCGCTTCACGAAACGTATTTAAGGATGCTGCCTTAAATGAAAACAAAATTTCCTACTGGGACCAAATAAGGTTTACTGAACATGTACTATGGATACATTTTGTATAACTGCGATGATCAATCATGTATTCATATCTTTCTCCGCAGTTCAAATATATGATCTTTTATATATTCACTTGCATACTTTCACGACAGGCAGTTGGAGAATTTTAGCGTATTTCGCCAAGTTTTTTTTTCAGTCTCAAATCTCCTTGTTTCGCAACGTGATGGTATCGTTACCCTTATCTCATCCAGCGAGTTTGAGCTCCCCTTCATCTCCCAGACATGTTATTTTGATACGACAAATATTTACAATCCCCTTCCCCGGCTTGCAACTTTTCTTGCGCGTCGAAGTCACCCGATCTCCGAAGGAGGAGGCGATCTCCGCGCTATGAGGAGAGAAAATCATATTGTTTCATAACGAGCCGCGACTGAACGGAAGTTCAAATATTCGAAAGGATGGTTGCTACGGGATGACGTCATTATCCGGCTTAGTGTACATCATCACTTCGACACCTCTTTGACATCACTTTGTACAAACGTTTTGTAATGTGAGGTACTGAAGCCTGGTTATTTTAATATAATGGATAGTATCGGCTTGTCAGGTCTTTGATTTCATGTAATATTTTTGCGTAAGCAAAAGCGGGAAAATTTACTTTCCCTCGATCGAGTGCAGTGATTGACGCCTTCGAACTTCTCGAATGGCTAAATTGATGCACTCCTCTATATATATAACTCATCGAAGGCAATGGTTTTTCTGAACGGAAAGATTTGCGGCGCCCTAAGTTTTGGAAAACGCATGTCAAGGAGCCCTTTGGTAGCAAATTTTCCAATGGAATTTGCCTTGGTTCCTCTCGAGAACTTGAAAAATGGCGGGAGTTTCGACCGACCATCGATACTGCAAGACAATAGAGTGGCCATCGCATCTTCGTTTGGAGTGATTATCTGCCATCCTCCGGCAGAAATTTAAAAAACGCGAAAAATTGGAAAGTATGCTTGGATTGCCATTGCCCTAAATTCACTTCAAATCGATGCAGAGCGCGATGAAATTTAAAGCGCGATCGACCCAGCAAGCTACTACCAACTACTTAAATCAAAGATGATCTTGATCGTGGGCAGGAGCACACTTTAACACTGGAGGCGACGAGGTCGCCGGATCTGATTAATCAGGTTACCTTTTGTGAGGAAATGGTTCAGGAATCAAGGTTCAAGTTGTAATAACATGTTTGTTTTTTTTTGTTCCACATTCATTGTTCTAGGCCAATTTGTCAATCCTTTCTGGTTCACACAGTCTGAAGTCATGGCATTCAGCTCTAGTAATTTCATGAGCTTGTGGGATATATGTTTACTTATTTTTCTTTGATATTCACTATGAATTGTGCCAAAATTATTTTGTATATCCTTTCTGGTTCATCCAAACTGAAGTGGTATTCAGAGTAATATCTGAGTTCCACTGGGATATAAAACATATTTAGTAATTCTTTGTTGACTTTTGCTGTTCATCAACACCAATGTTGTATATCTTTTCTGGTTCACCCAAGTTGAAGTCCTGGCATTTGGTGTCATCCCTGTGCACGTCTGAGATATATAACATGATTTGTTTTTTTAACATGCTATCCTTTCTGGTTCAACCAGGCTCAAGTCCTGGCATTGTGTGTGATGCCTGAGTGCTTCTGGGATATATAACAGGTTTTGTTTCTTTTCTTTGAAAAATTCACTTTTAACTAGGCTATAATGTTATCTATCCTTTCTGGTTCACCCAGGGTGAAGTCCTGGCATCCTGTGTGATGCCTGAGTGCTTCTGGGATATATAACAGGTTTTGTTTCTTTTCTTTGAAAAATTCACTTTTAGCTAGGCTATAATGTTATCTATCCTTTCTGGTTCACCCAGGCTGAAGTCCTGGCATCCTGTGTGATGCCTGAGTGCTTCTGGGATATATAACATGTTTTGTTTCTTTTCTATAAAGAAAAATTCACTTTTAACTTGGCTATAATGTTATCTATCCTTACTGGTTCACCCAGGCTGAAGTCCTGGCATTCTGTGTGATGCCTGAGTGCTTCTAGGATATATAACAGGTTTTGTTTCTTTTCTTTGAAAAATTCACTTTTAACTAGGCTATAATGTTATCTATCCTTTCTGGTTCACCCAGGGTGAAGTCCTGGCATCCTGTGTGATGCCTGAGTGCTTCTGGGATATGTAACAGGTTTTGTTTCTTTTCTTTAAGAAAAATTTACTTTTAACTAGGCTATAATGTTATCTATCCTTTCTGGTTCACCCAGGCTGAAGTCCTGGCATTCTGTGTGATGCCTGAGTGCTTCTAGGATATATAACAGGTTTTGTTTCTTTTCTTTAAGAAAAATTCACTTTCAATAAGGCTATAATGTTATCTATCCTTTCTGTTTCAATCAGGGTGAAGTCCTGGCCTTCTTTACGGTGCCAGAGCTCTTCTGGGATATATACTATGTTCCATAATGTGAACATACTTAGCCTTTTATATATCTGTACACATATGAGGAAATTTGTCAATTTATTATATTCTAATATATTTTAAATTCAATAGGGTCCCCAGTTAACTCTGTTTTCTATAGTTACTCCATGGACTTTTCATTGAAGTACATGTCACTGTCAGTGACGTTCGTACTGGCCCGGAAGTGTTGTACTTTGTTTTTGACGACGATTGTTTTCAATTTCAGCGTCATTTATTTGCTTTATTACGTACAGTCCAGATCTTCTATAGCGGACAGCTCTACTTACGAGCACCAAAAACAAAAAACAAAAACAAAACAGTTTAATTCAACTTCCATACAAGCTCCGTATTCACACATTCCCGTACGCAGCCAGCTCAATTGCGATATATCTCCTTCCCGAGGGTTTCCAATCTCTTTGAACACTGAATTTGGAACATTTTTTGCCAAGGTTTTTGTCAAGTTACCAGAACAATAACTTAAATCAACTTTTGTTTAATAGTGTCGATTGCCAGTGTTACAAACAACTCTATTTTGATTTGTTCACTTTGGAACTACGTAACGTAGGGCCTGTTTGTAGTATCCGTTCGTCGAGATCTCGACCTGAACCGGCAATCCTCTCTAACAACATTATCATGAACACCCCATTTGCCGTCAGCCTGGCTGCTTGATCACAGTTTATTTTTGGATTTGTTAGTTCTAGACTCATCTCACGGAGCTTAAATGGACCTTTATTTCGAATTAAAAAATACGTACATCTTTTATCATTTTCTTAACATTGAAGGAAATCTCAAGTTTTATAATTCACAATTGAACGTATTTCCCTTTATTTTAATCGCGAAAAATCCGTGGAAAGGACGCCTGAGATTCTTTCTGACACTTAAAGAACATTCTGAATTCTCGGGAGACGGTGAAACCGCTGATGGTCTTGGATTTTTCCGACATATAAAAAATATCGTCAGAATCCTTTGTAATCGTGTTACTGAAACACGGAGAGTGCTTTTTCTCATCGCTGCTGGTGTCAATGTACATCTTTTTATTTTATACCGTTCCTTTAATTAACTTAACGTCCTCAGATGATGACATGATTCCGTGAAAGTTGACGCCTCAAACGATTTGCGATGATAGATTAATGGAATACAATGGGAATGAAACGTTGCAAGGAACTGGGCATCCAGCTGAGATACAGGAGTTTTATTCCCGTTTCTCAGCTGGATGCCTCAACCTTTTTTCGGTTGCTAAGAGCGTGCGGCTATTTACATATTTGCTTTCGCTGTCAAAAAATATAGAAATCTAGCATAGATATATTTGTTTTAGTTCGTTTTGCATTTTTGAGTCACAGTTTACTGTTGCAGTTCATTAACCGTAACAACACCCGTTATTTGTTGTGGATCACAACTGTATTAGGAGTGGTTAGGGCGCTTGCCTTGAGATCGGGAGATCCCGAGTTCAAGACCCGCTCTGACTACTCGTTGAATTTGATCCTGGTTCATCTTTCCTGCTGCACTTGTAAATAGCTGACTGGGTTGCCTCCGGCCAGTCGGGCGGGATCTTAAAAGTTGTTGTTGTTGTTGTTCTTCATCTATTCCGTCAATTTGTTGTGTTTCATTGGCCTGATAAGTTCCTATGGGGAGCGATCAATTAAGTATGTATTGTAATAACCGTTGAACTGTAATTACTACCTGCGATAGACAGTCTTTTGTTAAACTGTTATTTACCTGTATTGTTTTGTAAGTTATTAATATTGCAAACGATGAATTTCGTTATAGCCAATCGAGCCTTCTGAAACGTATGAGATAAATTAAATGTTTAGTTGGGACTTTTTAATAGCCTTAGAATTGTGCTTTCGGCTTAAATAGTCGTGCTTCAGTCGTAAAATATTCTTTGGTTACGTGCTTGGATTAAAACTATTTCGTTGGACCTAGCTAAGTTCTGAGTGCTGTTGATGTCTCTGAAGATAATTCCTTGTAACGGATTCTAGTACTAATCCCCGCAGCAAGATAGTTTCCGCTGGTCTTTACAGAAGTGCTATCCTACGCTAAAGACCTATTGTCACAGCACGGACACAAAATATCGTGAGTTAATACCTAAAGCGATTTGTGAAATTCCGCGCTGGGAAAGGATTTTGTAAATATATGTCGTCTCAAAAACATGTTATAGAGATGGCCGGAGGGGAGCTCGGTCAATTACGAAGATTATAGATTACGTTATTATAAAGGATTAGACAGGTTGGAATTTTAGAATATGGCCGTTGGCCGTATTAAGTCTATCAACCGTACGGGGAATTCGTCACCCCGCGAGGGGTGATTAAGAGAAGGTTGTTCTCTTTGAATATGAAAAGCCTCTTTTATCTTGAGTTGAATTATTATTATTATTATTATTATTATTATTATTATTATTATTATTATTATTATTATTATTATTATTATTATTATTGTTGTTGTTGTTGTATAATAAGTATCTCCATTGTATTATATGTAATTGGTGGTCTGCTTTTACATGGAGTCTGGGACTCTTTTGCAGACTCTCCTTATGGCCGTTTTTTATCTCTTTTTATTATACCTGTAGATACTTTTTTCTGTCATTAAATTGCAATAATAATACTGTCGATCAAACGAATATTTTCCCCAAAGAATCTGCCCTTTATAAAACCTGATCCCCTGATATGAGTTTAGGAAGCACAGTTTTAATTCGGCTTGCTATGGTTTTAGTCGCATCTTGTAATCGCAGTTTAACAGGGTTAATGGTCGCCAGTTTTTAATTAAATTAAGCTCGGCGTCTTTTTTCGGTAGAAGTTTCACGATACCTCCTCTTTGCGATACAGAAAGCTTTCCTGTTTCGTATGTGTAATTGAGAGCGTTTATAAGAATGTCATCCAAATCACTCCAGAAAACCTTATAAAATTCATAGGGAAGACAATCTGTTCCTGGTGTTTTATCCGGAGACATTTTAATCAGTCCTTCGCAAGAAAATTGTTCTTCTTCGTTCGAGTGTTTTTGATTCGGTTGTCGGTGAAAATGTTGCAAAAGACGCTTTCATTAACTAGGAAGAAGTCAAGTCTGCAATGAATTTCAGGGTTTTGCCGTCCCCAAGTAAATCTTGCAAAGATCAGGATTTAACATTCTCCAGGCATCAACCAAATCTAAGTTTTCACAAAAGTCGTTAATGATTTCTAATGCCTGGGTATGAGTCCTTTTAATGCCGCCTTTTTAATCTTTTTCAATGTCAAGGACTAAGTTGAAGTCACCTCCCATTATTATTTCTTTACAATTGAAACCGAGCAAGTGGTTAAAAACCAAAGTAAAGAAATTTGGATCATCTTCGTTTTTTCGCGTAAATATTTGTTAAGGTTAGGTGTTTTCCATTTGTAACTGAAGTCACATACTATGAAGACAAGTGGTTAGGGCGCTTGCCTTGAGATCCGAAGATCCCGGGTTCAAGGCCCGCTCTGAGCACTCGTTGAATTTGATCCTGGTAGTTCCTGGTTTCAGCTTCCCAGCTGCACTTGTATATTAGCCAACTGGTTTGCATCCGGCCAGTTGGGATTCTTAACAGTTGTTGTTGTTGTTGTTGTTGTTGTTCTGTGCCGTCGTTTCGTTGTGTTTCATTGGCTCTGAAAAGCCCCTATGGGGAGCGTCAATTAAGTATGTATTGTAATAACCGTTGAACTGTAATTACTACCTGCGATAGACAGTCTTTTGTTAAACTGTTATTTACCTGTATTGTTTTGAAAGTTATTAATGTTGTAAACGATGAATTTCGTTATGGCCAATCCGATTGGCACGTATGGCACTCATACGTTTCAGAAGGCTCCGCGAGCCCTCTGAAACGTATGAGATAATGTTTAGTTAAGACTTTTTAACAGCTTTTCGTAATCCTTTAGAATTGTGCTTTCGGCAGGGCCCGCGGAGCGGATTTTCAAGTAGGGGAACTAATGCGAACGCGTTAGCGTGAGGCAACTAGGGGGGTCCGGGGGCATGACCCCCTCCCCCCCGGGAAAATGTGAAATTAATTACAATATGAAGCTATATTAAAATAGGGATAACATTACTTACGGATCACAAAGATAAAAAAAGAGAATATTAATTCATTTCTAGGCTAAGAGATATTCAAAAGTTCACATATTAACATCTAAACAAATAGGCTACAGCAATTAATACATAAAATATAAAATATTTAAAAATAATAAAAATAATAAAAAATAAATAAATAAAAGCATTTAAAATCTTCATAGTGCCTAGGCAGCGTCTGGACCGACTGTGCGCTAAAATCAAGTTCCTTAAAATATAAATCCTTCTTCACTTTACGATAAAAATCAGTACTCTGACACGTAAAATGAGTCCAGACCGCGTTCCAAAGGATAGCGCCTCTATAGCTTATAGAGTTTTTAAGAAACTTTGAATTAAAACGGGGGACGATTATGTTATTACTCCTCCTAAAGTTGTATGTAGTGCAAGGTTTATTAGCTTCACCTGTAAACACGATATGAAATAATTTAATTAATCGAAATTTATAATAAAAGATTAAAGTATTCCAATTCGAGTGACGGTATACTTCGTCAGTAGGCGTGTTGTGAGGTAAGTTGTATATCATTCTGGCTGCTCTTCGGTGAAGCAATTCCAAAGATTGTAGAAGATTTGTATTTGGACAGCCGCCCCAAACGACCAGCCCGTATAAAACGGATGGCAATATATTTTTAAAGTACAAGTCCAATAGGGCATTTCGGCTCAAAAACGAACTCCTTTTCAAGAGATTCAGCTTATTAAGAAAGTTCCTCTTTAAATCTATGAGATGGTGAACCCAGGAAAGCCTGTCGTCGAAAGTGATGCCCAGAAGACGAGTATGTTTTACCCACTCGATCCGTGCCTCACCAATTGACACAGAAATTAGCGGCCCGATGTGTGGTTTTCTCGTCAAAAGCATAGCTTCGCACGTATCCGAGTGGGGGGTTAACGAGTTCTCCAGGCACCAGCTGTTCAGTTCAGATAAAGCTCTGTTTACAGAAGTGACTTTGTTATCGACAGTGTCGCCAATACAATAAACGGTAGTGTCATCCGCGTACATAAAAATAGAGCCGGAGGTGACAGCACTTGGAAGGTCATTAGTGTACAAGGCGAACAACGTAGGGCCCAGTTCTGACCCTTGGGGAATCCCGCAGGTAACGTTTAGCACGGTTGAATGATGGCCATTTACTTCCGAAAATTGAGTTTTGTCGGTTAGATAATCAGTCAGCCATGCTAATAGAGTACCTTGAACTCCAAATTGAGAATTTAACTTGTGCAGTAGGATAGCGTGAGATACACAGTCAAAAGATTTTTTAAAGTCAACAAAAGCCACAGCAACTACTTTGTTGGCATCAATTGCTGTTCTCCAGGTTTCCCACAGATGTACCAGCAATAGTTCAGTTCAGTTGCCCTCAATAATAATAATAATAATATATATTTAGCTTTACAAAATTATCAAAGCTTTACAATCTTACAATCTTACATTCAAATCTTACATTCAAATTACATGCAGTATGAGAAACTCTAAAATTACAATAGATTTCTAAAGAAAAACAAGAAAATCTATATCCTGTATAATAATGCAAATAAGGTTTATACACTATACATAATAATAATAGTAATCTCTATAAATTATATATAATATGATCTCTATACTCTATAGCACTGGCGGAACAGGTGTGTTTTAACTTTACTATTAAAAATATCGAGTGATTCAGAATTCTTAATTTCTACTGGTAGTGCATTCCAAAGTTTAGGGGCACTGGCAGCAAACGATCTGTCCCCATAAAGCTTAGTTTTAGTTTTAGGTACAACAAGAAGCATTTGACTGGAAGATCTAAGTGCACGAGAAGGCTTATACAAAGTCAATAGTTCAGAAATGTAATCGGGAGCTTGATTGTTAAGAGCTTTATAAGTTAGCATCAAAATCTTAAAGTCAATTCTGAACTTTACAGGCAACCAGTGTAGTTGCTGTAATATGGGTGACATATGTTCATTCTTTGCAGCACCAACAATAAGCCTCGCTGCAGCATTCTGCACGCGCTGGAGCTTTGAGATTTCCTTATCTGGGAGACCTGTTAGTAAACTATTACAGGAATCAAGAGTCGATGAAATGAACGCGTGCACAAGTCTTTCACAATTATCACGGTCTAAATATTTCCTAATCCTACAAATCTTACTAATGGAAAAGAATGCGGACTTGCATACACTGTTAACATGTTTAGACAACGTCAGATGTGAGTCAACAAGCACTCCGAGATCTCGGGCAGCTGGTGTTGGCGATATAGTATAACCACCAACATCAATATCAGGAAGAGTAATGCTATGTAAACTAGAGCGTAGATGAATTACTTCCGTCTTGTCGGGGTTGCATGCCAAACCATTAGAGGTGCACCAGATGAGAATGTCCTTCACACAAGCTTCAAACTTAGATAGAACGGCAGGACGATCATCCGACGAGCCCAAGGACACATATAACTGTGTATCATCTGCGTAAGTCATTACATTGAAACCATGGGCTTGTACCACATTCTCCAGAGGGGCAAAGAACAAAGAAAACAAAAATGGCCCCAGGACAGACCCTTGAGGAACACCGTACTGAAGAGGATAGTCGGCTGATCGGACATCCGCAATTAGTACTTGCTGGGATCTACCAATCAGGTATGATCTAAACCAGTTTAACACCTTCCCATCAAATCCATAACGGTGTTCCAAACGACTAAGTAAAACAGAATGTTCAATGGTGTCAAACGCCGCCGATAAATCTAGAAGAACAAGTACAACATCCCGGTGGTTGTCAATAGCAACAAGGATGTCGTTAAACACTCGTAATAACGTAGTTTCTGTGCTGTGGAAACATCGATACGCAGACTGAAACTTGGCTAAAAGCCCATTGGGTATAAGATAGTTCAGCGTTTGCGTAGCGGCCACACGTTCGAGCATCTTCGATAGAAATGCAACGTTTGTGATAGGGCAATAACTCGGATATGCCTCACGGTCAAGGGACAGCTTCTTGATCGAAGGGTGAATTACACCTTTTTTAAGGGATGATGGAAATACACCGGATAGCAGAGAAGCATTGACAATAGAGGTGATGGCTGGAGCCAGGGCTTCAATAGAATGCTTGAGCACACTAGTTGGAGCAAGGTCTAATATACACGACTTAGTATTGGACTTCACTAAGAGTTCGCTGATATAACGTACAGACACCGCAGAGAAATCACAGAATGTTGTCTGACATAATGGTTGACTAGGCGTTACTGACAAATCCATCGTCGCCAAGACTGACGAATGCAAAGTATCTTTCAGATTCACTATTTTTTCGGAGAAAAAGGTGGCAAACTTCTCAGACAATCCCTGAGGCGAGTCACATGTTGGCCCACTGAGGCGAGTCACGGTAGGCCCACTGTTTATCTGTGACCAGGTTATTTTGGAAAACATGTCGGACGACTGCATCGGATACACAAGATTCCATAATCTTACTAGGAACACTCAGAAGCGATGTCGGTCTATAGTTGTTAGTGTCAGCTTCATGATTTTTCTTGTACACCGGAATCAGGCGAGGTTTTTTCCAATCGGTGAAGGTTTCTCCGAGGTTTATGCAGAATGAGAATAAGCTAGTCAAGTGTGAAACAATGGCAGGCTAAGTAGTTTTAATAATTTTGGTGGAATGTCATCTGGACCTGCGGATTTATTCGGTTTAATAGCTTTTAGTCTGCGCCAGACCGTATCCTCGCAGACGGTGATATCAGTCACAGAGGGCACTGAGCCAGTGCGATCGCTCTGCTGTGGAAAATATCAATCATCTCGTCCAAGTCTAGTACCGATATTAGCAAAGAAATCATTTATTAAGTTTGCCTTTTCTGTATCATTCACGGCAAGGCTTCCATCCTCCCTCTTTAATGGACCAATTCTATTTCTTCTGACTGGATTTGTCGCTTCCGCAATTAAATTCCAGTAAGCCGTTGCAGACTTAACTTCAGCTAACTTCTCGTTGAAGTACTGTGCCTCAGCGATTCTTATCTGAGATGTAATCTCATTTCTTACTTTCTTGTACCTAGCATAAATTTCTTGGTCTTTAGTGCTAACCGCTCTTTTAAACAACTTAAACTTTAAATTCATCTTTCGTCTGATCTCATTGTTCATCCAAGGAGAAGATTGACTTCGGATCTTGGCGCGCTTCATAGGTGCATGTAGATCGCAGATATTTTTGAATAATTTGTTCCATGCCCAAAGAACATCATCGTTTTCCTCGAAAACCTGAGCTACATGAAACGGCGCAGCTATAATACCAGCCCAGAATTGATCAACCTGAAACATCACACCGTGTGAACTCAATTTTAGTTTTGGAAAAGAAGCAGAAGAACAACGGAGACAATGCAGAAGACAAGAATTACGAACCACCATCAAAGAAGAAGTGTAAAAGGTCACTACCATCGGACACTGTAACAAGAGAGATTCCTGAGCACTATGGAAGAAAGCGTGTTAGCCCAGGTGAACTACCTCATGTGCAAAACCTTGGCATGCGCTCCTCGTATGATGACAAAGCTAAGCTGATGAGAATGCATTGCCTTGTTTGGCTGGAGCTAAAAAAACTGAAAACTCACCTATCATTGTTGGTACCAGGTTGGACAGGCTTTAATATTAAGGTGCGAGGAAACGTTGTAGTTGTAGAGAGCACAATTGGATACTTGGACACCTAGATTCTCCTGCTACAGATTTGAAGACAGCGTATGAAGTACTGTCAAGAGGATGTGAGATCAGAGATAGATTGCAGTTGAAATTAAGCAGTTGCTTGTGTCTTTGACCAGGCATTTTGTGCCAAATCTATGGAGGTTTACTGGAAGCACAATACACTGTTTGATGGATTAGTTATCATGATGGGTGGTTTCCATTTATTGATGATGCTTTTGGGAGTCATTGGTAGCAGATTTGGTGATGCTGGCATTAGATAACTGGCTGTTCATGGTGATGGCTGAAGGCTCAATGGAAAAGGTGATCAGTGGCAAGCACTATAACAGGCTGTGCTGTGTATGAAGCGTTGATGAGAGTTCTTATACAGAAGTTTGAATCGTTTCTCACAGTCAAATGCCTTTATGCTAAACGAAGAGAAGCGTCAAATGGAACAGCTTAAGTTAGTTGTCGGACCTGAAGAATTTGAAACAGTGCTGCATAGCAATGAATTTTGCAAGTGGGAGAGCCAATTTAACGTATATGTACTGGACGTCAAGGATAAGGGCACAGACTTAGCGAGATTCTGGCAGTCTTACCTGGAACTCTGTGAACTCATGTTGAACCTTATCTACGCGACGCGAACAGGTAGCTGGGATTGTACCTTTCTTGTGTGGAAGAAGTCATACCATGGACTTTTGATTATGATTGCCAGAACTACGCTCGCTACCTTGTCCCATACCTCAATTACATGCACGGATTGTCAGCCACAATGCCTGAAGTGCATCTTGCCTTTAAAGAAGGCCAGTTCTCTGTTCAAATGAGCAAAGATAATCCATTTGGTCGTAATGAAGCTGACAAGACAATTGAAAACACCATCAACAGAGACTGCAAGACTGTAGGTGGCTATGTCGGTTTCAGTGCGAACTTTGCCGCAACTCAGAGATGGGTGTTCAACGACTCCGGGAACATTTATCGATGACACCCGACAAGACGTATGTTCACAAGGAACGTGCTCCAGCCCGGAGCAAGACAGATTTGGGTGCTGTAGAAAAGGTGGTTGATCTACTGGAGAATGTATTCAGTAATCCCTGGGCAAAAGAGAGCGATTTTACCAGTCTGTCTACAGGTGTTGCAGCAACTTGAGAAGTACGCAGTGATTTGCTTTAAGCCAGAGACAGAGGGCAAAAAGCAGTTAATGAGTTTGTAGTGAGTCGTTGCTCTTCGGCTCCAACGTCAGATTATTTTGACCCTTTGAGAGAAATGAAGCTTAAGTCATTTAAGGATTTGAAGACCACGACTAAGGTTCGCACCAAGGATCTTTTACTCCCCTTAAGAATGGATCGAAATTTGTTTGGAAGGATGGCTTTACTTGGGAAGTTCAGAAAGAAGGACTTGAAGACTTCGTTTACGTTTCCTCTTGGTCCACTTCCCTGGTCGGTTGCTGATCCATATGGACTACCTCGGAAGACAAAAAAGGCCAAGATTTCAAAGCAACTAGAGAGAAATACTGATGTCGTAGAGAAATTTCCCGACAATGCCACAAGCATATTTGATGGAATGGCTGTCCTCCAGAAGTTCAAGACTCCCTCTGGAGCTACTTTCCGCGTAGTTGCAGACAAAGTATTCGAAGCGGTGACAGGCACCAGCAGCAAACGAGTAGATGTACTATTTGATGTCTACCCAAACCAATCCATAAAGAATGCTGAGAGAGCCAAACGAGCATCAGGAACCGACGGAGTCAGGTACCAGAACATTCTTCCCGGATTAAAAGTAAAGTCATGGAGTAAAGTGTTGACTGTTTCCTCAAACAAGATTGAAATTGTTAAATTTCTTGTTTCCCAGTGGAAGACGGAGGAATTCAGGAGAAAGCTTGGCGAGAGGAAATTGTTTGTAACTACGCAGGATGAGTTCTGGAAGTTATAACCAACGACATCTGAACAAGTTCCTGAATTACAGTGTAACCATGAAGAAGCTGATACCCGCATGATCCTCCATGCACAGCACGTTGGTGGAACATGCGTCATTCACTCTGATGACACCGATGTTCTAATCCTTCTTCTTGGCCATAGTGAAGCTCTTGGCAAGTGCTATATGAAGAAGGGAATGGGATCGAAAGCCAGAATTGTGGAGCTGTCCCGTGTTAATGAGAATCTTGCTAAGCAACTAAAGCCAGGCATTAGTAAACACGACTTGTTGAAAGCCCTCATCGGTATACACGCATTGGCAGGGTGTGACACAGTTTCGGCATTCTCTGGAAAAGGAAAGTGGAAGGCAGTGCAACTACTTCTAAAACGAAAGTTACAATACAGCAATAGCGCAACTCGGGGAGACGTGGACTTTGTAAGGTATAACGCCTTTAACACTGTTGAAGCCCTGGTATGTCACCTGTACGGAAAGAAGTCCCAGAATGTGGATCTACTACGCTACGAGCTTTACTGCGCAAAAGGAGGTAAAGTTGAACCAGAAGGTCTCCCACCGTGCAAATCATCGCTGCGTCTTCATGTTTTACGTGCCAATTATCAAGCAGCTGTATGGAGAAGAGCTGTGTTTCCACTTCCAGATATTTCCTCTCCTCATGGGCATGGCTAGTAGGTATGCAGTACATCCAATCAGGTGGAATATCTCTGGCTTGGATCTAAACCTGCTCCAGAAGAGGTACTAGAGCTACTGTCTTGCACCTGCAAAAGGGTTTGTGCTGTGGAAACATGCTGCTGTTTGAAAGCTGGACTCAAGTGCACTGACATGTGCACTTTGCAGTGCGACAACATGCCCGATAATGATTTTCCCGACAATGGTACTCCCGCTGAAAGTGACGATGAGGATGCAAATGACTGATGATAACAATCATAAGAACTCAACTTCCACCCCTTTTTCAGAGCAAGTTTCAATCGATTGTCGTAAAACCTCAATCAATTATGAAGGAGACAATCCAGTAAATCAATCAAAACTTGAAGTTATTACACGTAGCCGACACAAAGCGCGGGAAAATGTGTACGCGCGAGCCACGATTGGTTTTGGTTTCATTTCTGAATGGTTGACAAAATGGCGCGAGAACTTTGAACCAATCACTGAGTGAACCAATGCAATTCGCTAATTACTTTCGACACTCAATTGAAAATGGCTCTAATATCACTTCAATAAAGGTTTTAAACGTTTGTTGATGTTGATGTTTTGAATACATTTTTCTCCGTTTTCCGACATATTTTACAAAATACATGGACGTAAAGGCTAATTTCAGGAAAACAAAATAACGGCCATTAGGTGAAATGAGGGAGCGTATTTGAAATCTAATTCTCAGGACGAAAGCTACCGTTCTAGCATTGCCATCATACCTTTTCATAATCCTGAATAGTCAAAGATTAAAATAAAGTAAGTTTTATTTGTTTCCCAAAAGTGAGCATTAATATCCTTTCAGCTGATGGACTAAAGGGAAAGTTAGCTTTATGAGTTGAGGAAAGCGTCGTCGTCGGACTTTCTGTTTTTCGTGCGGTGGCAAAGTCGTGCATGTGAATATAGAAGTGCGCATCAGGAGCAAGGTCAAATAGACGATACCAAGTTCCCTCAAGGTATTGTTTTAAGACAATATCCACTCTCATACATTTTACACCAGTAAGAGTAACATAAGCTTAAAAGGCGGTGTAAGAGAAGCGAAACATCGGCTTTAATATTTCGAACGCTCTGCCAGATTCAAAGATATTGTGATGTGTGACGGTTTCCCTGTTATGTTTATAGGGCAACATCAACATTTTTCGTTTGAAAGAGGTCATGGAAATGTGGAAATACGCGATGCAATTAAAACTTCATTTAATTTGCGTACAAGTTTATTGTAAACAATATTAACTCCTATTTAAAGCGATATTTTGCAGGTTCGGGGATTTCCTTTAAATAATAAGAACATTAAGCTTATAATCTCAGAAATAAATTTTCATTGTTAAGAAGAAAATTGTATTTTTTCTGCTGTAAATTTCGAAGTAAGTCTCCCAGAGAAATCAAACTTTGTTGATAAGGGGCATATGCTGATTTAAGTCTGCGCCATAGCTTTGTATTCATTGGCATTTTTTCTTCACTTTCGCTTTTTGTAAAATGTTCTTTTTTTTCTTAGATTCAATGCTTACTGCTAGCCTTAACCCAGAATGACCCTCTTGCAACTTGGCTGTCAGGCCTTGACCTAAATTGGATGTGACAAGTTTACGGTTTTTCCCCACTCCCCCAATTTGACAATCAACTTCCTTTCCCACCGGTCCCCTACTCCACACATGTACAGCTGTAGGTTAGTTTAACACAATGGATCTGCAAACACATATTTTGTCAAATGCTTTTATTGAGTGAGGTCTGCGGGTCTGCGTTTCAGTAGACATCCGCAAAAACAAGAAGATACTTATCAAGTTACCAGTCTGGCATGTTTCACGCTGGAACAGAGAAGCCACGAAAAGTATGAAGACGAAAAGAAATATCGAGCTTTTTTCAAGACCTCCATGAACTTAATCAATGCCGAAGCAGATCTCTTATGCAATCCCATTTCGTCCTTTTATGTAGTGAAGAAGATAGAAACAGCGGTAGACGAGATGACACCGGTCAATTACCAAAACCGAAAGACGCACCCTGCAAGATTTTTTATACCACCAAGAAAACAGAAGTTAGTTCTAAAGAGCCAAATGAAACTTCAAAGAAGCAACTGCAGTGTATATTCCAAAAGTAGATGAATCATCAGTTGAATGCTTCTCTCTCCTCCGCAGAGGTTCCAAACATTCGCTACGCAACTCCGCTGTGCGAGATGAGTGCTGACGCATAGTCGAATGGATCAGGGGGCAAAACTCGGTTCCCGCGAGGTTTCCGCGCCTTTCGCCGTCGCCCTTCTTGCAACCTTGAGCCTGCACTCATATCGCGCAGCAGATTCTTCCCATTCGGAAAAAAACCCTTTGGACCTCTTCAGAGGAAAAAGTGCCCGCTTAAGGTTTAATAATTAGACACTCGAGAACAGGACGAGTTTCGTTAATTATGCCGTTTGTGAAGAAATAAGAGATTCAAGGAAGAAAGTAAAGTAAGTAAACAATATGAATCCACAAAAGACTTAAAGAAGCCAGAAGACGACAGAAGCAACGAATGTAAATCCACAAGAGACTTAAAGAAGACAAACGAAGGACGTGAAGAATATCAAAAATAAAAATAAAGGTTCGCATGACTACTTCTTGTACATCACAAGGAGCCTTAAGTGCAAGCGCCTGTATGATAGTTCCTTGTGTCATCATCCCCGAAGCCCGATGAAGAAGTACTGGTTTATGCAATGTTGGACACCCAAGTCGATGCTACATTTAGCTTAAAGAAACCTGCGACGAGCCAATGAAGCTTCGTGTGAGTACCATCATAAGTCAAGAGCCACTCGTCAACGGCCAAAGAGTCTCAATCTTGACTCCAAGATTTTAACACTAATCAACTTCAAAAGTATATCTATTCCCGCCGATGAAGAGCACAGATATCCTGACTAAGACCATAGCTAAGAACTGGGAACACTTGCGAATAATTGAAGACAACACTCACAACCTATTCGACTACATTGTTCAGTGGAATGCTCATCGGATTGGTGGAATAATAAGTCGCATGGTATTAGAACAGATCTTGGATAGAGTATCGTGGGTGTTAGTGACGTAAGGAGTTCAAGATCCCCCTGCCACAAGGTTGCCTTCAGGGAGCTACCCGCTGTAACAACGAACGACGAAGATGATAAGGAGATTAATGAATTCTCTCTTAAAGAACAATTATGATAAAATCAAATTGGCCTGTACCTTCCACAATTTGATTTGCACTTTTATTTTTAATCTTCTTATTCAGCAGGTTGCTTTGATGTTTCACAAATTTCCAGTATATTTATTTAATTTCTCTGTATACATTTCAGGAGATGATGCATACATGAGAAGTTTATCTTTTTATGGCGATTTATAATAATAACAGTAGTGGATTTTAAGATTATTTACGCTCAGCTCCAAAAAGGGATGTTTGCCTTTACAGTCAGTTTTACGGGGTGCGGCATCTTCATTGTCCCAGAGGAAGTATTCTTGCCTTTTTTGAGTATTATAGACAACCTGACATAGATGGGTATTAGACTTGAGCAAAACGAAGGGCTTGTCAGTGGGAAGATTAATGGCATTAGTTGCGTATCCATCATCCCGACAACAGAATTCGATTGTTGTGTCCGAATCATAATCCCCGTCTGGTAGCTGACCGGCGAAACTGTTGTTGTTATTGAGGTCTTCATCGTCCCAATGAACGTATCCGTTCCCGAAACCTGGTAGGCGCAATACAGAACATTAATTAAATATAACTGGAAAGGATTCTGAAATTCTAAGTACTGCTAGAATTACATGTCAGCATTTCTAAGAAGCGACCGGAAGGCGGGTCAGATCTTTATAACCGCCAATACGAAGGCTTTTGCTAACCTATTTGGTACAAGCATTGCGTATTTTCTTCTCCAATAAAAACGTTCCTTTTTTGCAAGTTTGTTAAAAGATGTCGAATTCCACCATTCGCCGACAATGGCGTCTTTCATTTGGCTGTTCCGACTTTCTGGGTAAGAAAAATACTACCTTAAAAGAAGGTCTTACGTTCCCAAACTGAGAACCACAATGCAAGTTTGTTAGGCATCAATGAATTCTGAGTCTTAACTTGAGGTTGCTCAAAACAGTTTCCAGCAGTTGGATTTTTATGGGCCATTATAACCACTTTTTATCACTTGATGCTACAATCACAACGTGTTCACTAATGACGGGACATGATTGTAGCAAAATAATAACTAGTGGTTACAGCTACCCATCAAAATCTAGGTGCTGAAGATTGTTTTAAGCCACACTAATGAACAAAACTTGCCTGTTCAACTTTCTCAAATACTCGAGCGAATGTATACTGCAAGCATGCTCGTGTCGCGTCTTTGGGTATTGTTTTCGTGTGTTACGCTGTTGAGTCGGAACGATTAACCAAAAATGATTCATCATTAAAGTAGGGCACATCAAGAAGAGCAATACACTGACCTTCAGGGCAATTTCCTTTCTTGTAGATGCAGTATTGTCCTTTGGGCCAAGGAAGATCGTACTTACTGGTTTTGCTCAGTGTCTTCATGCAAAACTTTTGTTCCATGTCAGCTTTATCAACTTTTCCTGCTAAATCATATGGATTAGACCAATGGTTCCTTGGAGTCACATCCTCGGTGTCATGGTAACGAGTCCCCTCGTGCCAAAAGTCTCCATACGGACATCCTGACTTTGTCATGGGGAGACCATAGGTACCCAATGGCCAAGTGAGAGGAATGCGCACCACAGGATCTGAAAATTAAACGAGTAGCACTTTCATTCCTCATTACGCAAGCCGCTGTAACACTAGTAGCCGATGACCTATAACCCATGACGGGACCATGGACTCCTGTCACATTTATTACTAACAACGGGTTCTTGCCTGTTTTGTTTGAGTATTTTACTGTTAAATAATTTTTAACGCATAGTGTGAAATCATACCTTCTGGTTTAGAAACATCATTTAAATGCGGGTATTCCTTGAAGATATTTTTGAAGTTCTCTTTTCGCTGTGCCAAATTTTCACATTGATATTGCTGGTCAAGGACACTGAAAAAACTATCTTCAACAGCTTTGTCAATAGGCATCAGCTCTAATTTAATGGGCTCAGGCATGTCGGGACCTCCAGATGTGAACTTCACCGTGTTCTCGGTAAAGTTAGTCGTACTTGTATTGGATTCCTTGAATTTACTGACATCAACTGTCAGAGAGGCACTGTATCCCTTGTACCCACCGGAACCGGACACCGATCCTCTTATCTGCAAGTCCAAAGCATTAACAAGATTCAGTTTCTATTGGCAAGACAAACTTTTTGTGAGGGTAACCAAGTACTTTGCAGAGCAAGGAAAATTTAGTTGGAATAGATTTCACTTTGGTTAAAGTCATAGCGCTTACATCATACGATTTTATCGAATTTTGACAATTAATATACCGATCACAAAATGAACAGAATTTTAAACGGGTATAGGGGTGTCGTTTAATTTTAACAACTCTAAAATGCATGCATACGTCCTTTTGTCGTGGTCACTATTCTGATCAATTTATACAGCAGCATGAGGCACGCTCATGCAATATGGCAGGAACATTATGTGGGTTTAAATATTCCATGTACTCAGACAGTGCCAGTTTTTATCCTTGCAAGACACAAGGCAACGTCTGGACACGGTCCCAAGCCAAACTGACTTTTATCGTTTGCAGAGTTCTTCTTAATTATTATCGCCTTGCTGAGATTGAACATATCCAATCGTTGCCTAAACGTTTTTGTGTTTGTAGTAGAAATCTGATGACTTGACAGTCATTTACTTCAATGAACGTAATTTACGAAACTTTCCGACACGGGTAGTGGGATACTACTAGCATCTGAACCCACAATATTACACTATTAGAAACTTACTTAATCTCAGAAGTTAGGAATATTGTATTACTTTGTTTGCTATATAAGTTGTTAAACCTGTACAGCAAATTTTCGTCTATCCCGTATTACTCCTGTTTTAAATAGAGCTGTTGTATACACTAGTATACAGCAGTACATTGCTTTCATCAAGAGAAGATCAAGGTACCTACCTTGATCTTCTCTTGCTTTCATTCGATTCATGCATTCATTCAATCATATTCATTCATTTATTCATTCATATTCATTCATTCATTCTCTTTTTCGTTCCTTCTTTTAGTACGAACCCTTACGAACCCTTCATTCCACATTGGGTGCTTTGGAAACTTTTCCGCTAAACTTCGCGCCAATTAAGCATTTTTACCCCATCCCCACAGCGGCTTCTCGAAAAGCTCCATGGTTACGAGAAGCCGCTGTGGGGATGGGGGAAGTATTGTAAATGAAATGACTGTACCTCATCGGGTGGAGTTAATTTGACCTCGGACCCAAGCTCCGTGTCCTGTGCGGTTATCAGTTGCCGTTTAAATTCATCAGCTATCGTGGAATCGAAGGAGAAAATGTTCATTTCCAGCCAAGTGCGTGGGGATTTTTGACTACGAAACATTCACGGAAGTTCGCAAATGATGTGGCTTTAGCTTTGCGTGAAAAAATCTTAGAACACTGAAAACACGGACTTCCCGAAACTGTAAAATAAACTCCAAAAGGCACAAGAATACACCAGAGGTGAGTCATTTTGATTCATTTTATTGAATGAACGTTAAATTGAGCATTTTTTAGGCTAGGCTTCATAATCGACTGTATTTTATTTCCCATACAAAGTCTTACAACGCGTTTAAATTCTCAACGGCTGTCTGTAGTGACGCGAGCTTGGGCTGCCTATGACATAATGCACCTATCAATGTTAAGCCCCAGGGTCGGGGGGAGGGGGGCGGGCTACCTACGGGAAATTGATTCAGAGAGCCTTCCCCTGGGTAGGGATTTTGACACGTGTGCATTGTACCATGGTCGGGAATTTGACATGTCCGCCATCTTGGAACACCGAGAGAACCTGGAGATAAGTTATTCTCAACCTTTGTTTTGATGGTACTTCTATTGTTTTCCTGATTTTTCTGGACAACGTGGTTGAAAGAAAGGTAAGCAAATCCATCTTCAGGGGTGGATCCATACCGGTTTCCACCGTTTTACGGAAGTCGGTCAGAAACATGGAAAAGGGGACTTTGGAGAGTTAAAATCTAAAAAATTCCTGGGGGAGCATGCCCCCGGACCCCCTGGAAACTGTTTCGTTGTTTTCGAAACCGGTCGTTATTTTATCGTAGATCCGCCCCTGGTCTTGTCTTTTTGTTAATAAGGATTATCACTTCTGACAGTCTTTGCTGGAGTGTTAACAAATACGAGAATGTTTCTTTATACTTTTTTTCTTGATCTCCTTT
>OX421446.1:57249051-57254051 GCA_949126865.1 Montipora capitata
ATAAACTATACCCAATAAGTGTACCCAAGATGGTAGAAACAGGAGACGATTGTGCGAGGAATATGCAGGAAGAAAAGTCAACAACGCGCCAGGGATTTTTCTGCGGCAAAATTTTGCCTTTGCACGCACTCCCTCCTTCTCTCCCGAGTAATAACCTGGCTTGAGCGCGCGATCCTATCGCGAAACCAGTACTTGGTCAGCGGTCAACACTGGGTTGCCGGTAGATACGTTATGTATAGTTGCCAGTATGGCAATCCCAGTCGGAAAATGGGTGGAATTTCGTCGTTTGCTTTTTATTATTATTCTTTTTCTTTTCCGTGTCGGGGAAAGTCTTCCCTATCCCTCCCCTGCTAAGTAGTGTCTTTGTGTGTAGAGTCTTTTGGGTGTGTGTTTGGTTGGTTCCAGGGGTAGTAGAAATGGGTAGATTTTACCCGGTGGACAAAGTAGAATGTTTAACTTAACCTGCAATGGCGTTGAACGTCATTGTAGCGCGAATGGCGTTATAGTGGATCTTTAAACAAAATATTCCCCTTATGGAGCTCAGTAATGGAAAGTCAATTGAATAAACAAGACAGGCGGTGAAAAATAAATATCTGGAATCTTCAAAGCGACGAGGAATGGTCATCGACAACAATTGCATCTTTCGCCGTCAGATTTCTCAAATCATGGCTCGGATTTTAGCTCGGATCCTGGCTCGAATCCTGGCTTTATTCTTAGTTTATCTCCTTTCTCACGATTTTAGCACTGTTTACAGGATAGAATGCAGAGTAAAGCGCCATTCTCCCCCGGCTGGTTTTTAACAAATTCGGAAAATCGCTTACCTTTTATGCCAAGATCATGCCATCCGGATTTTTTTGGCTAAATGGTAACCACATATTGTCGTCTTGCTTATTTTATACAATTATGGCTTGCGTGAGATGGTATTCGATTCTTTGTGAGTGGTTGTGAGTGGTTGTAGGTCGTTGTAGATATTTATGAGGTGGTTGTAGGTCGTTGTAGATGGTTTTAGGTGGTTTTAAGTGGTTCCATGTTTTAGTGACTACCGTTTTTTTCTTGTTTGCACGCACGCAATTAAAATATGAAGGGTTTTTTGCCGCTAATAGAAAATATTTTGTTTGTTTCAGTAAATTTTACACTGGAAAAGGTTTATGTGACATTTTTTTGTCCAAATGAACGCCCAAAAAGAAAGCTTTTTAACGACCCTTAGGTGGAATATCTTTTGTAATATAATATTCTCTGTCAAAATATGCAGACGAAGCTTGAAATAAACATTGCCACTCGCACAGGAAATTTAGTCGCTGATTTACCTCTTCGTCGAGTTCTCGTTAACATTTTATTAACTGTACTGTTATGTACAACACTGAAACCAAACGGCAACTTCTCTGGTAACTTTTTCGAGTTGGATACCAGAGACGGAATCAAACACCTTGAGTAGTCTGCTTTTTACAATTTTCTGGCTATTTATGATTTTATATATTTGTACTCAACTCTGCACAGTCTTCTGGTAAAAAAATAATTTGAAATTTGACTAATTCTTGTTAGTCGAGAGTTATTTGAAAGAAAGCTTGTCCATTTTTTGCTTCATTATTGAAAGAAATGGTTCTTCAGTGAAGGGATTGATCAACATTGTTCCAGAGAAGAGGAGGGACTCGGGTCAATAACCCGACAAAGAAGGTTTCCCGATCCCACAGATGAAATATAACTATTCAGTTAAATATTACAACAAAATTAAAAAACGAAAGACTGAAGTTTCTTGGCTAAAAAGATAGTTGTTTAACTCTAAAAAGACTCTAAAAGCGACGAACGATATAACATTTCTGATTCATTGTAAACAAGAACTTTGACACACTGAGCACGTGATTAATTTCTTCCTTCTGATAGAACATCGTGTCCTTCCCCAGGAATTTTAGTGTTTTTACGATTGATTGTCATTAATCTTCCGCTGAGAATTCGAAATTCTGAGTTTTATATAAAAACTATGCTATTTTTTCTTCATCTGTCTTTTGGCTTGCTTTTTACTGTTACCGTGTAACATGAAAATTTTGCGGGACTTTTATTTTGCGGATTGGCGATTTTTGGCGACTGAAAGTTCCGCTGGGAACTACTTTTTGCTATTTTCTTTTCAACCAGCAAGTTTTGTCGAGGATCTTTATGCAAATTTGTCACTCCTGCGTAACCGGAAGTTCGATCTAATTAGCCAATCAGGATGGATAATCACAGCCTTCTAAGCTGTGATAACTGAATAGAGTGTAATGTGAAGTGCTAGATTTCTATCCCATATGAACCATGTGAGCGTTAGCCCTACTGATGGAAATGGGCCCACACAAGGACAGAGAAAAGCTGTGACTTCCTGTGCGCTAGCTGTGCGCCGCCATTGATGTTTGTGGCTTTTATACTTAAGTGTTTGAGCACCTTCCGCTGCATTTAGAAGCAAGAAACTGAAGAATTAAAGAAAGGGCGTTCTTCGAAGGTGAAGCAAAAGATTCTGAACAAGTACACATTGGTGCAATTAATTGTGCACCGCCTTTCACTCACCAACGCGAAGACTTTTTAAAATACATGTCGAAATGGAATCGACAGACGCATGGTGAGAAGACAATCTCTGGCGATCCCCTAAGCTCACGAGGGTTAATAAATTCCATTTGGAAGGTGACTTCCATTTGGAGAGTGACATCGAAGCTATAGAGTATACCAATGTTTATACATACATACATACATACATACTTTATTGCATAGCTCCCCCCTGGGGGCTCTTCCGCCATAAATGAATATGAAATATTAAATTACAAAAACAAGATAATAAAAGATAAGATAAGATAAGATAATAACTATTTACAAATAAAAATATAGATTATATATATATATATATATAAACAGCTTATATTTCAATATTAAATTCACACGTTACGAATTGAAAATATTCTTAAAAGTTCTCCTTTTAAAACCACTTAGGCTTTCCGTGTCTCTGATAAATTTAGGTAAAAAGTTAAAACTTTTAGCCCCACGGAAGGCAAAAGCCCTTTGCCCAGCCGCGATCCTACACTTGGGTAACGTAAGCTCGCTCTTTTGCCTGGTATCTCTTTGGTGAATTTCTGAGCGTTGTTTAAATCGTTCACAGAGATAGTTAGGAGTCAAGTTGTTGATGCATTTATAAACCATGACTAAGTCATTAAAGAGTAGTTTTTTCTTTACGTTAAGCCATTTAAGGGACTTCAGGGCTTCTGTAATGTGATCGTACTTTTTCAAGCCAGTTACGATCCTGCAAGCGTAATTCTGGACTAACTGAAGTTTTTTAATATTGTCATTGCTTGTGTTGCTCCAGACTGTCGAACAATAAAAAAGTTTGCAAAAGACGAAAGCTTTTATGAGATATATTAGAGTGCTTCGATCCAATAAATGCTTTATCCTATTGACTCTCGTTAGTTTAAACATACAGTCAGATGCAGTTTTAGTGATATGCTCACTAAAGTTAAGATAGCAATCAATGTGCACTCCCAGGTCCTTAGTTACTGTCACAGGCTTGATTTCAGTTCCCAATATTGTGGCACTTGGAAGAGTGGCAGGTAAGGTCCTCATTAGTTGGGGAACGCCCACATAAAGCAGTTTTGTTTTATCAGGGTTGATGAGCAGTGAGTTTCTACAACACCAACTCACTATTTCTTTGAGATCTTCGTTTACAGCAGAGATAACGTCTTGAAGTTTGTTTGACGGGAACCCGAGGAAGATTTTTGTGTCATCCACATAGCCCATAGGCTTGCAGTGTTTTGGGACTCGAAGGAGATCATTTACATATAATGCAAACAGTACTGGGCCCAAGATGGATCCTTGCGGTACTCCGACTGTTAAGGGTAGAGGGCTGGACAAGGTATCCTGAATCTTAACGACTTGTTGACGTTGTGACAAATAGCTCTCAAACCAGGCACACGCTAATTCCGATAAACCAACGTTGCGAAGTTTGCGCAACATCAAGTCATGTCGAATACTATCAAAAGCTTTGGACATATCCAAGAGAACAATGACAGACATCTTTCTGTGATCCATGTTATTTAGCAGTTCGTCTGTGAAATAGAGTAATGAGGTCTCGGTTGAGTGAAATTTTCTGTTTCCGCTTTGCATTTGATGTATTATATTGCTTGAGTCGAGGAAATTGACAAGCTGTGAGTGAGCTGCTCTTTCACATACTTTAGATAAAATAGGTAGTAGTGAAATTGGTCTTGTGTTGGCGGGCTCCTCACTGTCCCCTGATTTAAGAATTGGAACAATTTCTGCTTTCTTCCATTGAAGTGGAAAACTGCCCAAAGAAAAGGAGTCATTTATAAGACTAGTTAGGATAGGAGCAATAACTGGTGAACTATCTTTCAGAATTTTTGCATTTACTTTATCGCAACCGGGAGCTTTGTTAGACGGTAAACTCCTAATAATCCTCTGCACATCGCCCGTAGTGATGGAACGAAACGTAAACAAGGTAGTATTATTTTGACCAGAGCTGCGAATGGATTCACACGGATGAATTCCCTCAGTGCCTCGAATGTTGAGATTGTGTTCTTTAGCAAGATTCGTGGCTTTCAAAGCTGTCACTTTTCCCACATTAGCATAAAATTCATTGAATTTATTCGCCAGAAGGAGTGGATTTTCAACAGCGGCTAATGGAGCGTTTTTCTTTGGAAGACAACGGTTAAGAATTTTCCAGATCGAGTTGGAGTTTCCATTCGATTTTAAAATTTCAGAACGAACATGTTCTTTTTCAGCAAGCTTGATTTCCCGTTTGACTTCCTGACGAAAAAAGCGATAAGCATTCCAGTGTAATTTGTCGTTGGTTTTCATCGCCTTTTTATGCCACATATCACGCGTGTTCATTAGTCCTTTGATCTCTGGTGTAATGAATGGATTGGGCCTTGAATTTATCCTGATTCGTTTGATTGGGGCGTGCTCGTCCAAGACCTGAAGAAAAAGGCAGTTAAAGGCGTTTACTTGATCGTCAGGATCATCAAAAATATTAG
>OX421446.1:57259051-57261551 GCA_949126865.1 Montipora capitata
CGAGTGCCCCGAAGACAATCTGAAAAGTTCTGATTATGCAGCGATAAAATAATGTTTTTAAGAATAAAATGTAACCAGATTTTTCAGAACCTCTCAATGGATTTACCTGTTAAAATTCGTAAAGGAAATGTTAACAGTTGTGAAAAGCCAAAAACGTTTTTCTTTTAAGTGGCTTGTTAAAAGGGCGTAACTGATTATTTACCATCGATACCGACGTTCAAATAACGTTTGCACTGTTACACGGGAAAATCAGGGGAAACGTTGACTTAGGATGAGAGACAGTAAAGAAAGCGTGATAGTTGAAGTTCCCGTTACGTTTCGTCGCGCTGGATAGATTCAACGGCAAATTTGGAAGCCAAAAAAAACATGTATTTTGTTATAATTTGGTGTTATAAAGTAATTTGAATACTACGGGGAAAAGGAATAAAGCATACATGAGAAGCATGAGAAATTCTCCTTTCGTAAACAGTGCTTCCATTTCCCATGACACTCGTAATGTATGCTTAGGTGGCAGAAGAGGGGGAAGAAAAGTAACTGTGCCCATTGGAAGCAATATGCAGTATCGTACTCAAATAATAACCCCACTCATAATATTACCAAAAATACTACGATGAGCAGAGCTGAGTTCCGTGCAGAAATCAAATCGCTCCTAATTAATTCGGAATCTGAGCTTCAAGCAAACATGAGATGTTGATCATGAAGACTTTTATAACACCAATCTTTCCAAAACCTGATCAAAATAGCAATTTGACTAGCAGCTGAATAAAACCCCGGTGAAGCTCAAGCAACTGAATGCAAACATCCTCGTGTGTACCAAACAGTTGCCACGTCACATTCCATGATATTATAGGAATAAGCAGAAGACCTGCACTCCAAGAGCAATTCTTCACAGCCAGCTTTGCCAACCCTGCGTCTTCGCTGGGCTGGAATAAATCAAAGTAATGACGGCTAATCAGTTTGTCTATCCTTTTTGTAGTCACTAGTGATGTGGGAGGATTATTATAAAAAAAATCGATGACAGACCAAATAAGCTTCAAAGTTGAAATAGGGCTCTCCCTGAAGCAGAGTTTTCATGCATGGGTGTTTTATATATTCATTCGTCAGTTATTCAGGGGGGTCTGGGAAACGTATCCAGGGAGCTATCGTGATGTTATCTTCTCCAATAGGCAATAAGGTACTACCTAGTAAATGTTATTTACTGGCTCGGAGGCCCGTACAGCGCAAAACGTACTGGGCTAAGGACATCCTTCTCAAAACCACGGTTATATATCGTATACCTTCAGATCAGCAATTTTCTTTAAACTTGAATTTGTCGGTTAAAGCAATCATCGAATGTCTAATGTAAAAAAGAAAATATTTTTAAAAAAGATTAAATATTGGCGGAGAAATGGCGGTTTTACGTTTTGGCCGCACGATTGACGGTCTTAGCGCTGTTTTCTCGAATCACTTATTTCCCTTGAAGTGGACACTTTAAAGAGCTAAAAATCAAAGGGAATTTGTCCGATTGCCCCCAAATTTTGACAGTGGCTAGATTACATATAAACAACAAAAGAGTGTCTGCAATTTTTTTTTTGTTTTTTTATTTCAAGATCTTTTTTCTCTGAGAGCAATTTTTGTAAGAACACTTCAATTTTTTTCAAATACTATATCGATAACGTTCTCTAACTTTTCTCTGTGACTGAGTATGTCAAAAGGCAGACACCTTTTGTAACGCTTTGGGTCTGGAAACGGAGGAACAAAATAAAATAGCAAAAAGCAAAATTTGCTTTGACCGGTAGCTTTGAAACGGTGATTCGGACGATCGCATTTAGAGGTCGTAAAAATGCGACAATGCATTTGATTTCAAAATTCTTGATATAGTTTGTTAGCCAGCTCTATAAGCTTTAATTTGATGTAGGGACTTAGGAATCTACCGTATAAACCGGAGACGCTACATCGCTCTGATGCGAGACACTCCTGAACGTCTACGGTAATCTTAATAGATTGCTTGGAAAGAAATAAAAGCTTGCACTTTGATAAGTGATGGAACTAAATAATATTAGTATAAATACGCAGGTGATTATACAAAATCGCGCGCTCTCATTGGCTCGCTATCTCGGATTATCAGCCGATAATCACCTCGACAAACAAAATGGCTGCCAGCAGTCGTTTTGCCACTGTAAGTGAAGATGATTTCGCGTTGAAATGTTTTTTTTTTCTCTTTTTTGAAATAATCACCTATGTATTTATACTAAAATAATTATTCGCCTCAGGCTCAATGATTATCGGTAAATATTCGGCGAATAATTGTTATATAATAATAATAATAATAATAATAATAATAATAATAATAGCTGAAGATTCGTAATAACAAGATAAAAATACAAATTATAAAAAGTCATAGCGTCTTAAATTTGTCATCAGAAAATTCATCCATAAAACAGCATGAGACAGAATAAATAATCAGAAAGAAAGAATAAAACAAATTCATGAATATCGGTAAGAATTAGAAAAGTCCATG
>OX421446.1:57266551-57269051 GCA_949126865.1 Montipora capitata
GTAGACCAATTATGAATCGAAAGTAATGCAAATGAGTATATGAAAGATCGTATAAAAGATGTAAAGACTACAATTTTGGCGGAAGTGAATGCCTAGTCTACATTATACACAGTATACACTGGTTATATACCAATCGATAGCTGAGTTAAAGAAGGTCAGAGAAAAACCTCAGCGACCATACAACGTCAAAGGGCGCTGAGTAACCGATTCTATTCTAAATGCACAAAGCTATTCCACAAGGGCGCTGAGTAACCGATTCTATTCTAAATGCACAAAGCTATTCCACGCTACCTTGTGTCCTCACCTCCACCGCATGCTATACATGTCGCTTTTAAAACAAATTTTGATTGTATGGCATTCGCGAACGCAAGCGAGGTCGGCCAACAAAAAGAGTATGACGCCTTAACTGACAGTGCATTCTAACATACTAGTTGAATCCCATTCTCGGAGACCTGGCGGAAGTGGGTGAAGGCGAGCGGATATGGAACCGGGGTGGGAGGGGGGAGGGGAGCACTCCCATATAAAAAGGACGAGGAAAAAATTATGACAGGAGACATTTGACAATTAACCAGATTTAATTTTGTCTAATTAAAACCCATAATTTGGTATCTCTTGGGGGTGAAAACAATTTCACGCCATGCCACCAAAAGACAGGGTCTTTTATATGGGAGCCCCCCCTTCCTGAAAATTGAAGGCAAAAGAGAAGAACTCCATGGAACAGGCTGGGTCAGACAGGACAATTTTTTTCACTTTCTTTCGCTAGTAGTAATAGGGCTGCACCCAGTAACTTCGTAAGAAATACCCTTATGAACGACTGGGCTGACTGAAAGTGATTTGTAATGAGTCAAATGAGTCAATTTATAGGATAACTTGACTGTTTTCTTTCTTCAGTGGAGAAATGCAAGTGAAATGCGATTCTTAATTAAGCTGCAAACCTATTTCTAGGCTTGTAATGTGGCATGGCCATCTGTAATTAAACTCCTGTACAGCTTGAAAAATTCGTACTTTAACTTAACGATTCACTACAGAAAGGAAAGATAGAAATACAAAGTTACAAGCAAGATACTTAAAACTAACCTTCAGAAACGGCAAAAACCACGACTGGAATAAACTACTTACAAGATCTGTACGGCAACTTCTGGTACAACAACTGACTTACAAAAGAAAATACAATGCTTTTATACGAAAGACGAATACCTAATGAAGCGACGAAATGAAGGGAACAGAACTTAAGTACATTGAATAGGCTCGATAACGAAGCAAATACAGACTAATTACTGCATCCGGAATTTAGGCAAATTTACAAATATCTCACGAACTCGAAGAAATACACGGTACAACTGTTAAGCGAAGACAAATGACAGCAAATTACATAGAGCCAAAAAAATCAGTGCAAATGTAGCATACTTGAGGAAAAAAATTGATTTCTCGTGTCTACACCATCTTTGTATCGCAAGCAAGCAAGTAAGGTATTTCAGTCGCCAGCGATACGTCCCCAGAAATACGTTAAACCAACGGACGAAGTAAAGTCACATTTTTTTAACGAGAACATTCCTTGCTACTACAACAAAACAAAAGATTGAAGACGTGTTAAACCTGCCTGAAAGAAAGAAGAAAAACACCCGTGAATAGAATATCCACTGCAATACTAAAAAACCTATCGATGAGCGGCATGAAGTTAATAAAAGTCTATTTAAACAAGTGTATAATTCGCCTTTAACAAAAGATTCCATGTGGAAGAGGAGGATAGACGATTTCCACGGCAGTTCAGCTTCTATTAAACGCCTGGTTTATTAATAAGTTGAAACGGGTGAAATTTGACGTTTTTGCAACAATTCTCGAACCAAGCAATAGCAAAAACTGTTACAGTCGCACCCGTGAATGTACCATATCATGAGAAGAAATTAACGCTCGTGTTAAATCGAAGTTAATGCGGCTTAAGTTGACGTAAATTAAGCAAAGCTATGATCCTCGTAGTTATGGACAAAATTTTAGCAATTGCCTAGAGAAGCCTAAAAAATTCAGTACTTCAACGGGGCTTGAAACGTGACCTCGCGATACCGGTGCGATGCTCTAACCAACTGAGCTATGAAGCCACTGACGTTGGGAGCTGGTCATTTGTGGGTTCTAATGTTCCTGTGAGGAATGAATCAACGATGAAATGATACATGAAATGGATCATATATGAGCTGCGGATATGAAATCAAGTAGAGCTATGATCCTCGCAGTTATGCACGCAATTTTAGCAATTGCGTCGAGAAGCCTGAAAAATTCAGGACTTCAACGGGGTTTGCACCCGTGATCTCGCGATACTGGCGCGCCTTTCTTACCAACTAAGCTATGAAGCCACTGACGTTGGGAGCTGGTGATTTGTGGGTTACATAACTGCGAGGATCATAGCTTTACTTGATTTCATATCCGCTGTTCATTATATGATTTATTTCATATATCATTTCGTTCATTAATGTAAATTGAAGAGAAAATTACTTCCCACTTAAGA
>OX421446.1:57276551-57286551 GCA_949126865.1 Montipora capitata
TATTTAATTAAGCAATTCAACCCTTGGTTGCGAAGTATTTTATAATAAACTATCTATCTATCTAACAGTTCTAGTCACTTCATAGTTTTTGCATGATGCTAGTCCCTGCGATGGACTAACATCCCATCCATTCCAGGTCGCTTCATGTTACAGAAAGCAGGATAAGCTCCGGGCTGATGGGCCACTTGGCTCGTCTTTTTATACCTACCTGATTGTTAACTAGACGCTTCAGAAAGCGTACACTGAGTTGTCTGTGGTACGTGTTACACAAAAGCAGAAGGTACTGAATAGATTCAGCTTGGCAGCCAGGCTTGGAGGACAAAAACAAACTAAAATGAATGAACATGTTTATTCATTTCTTTTGTTTGTGCACTCTAAACCTCACTATCAAGCTGAATATATCGAAAGTGGTCTATTGGGTGGTATTGAACTTCAGCGTTCCAGTTAATTTTTTCAAGTGGGGCGTCATTAAGACCATTTGAGGGGTCGCCCAGACGTCGTGCCAGCAGAGGCCCTTTTGGCTCACACGTTTAATTATTTTGTAATGTCCTGTCCCATTTTGAGGTCTTTTAGTTTTTAAGCTTTGGTAATAAAATTCTTTAGTTTGAAGATAACAAAACACGCTCTTGAGTACAATTCAAGGTGCTCGTGATCACCTTGTGTCAACTGAATGAACTACGGGAAAGAATGTTAATCGTTCGTCGTTTTCAGAGTAAAACAACGAACTTTTTAGCCAAGAAAGTTCCGTCTTTGGTTTTTTAAATTTGTTGTAATATTTAATTGAATATTTACATTTCAGCTGTCGGGTCAGGAAGCCTTCTTTGTCGGGTTCCTGAGAAACGTATCTATTTTTGCGTCAGGGTGAATTATTTGCTCAATCATGAGGTTGAGTGGCCATGTAATTGAAAATCTACAAATCTATGGTCATCCGGCTATGAGATACAAAAACAGATTTGCGATGATTCGCAAGTTCTCAATGCTGACAAGCACAATGCTAACAAGCACAAAAGCAAAAGAAATGGTTAATAAATATGAAGTTTTTTACTATCTGATTTTTTTTGGTTTAGAGTAAAGCGATATATTGTTGAAAATCTCCGTGGTAAAAGAGCTATGTCACACAAATGATGTAATTTCATGACACTCAAAATTCGCAAAAAGCATGAGTAATTTGAACAATCTTCGCAATAGTAAGTCTTAGCAATAAATTGTATTAACCAGGAAGTTAAAGAATATTGTTGGCTTTCCAACTGTGAACTTCATTTTACACTATAATGACAAAACAAATCTTTTTCTGAGTGAAAAATTCCTGTCTCCTCGCGTATCACATTTCAACGCACGTATGCAAATTTGTTAAGCTCGAATATTACACAACATGATGAATTCAAAAAGGCCACCTTTTCCAGCGAAAAATTTATTGAAACGAACAGCATATTTGCTATTAGAGGCAAAAACTCTTCCCATTTCATTGCTTGTGTGAAGACAAGAAACCCAATCGTGTTAAATTACCAAACGCAACAAAATAAATTTCAACGGAATCAAACCCTTTCCGGAAGAACCCTTTCCTTGAATAATGAAGCACAAAATAGACGACTAGCTTTCTTTCAAAAAATTATTGGCTGTCACATTTCCAATTATTTTTTACCTGAAGACCGTGCAGAGTTGAGTACAAATAAATATAAATAGCCAGGCAACAGAGATCACAGATCCACTTAATGTGTTCGATTCCTTCTCTGTCTTTGTTGAACCCATAACTTACCAGAGAATTTTCCATTTGGTTTCAGTGTTGTACATAACACCACACTTGGTGAAATATTAGAAATACAGCTCACTTTGATTACGGAGCCACGGGCGAAATATTGTTTTCGAAGTGCATTACTCGTCGCTTTTAAGATTCCAGATATTTATTTTCCACCGCCTGTCTTGTTTATCCAATTGACGTTCCATTCTTGAGCTCCATAAAGGTATAGTTTGTTTAAAGATCCACCAAAACACCATTTTAGTTTCGATGACTTCGACGCAATTACAGGTTAATTAAATATTCTACTGTGTCCACCAGAGAAATCTACACATTTCTCCTCCCCCCTGAAAACCATCAAAATACACGCAGAAGACACTACATACAATATACTGATACACTATATACTGATTAGAGTGTAATGTGAAGTGCTAAGTATCTACCCCATATGAACCATGTGAGCTTTTGCCCTACTGATGGAAATGGCCCCACACAAGGACAGAGAAAAACTCTGACCAGGATGGGATTTGAACCCAAGATCTTCAGGTTAGATCACCTCTGCTCTACCGACTGAGCCACAAAGTCAGATGGGAGCAGGCCGTGGGAACTGACGATGTTAAAGTCACGGCAATGAACATATACGAGTACAAGGAGGGATTTCGTTTTCTGTTACTTATATTTGAACAGACTTAACTGATTAGAGTGTAATGTGAAGTGCTAAGTATCTACCCCATATAAACCATGTGAGCGTTAGCCCTACTGATGGAAAAAACACTACTTAGCAGGGGAGGGACAGGAAAGACTTTTCATGACACGGAAAAGAAGAATAAAAATACGGTGAAATGAAACGTAGATTCCGACTGGGTTTGGCAACCCAGTAACAAGTCTTCAAACTACAACTTTTATTCGAATGTGTCGAAGTCACAAATCATGAAATCTTCCCTTTTCTTTGTAAAACATGGGTTTGTAAAAATGGATTTGTAAAAGGTGGATTTGTAAAACATGGATTTATAAAACATGGATTTGTAAAACATGGATTTGTAAAACTTGGATTGTTGCTACCAATTCATACACTGAAAATTATTCGTGTTTATTTTCTTTTTTGCGACGTTCTGCACGCTTTTTCGCGTGTTCTCTGGATCACATTGTTCACTTTTTTACCTATTTGAGTTAACGGAAAAAGCTTGGTCCAGATATGGGCAGTTACTATAACAAATCTTATCGGCCTGCAAATCGGCCTGCGTGGCAGGCCGTAGAAATCCAGTCCTTGTTTCACAAATCCAATCCAGTCTATGTTTTACAATATGTCCTTAAAAAACTAAAGCCGGTTACGAATTGTAAATAAATTCAGCAGTGCTAGTGTAAAGCCTAGACATCAGATCGGATTTAGAAATTTGAGATGACACACACATGATACATCAGCCAATCAGAAACTTCTGTTCTCACGCTCATTAAGGATAAGTCCACGTGCCTTTACATGAAAACTAACCTGCGATCAGGCCCATTTTTAGCTTCGCTCATATGTTCTCTTATGTCGTCGCTCGCTAAAATTGGGCCTGACCAAAAGTCTCTCAAGAATTCCGTTTGGTGGCCATGATTTTACTGCGCGCAATTCTAGAAATACACTGCAAATGAAGATATTACCCGAAAAGATCACCAAAGAAAACTTCATGGGCAAACACGTTAAAGGAATAATGTATTTCTCTTTTTTTCTTTAAAAATCTATTGCCAAACCGTCCAACGACAAAATGCTAGGTTATCTCAATTACAAATTAAGATGTCAAGCTTAAAAGATTGCATAAGTTCGGAGGGAGAATTACACCGGCCTTTGCCGCAATATAGTCGTCGAAAACATTCCCCATGCTTTAAATGTGTTTTTCTCCAATTATAGCCAACGGTAACTTTCGAATTTGTTTACAATATTGCTCCCACGGTAATTAACTTTGGTCAAAACAAAATAGCGTGAATCTGCCGTCCACGCGTGTATTGGTGTAATGGAAGTAAATTTGATTGGCCGATGAAGGACATGTCAATCAATCAAAAAAGGTGAGCGGAAGGAATTTCGAAGAGGAATTTGGTCAGGCTCTATTTTTCGTTTCGCCAACTCCACATTACGTAGCACGCGAAACTAAAATAGAGCCTGATCGCAGGTTACATGAAAACGGTCTTTTATTCTTGACAAGATCATTAGATATTCAAATTTATGACCTGAAACACGGGGCGTTTTCCATTTACAAAAAATTTCCGGAAATTTCGGTGGAAATTTCCATCGTGTTCCATTTAATTCAAGTCCGTTCGCCGCCCAGTGATTGCGATTTTACGCGCCAAAATTTAAAAATGTGGCCGTGAATAGCCTGGAAGTGGTAAGACCTTTCAAAAGTTGTAAATGGAACAGGACTACCTTTTCAGAAGTTCCGTTTATTTCGGAAATTTTCCAGTGGAACGAACCAAAAACGTGTATTCCATTTACATCCCAACCGGAATTTCCGGAATTTCTTGGTAAATGGAAAACGACCACGATTCTCGTCGCGAGCGACACACAGTTTTTGCTTTAAAATGTTTTAGAAGACATATGTTGCTCGAAATTTGCTCGAAATGTGAAATATTGCTCAAATGTTGTCCAAAGTGCGAAAAAGTGCTTAAGGGTGCTCAAAATGCAAAATAGTGCTCCAAACTCGAAAAAGTGCTCAAAAGGTGCTCAGCGCAATCGGGAAAGGCCTAGTTGGAATAGGGGAAGGTCTATTGCATTTCTAAACAATATTAACCATGGAAAGATGTTAACGAAAGGACATATTACGGGTACTTTGAATTAAAAAAGGAGTATATTTCAACATTGTTTCTCGATATTTGTTTCTTTAGTCAATGACGAATACTTATAGTTCGTATAGTGTGATCGTCCAGGTGAGGGTAGTTCTGAAAAGAACTGTTGTTGGTGACTACAATAATAAAAGCAAGGTGACACACGCTAACACCAACCCGGTGTGTCCCCGGTTTAACAACCCGGTGTGCTCCCGGTGGGGCCCCCGGTGTGGCCGACACATTACGCATGCACACCACCATTTCACGAGGTCAATTAGCAGCCATGGACAGCTGACGTTTCGACAACCTGAGCGGAAGTCATCTTCAGAGTCAAGTAAATAGTGTTTGTCAGTCGATGATGTTGTAAGTCTGGTCCGTTGAAATTTAGCTATGATGGTATTGGCTGACAGACTTGTGCAAAGTTTGTCTTCAGTCATTGGTCGGTTTCGATCCGTCTGTTGTTAGTCAAATTGGTCGGTTTGAGTTTCTTGTGTAGTTAGTCAGAATTAAGTCGGTCTGTTAGAAGTTCGTTTGTCGATTTCGTTGACGTCGTGGATAAGTCATTTGTAAGGTGCCGGTAGTTGTTGACATCTCTTAAGAGGCGTTTGTTCTAAGTTAGCGTAATAGCTTTCCAGAGTCAGTGGTTGAAAATAGTTCGTACTGTAGGTTAAGCATTGAGCAGTATCCAAGTCAACGTTGTGGTTTGTCAGTTGATGATGGACATGTGATAGTTGGCATCACCATTTATCGTAGCTCGTTTGTGTTCAGTCAGTCTCCTGTTAAGATTTCTGCTTGTCTCATCATTGTAGGAAACCTGGCAGTCGGAGCATTTGATCTTGTAAACTGCTCCCCGTGTGTTGTTGGGTTCGTCCCTTTCTTTGACGTTGTTCAGCAAGTGTCGTAACGTACCTGTAGGCTTGTGGGATACACGGATGTTGTAGGGCCCGTGAGATGGTCTAAGAAGTGTCCTTAATGTAAGGTAGAGACACTGTAGTAACAGGTGTTGGGTTCCTGTTCGTTGCGTCAGCTTCGGTAGGTCGGTAAATGTTTCGTCTAATAAAGTCAGTGTTGTATTTGTTCTTGTGAAAAACAAGTTGAAGGTAATTTGTAATTTTTTTTCGTCACGTAAACTGTCCGTTGTGTCAAAACTAGTTGTAAACAAATCGCTTTCAACGGACCAGACTTACAACATCATCAACTTATAAAATCATGCGTACGCTTACCATATTTGTAGCGCATGGTTTAATGGCTCATAATGCTGAGCCAATGAAAGCTCTCGAATTGCATTGTCCAATCATATAGTTTGTAATAAAATTGATTTTACAGATTGGAACTATAGAATGTGGCCATTGGCTGTATGAATTAACATGGGGCGTTTCGCCAGAACAAAAAAAATTATCATATCGGCCGTAAGTAACGAAGTGACCGTAAGGCTAACCTGCAACCAAGCGTTTGATTTTGAAAAGGGAGAAGGAAATGATATGTAGTGAGGGAGGGTACGATCGCAGGTTACCGTAAGGTGAGCTTTCACTGTAATTTCATGCCAGTCATGCGGGACAACGGTCAACCAAATTTTGGAGCACTCATCCATTACCTGTTTAGCGTTTAACCGCCAAGAGAACCATCATCTTAAACTGCAATAATGCTTTCGTGGTCTGGTACACTGAGCATTAGCCTTGTGTAACCTTGAGTTACCTATTTTTTGCTCTTTACAGGGAAGCTGAAGCTATGTGTCTGATCACTTTTCTCATCACTCTTGGTGTTGCCGTTGTCACCCATGCTACCGAGGATGTGGACACGGCCAAAGGTCTTAGATTTCTGGGTGTCGGCTATAATATTCTGGAAGGAAATCCTGACGGCGGCCAATTGTCACTCGGTGGTGTCGACCCAGGTCTGCTCTCTTTGAGAAAGATATTCAAACTGACATGGGATACAAGTAAAACTTCTGTTGATGGACTTTACCGGGTACCAGACCAGGTTGAGTTTACTCATCGCTCATCCTGCGTCGAAACTACCACAAACGAAGTATTTTCCGGGGCCATGTCTTATCAAGATAAACTCAAGGTTGATGTAAAAACCAGCGGTGAGCTAGGACGTTTTATAATTTAAAACGATTGGACTTCAAGTACACAAATAGAGTTGATGCAGACACCATTGAAACTTGGAAGACTAATAGTTCCACAGGCAACACATCAAGGCTGTTATAAATTCCATTCCCATGGCAACTCACTTCTTTCCAGTCCCCTCAGACCTGTTTTCAATATTTTAATGATTTCCATCTCGGAGAAACTGAACCATGCTAAGAACTCGACCTAACATATTTATACTCTTGCTGGATTGTACAGATGAGGCACCATTGGCAAATACACACTAAACAGATCTAAACTGAAACGCCAAAGATGACCGAAGAGCCTTAAACATCGGGGAGCTCTGGAGCTTTGTATGTTGCCATGGTAACAAAATTGTCAAGCTCATATTGTGGAACACATCTAGCAGTTAATCAAACACTTCTGATAAAAATCGATTGAGAAATATTTTCTTCAAAATTGATCAAAATTTGGCTGAGTTAACGACGTTATAACTTCGCTTATTTGAATATTTTGAAAACTTGAATATATCTTGAAGTCCTTGAACAAAAAGACCTCTTTGAAATAAAGTAAAGAGCATTTTTTTTTCACATACAGACTTTTTGTTATTGTTTTACAATGGCTTAGATAGGACAGCACTTTAATCCTCTGAGAAGAAGGCGTGGTGGATTCAAACTTCTCCGATCTTTTTTGGAATTCACAACTTGCGCAAATCCCATAATACACCTCTTTCATACCCCAAAAATCTGCAGAGGCACTGTTTTCGACTTCTCTTGTAAACAGTGGTTATGCAAAAGTTTTGGGCCGTAATAAAGGTGTATTATGGGATTGTGCAAGTAGTGAATTCTGAAATAAGCATCTACCCTTGTGAAGCTTACAGATTTCATGAGCTTTTCATTCATAAATTGCAGAAATTCTGATATGCCAGTTGTGACATGCATGCGGGTTTAGTCAAAAACATTTTTTTTACGTAGTTCTTTGTTTGATCTCAATATAACGATCCATAATCATTTGCTTAATTTTTTCGTCAATTCTTGCTATCTTCGATGAAATTGAAAAACTGCTGGAATCCTAGATCAATAACAATGTCATTTCAGGGCTATTTACTTCATGCCAAATACTTGTGATGTTTTTTCTTTAGGACAAAGCTTCGGGGTGCGTTAGATGGAGGAAAGGGTTCTTCCACAACCCTCATATAGATTTGGATTTAAACACAGCATAAAATATTTATTGTTTCTATCATTGTTAATTTTGCGTAGGTGATTACGACGGATTATGGAGTGTTGCCTTCAGTCTCAGTTCAAGTAAGAACTTACATTAATTTGTCTGACTCTTATCAAACTTCATCAAAACAGTTTTTTTACCACAATTGCTTGTAATCTCAAAATCTGATTGGCTAATTTGCCGTTGTCGATAAGTGTCTAGACAACGCTGCTCGCGTCATGTTTGCGTCAATTTGTCACTCTATGTAATAGCCAATCAGGAACGCTCATTTTGGGAAATAAAGCAATCATATTGCGAGAAAGTTATAGACAACGCTTGCTCTTTCTTTGAGTTATGATTTTGGTTACGCTCTGAGATAAAAACTTTCTTTAGAGTTGAATATTGTAGTTAAAAACAAATCGAAAGTGGTTCAGTGTTGTCTGTACTCTTATCCACAACGATATTCGTCATCACCGTGCTCAAAAGTTGTTGTAGACTCTCTCGGCTACGCCTCGTGAGTCCACAACATTTTGACCACTGTTGTGTCGATAAGCGTACAGACAACACTGAACCACTTTCGATTTGTTAAATCGAACACAAGTTCGGTAACAAGTAGGCCTTATAGGTACTTAAAGTAGGTCATTAACCATAGTGACTTTTAACATCTTCCATTTTAGTTACTAAAACAATGTTAGTTTAGTAATATCGTAGTTTAAAGAACATAAATTTCTTGCAATGGCAGCTATCAGCCAACAATATAGTATTTTGTCGAGGGCCTAGGACCTGATAGTTTTCCGTCGAGATTTTGAGTCTTAAAAAGCAAGTATCAGCCCGAGAACGATGTTCGATGGCTACATCATGTTCCAGATTTTGTTCAAGGGCTTACATAAACTTTCCAAGGACAATTATCAGTCCACGGGCCCGAGAAGTAAACACTGTGACCTGACTTATGTTTCTTGTAACATTTTAGCCCAACTTGTTATGAAATTAAAGTATTAAAGCCGAGAAAAATAAAGTATATGTTATTTGAACTGGGGGTGCACATGAAGTCTTCAGAAAACGGAAAGGAAACGTGGAAACTGACAAGAAGTTTGTTCATTTTGTCTTTATTCTCGATTTATTTTGATGCTATCTTTGCTAAGATGTTTACATTATGACTCTTTTTTATTTTGGTAACAACTGTCGTTTTTTACTGACACGCCATTGGTGAAAACAAATCTTATGTAATCGAAGAAACTTCCACGGTTGATAAATTAATTAATTGTGTGTCTGTTTCTGCCCTCTGGCTTTGTCTCCGCTTTCTCGCTATTGTAGGTTACCAGAAGATGGAAAACGAGACAACAACTAAACACAAAGTCTTTTTTGAAAAGATAGAAGTCTGCAATAATGGCGAAGCTCGATATCAACTGGACTTAGCTCAAGTTGAGAAGTATTCGGTTACAAAAGACTTTGCAGCTGCTGTGTGCAGTTTGCCCGAAGAGTACGATCAAGGAGATTACCGTAAATTCATTGACGAGTGGGGAACGGTGAGTGTGTTGACTACGTTTTTTAGTTTAGCTTTTTGTTTAGATAATCTTCTTAGGCCTTTTTTGTGTCCCTAAATTATCTTTTCACATTACGTCAACAAGTATTTTGCCGAGTACAGAGATTTCGGGTTCAAGACCTTTATTTCGACAATAAGCTGGTGTTGTTGGCAATGGTCACAGTTTTACCTACTGGCGTCTGAATTTCTAACTTGTTTGGGTTTTGTTCACTGAAATAGGTGAGCGCTCTAATAATTGCATGAGCGTCACTTGTCAAAGGGCGCGGCACTCTGATTACTGGTCTAAAGCTTTAGTCAAGCTAAAGATGAGCCTTGTTCTAACGCCTGAGAAGATTGAGATTTCTTGCCAGCTTAGAAGATGCGTATTAGAACAAATTGATTTTTATAATGCTCACTTCTTTGTTACAAGTAGCAAGGTCATCACTTCGTAAGCTCGATGAGATGGACTTGATGTTGACATACCTTACACAGTGAGCGTCATTTTTGAGTTTTGGCCGTTTTGGCGGGAAATGACGTAACCATATTGTTGCCAAATTTTTTTTCAATTAAAGCATATCTAATGCGGTTTGTAAAACATCTTACGATAAGGATATCGAAATGGAAGGAAGATTCGTAATATGTCTATCCATTCAA
>OX421446.1:57291551-57296551 GCA_949126865.1 Montipora capitata
AAACATAGCTACAAGAATATGCACCCTACTAGTCTTTAACAGCCACGCAATGCTTAAATACTACCTCCAGCAAGCATCATGATATGGTAGTGGACGTTTTTCAGCGGTTCTTCATATTTAAGCAATTTAGAACACTTCCTAAATAATTCAACGTGACCAATAAACGAAAAAAGTTAACAATATTCATATAATGAATAGCAAAAACATAGCTAGAGTTTCATCTCTGACATCTCTCGCCTTCCGTCTCTCTTCAAACTGGAAAAGAATCTACAATACAAAACAAACTCGTTATTATGCAAAAAGCAAAACTAATATTAGCATTGCTAATGTCTATAAATTTGCATTTCACATTAATACCATGAAAATAGTCGAGATAAATGCAAACAAATTCTAAACTGTAGAATATTAAATTCTCACAGGAGGGCACTAAATTCAGAGGATGGCCTGGTTTACTAAAAGATTCCGAAAGAATGAAGCATATAAATACCTTTCTCACAGCGTCCGCCATGTTGTATCTCCTTTTCTTTCACGTGTTGGAGAGATTTGGTTCCAGTCCACCGCAGAGACCTAACTTCAGGTCTAGTGTTATAATCCTCGCTAAAATGCCACGAAGGTAAGTGTTAAATTCCCCGCCCACCCGTGACTCCACGCTGTTAAATACGCGTTAAATCCCCGGTATAGTCGCGTTAATTCCCCGCCCTATCCCGGGGGTCGGGGGTGGGGGTTTCAATTGACTAGTGCATAAGTCTTTTCTGGATTCATATTGTTTACTTACTTTACCTTCTTTTTTGAATCTCTCATTTCTTCACAAACGAAATTAAGGCCCCTTTTAAACGTCGCATTTTGTATGTGCCGAATCTAATGCAAATGTGAAAAATCTATTGTTTTCGCTCATTTGCATTAGATTCGGCACATGTAAAATGCGACGTTTAAAACGGGCCTAACAAAACTCGTCCTGTTCGCGCCCATTGCTACTGCGCATTTTTTCGCGCATGTCACGCACACGTCATACATCGCAGACCACGAAAGTAAACACGATGCTAAAGGCGCAAACATTTCCCGCAAGAAAGGAACGTGAAAGCATGTGGCATCATGCGATAGCTGTGGACCGACGTCTTCTCGAAAATGTCACGCAATGGCGTGACAGTGCGAATAGACAATCACTTTGAGAACTTCGCAGCGATTTTACTCTCTTGAATGCTCCGTGACCCCCATTTTTCTTTCCGTAAATCACTTCCTTTCCCGATTTTGTCCATTTTAAGAAAAAAAAAATGTACTTGAGAAGTTACAAATATTTCGCCTTTTATGCTCTCGTGCGACCGAAGTTTTCTGTCTTAGACAACTATGTATAGTTTTTCAAGGTCTAATTCACCTCAGAAAAAGACATCAACTGCAAAAGTTTGTTTAGTTATATTAGTTATGTTGAATTGAGTACGTTTACCTGATCTAAATTTCACTAATGTAGCTTTTTTATTGCTGACAGTTGTAAGCTAACATCGTATTAACTAATTTTAAGGATTAAACCACTGCAAGAACCGTGTACGATCAAAACTTGCTCTACGTTGGATCAAAATAGCCTTTTTATGTCGTTTCCGGTAAATATAAAGATCTTGCAACAAGCGTTTATCCATTCAATAAACCTGAAGAAGGCTGGTGTTGGCCAGCCGAAATATTGCAACAACGCCTATATTCACGTTGTCTTGACCAACCTTTGCAGTATATTTTCTATCGTATTAACATAACGCAAGCTTCTAAAAGTGCACCTCATGATCTCGAAAACGAGCACGGTGACCCCACATTTTTTTTGCCTTTTTGGCAAAAGTAGATCATTACCATTCTGCATGGCAAGTTTAAAAAATCTGTAGGTGGGAACGTTTTGGGCGCGAACGTCCTTAAGCGGGCACTTTTTCCTCCGAAGAGGCTCAAAGGGTTTTTTCCGAATGGGAAGAATCTGCTGCACGATATGAGTGCAGGCTCAGGGTTGCGTGAAGAGCGACGGCAAAAGGCGCGGAAACCCCGCGGGAACCGACCGCGGGAACCGAGTTTCGCCTACTGATCCATTCGACTATGCGTCAGCACTCATCTCGCACAGCGGAGTTCCGTAGCGAACATTTGGAACCTCTGCGGAGGAGAGAGAAGCATTCAACTGATGATTCATGTACTTTTGGAATATACACTGCAGTTGCTTCTTTGGAGTTTCATTTGGCTCTTTATAATTAACTTCTGTTTTCTTGGTGGCATGAAAAATCTTGCAGGTTGCGTCTTTCGGTTTTGGTAATTGACCAGTGACGTCTCGTCTACCGCCGTTTCTACCTTCTTCACTGCATAAAAAGACACAATGGGATTGCATAAGAGATCTGTTTCGGCATTGATGAAGTTCATGGAGGTCTTGAAATCTCGATACTTCTTTTTGTCTTTCATTCTTCTCGTGGCTTCTCTGTTCCAGCGTGAAACATGCCAGACTGGTAACTTGGTAAGTAGCTTCTTGTTTTCCGGAGGTGTCTAGAAAACGCAGACCCGCAGACCTAGAAACACAGACCTGGAAAACGCTGACCTAGCAAACACAGACCTAGAAAACACAGACTTAGAAAACACAGACCTAGAAAATAACGTTTCCTTCGCAAATCACTATTACATTCTAAATTCTCACCAATTCAGTTCAGTGACGAATAATATAATGAATTTTTGCCTCTGTGATTTGTGCGGGTGAACCTCAAAACCTGTGGTGAAAACATGTCGCAAGATCGCTAGAAATGGTTTATATTTAATCTGATAAAATAACATCTTTTAGCAAATCATTGCGCGCGCAGAATTCTAACTTTCACAAAACGCGACGGTACCGTTGCGGTTTTATTATGTTGGGGATAGGGTGATAATATCATGATAATCACAGGGGAATCGTGGGAATAATGTCGTTAGACAAAAGTTCCATTTACTCAGTGGCACTTTAAGGCAAAAGGTAAAGTCAGCTTACGATCTTTAATGAGTGTTTTGTGCGCGTCATAAAGGAGAACTGAAGGCTAGAAGATCAAATTTTTTTGTGTCTTATTATTGTCGAAATATAACGTCCTTTACCTTAAAAAAACACCAAAAATCCTTTTTCATCTTGAAAGGCCTTGAATTTGCCCAAAATCCTTCGTTGTTTTTCCAATTTGAACGACCACCATTTTGTTTGCTTTTTCTTCCAGTTACTTCCAAAAAAGGAATGTCCGCCGCCATGTTGTGACGTCATTGCGCACAAGCAAGCAGCTGGTTTTCACTAAAATCTTCTGTCATCGTTTAAGTTTCAACATAGTACTCCTACGTAAGTTTATGGCAGAATTTGAACCATATTCTTTCGAACCAATGCGAGCAAAATCAGGTTCTTAGGAAGAGGCAGCAACCGAAAGGGAAGACTCAAGAAGGGGAAATACGACTTGAAGCAGCTGTGATTTTTGCTTGAACTGGGAGCCCGGGACAGCAAGAAAAGGAATCCATCTGCTGCCGCGAGATAGAGGAAGCTATGAACGAAATCTCAGGTGAATTGATTGTATTCAAAAGGCAATAAAAACAACTTGACTAATACGAGATTCTGTTGGCTGCTATTGTTTTGTCGGTCATTTCGATTCCATTTGACAAACTTTAGCTTATAGACATCTAGTGATGCTCATAGCTCTTAACTAAGAGATCCACCTATAAGCTTAAGGTTAGTATCTATCAAACTTAAATGTGCCGGCCGATCAAGCTATTCGTTGTATAACGCAGCATTCTACCGTTTCGACTGTGTGTTTGCAAAGAAAAGTGCTACAAACTGCCATCGTGGGTCTGAGTCAAGAACGTGGATTGTGAGCGCTGCGGTTAATGAACATGTGTGTAAACACATAAGCTCTGTTCGTAGTTTTGCGAATTTTCAAACTTCAATTAAACATCTTTGTGATCGTTGTAAAACCCATGCAGTTTGAAGTGCGACTGCCATTCACGAAATGACGTGTCCCAGTTGCTTGCAAAAACAACTTTTCGGTTCACTTCTCCGGCGCTAGGTTTGCCACTGAAATCTCCCGAGTAAAGAAAACATAGCTTACTCACTGGTATAAATGGAGTTGATGAAGTCGCAAAGTTAACATTTCATCAATTACATGCAACTATCGCATCGACCGCTGTGCCCAAGACACCTATAAAACAGGAGGGTTCGAAATGATCCGAACAGATGTGACAGTGCTGGATATTTGGCAAGTTTTTTCTTTGAAGTTCGGATGATCCATTCTTTGAGAAGGACTTCATTTTAAACAGGGAAGCGATGAGAACTTCTCACTCTTTTGGTGTCTGGGAGAGTTCTACTAGAACAGCCCACAGTAGCTCACTGAACCATTTTTCAAGTTTCCCGCGTTCAAGCAAGTGAGCGCATTGACGTCGCGCTTAGCACCCAAGCCTGCTATAGTACAGCCAAAATGGCAGACTTCCATCGAGTGATCAATACGGATCTTCTTGGCCTCATAAAAACGTCGAAATGTAAGGGACCCCTCAAATACTCGAGTATTTCCTTTAACTAAGTCAGGCACTACAAATTTAACGAAGGAAAAAATAAATCATTTTTATCTTCAGTTCTCCTTTAATTAAGGTTGGCCCTTCATCGCGTATTTGGCGTATTTGCTGTTAAAGTAAGGAAATCTATTCATAATGCAATTGTTATTCTGCCCGATGCAATAGTACTTCTTTGTATACTTTGCTGAAGGAAGTTTGTTTCCTCATAAGTCCGCTAGCTTGCCTGACGATTGAATGACTGGCACAGGACTAGCTAAGGGTATTTAACGGTTTTGGCGCGGGACTTAGGTCATTCTAGGTCAGCTGGTCTCCTTGTCTGTTTACTTTTTTATCATGTGCTGTTTTAATTATTTTCACCCTTTCCTCGCGGTTTTGTGCTGCTGCATTAGACGAGGAATACGTTTCCACATGTTTTTTGGCCACGTCTAAAGCCGGAGTGTTTTTTTGTGGTTTTTCGTATCTCAGCGGCGTAGCACAAC
>OX421446.1:57301551-57309051 GCA_949126865.1 Montipora capitata
CATCCAGTTACTAACCCTGCCGGATAGTGATAAACTTCAGCTTTCAACTTTTGTTTACAAAGCTGTCAGATGCTGTCAGTGCACGCTTACACTTGTAGTGGAAAGAAGTTGCATGATCAACAAGTCAGCCCAGAAGCCAATGTTTCTCGATTCCCTTTTATTTTCTTCAATCTCTCTGGGTTCAGTACTTTGCTAGTAACCACATGTCTTCTCAAGGGGCTATTTATCTAAGACTTCTACCATGGCGCTACAATGATAAACAATACCAACACAATATTGTGTACTGTTAGACCTACATACTACGCAAAGACAACTGTCAACATGTCATCCCAGAAGACAATGTTTTTCACTTCCCATTTATTTTCTTCAATCTTTCTGGGTTCAGTACTTTGCTAGTAACCACATGTCTTCTCAGGCTATTTACCCAAGACTTCTACCATGGCACTACAATGATAGACAAAACCAAAACAATATCGTGCACTGTTGGAGCTACATATTACGCAAGGACAACTTGAATCTCCTGGAAGACAACACACAGCTCAGTTGACATTATGGAATAAATCGCTGTGTTACTTCACTACCACACGTAAGCAATGCGTGTCAATTTTTTTTAAAGAGGACAGGAATTTCTTCTTTCTGAGATATGATTAATTAATAGGCCGGTAGCCAGGTTTTTAACCTCAGAAAAGGATCTGTTTCGTCGTACGAACGTGTGAGGAGTTGTGAGCCAAAGGGACTCTGCTGGTATGACTTCTTGGTGAGCCCTTAAATGGTGATGACCCCCCAACTTGAAAAAAATTGCCTGGAACGCTGCACGTACCACAGGCAACCCAGTGTACCCTCACGGAGGGTCTAGTTACAGGAAAAGTCGATTCATTTGTTAGCTTCTTTTGGCAGGTCCACTTTCATCTTATCACTCGACGGTAAGTTCTTTCGGTGTATAAGGGCATGAAAGGACGACTTCCAATCCGGATAACGGATGCGGAGCTCGCCGATGAGGATGGTCGGCCGTTTTGGCGCTGGGAAGCGACTCATGCTGTATGAATCAGCTATCGTGGTGACGATCGAGGTGATAGCATCTACGTTTGCTGATGACGCTTGTGGTTGAGCTTGATCGTATAAGGGATGGGTGGTTTTATTCTTAATAGGAGCTTGATGTACGTCTTGAGGCTGTTGATATTTATTCTTTTTCATGGCCTTATTTACCTCATTGAGTAACCTCAGCTGCAACTAGTGGTGCTAAATTGAGTACGTTTACCTGATCTAAATGTTACTAATGTAGCTTCTTTTATTACTGATAGTTGTAAGCTAACATTGTCTTTAAATAGCAAAAGCTTCTGAAAACGAATGCTTTTCAATGAGCCTTATTTTGAAAACGAGCACAGAGACGCCCATTTTGTCTTCTTGGCAAAAGTTGGTCTTTTCCTTACTGCATGAGAAATGAATTACGTGTAAAACGCATTTATCCGAATTTCTTAGCTTCTTTATTTTACGCAGATCAAAGGTAGATAGGCCACTTTGAAAAATACCATAATACTCAATGTTCGCCCCCCTAAATTTTGCATAAAGGCCTGGCCAAACGCTCGCAACATTGCAACGCAACATCTTGCAACATTGTTGCATGATGTTGCGACATGTGTTGAACGGGCTGGCCAAACGCACGCAACATTTTCAACTTTTTTAACGCAAAATGTCAATGTTTATGCGCCCCAGGCTCCTGACGCGCAACAAGTGGACCTAGCGCGCATGCCCTAGCGCAACAATGTTGCGTGAACGTGGCAAAACGAGCACAACACCATGCAACATCCAAAATGGTGCACGAAAAATTTGACCGTTTTCAAATTTGATCCAACATCATCCAACATGTTGCAACATCGCAACATAAGGCAACAGGGTCACCAAACGTACGCAACATGTTGCGTCCATTAATGTTTCAAGATGTTGCGTTGTTTTTGTTTTCTCTTGGGACCATTGTAAGTCCCAAGATAAACTTGAAACAATGCTTGTGCAAAATTTGGGTGGACAAACAAAGAGTGTTATGGTATTTTCCGAAGTGTCCTAGTTGGGCGTCTCGCTCAAATTTCTTGTTTTTGCAAATCTTGAATCGGTAGGCTATGAAGAATATTTTTCCGAAAAAAAAAATCTGAAAGATTAAATTTAAAACCGCTAAAATCGCTTTTCTTTGTTTCCCGCCATAATCTGCGCGCGAAAAATGGTTGACGTATTACGTCAATCACGCGTGAAAGGACTGGTTGCTCGAAGATTGGTTTGCGCTAACCGTTGGTTAAGAGGTGTCAAAACCTATAGGTTTCCATGGTATTTAACGCTGGTTAGCGCTAACCATGGTTCGAGCAACCCGGGCCAGGGCGCTTATACATAGGGCGGTAAAAACGGGCACTCCGCTCTTGGTCCAATGTGTGATGCGGAGAAGGACTGGCACGAGCGCTCCTTCCGCGCTTCCGGTGCAATTAATGGCTGCCAAAAATATCTTCTCGACGAACCGGAAATCACGTTTTCTTTCTTTATTTTTGGGCCACCAGTAGAGTATTATTTAAAGGCTTTTTTGATATTTTTGACCCAAAACTCAATACTATTTTGTCTGTTGGAATATAACTCAAGTATTTTCGTCGGAAGCTGCTTAAATTTGAGTGAAGTAAGACAGTGTCGAATGCAGGTATGTCCTGCTTATCGTGACCAAGCCGTGTTCCGCTGCTTCTTTTACGAGTACTCCACATTTCTCCACTCTAAATTTTACATATGTTTAAGATAGATAGCTTTTAAAAAACATAGTAAAAAACCAGCTGGATATATTTGGATATAGCAGCGTTTCAGAACTTCAAACTTGCTCACTTAAAATCGCTAGCGACGAATCGCCCGCCGCAGCCGCAGTCAATTTTACCGACAATAAAAAACTATTTTCAAGATTTCGCCCGCTTGGGAAAATCAACAAACAACAAATACGGTTTAATCAAGGCGCTTGTAAGTTCATCTTGATAATTTAAATAAAATACGAGTAAAGCTTGCTGTTAATACTCTGTCCGAAAAAGTTTGCAAAGACATGGCTTTGCACAACACACAGAAAAGACACAAGAATTTATGAAAATGTGAAATGCTTTGGAATGTCTTCAAAGAAAACAGTCCACTGCAGTTAATAACAGGTCAACGTGTTACCAACTTAAACCAAGTACTTAATTACTTCAAAGCCTGGAAACAAGAGCTTCAACAAACATTCCATAGAAGGACTGATGTGTCAGAACACTTCATAACATGGCAAACAATGTTTGATCTCAAGGTAAAAAGACCAGACTTAAAATGGATCACAGCAAAACAATGCAAAACTGTTAAGTTATTGTAAATACCATGTCCTTGCCCCCTTAAGGATAACTATGCAAAAAAGCCATACTATTCCATGGCAACTCCTTCATATTCTGTAAAAACTGAGGACAAAGCAATGATTACAGTTCCTTGTAGAATATCCTCCCGTGAGGAAAAGCAATTTGTAGCCTATCACTACTGCTATGTTTTAAGACTGACCCCATCCTCTCCCAAACCCCATATTGTTTTCTTTGCCTTTGTGCAGTTTGGACACAAACAAATAAGCTAACCTGTGGATGATCAATATGATCAAATTTTTGTTCCACTGTGTGAAACATAAATAAAATAATTACAAGCATAAGCCCTGGAACATCCCTTAAAAAATAACAATGACTGTATTTATTGTTTAATGCTTGACTAGCAACACCGCACAGAGAACTTAAAAAAATATAGCATAACTATTTTACACTCAAGGATCACAGGCATCTATTCTGGGGGTCTGAGGGCTTATGTGTGCCTGATCTAGCCCTTTTACTCAATCAATTAGTACAGATCAATACAGTAACTCTCTGTTTCATATTGTTTTCAAGGTGTCAGTGTCATATTCCAGCACTCGGCAAGGTCCCTTTTTGACTTGTGGCTGTTTCTGTTTAGGTGGTCTCATACACCACAAGCCTTTTTGGAGACATCACCGCCAAGCCGGCCACTTCTGCTTAATAATTTTCATGGTCAAATATTTGTTAATCCCTCCTACGTGATTCAGTTTTTCATACATGTGCTATCTGGCTGTTTCTGTGATTAAAGTTTTTAATTTCATACAGAGTTTGTTTCATTTGTTAACCTTATTTTGGGGTTGAGAGTTTGCTTTGTAAATTTCTCCCCCTCATTCTACAGACTAACCCTAACTTTTGTCTATGATTTTTCCTCAACTCACCATTCACACACACAATATTGCCCTCAAACTACCTGCTAATTAGTGAATGTTTTAGTTAGTGGAGAGAAACCCTTCTTGTAAGGAGGATTCTTCTATCAACACCAATTAAGAAAGCTACAAAGGTTGCTAGGTTAACGGCTGCTTGATGTATTACCGGGTACTATTAAATAACCAAACTTAATTTAACTTGGACAGTTCATCTTTAATTCAATATGGCTCCTTCTTGGGGGACCAGACACAAATGGTAACATAATTATTGTTTAACCACTGTTTGCAAGACATTATATTTTGGTGCGATATTGTTTCTTGTCGCCTGTTTCCATTATTTTATGTCAACTGTATTTCGTACACAAAGTAGAGGTTTTTGCCATACATTCAGACTCCCCTCACAGGGTTTGTGATTCAAATGCTTAACCACTCTGCAAAATTCCAGTCTTATTGATTGGATTATAGAGCCTATAATCCAAAAAAATACATTTATCACTCTTTTGTAAAGGTCATTCATAAAATGAGGGCAATAGCGTTTACGACCTGGTAATATCTTGTCTCATATTTCCAGTTTAATTTTTTTTTTAGATTATGCAAATTAAAAGATTTGCAATGTCACACTGTGTACATAATGTGGAAGGCAGGACTTTTATTTCAGATAATTAATGGTAATAGGTAACAATATTTAGCTCTATTTTCTATTTTGTTTTGAAAATAGCATGTTACCATTTCTGCTTGTGAGAGCTAACCATAAATAGGCTTACCAAATTCTCTTGACACTGTACAACTCTTCATACTAACTAGTAAGCTACGATGGTATGTCATTTAGCCTGAGGTGCACCCTGGTCAGCCTTTGTTCAGTAAGCTCTCAATAATGACAATAAAAACACTTTCCCCAAATCCTGTGCCAATAATATCTCTGAACATGACTGATTTCTAAAGACATGATTAACCTTTGCACAACTATTGTACTCACAGTAAGGCACATAATTAGCTGAATTATCATTCAACTACAGAAAATATTGTGGTAATCAGTGGCGGATCTAGACCTTCAGCTAAGGGTTGGGGGTTGCTTGCCCTGCCGGCTTTTCCTCCTGCATTAGAAAGCAAACACTTGGATTTACCAATCAAAACTTTTGGATTTACCTAAAGACCCCCGGTAAAGACCATAGGTCATAGGACAGAACCAATCAAGAACAGAGGGAAAATGTTTGTTACATTAACATCAGCTATGTGTCCGGAACATCTGAAAAAATTTTTTTCTCGTTCAAATAAAAAAAGTCGTCTGTGATGTCCTGTAAAAACAATTCTTCCAATTCTTCGAGTGAGTCACTTGCCGCCATTTTGAAAAGGCTTTCTAGTAGACCCCAGTCTACTGCATCACACCTTTTTGCTCGGACCCGCTCGTTTCACCGCCCGGTCTGTTTCCGCCCTGGTGGCGATTGACAGCCTTCACGCGCGATCTGCTACGTTAGCACGTGCCCGAACACTGATTAGCTTTCAAGTAGGGGGCGTTGTTCAGCAGACTGTGAACTGCACGCGAAATCTTCAAGCCCGATTTTCTAGGGGTTTATTTTGAGGCCAAAATCACAACTTCTCGGACCTCCTGTCCCGACGGGTTTTAGGATAGCGCTTCCTAATTTTCAACTCTAATAGATGATTGTACTACCCCAAATACCGCGTGAGGAATTTTTCGTTTGTCTTCGGAGACTGATTTTATGGCACTTTTTCTGCCCAAATTAAGTATGAGATGAGAGTTTCGACTTTGTGCGTGATATTTCCTTCAATTCTTTAAAATACTAGAGAAACACATATGTGAATACTTGTTCAATTTCCTTAAGGAGAACAATGTGTTTCATCATTTCCAGTCTGGCTTCAGAAAATCCCATTCAACTGAAACTGCACTTATTCGTTTGGTTGACCAGTTGCCGTTTAACCTTGACAATGATAAAGTCACTGGGCTTGTTTTTATAGACTATAAGAAGGCTTTTGATTTCATTGATCATCAGCTGTTATTATCGAAATTGAAGGTGTTTGGAGTGAACGAGACTTTTCTTCCCCGTTTCCGCGAGTATTTGAGTGGAAAAAGCCAGTATGTAAATATACAGGGGCCACCCAACGTCAATTTTCGGAAAATATCTCTTCGGAAGACGATTGGAGATCTGGAATTTTCGGAAAATTTGTTGTAAAATTTCTTGCTTGCCTGCCTCTCCTAGGATTTTCGAACATCTGAAAAATGGTATAATTGCCCATTTTAAAAGGATTTTTACCCTAAAAAGGTCACCTAGAATTTTCGGGAGCCTTTTTTCTGGCTAAACTTTTCGAAAAGGTAAGTTTTGATCCCTAAAATTTTCGGATCACTAGACTTTCAGCTAGGAAATCCGAACACATAAAAATTTTTTATGGGATAAAATTATGCCTATATCTACCGTTTAAATACTAAAATACGTTTAACAATGCTATGTTTAAGTGGTTTTGAACTATATTCTCGTTGGGTGCCCCTGAATATATACGGGTGCCATTGTACAAAAAGATCTGTGACGCTCGGTGTGCCACAGGGTAGTATTTTAGGTCCTATTTTATTCCTTGTATTTATTAATCAGATCTACCCGAAGCATTGCAGCACTGTGTCACTGATATATATGCTGACGACACTACAATCAGCCACTCTGCTCACTATCAGGCGGCCCCCAATGCTGTCTCTGAGGGCCTACAGGAGGACATTGTTGAAGTCTTAAATTGGTCATCAAGTAATAAAATGTTGTTAAATGAGTCCAAAACAAAGTCGATGCTTGTTACAGGAAAACGATTGGTGAAGAAGATGGAACATTCCACCCTTCAACTACGCTTAAAGTCTTCTGAACTTGATCATGTACACTCACACAAACTGCTCAGGGTGACAGCTGACAGTCAGCTTTCCTTTGACCAGCATGTGGATGCCTATGCAAGAAGTTAGCGCAGAGAATCGCTGTGTTGCGGAAAATTAGACGCTCACTGCCTCTTGATCAAAGGAAACTTTATTATAACGCAATGATTAAGCAGACAATGCTGTATGCCTCAACCGTGTGGACATCCTGCTCTGTAGAAAACATTCAGAATGTGTTCAGGCTACAGAAACGCGCAGCCCGTGTAATACTGGATTCTGACACAAAAGCGAACAGTGTGAAACTTTTTAAACAATTAGGTTGGGTTCCCTTTTATCATGAAGCGAGAATAAATAAGTCAGTATTGGTATACAAACAGATTTTTGGGAAGTGCCCACC
>OX421446.1:57316551-57334051 GCA_949126865.1 Montipora capitata
AGACGCTCAACTGACTGGGCTACAAAAGAAGCACATGAAATAATCACTAAGATTACAATAGGTTGAGGTGACACTAATGTTCGCCATATGATGGTGTTTTGCTCAGAACACCCTAAGCGAGACTGAAATCCGAACATTACACCCGTATTAAAGCAGATGACGAGCACCCCTGCCACTTCCATATGCACGCCCCCCCCCCCCCCCTCCCCCGGGTGTTGGGAAAGCTGCTAGAACAAAAATCTCACGTATATGTCTTCAAAATGGCAGAATACAGCCAATAGTGTTTTCTACTCAGGTGACCAGAAGTCATGTTGGCTTAAAAAGACAGACTTTGAATAAATCATTTAAGTTCAATTTCGAAAACAACATTTTACTTCTTGTACATGGCTGTGGTTTCTTTGCATTGCTTATCGACGTCAAGTGAAAAAAACTAGAATGATTTGTCACTTTTAAAACTGTTAATGTTTTTGTGCACAACTCCAACTGCAAATTTGAAAATTGTTTCATGTGTTTCTAAAAAAGCCTTACTTAATATTTTTATTTTTATTTTTTTTCACTTAATATATCAAAGTACCACATTTGAAGATATCAGCTACAGTAGGAACTACTGTAAGAGCAACCCAAAATACCGATTGGATCAAAACACCAGGCCTGTTATCACCACCCTGCAAGCAGACCCTTTCTTTTCCTTGCTCGATTTTGGCGTTCTCGAGAAAGGCTCTGCATGAATCGAGTAAGATCTTTATTGAATATGCGCTGCATGTTGCCAGGATACAGTCTCGAACCCAAGCCAAATATGCCAGATCTCGCCGCCATCTTGGTTTTTCATGGTACAGCGGGCTCAATTATAACCATCGGTTTTGTCACTAAACGGACGCTCGCACTGGAATAACCGGTTTGACGAGAGAAAACAAGATTGACTAGTCCAGAAGCTCGGGCTGCGGCGGCTTCAAAGAGTTGACGCGATTCGCCGCAGAGTCTACTTTTCTCCTCCTCAGTAAAGAAAAAGACAAAAGGAGGCTCTGCTCTCAGGGTGTGTTACCACAAGATGGAATGTTGAAAACGAAATCCTGAAAAACGAAGATCACAAACCCGGAAAACAAAGACCTTCCAGAGAAAATAACTTTCATGCAGCAAACAGTAAAGAGCAAAACACACCAGTCCTACTATTTCCCCCTTGTTTACAATGGCCACTGAGTCATTTCAGGTGAATTTTCATAGGGACATTATTTTCCACATACTAGCCTACAAAGTATCACAAGTCTGTAGTTTTAACAGAAATTTCTGTTATTGGATTGACAGGGGATCCTTCAAATTTGAGCTGAATTTTCATGTCGGAGTGATTTTGCAACAGTCACTGACTTTCATGATATATTTCAGTTGCGCTCAATTTTTGGAATCTAACAACTTTTCAGATAATTAAGCAATCTGTTATCCACAGTTTGTGACATAAGAGCATGGTCAGCATGACTATCATCATCATTATTATTGCCGGTAAACTAAGTTCCTATTTAAAAAAGTACATTGATCAGTTCACTTTTGTGCATCTTCAACTTGTGAGCCAGCCACCTTAAGAAGTTTATCACTACTCCCTGCAAACAAAAGCAGAACAAAATTGGACTGATAGTTGACAATAATATTATTCTACAAGAGCACGCTGGATATGAAGTGATAGATAACCAACAAAAGGCACGTAACGCCGAGTTGGTTATAATTATTTGATATCCCGCAAGCCTGAGTAGAATAATTGCTTCATTAAAAACTCCAGGATCAACAACTCCACTGAAGCATCGCTTTCTGCCTCGGTCAATTCCCGTCCAAAACGGCTTTTGAAGGCCATTTTTTCTCAGAGCCACCAAAGTTCAGTCCTGTTGATTCGGGTTAATACCTGGACGGTTGACCATCTGGGAACACCATGTGCTGTAAACTCTGGGGAGTCACGCTGGTGCATTGGTCATGAGCCATGCCCCCCTCCTCTGTGATAATATGTGGGCTGAGTCACAGACGATTTCAACTCAAGGGTTTTTCTCCCTCATCAACGACTCAATCGACTCACTGCAATTTCAATCTGGTTGTGATGCTGTGCTGTGCCATCTAACATGGACTGTAAAGCAACTGCTCTTTGTATGCTTTCGGCCCAATGTTGCGAGCCACTTATTGGTCCTGAAAAGCCCCTGCAGGGGCCATTAAGTTGTTTACATACTAAGCAAAAAAAAAAAAAAAACCCTCAGCTATACAGGACATTCAAGTGCTATTTCCAAAACGAGAGCGAGTGTTTCATCGGGATATCCAAACATCCAGAAACAAATTATTGTTTCAAGGTGTTTGGATACCCCGATGAAAAACACGAAGCAAGAGTTTTGGAAATAACTTCTCATGATCACTCTTAAAGAAATAATAATCAAAGAGTGCCAATTGTAATTGTTTGCTGTCTAACATTCCTTCCTCGATAATTTCAATATCAACGATGTTTTTTATCGGCGTAATAAAGTTGCATTTATGGTGCGATTTAATTTATTCTGAGATGTCAAAGTTGGTGGAGTTGCCAGCATTTACAAGTTGTCGTTCAGTCAGGATGTATACTGCAACAAAGTCTTTCGATAGATTTCGGCAGCGGAAAAGTGTGCAGGATGAGAAGAAAAGTGTTGATAATGAAGTACCGAAATCAACAGCTTATAAAACCAAATGGTCGTTTCGAGGAATGGAAACAAAATCGATTAGTGAAGTCCTGTACTTTGGAACCCGGCGGCCTTTTTACCACAAAAGACTTTGAAGAAGGAGAACAAACTTTGGACATAGACATTACAGACATGTCTACATGCAGTCTACATTCTGTTTTCGAATATGTCTAGTTTAATGATCGTGGGGTAAATGATTTTGTACATGGGCTTAAATAAGAAAATGAAGCATTGTAAAAGTAAGGTTACTTCTGAGAAATAAATATTCATTGATTTTGTGCAAGATATCATTGTGCATATTTTTGCGGCAAATACCACTCTCACTGGAGAGTGGTATGCAGTTTCTCCTTGGGTATCCAAACACATGCACGTGATGTGGTATACATGCAGTGGTTGGTAGTTGACCTCATGAATTAATAATGTTCTTGAGAAGCACCTATACAACAAACTATTCAAATTTCAAATGGACAAAAATATGCTTAATTTATGAATGAGGGAGCAACCCCCTTCTTGTGAATGAAAAACTAATGATAAAGAGAAAAAATTTAGCGGGACACCGTGCCCAAGTGGTTAGGGCGTTGGACTTGCTATCTGTAAGTTATGCGCTCCAGTCACTCTTATCATTTATTACTCAGAGTTCTCTGGGTAATCCGTGGTTAACCCATTCACTCCTAGGAGTGAGACCAGAAACCCATAAGGGTTGAAACGTGTAACGGCCCCTTGTGTGCTGGGAAACAAGCTTCTGAATATTCAATTTGCTAAGTACCATATTTGGAACAACAAGAGCGAGGGGTTTCCAAATATGGTACTTAGCACTGAAACATTCAACCAATCAGTTCGCACTGAATATTCGGAAGCTGTGAACGCGCGTTACACGTTTCAACCCTTATGGGTTTCTGGTGTCGTTTCTGGTGAGACTTGGTAGATTTTACTCTGTCTAACACCAGACAATTTTCCTCATCAATGGGTGTGGTTTAGGGGTGACTTGGTTAACCACCCCACATCCACTATAAACTATGTTTCCTTTAATAATAATATTTAAAAAAAAACAATAAGTTTCGCTAGTTGTCGTCGCAAAGTACAGCAATAATGCAGCTTGACAAGATTGAACCGAAAGCATCGTAATTATGCGCCTCTGGCAGCCGCTATAAGGTCTGTGTACGACCTTGGAGCACAGCTTACAGCCAGCTGGAATCAGATGTATGCTGGCTTTTGTTGAGGAAGGAAAACCGGAGAGCCTGGAGAAAAAACCCTTGAAGCAGAGTTGAGAACCAACACAAACTCAACCCACTTATGGCTTCAGATTCGGGATTTGAACGAGGGCGCTATTCCCCCCTGCTGCAATTGAAAATTTCAATAATATTTGCTCTGCCAGATGGCATTCTCACAACAAATTTGTTCTTTGCGAATTTTGTTCAAATGTTTTAATGGCCATTGGTTCGCTTAGTATTTCATTTTCATACCTATATTCTCTGAAACCTTTTCAAATGTGTTTAAGGCTGCATTTGTATTCAATGACAGGAATTCTGCTTCTTGGGGCTTAAGCTGAAAATAAAACAGCAATGATGAGCAATCATGACAAATTTTTGTTGTTGTCCGAGATGTGGAGTTAGCAAGCATAGCTGAGTACTTATTTACGGCCCAGGTGTCAAAAAGCAAGATATTCTAACATTTTGTTTTCTTGCATTTTTGCGAATGTCAAATTAGGAAAGGGTTCTGTGACTGATGTTTTGTTGAAACATAATAAATAAAGTTATTATTGTTATTATTATTATTATTATTATTATTATTATTATTATTATTATTATTATTATTATTATTATTATTATTATTATTATTATTACTACTACTATAATGTTACACTGTACATTCTAGATTGTGTGACAATAAGTGATGTTATGTTTTAGGTGAGTATAGGTCAGGATTATGGGCTTTTTCCCAACATGTGTATGAAGCGATTTGCAACTTGTAGCATTTTCTTGTACTGCAAATAAACAAGAGACAAGTGGACTGAGTTGTATTGCTGTTTCAATCATAAATTATGCAGGATTGTTGTAAGTGACTTAGCCGGTTTAAACGGTACAATTTGTCAGAATCTTGCGTGTATTTTGACAGCCGATGAACGACTGATTCACGGAAATGAAAAAAAAAAAATCTTAACTTCAACCGATTTTTTTAAGTCGGGCCAACACTCTGAGAGAAACCGCATGTCAATCAAAAGGTATGCAAGCGGGTGATGTGCATAAATACTTACAAAATTAAAGTGTTCAAAATGGTAGATACTATAAGGACAACAGAAAGGAAAAGGAGGAAAAATCATGTTTTACAAAATTTGCATGGTAGGATTTATTGCCCCAACAAAACCGGTCGACAAATAGTACTGTGTAAACTGGCCTTTTAACAGCAGGATTTGCATGCAAAAACCCTGGAACAAGATCCTGCTCCAACCAGATTTAACTAAAATGCATGGGCCCAACTTCAACTTTGTAGCCACAAAGGCAATTACTGTTTACCTCCCTCTTACTGGATTTCATAATGATGTTCTGTTTTAATATGTGAATAATATTGCATTTCCTCCTATACTGACAGCACCACACCATCAATTATTTCTTGAAACTGGTTCTGATCAATAACAACAAATTTGTCTTTATCTAATATTCATTATCACAATCTTAAAGTGATAAACCCATTGACTCCGAGGGGTTCTCCATTGACGAGTAAAATTGCTTGGGCTTAGTCAGATTAAAACACTAAGTATGGCCGGTTCAGGCCAGCTTGAGAATCAAAGGGTTAAAAAATGAAAAAAATTCACAATTGAACTAGTTTGAAAAAATTTGAACCCAATCTAAAATTAAACCATAACATATTACACTAAATAAACCTATACTGTCAAATCTCTAGGGGATAATTTCATTATTTACCTGTTCCCCCAGTTTTTTCAATGCTGTTAAAATCTCCACCGCTTGTTGCGTGTATGCGGTTTGACTTAAGTGGCCAGTCTTAAGATCTCTTTGCATCTACAGAAAATAAGAAACATTATACACCTGGCATTCAGAAACAACAACAAAAACCCATTTATTTTCCACTAAAATACAAAATTAATCCAAAAGAGAATTGAATGTTTGAACAATAAAAAACTACTCAGAATAGTGGGAAAACTGAACAAGCTGAATAATGTCCACAGATTCAGTGAAATAGATGTCGCTTAAGTGAAGGATGGGTGCCCAAGACGTCCTGGAGCTTCTACTACATGTATTGGCAGCCAGCTCCAAGATGGAGACTGCACCCACGGCTGGCAAAACCTGACAACCTAGCCATGAGTCCTCACCTTGCAGAGAAGATAACCACCCATCATCAACAAGAAAATCAACAAGCACAAGTAATCAGACACATGCGCAAATATAACAAAACCACTGACAACAACTGACTGCAGCCGCTCCTACATTTTGTAGTTGTTAACTCTGTTAAATTGTATTAACTTTATAAAAATTGTAAGCTTTAGAAAAAATATATATTATTATTATTATTATTATTATTATTATTATTATTATTATTATTATTATTATTATTATTATTATTTTATATTGTACTATGATCATACACAATGATGAATTTCCAAATTCAAAGCTACATCATGGAAAACATGAAAAATGCACGATTTGGTAACACTTAAATTTATACCTCAGCGAGTCTTTGTCTCAGCTGTCCTGGTTGTTTCTTGGCAAACAAGCGAATGACTTCTGGAGTTTTGAAAGCATCACTTATAGCAGCTTGTATTGCCTGGTGACAAAATTGACACAAAGGAAACTTAAGGACAGTCCTGTAGATACCAATAAGTCAATAATAATAATAATAATTATTATTATTATAAACACAAAAACTACTATTGATTCAATACACTAATAATGGTTTTTGTTTTGGTAACATTATGTAGCTTGCTACAAAACGAAAAAAAGAGAGAAAAGATTGACAAATCAAAACCTGGTACCAGTGAGGGAAAGCCCTATCTTGTAGCTCAGTGCCAGTAAATGAAACTTCCACATTACGTGACACAAAACAACCTATTTGAGCCTGATTGGCAGTCGAGGAACAAAGCAAACAAGCTAAAAATTATCTTGGGAAAGTGGATGCCCTGACGCAACAATATCATACGCTTTAGCCCATCTCAAAACGAAGTCAAACCGGTCTGAGTTCATTGTCAGGCCAGGCTTTATGTAAATGCAAAAAAAGAACGTATGGAGGCCAACACGAACTCACGCCAGTCTGAGTTTGTCCTGGTCTTATGTAAATATCCCCTTGGGCAACTCAGACAGTCTAGTGCAGGTATAATGAGCTGACCTGGTATAGTGACAAATTTACTATGACCACTCTTATAGGTGAAATATTTGCTGACTTCAAGATTCAGACACAGCCCTTGTCTTGTTCTGTTTTTCATTTCAATATTCATTAGTTTGCTGAGGCAGTGTTCGAAGTACTGATGAATCGACTCTGTACAACCGTTGTACTCCCGTTGAGCACAACAGTCTATGATTTGTTGTAACTCCCGTTAGATTTTTATTGGGAATACTAGGTCAGGGAGAGTGAAGTTCCAATAAGGAATCCATGGAAAGAAATCATGTTTTTGTGATCATGTATAATTACTTTTAATTACTATGCCTCTTGGATCATTGAAATGTACTGTGCTTTTGTTTAAGAGTTTTCATTTGTGGAAAATTTGAAATTGAAAGGATCAAAATACTGGGAAATATTTTTATTGGGTGGGAGGGGGAGGGGGCATCATCTCCATGCCCCTAGTCACCCCTACAAAGAACAGGCTTACACCCATCCAATGCATCCTCCGAACCCCAAACCCTCAAATATCAAAATACAAGTTATTTAAAATCTTTGTGCCCCTCCCCCCCCCCCACCCCCCCCCACCCCCCACCCCCCCCCCCCCCCCCCCTTTTCCAGGCTTGCTACGTCCCTGTAGTACATGTAATTTGGTACAGTTATGAATGGGCCCTTAATAACTTTTGCCCAAGCAGTTGTATGTTACAATATGTGACCTGAGAAACCAAGCTTTCAAGACTCTCTTGGTCACATACAACAAAACCACTGATTTTGTGACCAGCCTTTATTGCTAATAATTAATGCAACATGAATGGCCAATTTAGTACAATTCACATACCATAGGATTAACTAAATTTTATTGATCAGTTGGTAGAATTTCATATAACAACACATCACTGCCTTCTAAAATATTCCAACTTAAGCCTGTGATTACCAGTTGCATGCTGCTTATATCATCAACTAGTGTCACATTCCCAGCGGCAAAGTTATCCAGGGTGTCTTTGAATTCTTTCAGTTGTTCCACTGTTTCCTTCTTTGTTTCCTCATATTCATCTTCGTCCAAGTCTTCCCTAAAAGTTGACCAACAAACAAGTGACATAAACAAACAAATTAGTGTCTAATTAACCGTGCACCAGTGGCTCAGTTGGTTGAGCACCGGGCTGTCACGTGGGACTCGGTCGTGAGTTCAACTCTGGCCGGACCAACACTCAGGGTCTTAAAATAACTGAGGAGAAAGTGCGGCCTTTGTAATGACATCTGCAAATTGTTAGACTCTCTAGTCTTCTCGGATAAGGACGATAAGCCGGAGGTCCCGTCTCACAACCCTTCAATGTTCATAATCCTGTGGGACGTAAAAGAACCCGCACACTTGTCGCAAAGAGTAGGGCATGTAGTTCCCAGTGTGTTGTGGTCTGTCTTAAGTGGTGTATCATGGTTGGGAGGGTAAAATACTCGGAGATAATAGCTACACCAAGCTACCCTAAAATCCGAGTGTGAATAAAGATATATGATATGATATGATGTGATGATTATTATTATTATTGCAAATTTCAATAATAATACACAAGAGTAACATCCTCCTCATCATCACTTGACCCTTCCAGTCCACATGCCCCTAACAACCTTGCCCCACACCTCCTGGTCTGACATTACCCTACCAATATCAATTCCCGAGTCTCTTACAATCACATCTTGGAATGTAATAGGCCTTTTGCAACAATTCATCACATGACCTTTTTTTCTTAACACGATGATTCTGCCAGGTTTCAGGAAATTTTTTTTCCAGAAATAAAAAGAGCAGCTCAAAATATGCTACCATGCCCATTTTTGTAAGTATACCATTTAAACTGGTGTTGCTACAGTTGAAAGAATTTTAATAAGGATTTGTATGGGAAAAGGACGCTTTGCCACCCAGTCACGCTTCAATGGTTTTCATACAAATCCTTGTATTTTTCTAAAGTTTGTTACTGCTTGTTGGCAATGACTGGCAAATTGGAAAAAGTGTCTAGTCAGCTTCTGGGAGGTGGCAAAAGTTTGCTGTATATCAGTTCACAAATGCGAGAGAGATAGCTGTCTGAAGCAAAGGTTTCAGGCCCTGGCCCCGCATAATTATATTTCAGTAAATCCTGAGAATGTTCAATGTAGTACGTTGCAACAAAATTAATTTCCTACAGCTATGTGATCTCCTGCTCATATCAGTTCCTGCTTGGCTTGATTTGCTTTCTGCTTTTGTCGCTTTCCATAGTATGGGACCTAATTACATGTATATTATTTAAGGTGATTCGTCAGTAAAAAAAGTTGTCGAACGATTTTCTTGAAACTTTCCCTGAATATTCCCTACTAATCCCTGTTTTGAGAACTACAATAAAAAAGACAAGTCACCGTGCTTGGTTAAGAGACATAATGGGCCAATCTTACCCCATTGATGACTGTACTGATACTAATCATGCGCGTTATTTTAAAAAACATATAGGTCACCATGCTCGTTTAAGAGTAAAATACAATCGTACCTGACTATCTCATCATAGACCAAAACAACAAAATTAGCCATGTTCTCGGAATGTGCTCATTCGCAAGAATTATGGGTCATTTACAACTTCGCTCACATGTTAAATGAGAACTGTTTTATCGTCTAAGATCGACTTTCGCCATATTTACAATGTTGCAAATTTGACCAATGTATAAATATTGACACACCATATGCGCAGTACAGGATGCCTAGTGCAATACTGAGGAATCACCTTAATACTTCCAGTTTTTTCAGATAAGGACAGCTAACTACAGGTCCCATCTCCAACACTCAAGAGGATGACAAAGAAAATTCTCAAGAAGTAAAAATTAATGTGGTCTTGACATCATATAAACCTGATATAATGGAAATAAAATGAAGTCTTTCTTGAGGCAGGTACATTTTTAGTGTACATGTATGGGTCTTCCATGTGTAAATTACCATGGGAAGAAAATTGAATGGAGAATGCGGGCTTGTCAAATATGCTTCAAGCAGGTCTCAGTGTGCGTGTGTGTGTGTGTGTGAGAGAGAGAGAGAGAGAGCTGTGTTGTAACATTACCCATGTAGACTCACGAACATTAGGATTTTCTGGGCATTGTTGATGTGGTAAGGGAAAACTGGCTAGTGATTTACTGTTAAGGCAACCAACCCACGGTAAACGGACAACCAGAAACAACCTTTATCAACCAACTGACAAGAAATACTGCAAGCCACAACAAAAGAGGTGAGAGCTCCTTGCAAGAGTCATGTCATGGAACATCCAGCATGCACTGACCATAGGATGATGATGAAGATGGTGACTGTGTTGATTACAAAAACTGTAACCAGCAAATCTGAGACAAAGTGGAAGGACTTTCCTTTCCACATTTCTCAAAAAGAACAGAGGTTCTGGTTTCTTTCTTGAGAGCTACTTAGAAAAAAAGTTGTACACATGTAACTGTCTTATAGAGAGCTGAATCACAGAGAAACCCTGATGGGAAATTTGGTCTGAACAACCCATCGGTCTTAAACCAGGGTTTTCAATAAGAGCTGCTGGCAGGTGAAACTTACTTATAGCTTATTTAATATTAAAATTTCCCACCTAGTTTAATTAGGAAATTATCCCAACTTATCCAAATAACAAGGGAGAACATGCGTCTGACAAAAAAAAAAAAGCCTTGGTCAAGCTTTGTTCCTGCACTTATGTCCAGGTTTGCACCAAATTAGATGCACGCCCAATTTTGACATCCAACACAAAGTGTCCCCTTAAGTCTACGCATTTGCTACCTATTTTCAACAATAAGGTAAGGGTAAAGGTTAGCGTTATTTTTAGCTTTGGGTAAATGCAGCAGTTAATCTTTACTTAAAGAGCAGCATTTGGGGGACACTTTGTGACATAAATTGTCTGTATTCTGAGACACAAGTGATGTTGAAGTTGGCGAGAAGAGCAAAGGGACACTTCATGACGCTTATTGAAATCCGTGTGCATCTAATTAGGTGCAAACCTGGACATATCTCTGTTCCTGAAGAAGGCTAAAGAATCTTGTTCCAAAATCCAGGAAATACATTCTACAAGGTCCAAATTTCAAACATTTTGCACAGGAGGATTCCCTCAGAAAAGTGTGCACCATCAGTGCTTGCTGTTGCTTCACTGCCTACTCCTTTTTTTTTACTCACTAGCATTTTTATTAAAATCCCTGCTTTACCCATTGACGAGTAAAATCGTCTGGCATTAGACAGAAAAAAATACTAAATATGGCCGGTTTAGGCCGGTTTAGGGGGTGAATGGGTTAACTAAACGTAAACATAGAAGTGGTGTCTACTGAGAGACAGTTAACTCCTGGCCAAAAATTAAAATGTTGAAAAAGTTTGTTGAAACTGGCTTACTTGCACTCCTCTAGATCCGCCAATTGAGCTACAAGTCGGTCAAGCTGTTCTTCAAGATTTTGTTTCAGCTTCTGAGTCTCACTCGTCCCTCTTGAAGTCATGCTGCTACAAAATCAGCTCATATGTGGTCAAGCTACTTTATGAATGGGATTTGTAATGAACCTGTTCAAATTAGTGATAAAAACCAACGTCAACCGTGAGTTCTTTTAAAAACAAGATTTGGTAAACTCTATTTAACCCATTGACTCCCGAAAGTGTCCCCAATTGATGAGTAAAATCGTCTGATGTTAGTCGGAGTAAAATCTCATCCCTAGGAGCCAGTGAATGGGTAAAAAAAACACTGAAAAACGATTTTAACCAACCAATTTCCAGCACTTTTCTTATTACTGGCATATAGTGCCTTTTCTAAGTACTGGTATACTGGGCGTGAACCCCACAGTCACCTAGTTTCAGTCGAATTTCAGTGGGATTTTCCCATCAATGGACACCTCCAAAAAGATTGGTTGTTGGATGAGTGTGAAATTGACTTCTAGAAGGTGTCACCTAGTTTATGCACACATTTGAGAATTATCAGAGGTGTCAGAGATTGCCATTAGGAACCTTAAAACTTGAGATGTTTTTGAGCCATGGATGGCAACTGGAACTAAAGCATTTTCTGTTTTAACTTGTCTAGACACTACCACATTAATATTGTTAAATATCTTTTCACTATTACAGACTGGGAGAAACTACTGTCCTGGGATGCAAATTCCATCTGTGCCTCAAAAACAACACATGCTTGAGCTCTGTAGCTAGCAATGAGCAAAGTAGAGCCTCATTGACTGCAACAACCTTTAGAAACAATTCTTTTCTTTCTCTGGTTTGCAGGATTTAATAAAATGCTTACAAAGGAAGTCAAGGGAGTTTTAAACCTGGCCTCTCTCTGGTGATCCTTGCAATCTGATCGATGGGCTCTTAGCAGTGCGATTTATTCCCAAATTGCATTATTTTTTTGATTTAAATCCCACCATTTCCTCAGCCAATGAAAAAGGAACAATAAAATAACACAACCAATCAGATTTCAAGGCTTGTTTAAGGCAACCAATCAAATTGAAGGAAAATGAAAGACAAAGAAAATCATTCAGTGGCGAATTTTGCAACTTTTGTTTCCCAATTGGATCAATAAAATATTGGTACTGACTAAAATCGTGTATTTTAGCGATTAAATAATTATTGTGTGTTTTCTAAATGGATGTAATAAAGTGATAATCGAACTTTGCGTTGTGCAATTTTAGGCTGAAATCATACTTGTGATTTCAAATGGAATTCATGTTGCGTGCTCGACCAAAGTTCAATGACCTTTATAAAAAGAACATAACTTCACTAAAGATTTTTATTTTCACACGATAATGTTTAAAGCTGAGTAGGTTGTGGGTTAGTGCACAAATGAAATAAAATCAAATTAATACCTATCATACTACCGATACCAGCAACAGGACATTTACCTGAATAAACCCTTGCAAAAATTTCTTTACATCAATATTACAATAATTTTGCATAAGCCCTTCTTCATATTGAGCCTACACGCTTTCCTTTTGTCAGAACTGGCCGGCCAGACCCATCAGTTTGCAAAGTAAATGAAACAATCTGGAACACTTCCATGATAATCCCTCGCATTCTTCTGGAGGAGTATATATCATCCTCGAAGTGTGTTCATTTGAATGCGTTGTAGAGTTAGTCCTTCCAAATGCCCGGTGTGGCCGGTCAGTTACGTCTAAGGGAAAGCGCTCTTAGACTTCAGATCAATTTCCATTTAGCTCTGCTTTATGCACTGCACATGCATCGTGCAGCAATTAACGATTTCCATAGTTTATGCATAATTCAAAGTTAAACCTGCTTTAACAAAAGTACATTGCAGCTGCAGTTACTGTACAATATTACTCTGATGGCTCTTCCATCGTCTGGAATGATCATAACAGTTACTTACGTGAATCACTGCTTACCTAGTCCTGCTTTAATTTCTTCTTCTTTCTTCAAATTTCGACGTTCCCAGTGCTGCGAGGGCTGCCCTGTTGGGATATCAGAGGGAACATGGAGACGAAAAAAAAACATACCTTTCATTGATTTAATAATGTAAATCTGCCTCTACTCTCGACAGAAAAAGCAAAGGAGAAAATTCGTTCAACGATGAAGTATTCCGAAGAAAATTAGAAGTGCAAAAGACATCAACAGCAACGGAAAAAGAAAAAAAAAAACTCAAATTGGCTGACGTCATATCCGTCACGTTCACTATAAATCTTACTTCCGTCATGGGGTTCCCGATATTCAATTGATTGGTACACCCTTTGTAGTGCACAGAACCTCGCAGCCTTCCTCTCGGAACCACGTTGTGAGAAGATAGAAAATCGTAAGTATTTCATTCATTATTTTGTTCCTTAGATGCGGGTGTTTGGGCTTTATTGTAAGTATCTTCAACCTTTAAAATATGACGGAAGAGTTATGTGGTAGCGTAGAGAAACCAGTCACTGTGAGTCACAAGAAGTTCGTCCTCGTTTTCGGCCGCGTTCTTGTGAATACTGGCTGTGAACCACCTTAGCCCATGGATCTGTTAATTAATCTTTGTTAATTTGCTGAGAAATCGTAGGCTTAATAAATAGATAGTCTTGTGGGCCTTTTTCCTTCCTGTTTTTTTCTTTTTCGTTCAGTCTTTGCTGGTTGAATATCGTAACTGGTTCTCCATCCTACCGGTCGCAAATTCTACACGTGATTTTGCCCTGAAACAAATTCAGGCGCCGTAGAAACATGAAAAACTTGCTAAGATGTATGTTTCCGAAGCATTCTTTATGAATGATGAGTTTGTGTTTTATAAGCATCCTATTACAGAGAAAGTTGAATGTTGAACAGCGAAGTCGCATCGATTGGTGCAATTCCAGTTTTTCCCCGAACTATCTTAATTCTTGCTTCCTCATGATGTCAATCACAGTCTTCAGTCGGGTTGTGGGAAATATTTAGTTAGTTTCGGATGAGTTGTGGGGAGCTGGTGGTTGGTTTGATCAGCCGTAGAAGGATCATTTTGCACAAGAATTAGGCCAATTGTATGATCAAGTCAATGTGACATTTTGTTCACGACTCTCCTCCGAGTAAAGGAATTTGATCTCTTCTCTTCTTCTGTACTTCTAAAATAAAGGGAGGATATCCCTGATTGCCTGATTCACTTCAACCAACTTACATGTACATCACTGTGGCGTCATAAGTCATTACAAGGTACAAGTGTACAAGTGTACAAATGTGACAAAAAGGCTAACTTCCTCAAATTTTCGTTCTTGTCCATCTTTAGTTCTAGGTGACAAAAATATCTTAAGTGCACTGATAACAGAACTATATCACCATTTTGGAAAGATTACTCTATTGATTAGCAGTACTCAAGGATTAGTTAAGTGTATTTAATCTTCCTAATCACTCCCACCACACCATGACAAATTGCGGCCTATCCTCACACCACGGGAACACAGAAAGCTGCAAGAATCTGGAACAAAAATTCATCTTTCAACTAGGTACACTCCATCCTCACTGAATCAATGAATGCCTAGCTCATTCCATTAATTTATTCGCAAATTCATGTTACCATATTTCCACCAATGGCAAAGCTCCTCCAGACACGCATAAAAACCAACAGCACCTCTATTCGCTCTGACAAAAGGTTAACGCTCAAAACATCAGCTTACCAAATTGTTCACGGTGGTAATTTGACCTTTATCAACACGTATAAAACCAAATTTTCCTGCATTAGATTCCTGTCATTGATTATGCATTTGAAAGTAGTTGGATATTTTGGGGATGATTGTTTTCTAGCAGTTGTTTGGTAATGATGGTATCAGAGTATAAGTACTCTGACTGTAATCTTGTTGCTAATAATTTTATTAAAAACAATTATTATGGAATACATGTGTTATAATGCAATATCAGTTTTGTGGGACAATAGCAAAACAGTGCGACTCCAATGCAGGTCACCCATCCAGATATTAACCTCATCCAACAGGATTTGACTTCCCTTGGGCAAGCCGTAACACTATCACATGAGATCGAGGTCATTTGTGCCAGAAAAAGATGGCATCCAAACGCTGAAAACGTATAGCATCGCAACTCAGCGATACCCGAGTGGCATCCAGCGTGACTGACACAATTAGAATACGTTCTCCTTCACGCAATTTTGATTTGAGTGTACTTGGAAGAGGAATGTGCCTTTGAGATACAGAAGACATGGATCTAGGCCATTTACTTGTATCTTAATCAATCTGAATGACATAGTGAAGTCTTTGGAGTGAGGCCAAAGTGGGGTGACGCCTGCCTTTTCACTGTCTGCAGAAAGAGACCACACTTTGTCCACTGTATGCATTCCAGTAAAGCAGCGTGGGCAAATCAGATACTTGGACAAACTTCTTTTTGCAGTACCAATGCTCTCATAATGTTGTTGTTGTTGTTATTATTATTATTATTATTATTATTATTATTATTATTATTAGTAGTAGTAGTAGTAGTAGTAGTAGTAGTAGTAGTAGTAGTAGTAGTAGTAGTAGTACTAGTAGTAGTAGTAGTAGTAGTAGTAGTAGGAGTAGCAGTAGCAGTAGCAGCAGCAGTAGCAGTAGCAGCAGCAGCAGCAGCAGCAGCACTCTCTAAGCCCCAGGTCGGGGTCGGATGCGAAGCAGTGTTTATGCGTGCAGAGCCTGAATTTACCCTCTCCTTGTACATGTAGGTTGTTCTGTTCACAGAAAGTCAAGATTTCTTCTTCTTTTTCTTCTTCTTCTTCTTCTTCTTCTTATTATTATTATTATTATTATTGTAATTATTGTTATTTATTATTATTGTTGTTATTATTACTACATTATTATCATTGAAATGTTGGAATTGGCAAAGGTGGCTGACAATGTGAAGTACTGTTTACAAAATGAGCAGCAGTTGTTTTTAGGGTTCAAAAACACATGCTACAAGTGTTTTTTGAATGGCTTCAAAACATTCCACAAAAAGTGTGCCCCTCAGGAGTGTGAACAAAGGTTCAAGTTGTGAGAGGAAGGTATTACCATACAAAAAACAAGCCAGGGGTTATTACTAATATTTATATAAAGAATTCTAATGAGGAATGTTTATTGGGTTAAAGCTCGTACCTGTGACGTTTTATGGGTGTCTTGATAAGCAGTTAGGTTCATGAATTCTTAATAGGGTTTTGAAGGGTTTGTTGGGTGGTAAAATGAGCGATTGGAAAACTGTGTTGACGTCAAGTGGGGAATTGTTGGGTGAAGTGGGCAGGGTTGTAGCTAGAAATATATTCATTCATTTGAAGGTTCTTTTGAGGTGGTAAGTTCATGCTCTGAGCATCAAAGGAACCTGGAAACAAGGTTGTTCCCAGTGTTTTGCAACATCCGTGTGGAAAAGCCAATATGAATGGCCATTGTTTGTGGTCCAGAAATGCCATTACAGTGAAGGGAATTACGGTAAACGTTTATGTATAAGCCGCATCCGTAGATAAGCCGCACCCCGAATTTAGAAGTGCAGATTTTGGAAAAAAATGTAATACAATAAAGTTTGAAGTTCCAGTAAAGTTCTATTGCTATAAACCAACAAGGACAAACAATCAGGGTTTCACCATATAGTTGACATTCCTTCGATATTGAAACAAAACGAACAAGTGCTTAGTAGCCAAGCTTTAAATGTGGGGAGGAGTCTGGGCCAGGGCCTGGGTATCATGACCACATCTATAAAGATGTACCCACAATAGGCAAAAAATTCACGCAGAATAGGTGCTTGTTAATGCAGTCGACAAATTTGCCGAGAAGGTGGGCAAGGACAATGAAACAGTCGGCCATTTACCTCGCGACTACTCACGAATTTTGTGGTATTTTATCGCACGTGGTGGAAAGATGTGCGTGGAAGTGACTGGCCAAAGACGTCACTGCAAACAGCGCGGAGGAATGGAGATTCCTTGTAGGTTGGTGTCTACTTGTTCGAGTAAAGCGAAAATTAATCGCTTGAAAGAACTCTTGAAGAGCAAGATTCGCCGATAAACACCCAAAGACACAAACGGCTCCTTTAGGAGCCACTACTCATTAAAAAGTCAATGAACAACAGCAACATGCTCTCAGTT
>OX421446.1:57339051-57341551 GCA_949126865.1 Montipora capitata
GTCATGTTTAAATCTTCATTTCCCCTGCTTGTGAGAAAGGGAGCCTCCATGCTTTAACTTTCAAAGTTCATATACAGTATATACAGCTTGTAGTGGTTTCATTTTACCAGGGTGCATATGGGTCATGGAAATCCTGAAAAGACCTGGATTTCTAATCTTGTAAAGTCCAGTCCTGGAAGTCCTGGAAAATGTAGACAATTTATGGAAAATCCTGGAAAATTAGCTCTATGCACAAACAAAATAAAATTTTTGTCTCAAGTTTTGACAAATGCAATGGAAGCTGTCTCATTTCATATTCTGGAAAGTGTATGCATATTCAAGGAGACTGGATCCAATTGCCCCTCATTCATGGATTTTGTCTTGTATGGTCCTGGAAAAGTCATGGAATTTTAGGACACAAGCAGTGTACGAATCCTGATTTTACTGGGTAAATTTTTGACTAAACTATCCCATACATTGAAATAACCAATTGGTCATTTATCCTTTTGACTGCTGTTCGCATTTCTTGAGTGAGTGGTTTAGCAAGCAACAGTAGCAATACTTCCCCCCCCCCCCCCCCACCCTCCCTTCTGGAACTTTGAAAGTAATATGTAACTTGACTTAAAGATTTTTTCCTCTTTGTTAGCTGGCCAACATCGAGGAAGGTTATGTGACTCTTTTGTCTGATAATGGAGATACACGTGAAGACTTGAAACTTCCTGACGGAGATTTGGGTAAAGAGATCCAAGCAAAGTTTGATAATGAGGAGTCGGTTTTACTTACCGTGCTCACGTCCATGGGAGAGGAGGCTGTCATTGCCCAAAAGACTGGTACAAGCGACAAGTAAGCGGACAGATGGCTACAATGCAAACCTGTTTACATTAAAGAATGGACCCTTCTTATAGCGCAACAACAAATACTTGCCCTGTTTCTTTTCTTCATACTGAAGAATTCAAATACATGAATTTGTCGGTAGTTAGCAAGTTCCTTTTCCTTAAAAATTCAGCAAAAAGGCGTGATGTAGGAGGTGACGTTATTAAGTTAGCTCTTTGGTTTGCGATCAGCAATAGATAGCTTCCAAACAATAATATTGTTACATTGTTTAGGGGAAAATGTTATTGATGCAGGAGACTCTATACCTGCTAATTTGATATTCATATTAAAAACCTGAAGTTATTTGCTGGCTGATCTGCATTTGTTGTTCCTGCTGTGAACTACTGTAGATGCCGATTGGCTCGTAACAGCAACATAATTTTGTGATATGTCGAGCACTTTTTGCAAATGAAAAGAGCCTTAAATTTAATGTTTTTTGAGGAAGAGAAAAATAAAAGATCTCAGTGGCCACTATGCTGTCCTTGTGTTTCAATTGGTAAAAGCAGTTGTTGTGTTTATCTCAATATAACTCATTTAAGAACCCTAGTCAGGCTGATGACGATCTTATCTGCTTCTTGCAGTCTTAAACTTTTTGCAGTAAAAATGCTATTTTGAAACTGGGCTAAGCAGCAAGTTAAGTGTGTGTTTTGATTACTCAAAGGTCAAAGAACTAAAATTAACATATACTGTAGTCAGAAATAATATTGTGGTTATCGTGAGCACGTGCTATTTACCATTCAGATTTTCAGGGGTGTGTAATGGGAGGCTGCTTTTGTTAAACTCTTGGAGGGGTTTGCATTTTTGTTTGGGAGGGGAGGGCATGGCATTTATTGTTACACCGTAGGTGGGTGTCGATTTGAGCATTCATAATACACTAGACAAGATAACTAAACTCTTATTGGCTGAGAGCGCTATTAGTTTTTCCACATTGCTGGTTTTCATGCACCTGTATGGCATCAGGGTGGCTATGTTGGTTGGCAAGACTCTCAGCTGGGAACTAAACTTTATTATTATGCAAATTATGCGACAAGAAATTAGATTGTATAGGCCTTTTTCAATAATATATTAAAATACAGCTTAAAATAGATGGTTAGAAAACAGAGGAAAGTGGATGATACATAAATATTTTTCACATTCGTTCTAACATGTTTCTATTGTTTTTGTCCTCGCTGCCTCATTATCAAGCTGAAAAATGGCCTATTGCCAACCAACATGGCCGCCTTGTCACGGGTGAAAACCAAGAATTTTACTCTTAAGATTCCAAGATATTGTGGCAACCATTCATGTATGACAAAGCAGACAAATAAAAGAAATAGACCAGAATATTTTTTTCCTTTTTTGTAAATAAAAACGACTTTTAGAATCTGAAATAAATCAAAGCAAAACTAGCACAAACAAGGACTCAAACTGGAATGAAGGTTTTCCATAAATGCACTTACCGTAAAATTCCGAAAATAAGCCCGAGGCTTATATTTTCCAAAGGCCCTTTTCGAGGGGCTTATTTTTGGAAGGGCTTATATTCGGAGGGGCTTATCTACGAAGGGAAATTTGCGTTTCCAAATCGATTGGGCCACCCTGTGAGCAGAGCCTCCTTTTGTCTTTTTCTTTAATGAGGAGGAGAAAAGGAGGCTCTGCCCGAATCGAGTCA
>OX421446.1:57346551-57381551 GCA_949126865.1 Montipora capitata
TCCGCCGATCTCAAGTCCTCCTACGTTAAAATTGATGCAGCTGAAAGACCTGTCTGCTCGTCAATAATGTCCTGTAAAGGCCAGACCGTGACTAACGCGACGTTCCATTTCAGCCACAAAAACAAAGAGTTGGAAATTTAAACTTTTCCTGAGTCCTGTGTAAGACAGCAAGAATCTTGTTTCTTTCTATCAGAGAGGCTGCCGCATTGCGTTGCTCGAAATTAAAAGAAATTTAAAGAATTCTGTGATCACAGTTTGATAACGTCGTCATGTCATCGTATTAATTTCAGCCAATCAGTCAAAATTTTGACGCACCGATTTAGAATTTTAAGTCAAGATGCCAGCTCTTGCACCAGCCGAGGCAACATGTCGCTATTGATGAGCGCATGGTGAAGTCCCGACACAGGTCAGGCATCCGTCAGTACATAAAAGATAAGCCCACTAAGTGGGGCATAAAGTTATGGGTATTGGCCGACAGCTCCAACGCCTATGTTCAAGATTTCAATATCTACATAGGTAAGCAGGCAGGGCGGGAAATTAGTCTGCATGGCCTCGGGTATGACGTTGTTATGACCCTTATGCATAACTATCTCAACCAGGGGTATCATTTATTTGTTGACAATTTTTATACATCAATGACCCTTGCCAAACACTTGTTTGAGCGTGGAACCCTTCTCACCGGTACTATTTTAGATAGCAGAAGGGACTTCCCGGCAAGTTTGAAGAAAGGCAAGGAGTGGGCCAAAGGTAAGCCGAAGGGAACTATGCGTTGGGAGAGGGATGCACCTGTGTTGGCATTGCAGTGGGTTGACAACAAGGTAGTGTCAATGATTTCTACCTCTGCCAATGCAAATCAGACCAACCAGGTGAACCGAAAGAGAAAGGCTGGTGGTACCTGGAGTGCCACTTCAGTCCCGCAGCCTGAGGTTTTCCGCATGTATAATCAATACATGAATGCCGTGGATCGATCCGATCAGATCCTTGCCACCCACAATGTACAGCGGAAGTGCATGAGGTGGTGGAAAACCTTATTTTTCCATCTAATTGATTTGGCTGTAGTTAATAGCTTCATCCTTTTCAAGGAACAACAACGTAAGTTCCCTGAAAATCAAGCTCTTAGGCGAAGTCCCGGCTACTCACTGGCGTCCTACAGGGAGGAGCTTGTACGTAACATCTGTGATTTCCCTCCCGCAGATGCTCCCCCTAGTAATGAGACTGTTCAGCAATTTATGACTTTCGATACTATTCATTGCCCACTATTTGTAGATGCTAGGAAACAGTGTGTGGTGTGCGTGAGGGAGGGAAGGGGTCGCTTTCCAGGGAAAACTTTATGCAGAGCACCTCAGTGGCAGGGGTTACACATGCACATCACACGCGAAAGAAACTGTTTTGAAGTGTTTCACTCCAGGCATTTTCAAAAACAGTTTGGTAAGTAGATGAACCCCAGGGTAATTTAGAACTGTATATATTGTTGAACTGTATATAATGTTAGTATTGTTGACTTATTTGACAAAAAAACCAAAAACAAAAAAAACAAAAAAATTACAGTAGCATTGTTATATTTTCTTGTTCTTATCTTATATATTGCCTGTTGTTATCACATACTAATGCACTTTTTGTCTTGAGTGTGGGGTCTATCATCTCTTGAGAGATAATACTTCTTTCAAGAGATGATAGGGTTGAGTGGTGGGTACCCCACCCCTTTTTTTTTTTAGGTTTTGATTCAAGGCAGATGTAGTGTCAACCAAGGAGTGCTACGAGGACTGTATCACTACAACCAGTGTTCCACAAGTAAGTGTGCTATGTTGTGCTAGTTGTAACTTGTTCAAATTTGCTCTAAATTTAATTACTTTAGCCTGGCCTTGCTTATTTCACATTGCCTGGTCTTTATTTGTGCCATCATTTGAGTCCGGAGTTTATAATTTATACTAATTTATGCAGTTTTAAAGGCCAGCATCCATCAGGGTTGGTGATTGTTGGTTGAAATGTGTATTTTTGGGGGAACCTATTCACTTATCTTTTATGGGAGGTAATGCTTTCCACCGCAACAAATTCCTGGGTGAGGGCAAAATATATTATACTCAGAGGATCAAATTTCACCCATTTTTGGTACGTTTACCAGAAAAATCATAAAATATTCACTTTTCATTCTTTTTCAGCCAAATCTTCAGGATATTGTCCTTACATGATGGGCAACATATACTAGGGGTCAATCAAGTGTTGCTTCATTCCATCAAGGCTCTCTGGCCTACTTCAGTAGTTAATTGTATGATAATGTATGCAAATGTTAGGCATAAATTAATGTAGCATCAAAATTAGGAACAACTTGTAGGCTCAAAAATTGTTTCTGGTTGTAGCTTTATCCTTTCTCTTTCATTTGAGGTATAATTTTCCTTGCTTGTGTAATTACCTGGAGAGAAATAATTAAAAATACAACAATTGTCATTTTTTGCCTAAATTCACTGTGTAGAAAAAGAGTTTAATACGTACTTTACGAATGCGCATGCGTTCTGTACTAACTCTGCTTACCACATGAACAAGAACAAGGAAAAAAATTCAGAACTATAGACTATCCTTAGTTTTTATTACACTAATAGAGGAGCTACCGTAGTCAAGGGGTTAATCACGTATGGCTCAGGGACCGATTAATCTCTCCCTCTTTGGATCGAAAGTAGCGCAGGGGACCCCAAACAGAGTTTTTGCAATTTTTTTTTTCTTAAACCCTTTGATTACTATCTGGCGAAATACGTCCAGCTTTATCCACGGTCCCATCTTGTGACACCATTACTTTTAACGGTCAGGAACAGCTTTGTCCACTAACTTGTGCAGGGAAAAGAGATCTCTCAAACTATACCAGAATGAGCACAATTCAGTCAAGGAAACTGGAGAAACGGCCAAAAAAAACCATGTAACACTGACCTGAAAGCTCCATGAAGAGCTTGCTCCATTACCCAACTACCTTTCTGAGCACCTAATTCTAAGATGATGAAAGGTTTCTCAGAAACTCTTCCTACCAAAATAAAGCCTACCAAATGCCCAGCAAGTTGAAAAAAAATGAGGCAAGGAAAGCGAAAAGAGAGGGAAGGAGAGAAAGCGAAAAGTGAAAGTCGAAAGTGTTGTGCTACTTTTAAACCCAAAACCTATGTCGAAATTTTGCTTTCTGCGCATGCCGAACTTTACAAGCGCTTATTTTGCACCTGGTTAAAAAGGCCGCGGAGTGTACAAGCTGGAAACGGGTTTGTAGGGAGGTTTAGATCTTAATTAAACAGCACGACAGTGACCAAAAAAACCCCTCAACTAGCTTCAAAACGTGTTTTTCGGCCAAATCTCTAGTAGCCAAAGGATTAGTACCTATTTTACGAATGCGCATGCGTTCTGTACTAACTCTGCTTACCACATGAACAAGAACAAGCAAAAAAATTCAGAACTATAGACTATCCTTAGTTTTTATTACACTAATAGAGGAGCTACCGTAGTCAAGGGGTTAATCACGTATGGCTCAGGGACCGATTAATCTCTCCCTCTTTGGATCGAAAGTAGCGCAGGGGACCCCAAACAGAGTTTTTGCAATTTTTTTTTTTCTTAAACCCTTTGATTACTATCTGGCGAAATACGTCCAGCTTTATCCACGGTCCCATCTTGTGACACCATTACTTTTAACGGTCAGGAACAGCTTTGTCCGCTAACTTGTGCAGGGAAAAGAGATCTCTCAAACTATACCAGAATGAGCACAATTCAGTCAAGGAAACTGGAGAAACGGCCAAAAAAAACCATGTAACACTGACCTGAAAGCTCCACGAAGAGCTTGCTCCATTACCCAACTACCTTTCGGAGCACCTAATTCTAAGATGATGAAAGGTTTCTCAGAAACTCTTCCTACCAAAATAAAGCCTACCAAATGCCCAGCAAGTTGAAAAAAAATGAGGCAAGGAAAGCGAAAAGAGAGGGAAGGAGAGAAAGCGAAAAGTGAAAGTCGAAAGTGTTGTGCTACTTTTAAACCCAAAACCTATGTCGAAATTTTGCTTTCTGCGCATGCCGAACTTTACAAGCGCTTATTTTGCACCTGGTTAAAAAGGCCGCGGAGTGTACAAGCTGGAAACGGGTTTGTAGGGAGGTTTAGATCTTAATTAAACAGCACGACAGTGACCAAAAAAACCCCTCAACTAGCTTCAAAACGTGTTTTTCGGCCAAATCTCTAGTAGCCAAAGGATTAGTACCTATTTTACGAATGCGCATGCGTTCTGTACTAACTCTGCTTACCACATGAACAAGAACAAGCAAAAAAATTCAGAACTATAGACTATCCTTAGTTTTTATTACACTAATAGAGGAGCTACCGTAGTCAAGGGGTTAATCACGTATGGCTCAGGGACCGATTAATCTCTCCCTCTTTGGATCGAAAGTAGCGCAGGGGACCCCGAACAGAGTTTTTGCAATTTTTTTTTTCTTAAACCCTTTGATTACTATCTGGCGAAATACGTCCAGCTTTATCCACGGTCCCATCTTGTGACACCATTACTTTTAACGGTCAGGAACAGCTTTGTCCACTAACTTGTGCAGGGAAAAGAGATCTCTCAAACTATACCAGAATGAGCACAATTCAGTCAAGGAAACTGGAGAAACGGCCAAAAAAAACCATGTAACACTGACCTGAAAGCTCCATGAAGAGCTTGCTCCATTACCCAACTACCTTTCTGAGCACCTAATTCTAAGATGATGAAAGGTTTCTCAGAAACTCTTCCTACCAAAATAAAGCCTACCAAATGCCCAGCAAGTTGAAAAAAAATGAGGCAAGTAAAGCGAAAAGAGAGGGAAGGAGAGAAAGCGAAAAGTGAAAGTCGAAAGTGTTGTGCTACTTTTAAACCCAAAACCTATGTCGAAATTTTGCTTTCTGCGCATGCCGAACTTTACAAGCGCTTATTTTGCACCTGGTTAAAAAGGCCGCGGAGTGTACAAGCTGGAAACGGGTTTGTAGGGAGGTTTAGATCTTAATTAAACAGCACGACAGTGACCAAAAAAACCCCTCAACTAGCTTCAAAACGTGTTTTTCGGCCAAATCTCTAGTAGCCAAAGGATTAGTACCTATTTTACGAATGCGCATGCGTTCTGTACTAACTCTGCTTACCACATGAACAAGAACAAGCAAAAAAATTCAGAACTATAGACTATCCTTAGTTTTTATTACACTAATAGAGGAGCTACCGTAGTCAAGGGGTTAATCACGTATGGCTCAGGGACCGATTAATCTCTCCCTCTTTGGATCGAAAGTAGCGCAGGGGACCCCGAACAGAGTTTTTGCAATTTTTTTTTTCTTAAACCCTTTGATTACTATCTGGCGAAATACGTCCAGCTTTATCCACGGTCCCATCTTGTGACACCATTACTTTTAACGGTCAGGAACAGCTTTGTCCACTAACTTGTGCAGGGAAAAGAGATCTCTCAAACTATACCAGAATGAGCACAATTCAGTCAAGGAAACTGGAGAAACGGCCAAAAAAAACCATGTAACACTGACCTGAAAGCTCCATGAAGAGCTTGCTCCATTACCCAACTACCTTTCTGAGCACCTAATTCTAAGATGATGAAAGGTTTCTCAGAAACTCTTCCTACCAAAATAAAGCCTACCAAATGCCCAGCAAGTTGAAAAAAAATGAGGCAAGGAAAGCGAAAAGAGAGGGAAGGAGAGAAAGCGAAAAGTGAAAGTCGAAAGTGTTGTGCTACTTTTAAACCCAAAACCTATGTCGAAATTTTGCTTTCTGCGCATGCCGAACTTTACAAGCGCTTATTTTGCACCTGGTTAAAAAGGCCGCGGAGTGTACAAGCTGGAAACGGGTTTGTAGGGAGGTTTAGATCTTAATTAAACAGCACGACAGTGACCAAAAAAACCCCTCAACTAGCTTCAAAACGTGTTTTTCGGCCAAATCTCTAGTAGCCAAAGGATTAGTACCTATTTTACGAATGCGCATGCGTTCTGTACTAACTCTGCTTACCACATGAACAAGAACAAGGAAAAAAATTCAGAACTATAGACTATCCTTAGTTTTTATTACACTAATAGAGGAGCTACCGTAGTCAAGGGGTTAATCACGTATGGCTCAGGGACCGATTAATCTCTCCCTCTTTGGATCGAAAGTAGCGCAGGGGACCCCAAACAGAGTTTTTGCAATTTTTTTTTTTCTTAAACCCTTTGATTACTATCTGGCGAAATACGTCCAGCTTTATCCACGGTCCCATCTTGTGACACCATTACTTTTAACGGTCAGGAACAGCTTTGTCCGCTAACTTGTGCAGGGAAAAGAGATCTCTCAAACTATACCAGAATGAGCACAATTCAGTCAAGGAAACTGGAGAAACGGCCAAAAAAAACCATGTAACACTGACCTGAAAGCTCCACGAAGAGCTTGCTCCATTACCCAACTACCTTTCGGAGCACCTAATTCTAAGATGATGAAAGGTTTCTCAGAAACTCTTCCTACCAAAATAAAGCCTACCAAATGCCCAGCAAGTTGAAAAAAAATGAGGCAAGGAAAGCGAAAAGAGAGGGAAGGAGAGAAAGCGAAAAGTGAAAGTCGAAAGTGTTGTGCTACTTTTAAACCCAAAACCTATGTCGAAATTTTGCTTTCTGCGCATGCCGAACTTTACAAGCGCTTATTTTGCACCTGGTTAAAAAGGCCGCGGAGTGTACAAGCTGGAAACGGGCTTGTAGGGAGGTTTAGCTCTTAATTAAACAGCAAGAGAGTGACCAAAAAACCCCTCAACTAGCTTCAAAACGTGTTTTTCGGCCAAATCTCTAGTAGCCAAAGGATTAGTACCTATTTTACGAATGCGCATGCGTTCTGTACTAACTCTGCTTACCACATGAACAAGAACAAGCAAAAAAATTCAGAACTATAGACTATCCTTAGTTTTTATTACACTAATAGAGGAGCTACCGTAGTCAAGGGGTTAATCACGTATGGCTCAGGGAGGATTAATCTCTCCCTCTTTGGATCGAAAGTAGCGCAGGGGACCCCAAACAGAGTTTTCGCAATTTTTTTTTTTCTTAAACCCTTTGATTACTATCTGGCGAAATACGTCCAGCTTTATCCACGGTCCCATCTTGTGACACCATTACTTTTAACGGTCAGGAACAGCTTTGTCCACTAACTTGTGCAGGGAAAAGAGATCTCTCAAACTATACCAGAATGAGCACAATTCAGTCAAGGAAACTGGAGAAACGGCCAAAAAAAACCATGTGTAACACTGACCTGAAAGCTCCATGAAGAGCTTGCTCCATTACCCAACTACCTTTCTGAGCACCTAATTCTAAGATGATAAAAGGTTTCTCAGAAACTCTTCCTACCAAAATAAAGCCTACCAAATGCCCAGCAAGTTGAAAAAAAATGAGGCAAGTAAAGCGAAAAGAGAGGGAAGGAGAGAAAGCGAAAAGTGAAAGTCGAAAGTGTTGTGCTACTTTTAAACCCAAAACCTATGTCGAAATTTTGCTTTCTGCGCATGCCGAACTTTACAAGCGCTTATTTTGCACCTGGTTAAAAAGGCCGCGGAGTTTAAAAGCTGGAAACGAGTTTGTAGGGAGGTTTAGCTCTTAATTGAACAGCAAGAGAGTGACCAAAAAACCCCTCAACTAGCTTCAAAACGTGTTTTTCGGCCAAATCTCTAGTAGCCAAAGGATTAGTACCTATTTTACGAATGCGCATGCGTTCTGTACTAACTCTGCTTACCACATGAACAAGAACAAGCAAAAAAATTCAGAACTATAGACTATCCTTAGTTTTTATTATACTAATAGAGGAGCTACCGCAGTCAAGGGGTTAATCACGTATGGCTCAGGGACCGATTAATCTCTCCCTCTTTGGATCGAAAGTAGCGCAGGGGACCCCAAACAGAGTTTTTGCAATTTTTTTTTTTCTTAAACCCTTTGATTACTATCTGGCGAAATACGTCCAGCTTTATCCACGGTCCCATCTTGTGACACCATTACTTTTAACGGTCAGGAACAGCTTTGTCCACTAACTTGTGCAGGGAAAAGAGATCTCTCAAACTATACCAGAATGAGCACAATTCAGTCAAGGAAACTGGAGAAACGGCCAAAAAAAACCATGTAACACTGACCTGAAAGCTCCATGAAGAGCTTGCTCCATTACCCAACTACCTTTCTGAGCACCTAATTCTAAGATGATGAAAGGTTTCTCAGAAACTCTTCCTACCAAAATAAAGCCTACCAAATGCCCAGCAAGTTGAAAAAAAATGAGGCAAGGAAAGCGAAAAGAGAGGGAAGGAGAGAAAGCGAAAAGTGAAAGTCGAAAGTGTTGTGCTACTTTTAAACCCAAAACCTATGTCGAAATTTTGCTTTCTTCGCATGCCGAACTTTACAAGCGCTTATTTTGCACCTGGTTAAAAAGGCCGCGGAGTGTACAAGCTGGAAACGGGCTTGTAGGGAGGTTTAGCTCTTAATTAAACAGCAAGAGAGTGACCAAAAAACCCCTCAACTAGCTTCAAAACGTGTTTTTCGGCCAAATCTCTAGTAGCCAAAGGATTAGTACCTATTTTACGAATGCGCATGCGTTCTGTACTAACTCTGCTTACCACATGAACAAGAACAAGCAAAAAAATTCAGAACTATAGACTATCCTTAGTTTTTATTACACTAATAGAGGAGCTACCGTAGTCAAGGGGTTAATCACGTATGGCTCAGGGACCGATTAATCTCTCCCTCTTTGGATCGAAAGTAGCGCAGGGGACCCCAAACAGAGTTTTTGCAATTTTTTTTTTTCTTAAACCCTTTGATTACTATCTGGCGAAATACGTCCAGCTTTATCCACGGTCCCATCTTGTGACACCATTACTTTTAACGGTCAGGAACAGCTTTGTCCGCTAACTTGTGCAGGGAAAAGAGATCTCTCAAACTATACCAGAATGAGCACAATTCAGTCAAGGAAACTGGAGAAACGGCCAAAAAAAACCATGTAACACTGACCTGAAAGCTCCATGAAGAGCTTGCTCCATTACCCAACTACCTTTCTGAGCACCTAATTCTAAGATGATGAAAGGTTTCTCAGAAACTCTTCCTACCAAAATAAAGCCTACCAAATGCCCAGCAAGTTGAAAAAAAATGAGGCAAGGAAAGCGAAAAGAGAGGGAAGGAGAGAAAGCGAAAAGTGAAAGTCGAAAGTGTTGTGCTACTTTTAAACCCAAAACCTATGTCGAAATTTTGCTTTCTTCGCATGCCGAACTTTACAAGCGCTTATTTTGCACCTGGTTAAAAAGGCCGCGGAGTGTACAAGCTGGAAACGGGCTTGTAGGGAGGTTTAGCTCTTAATTAAACAGCAAGAGAGTGACCAAAAAACCCCTCAACTAGCTTCAAAACGTGTTTTTCGGCCAAATCTCTAGTAGCCAAAGGATTAGTACCTATTTTACGAATGCGCATGCGTTCTGTACTAACTCTGCTTACCACATGAACAAGAACAAGCAAAAAAATTCAGAACTATAGACTATCCTTAGTTTTTATTACACTAATAGAGGAGCTACCGTAGTCAAGGGGTTAATCACGTATGGCTCAGGGACCGATTAATCTCTCCCTCTTTGGATCGAAAGTAGCGCAGGGGACCCCAAACAGAGTTTTTGCAATTTTTTTTTTTCTTAAACCCTTTGATTACTATCTGGCGAAATACGTCCAGCTTTATCCACGGTCCCATCTTGTGACACCATTACTTTTAACGGTCAGGAACAGCTTTGTCCGCTAACTTGTGCAGGGAAAAGAGATCTCTCAAACTATACCAGAATGAGCACAATTCAGTCAAGGAAACTGGAGAAACGGCCAAAAAAAACCATGTAACACTGACCTGAAAGCTCCATGAAGAGCTTGCTCCATTACCCAACTACCTTTCTGAGCACCTAATTCTAAGATGATGAAAGGTTTCTCAGAAACTCTTCCTACCAAAATAAAGCCTACCAAATGCCCAGCAAGTTGAAAAAAAATGAGGCAAGGAAAGCGAAAAGAGAGGGAAGGAGAGAAAGCGAAAAGTGAAAGTCGAAAGTGTTGTGCTACTTTTAAACCCAAAACCTATGTCGAAATTTTGCTTTCTGCGCATGCCGAACTTTACAAGCGCTTATTTTGCACCTGGTTAAAAAGGCCGCGGAGTGTACAAGCTGGAAACGGGTTTGTAGGGAGGTTTAGATCTTAATTAAACAGCACGACAGTGACCAAAAAAACCCCTCAACTAGCTTCAAAACGTGTTTTTCGGCCAAATCTCTAGTAGCCAAAGGATTAGTACCTATTTTACGAATGCGCATGCGTTCTGTACTAACTCTGCTTACCACATGAACAAGAACAAGCAAAAAAATTCAGAACTATAGACTATCCTTAGTTTTTATTACACTAATAGAGGAGCTACCGTAGTCAAGGGGTTAATCACGTATGGCTCAGGGACCGATTAATCTCTCCCTCTTTGGATCGAAAGTAGCGCAGGGGACCCCAAACAGAGTTTTTGCAATTTTTTTTTTCTTAAACCCTTTGATTACTATCTGGCGAAATACGTCCAGCTTTATCCACGGTCCCATCTTGTGACACCATTACTTTTAACGGTCAGGAACAGCTTTGTCCGCTAACTTGTGCAGGGAAAAGAGATCTCTCAAACTATACCAGAATGAGCACAATTCAGTCAAGGAAACTGGAGAAACGGCCAAAAAAAACCATGTAACACTGACCTGAAAGCTCCACGAAGAGCTTGCTCCATTACCCAACTACCTTTCGGAGCACCTAATTCTAAGATGATGAAAGGTTTCTCAGAAACTCTTCCTACCAAAATAAAGCCTACCAAATGCCCAGCAAGTTGAAAAAAAATGAGGCAAGTAAAGCGAAAAGAGAGGGAAGGAGAGAAAGCGAAAAGTGAAAGTCGAAAGTGTTGTGCTACTTTTAAACCCAAAACCTATGTCGAAATTTTGCTTTCTGCGCATGCCGAACTTTACAAGCGCTTATTTTGCACCTGGTTAAAAAGGCCGCGGAGTGTACAAGCTGGAAACGGGCTTGTAGGGAGGTTTAGCTCTTAATTAAACAGCAAGAGAGTGACCAAAAAACCCCTCAACTAGCTTCAAAACGTGTTTTTCGGCCAAATCTCTAGTAGCCAAAGGATTAGTACCTATTTTACGAATGCGCATGCGTTCTGTACTAACTCTGCTTACCACATGAACAAGAACAAGCAAAAAAATTCAGAACTATAGACTATCCTTAGTTTTTATTACACTAATAGAGGAGCTACCGTAGTCAAGGGGTTAATCACGTATGGCTCAGGGACCGATTAATCTCTCCCTCTTTGGATCGAAAGTAGCGCAGGGGACCCCAAACAGAGTTTTTGCAATTTTTTTTTTTCTTAAACCCTTTGATTACTATCTGGCGAAATACGTCCAGCTTTATCCACGGTCCCATCTTGTGACACCATTACTTTTAACGGTCAGGAACAGCTTTGTCCGCTAACTTGTGCAGGGAAAAGAGATCTCTCAAACTATACCAGAATGAGCACAATTCAGTCAAGGAAACTGGAGAAACGGCCAAAAAAAACCATGTAACACTGACCTGAAAGCTCCATGAAGAGCTTGCTCCATTACCCAACTACCTTTCTGAGCACCTAATTCTAAGATGATGAAAGGTTTCTCAGAAACTCTTCCTACCAAAATAAAGCCTACCAAATGCCCAGCAAGTTGAAAAAAAATGAGGCAAGGAAAGCGAAAAGAGAGGGAAGGAGAGAAAGCGAAAAGTGAAAGTCGAAAGTGTTGTGCTACTTTTAAACCCAAAACCTATGTCGAAATTTTGCTTTCTGCGCATGCCGAACTTTACAAGCGCTTATTTTGCACCTGGTTAAAAAGGCCGCGGAGTGTACAAGCTGGAAACGGGTTTGTAGGGAGGTTTAGATCTTAATTAAACAGCACGACAGTGACCAAAAAAACCCCTCAACTAGCTTCAAAACGTGTTTTTCGGCCAAATCTCTAGTAGCCAAAGGATTAGTACCTATTTTACGAATGCGCATGCGTTCTGTACTAACTCTGCTTACCACATGAACAAGAACAAGCAAAAAAATTCAGAACTATAGACTATCCTTAGTTTTTATTACACTAATAGAGGAGCTACCGTAGTCAAGGGGTTAATCACGTATGGCTCAGGGACCGATTAATCTCTCCCTCTTTGGATCGAAAGTAGCGCAGGGGACCCCAAACAGAGTTTTTGCAATTTTTTTTTTTCTTAAACCCTTTGATTACTATCTGGCGAAATACGTCCAGCTTTATCCACGGTCCCATCTTGTGACACCATTACTTTTAACGGTCAGGAACAGCTTTGTCCGCTAACTTGTGCAGGGAAAAGAGATCTCTCAAACTATACCAGAATGAGCACAATTCAGTCAAGGAAACTGGAGAAACGGCCAAAAAAAACCATGTAACACTGACCTGAAAGCTCCACGAAGAGCTTGCTCCATTACCCAACTACCTTTCGGAGCACCTAATTCTAAGATGATGAAAGGTTTCTCAGAAACTCTTCCTACCAAAATAAAGCCTACCAAATGCCCAGCAAGTTGAAAAAAAATGAGGCAAGTAAAGCGAAAAGAGAGGGAAGGAGAGAAAGCGAAAAGTGAAAGTCGAAAGTGTTGTGCTACTTTTAAACCCAAAACCTATGTCGAAATTTTGCTTTCTGCGCATGCCGAACTTTACAAGCGCTTATTTTGCACCTGGTTAAAAAGGCCGCGGAGTGTACAAGCTGGAAACGGGCTTGTAGGGAGGTTTAGCTCTTAATTAAACAGCAAGAGAGTGACCAAAAAACCCCTCAACTAGCTTCAAAACGTGTTTTTCGGCCAAATCTCTAGTAGCCAAAGGATTAGTACCTATTTTACGAATGCGCATGCGTTCTGTACTAACTCTGCTTACCACATGAACAAGAACAAGCAAAAAAATTCAGAACTATAGACTATCCTTAGTTTTTATTACACTAATAGAGGAGCTACCGTAGTCAAGGGGTTAATCACGTATGGCTCAGGGACCGATTAATCTCTCCCTCTTTGGATCGAAAGTAGCGCAGGGGACCCCAAACAGAGTTTTTGCAATTTTTTTTTTTCTTAAACCCTTTGATTACTATCTGGCGAAATACGTCCAGCTTTATCCACGGTCCCATCTTGTGACACCATTACTTTTAACGGTCAGGAACAGCTTTGTCCGCTAACTTGTGCAGGGAAAAGAGATCTCTCAAACTATACCAGAATGAGCACAATTCAGTCAAGGAAACTGGAGAAACGGCCAAAAAAAACCATGTAACACTGACCTGAAAGCTCCATGAAGAGCTTGCTCCATTACCCAACTACCTTTCTGAGCACCTAATTCTAAGATGATGAAAGGTTTCTCAGAAACTCTTCCTACCAAAATAAAGCCTACCAAATGCCCAGCAAGTTGAAAAAAAATGAGGCAAGGAAAGCGAAAAGAGAGGGAAGGAGAGAAAGCGAAAAGTGAAAGTCGAAAGTGTTGTGCTACTTTTAAACCCAAAACCTATGTCGAAATTTTGCTTTCTGCGCATGCCGAACTTTACAAGCGCTTATTTTGCACCTGGTTAAAAAGGCCGCGGAGTGTACAAGCTGGAAACGGGTTTGTAGGGAGGTTTAGATCTTAATTAAACAGCACGACAGTGACCAAAAAAACCCCTCAACTAGCTTCAAAACGTGTTTTTCGGCCAAATCTCTAGTAGCCAAAGGATTAGTACCTATTTTACGAATGCGCATGCGTTCTGTACTAACTCTGCTTACCACATGAACAAGAACAAGCAAAAAAATTCAGAACTATAGACTATCCTTAGTTTTTATTACACTAATAGAGGAGCTACCGTAGTCAAGGGGTTAATCACGTATGGCTCAGGGACCGATTAATCTCTCCCTCTTTGGATCGAAAGTAGCGCAGGGGACCCCAAACAGAGTTTTTGCAATTTTTTTTTTTCTTAAACCCTTTGATTACTATCTGGCGAAATACGTCCAGCTTTATCCACGGTCCCATCTTGTGACACCATTACTTTTAACGGTCAGGAACAGCTTTGTCCGCTAACTTGTGCAGGGAAAAGAGATCTCTCAAACTATACCAGAATGAGCACAATTCAGTCAAGGAAACTGGAGAAACGGCCAAAAAAAACCATGTAACACTGACCTGAAAGCTCCACGAAGAGCTTGCTCCATTACCCAACTACCTTTCGGAGCACCTAATTCTAAGATGATGAAAGGTTTCTCAGAAACTCTTCCTACCAAAATAAAGCCTACCAAATGCCCAGCAAGTTGAAAAAAAATGAGGCAAGTAAAGCGAAAAGAGAGGGAAGGAGAGAAAGCGAAAAGTGAAAGTCGAAAGTGTTGTGCTACTTTTAAACCCAAAACCTATGTCGAAATTTTGCTTTCTGCGCATGCCGAACTTTACAAGCGCTTATTTTGCACCTGGTTAAAAAGGCCGCGGAGTGTACAAGCTGGAAACGGGTTTGTAGGGAGGTTTAGCTCTTAATTAAACTGCAAGAGGGTGACCAAAAAACCCCTCAACTAGCTTCAAAACGTGTTTTTCGGCCAAATCTCTAGTAGCCAAAGGATTAGTACCTATTTTACGAATGCGCATGCGTTCTGTACTAACTCTGCTTACCACATGAACAAGAACAAGCAAAAAAATTCAGAACTATAGACTATCCTTAGTTTTTATTACACGAATAGAGAAGCTACCGTAGTCAAGGGGTTAATCACGTATGGCTCAGGGACCGATTAATCTCTCCCTCTTTGGATCGAAAGTAGCGCAGGGGACCCCAAACAGAGTTTTTGCAATTTTTTTTTTTTTTTAAACCCTTTGATTACTATCTGGCGAAATACGTCCAGCTTTATCCACGGTCCCATCTTGTGACACCATTACTTTTAACGGTCAGGAACAGCTTTGTCCACTAACTTGTGCAGGGAAAAGAGATCTCTCAAACTATACCAGAATGAGCACAATTCAGTCAAGGAAACTGGAGAAACGGCCAAAAAAAACCATGTGTAACACTGACCTGAAAGCTCCATGAAGAGCTTGCTCCATTACCCAACTACCTTTCTAAGCACCTAATTCTAAGATGATGAAAGGTTTCTCAGAAACTCTTCCTACCAAAATAAAGCCTACCAAATGCCCAGCAAGTTGAACAAAAATGAGGCAAGGAAAGCGAAAAGAGAGGGAAGGAGAGAAAGCGAAAAGTGAAAGTCGAAAGTGTTGTGCTACTTTTAAACCCAAAACCTATGTCGAAATTTTGCTTTCTGCGCATGCCGAACTTTACAAGCGCTTATTTTGCACCTGGTTAAAAAGGCCGCGGAGTTTAAAAGCTGGAAACGAGTTTGTAGGGAGGTTTAGCTCTTAATTGAACAGCAAGAGAGTGACCAAAAAACCCCTCAACTAGCTTCAAAACGTGTTTTTCGGCCAAATCTCTAGTAGCCAAAGGATTAGTACCTATTTTACGAATGCGCATGCGTTCTGTACTAACTCTGCTTACCACATGAACAAGAACAAGCAAAAAAATTCAGAACTATAGACTATCCTTAGTTTTTATTACACTAATAGAGGAGCTACCGTAGTCAAGGGGTTAATCACGTATGGCTCAGGGACCGATTAATCTCTCCCTCTTTGGATCGAAAGTAGCGCAGGGGACCCCAAACAGAGTTTTTGCAATTTTTTTTTTTTCTTAAACCCTTTGATTACTATCTGGCGAAATACGTCCAGCTTTATCCACGGTCCCATCTTGTGACACCATTACTTTTAACGGTCAGGAACAGCTTTGTCCGCTAACTTGTGCAGGGAAAAGAGATCTCTCAAACTATACCAGAATGAGCACAATTCAGTCAAGGAAACTGGAGAAACGGCCAAAAAAAACCATGTAACACTGACCTGAAAGCTCCACGAAGAGCTTGCTCCATTACCCAACTACCTTTCGGAGCACCTAATTCTAAGATGATGAAAGGTTTCTCAGAAACTCTTCCTACCAAAATAAAGCCTACCAAATGCCCAGCAAGTTGAACAAAAATGAGGCAAGGAAAGCGAAAAGAGAGGGAAGGAGAGAAAGCGAAAAGTGAAAGTCGAAAGTGTTGTGCTACTTTTAAACCCAAAACCTATGTCGAAATTTTGCTTTCTGCGCATGCCGAACTTTACAAGCGCTTATTTTGCACCTGGTTAAAAAGGCCGCGGAGTGTACAAGCTGGAAACGGGTTTGTAGGGAGGTTTAGCTCTTAATTAAACAGCAAGAGAGTGACCAAAAAACCCCTCAACTAGCTTCAAAACGTGTTTTTCGGCCAAATCTCTAGTAGCCAAAGGATTAGTACCTATTTTACGAATGCGCATGCGTTCTGTACTAACTCTGCTTACCACATGAACAAGAACAAGCAAAAAAATTCAGAACTATAGACTATCCTTAGTTTTTATTACACTAATAGAAGAGCTACCGTAGTCAAGGGGTTAATCACGTATGGCTCAGGGACCGATTAATCTCTCCCTCTTTGGATCGAAAGTAGCGCAGGGGACCCCAAACAGAGTTTTTGCAATTTTTTTTTTTTCTTAAACCCTTTGATTACTATCTGGCGAAATACGTCCAGCTTTATCCACGGTCCCATCTTGTGACACCATTACTTTTAACGGTCAGGAACAGCTTTGTCCGCTAACTTGTGCAGGGAAAAGAGATCTCTCAAACTATACCAGAATGAGCACAATTCAGTCAAGGAAACTGGAGAAACGGCCAAAAAAAACCATGTAACACTGACCTGAAAGCTCCACGAAGAGCTTGCTCCATTACCCAACTACCTTTCGGAGCACCTAATTCTAAGATGATGAAAGGTTTCTCAGAAACTCTTCCTACCAAAATAAAGCCTACCAAATGCCCAGCAAGTTGAACAAAAATGAGGCAAGGAAAGCGAAAAGAGAGGGAAGGAGAGAAAGCGAAAAGTGAAAGTCGAAAGTGTTGTGCTACTTTTAAACCCAAAACCTATGTCGAAATTTTGCTTTCTGCGCATGCCGAACTTTACAAGCGCTTATTTTGCACCTGGTTAAAAAGGCCGCGGAGTGTACAAGCTGGAAACGGGTTTGTAGGGAGGTTTAGCTCTTAATTAAACAGCAAGAGAGTGACCAAAAAACCCCTCAACTAGCTTCAAAACGTGTTTTTCGGCCAAATCTCTAGTAGCCAAAGGATTAGTACCTATTTTACGAATGCGCATGCGTTCTGTACTAACTCTGCTTACCACATGAACAAGAACAAGCAAAAAAATTCAGAACTATAGACTATCCTTAGTTTTTATTACACTAATAGAGGAGCTACCGTAGTCAAGGGGTTAATCACGTATGGCTCAGGGACCGATTAATCTCTCCCTCTTTGGATCGAAAGTAGCGCAGGGGACCCCAAACAGAGTTTTTGCAATTTTTTTTTTTTCTTAAACCCTTTGATTACTATCTGGCGAAATACGTCCAGCTTTATCCACGGTCCCATCTTGTGACACCATTACTTTTAACGGTCAGGAACAGCTTTGTCCGCTAACTTGTGCAGGGAAAAGAGATCTCTCAAACTATACCAGAATGAGCACAATTCAGTCAAGGAAACTGGAGAAACGGCCAAAAAAAACCATGTAACACTGACCTGAAAGCTCCACGAAGAGCTTGCTCCATTACCCAACTACCTTTCGGAGCACCTAATTCTAAGATGATGAAAGGTTTCTCAGAAACTCTTCCTACCAAAATAAAGCCTACCAAATGCCCAGCAAGTTGAACAAAAATGAGGCAAGGAAAGCGAAAAGAGAGGGAAGGAGAGAAAGCGAAAAGTGAAAGTCGAAAGTGTTGTGCTACTTTTAAACCCAAAACCTATGTCGAAATTTTGCTTTCTGCGCATGCCGAACTTTACAAGCGCTTATTTTGCACCTGGTTAAAAAGGCCGCGGAGTGTACAAGCTGGAAACGGGTTTGTAGGGAGGTTTAGCTCTTAATTAAACAGCAAGAGAGTGACCAAAAAACCCCTCAACTAGCTTCAAAACGTGTTTTTCGGCCAAATCTCTAGTAGCCAAAGGATTAGTACCTATTTTACGAATGCGCATGCGTTCTGTACTAACTCTGCTTACCACATGAACAAGAACAAGCAAAAAAATTCAGAACTATAGACTATCCTTAGTTTTTATTACACTAATAGAGGAGCTACCGTAGTCAAGGGGTTAATCACGTATGGCTCAGGGACCGATTAATCTCTCCCTCTTTGGATCGAAAGTAGCGCAGGGGACCCCAAACAGAGTTTTTGCAATTTTTTTTTTTTCTTAAACCCTTTGATTACTATCTGGCGAAATACGTCCAGCTTTATCCACGGTCCCATCTTGTGACACCATTACTTTTAACGGTCAGGAACAGCTTTGTCCGCTAACTTGTGCAGGGAAAAGAGATCTCTCAAACTATACCAGAATGAGCACAATTCAGTCAAGGAAACTGGAGAAACGGCCAAAAAAAACCATGTAACACTGACCTGAAAGCTCCACGAAGAGCTTGCTCCATTACCCAACTACCTTTCGGAGCACCTAATTCTAAGATGATGAAAGGTTTCTCAGAAACTCTTCCTACCAAAATAAAGCCTACCAAATGCCCAGCAAGTTGAAAAAAAATGAGGCAAGGAAAGCGAAAAGAGAGGGAAGGAGAGAAAGCGAAAAGTGAAAGTCGAAAGTGTTGTGCTACTTTTAAACCCAAAACCTATGTCGAAATTTTGCTTTCTGCGCATGCCGAACTTTACAAGCGCTTATTTTGCACCTGGTTAAAAAGGCCGCGGAGTGTACAAGCTGGAAACGGGTTTGTAGGGAGGTTTAGATCTTAATTAAACAGCACGACAGTGACCAAAAAAACCCCTCAACTAGCTTCAAAACGTGTTTTTCGGCCAAATCTCTAGTAGCCAAAGGATTAGTACCTATTTTACGAATGCGCATGCGTTCTGTACTAACTCTGCTTACCACATGAACAAGAACAAGCAAAAAAATTCAGAACTATAGACTATCCTTAGTTTTTATTACACTAATAGAGGAGCTACCGTAGTCAAGGGGTTAATCACGTATGGCTCAGGGACCGATTAATCTCTCCCTCTTTGGATCGAAAGTAGCGCAGGGGACCCCAAACAGAGTTTTTGCAATTTTTTTTTTTCTTAAACCCTTTGATTACTATCTGGCGAAATACGTCCAGCTTTATCCACGGTCCCATCTTGTGACACCATTACTTTTAACGGTCAGGAACAGCTTTGTCCGTTAACTTGTGCAGGGAAAAGAGATCTCTCAAACTATACCAGAATGAGCACAATTCAGTCAAGGAAACTGGAGAAACGGCCAAAAAAAACCATGTGTAACACTGACCTGAAAGCTCCATGAAGAGCTTGCTCCATTACCCAACTACCTTTCTGAGCACCTAATTCTAAGATGATGAAAGGTTTCTCAGAAACTCTTCCTACCAAAATAAAGCCTACCAAATGCCCAGCAAGTTGAACAAAAATGAGGCAAGGAAAGCGAAAAGAGAGGGAAGGAGAGAAAGCGAAAAGTGAAAGTCGAAAGTGTTGTGCTACTTTTAAACCCAAAACCTATGTCGAAATTTTGCTTTCTGCGCATGCCGAACTTTACAAGCGCTTATTTTGCACCTGGTTAAAAAGGCCGCGGAGTTTAAAAGCTGGAAACGAGTTTGTAGGGAGGTTTAGCTCTTAATTGAACAGCAAGAGAGTGACCAAAAAACCCCTCAACTAGCTTCAAAACGTGTTTTTCGGCCAAATCTCTAGTAGCCAAAGGATTAGTACCTATTTTACGAATGCGCATGCGTTCTGTACTAACTCTGCTTACCACATGAACAAGAACAAGCAAAAAAATTCAGAACTATAGACTATCCTTAGTTTTTATTACACTAATAGAGGAGCTACCGCAGTCAAGGGGTTAATCACGTATGGCTCAGGGACCGATTAATCTCTCCCTCTTTGGATCGAAAGTAGCGCAGGGGACCCCAAACAGAGTTTTTGCAATTTTTTTTTTTCTTAAACCCTTTGATTACTATCTGGCGAAATACGTCCAGCTTTATCCACGGTCCCATCTTGTGACACCATTACTTTTAACGGTCAGGAACAGCTTTGTCCACTAACTTGTGCAGGGAAAAGAGATCTCTCAAACTATACCAGAATGAGCACAATTCAGTCAAGGAAACTGGAGAAACGGCCAAAAAAAACCATGTGTAACACTGACCTGAAAGCTCCATGAAGAGCTTGCTCCATTACCCAACTACCTTTCTGAGCACCTAATGCTAAGATGATGAAAGGTTTCTCAGAAACTCTTCCTACCAAAATAAAGCCTACCAAATGCCCAGCAAGTTGAAAAAAAATGAGGCAAGGAAAGCGAAAAGAGAGGGAAGGAGAGAAAGCGAAAAGTGAAAGTCGAAAGTGTTGTGCTACTTTTAAACCCAAAACCTATGTCGAAATTTTGCTTTCTGCGCATGCCGAACTTTACAAGCGCTTATTTTGCACCTGGTTAAAAAGGCCGCGGAGTGTACAAGCTGGAAACGGGCTTGTAGGGAGGTTTAGCTCTTAATTAAACAGCAAGAGAGTGACCAAAAAACCCCTCAACTAGCTTCAAAACGTGTTTTTCGGCCAAATCTCTAGTAGCCAAAGGATTAGTACCTATTTTACGAATGCGCATGCGTTCTGTACTAACTCTGCTTACCACATGAACAAGAACAAGCAAAAAAATTCAGAACTATAGACTATCCTTAGTTTTTATTACACTAATAGAGGAGCTACCGTAGTCAAGGGGTTAATCACGTATGGCTCAGGGACCGATTAATCTCTCCCTCTTTGGATCGAAAGTAGCGCAGGGGACCCCAAACAGAGTTTTTGCAATTTTTTTTTTTCTTAAACCCTTTGATTACTATCTGGCGAAATACGTCCAGCTTTATCCACGGTCCCATCTTGTGACACCATTACTTTTAACGGTCAGGAACAGCTTTGTCCACTAACTTGTGCAGGGAAAAGAGATCTCTCAAACTATACCAGAATGAGCACAATTCAGTCAAGGAAACTGGAGAAACGGCCAAAAAAAACCATGTGTAACACTGACCTGAAAGCTCCATGAAGAGCTTGCTCCATTACCCAACTACCTTTCTGAGCACCTAATTCTAAGATGATGAAAGGTTTCTCAGAAACTCTTCCTACCAAAATAAAGCCTACCAAATGCCCAGCAAGTTGAACAAAAATGAGGCAAGGAAAGCGAAAAGAGAGGGAAGGAGAGAAAGCGAAAAGTGAAAGTCGAAAGTGTTGTGCTACTTTTAAACCCAAAACCTATGTCGAAATTTTGCTTTCTGCGCATGCCGAACTTTACAAGCGCTTATTTTGCACCTGGTTAAAAAGGCCGCGGAGTGTACAAGCTGGAAACGGGCTTGTAGGGAGGTTTAGCTCTTAATTAAACAGCAAGAGAGTGACCAAAAAACCCCTCAACTAGCTTCAAAACGTGTTTTTCGGCCAAATCTCTAGTAGCCAAAGGATTAGTACCTATTTTACGAATGCGCATGCGTTCTGTACTAACTCTGCTTACCACATGAACAAGAACAAGCAAAAAAATTCAGAACTATAGACTATCCTTAGTTTTTATTACACTAATAGAGGAGCTACCGTAGTCAAGGGGTTAATCACGTATGGCTCAGGGACCGATTAATCTCTCCCTCTTTGGATCGAAAGTAGCGCAGGGGACCCCAAACAGAGTTTTTGCAATTTTTTTTTTTCTTAAACCCTTTGATTACTATCTGGCGAAATACGTCCAGCTTTATCCACGGTCCCATCTTGTGACACCATTACTTTTAACGGTCAGGAACAGCTTTGTCCACTAACTTGTGCAGGGAAAAGAGATCTCTCAAACTATACCAGAATGAGCACAATTCAGTCAAGGAAACTGGAGAAACGGCCAAAAAAAACCATGTGTAACACTGACCTGAAAGCTCCATGAAGAGCTTGCTCCATTACCCAACTACCTTTCTGAGCACCTAATTCTAAGATGATGAAAGGTTTCTCAGAAACTCTTCCTACCAAAATAAAGCCTACCAAATGCCCAGCAAGTTGAACAAAAATGAGGCAAGGAAAGCGAAAAGAGAGGGAAGGAGAGAAAGCGAAAAGTGAAAGTCGAAAGTGTTGTGCTACTTTTAAACCCAAAACCTATGTCGAAATTTTGCTTTCTGCGCATGCCGAACTTTACAAGCGCTTATTTTGCACCTGGTTAAAAAGGCCGCGGAGTGTACAAGCTGGAAACGGGCTTGTAGGGAGGTTTAGCTCTTAATTAAACAGCAAGAGAGTGACCAAAAAACCCCTCAACTAGCTTCAAAACGTGTTTTTCGGCCAAATCTCTAGTAGCCAAAGGATTAGTACCTATTTTACGAATGCGCATGCGTTCTGTACTAACTCTGCTTACCACATGAACAAGAACAAGCAAAAAAATTCAGAACTATAGACTATCCTTAGTTTTTATTACACTAATAGAGGAGCTACCGTAGTCAAGGGGTTAATCACGTATGGCTCAGGGACCGATTAATCTCTCCCTCTTTGGATCGAAAGTAGCGCAGGGGACCCCAAACAGAGTTTTTGCAATTTTTTTTTTTCTTAAACCCTTTGATTACTATCTGGCGAAATACGTCCAGCTTTATCCACGGTCCCATCTTGTGACACCATTACTTTTAACGGTCAGGAACAGCTTTGTCCACTAACTTGTGCAGGGAAAAGAGATCTCTCAAACTATACCAGAATGAGCACAATTCAGTCAAGGAAACTGGAGAAACGGCCAAAAAAAACCATGTGTAACACTGACCTGAAAGCTCCATGAAGAGCTTGCTCCATTACCCAACTACCTTTCTGAGCACCTAATTCTAAGATGATGAAAGGTTTCTCAGAAACTCTTCCTACCAAAATAAAGCCTACCAAATGCCCAGCAAGTTGAACAAAAATGAGGCAAGGAAAGCGAAAAGAGAGGGAAGGAGAGAAAGCGAAAAGTGAAAGTCGAAAGTGTTGTGCTACTTTTAAACCCAAAACCTATGTCGAAATTTTGCTTTCTGCGCATGCCGAACTTTACAAGCGCTTATTTTGCACCTGGTTAAAAAGGCCGCGGAGTGTACAAGCTGGAAACGGGTTTGTAGGGAGGTTTAGCTCTTAATTAAACAGCAAGAGAGTGACCAAAAAACCCCTCAACTAGCTTCAAAACGTGTTTTTCGGCCAAATCTCTAGTAGCCAAAGGATTAGTACCTATTTCACAAATGCGCATGCGTTCTGTACTAACTCTGCTTACCACATGAACAAGAACAAGCAAAAAAATTCAGAACTATAGACTATCCTTAGTTTTTATTACACTAATAGAGGAGCTACCGTAGTCAAGGGGTTAATCACGTATGGCTCAGGGACCGATTAATCTCTCCCTCTTTGGATCGAAAGTAGCGCAGGGGACCCCAAACAGAGTTTTTGCATTTTTTTTTTTTTCTTAAACCCTTTGATTACTATCTGGCGAAATACGTCCAGCTTTATCCACGGTCCCATCTTGTGACACCATTACTTTTAACGGTCAGGAACAGCTTTGTCCACTAACTTGTGCAGGGAAAAGAGATCTCTCAAACTATACCAGAATGAGCACAATTCAGTCAAGGAAACTGGACAAACGGCCAAAAAAAACCATGTGTAACACTGACCTGAAAGCTCCATGAAGAGCTTGCTCCATTACCCAACTACCTTTCTGAGCACCTAATTCTAAGATGATGAAAGCTTTCTCAGAAACTCTTCCTACCAAAATAAAGCCTACCAAATGCCCAGCAAGTTGAACAAAAATGAGGCAAGGAAAGCGAAAAGAGAGGGAAGGAGAGAAAGCGAAAAGTGAAAGTCGAAAGTGTTGTGCTACTTTTAAACCCAAAACCTATGTCGAAATTTTGCTTTCTGCGCATGCCGAACTTTACAAGCGCTTATTTTGCACCTGGTTAAAAAGGCCGCGGAGTGTACAAGCTGGAAACGGGTTTGTAGGGAGGTTTAGCTCTTAATTAAACAGCAAGAGAGTGACCAAAAAACCCCTCAACTAGCTTCAAAACGTGTTTTTCGGCCAAATCTCTAGTAGCCAAAGGATTAGTACCTATTTTACAAATGCGCATGCGTTCTGTACTAACTCTGCTTACCACATGAACAAGAACAAGCAAAAAAATTCAGAACTATAGACTATCCTTAGTTTTTATTACACTAATAGAGGAGCTACCGTAGTCAAGGGGTTAATCACGTATGGCTCAGGGACCGATTAATCTCTCCCTCTTTGGATCGAAAGTAGCGCAGGGGACCCCAAACAGAGTTTTTGCAATTTTTTTTTTTCTTAAACCCTTTGATTACTATCTGGCAAAATACGTCCAGCTTTATCCACGGTCCCATCTTGTGACACCATTACTTTTAACGGTCAGGAACAGCTTTGTCCACTAACTTGTGCAGGGAAAAGAGATCTCTCAAACTATACCAGAATGAGCACAATTCAGTCAAGGAAACTGGAGAAACGGCCAAAAAAAACCATGTGTAACACTGACCTGAAAGCTTCATGAAGAGCTTGCTCCATTACCCAACTACCTTTCTGAGCACCTAATTCTAAGATGATGAAAGGTTTCTCAGAAACTCTTCCTACCAAAATAAAGCCTACCAAATGCCCAGCAAGTTGAACAAAAATGAGGCAAGGAAAGCGAAAAGAGAGGGAAGGAGAGAAAGCGAAAAGTGAAAGTCGAAAGTGTTGTGCTACTTTTAAACCCAAAACCTATGTCGAAATTTTGCTTTCTGCGCATGCCGAACTTTACAAGCGCTTATTTTGCACCTGATTAAAAAGGCCGCGGAGTGTACAAGCTGGAAACGGGTTTGTAGGGAGGTTTAGCTCTTAATTAAACAGCAAGAGAGTGACCAAAAAACCCCTCAACTAGCTTCAAAACGTGTTTTTCGGCCAAATCTCTAGTAGCCAAAGGATTAGTACCTATTTTACGAATGCGCATGCGTTCTGTACTAACTCTGCTTACCACATGAACAAGAACAAGCAAAAAAATTCAGAACTATAGACTATCCTTAGTTTTTATTACACTAATAGAGGAGCTACCGTAGTCAAGGGGTTAATCACGTATGGCTCAGCGACCGATTAATCTCTCCCTCTTTGGATCGAAAGTAGCGCAGGGGACCCCAAACAGAGTTTTTGCAATTTTTTTTTTTCTTAAACCCTTTGATTACTATCTGGCGAAATACGTCCAGCTTTATCCACGGTCCCATCTTGTGACACCATTACTTTTAACGGTCAGGAACAGCTTTGTCCACTAACTTGTGCAGGGAAAAGAGATCTCTCAAACTATACCAGAATGAGCACAATTCAGTCAAGGAAACTGGACAAACGGCCAAAAAAAACCATGTGTAACACTGACCTGAAAGCTCCATGAAGAGCTTGCTCCATTACCCAACTACCTTTCTGAGCACCTAATTCTAAGATGATGAAAGGTTTCTCAGAAACTCTTCCTACCAAAATAAAGCCTACCAAATGCCCAGCAAGTTGAACAAAAATGAGGCAAGGAAAGCGAAAAGAGAGGGAAGGAGAGAAAGCGAAAAGTGAAAGTCGAAAGTATTGTGCTACTTTTAAACCCCAAACCTATGTCGAAATTTTGCTTTCTGCGCATGCCGAACTTTACAAGCGCTTATTTTGCACCTGGTTAAAAAGGCCGCGGAGTGTACAAGCTGGAAACGGGTTTGTAGAGAGGTTTAGCTCTTAATTAAACAGCAAGAGAGTGACCAAAAAACCCCTCAACTAGCTTCAAAACGTGTTTTTCGGCCAAATCTCTAGTAGCCAAAGGATTAGTACCTATTTTACGAATGCGCATGCGTTCTGTACTAACTCTGCTTACCACATGAACAAGAACAAGCAAAAAAATTCAGAACTATAGACTATCCTTAGTTTTTATTACACTAATAGAGGAGCTACCGTAGTCAAGGGGTTAATCACGTATGGCTCAGGGACCGATTAATCTCTCCCTCTTTGGATCGAAAGTAGCGCAGGGGACCCCAAACAGAGTTTTTGCAATTTTTTTTTTTCTTAAACCCTTTGATTACTATCTGGCGAAATACGTCCAGCTTTATCCACGGTCCCATCTTGTGACACCATTACTTTTAACGGTCAGGAACAGCTTTGTCCACTAACTTGTGCAGGGAAAAGAGATCTCTCAAACTATACCAGAATGAGCACAATTCAGTCAAGGAAACTGGAGAAACGGCCAAAAAAAACCATGTGTAACACTGACCTGAAAGCTCCATGAAGAGCTTGCTCCATTACCCAACTACCTTTCTGAGCACCTAATTCTAAGATGATGAAAGGTTTCTCAGAAACTCTTCCTACCAAAATAAAGCCTACCAAATGCCCAGCAAGTTGAACAAAAATGAGGCAAGGAAAGCGAAAAGAGAGGGAAGGAGAGAAAGCGAAAAGTGAAAGTCGAAAGTGTTGTGCTACTTTTAAACCCAAAACCTATGTCGAAATTTTGCTTTCTGCGCATGCCGAACTTTACAAGCGCTTATTTTGCACCTGGTTAAAAAGTCCGCGGAGTGTACAAGCTGGAAACGGGTTTGTAGAGAGGTTTAGCTCTTAATTAAACAGCAAGAGAGTGACCAAAAAACCCCTCAACTAGCTTCAAAACGTGTTTTTCGGCCAAATCCCTAGTAGCCAAAGGATTAGTACCTATTTTACGAATGCGCATGCGTTCTGTACTAACTCTGCTTACCACATGAACAAGAACAAGCAAAAAAATTCAGAACTATAGACTATCCTTAGTTTTTATTACACTAATAGAGGAGCTACCGTAGTCAAGGGGTTAATCACGTATGGCTCAGGGACCGATTAATCTCTCCCTCTTTGGATCGAAAGTAGCGCAGGGGACCCCAAACAGAGTTTTTGCAATTTTTTTTTTTCTTAAACCCTTTGATTACTATCTGGCGAAATACGTCCAGCTTTATCCACGGTCCCATCTTGTGACACCATTACTTTTAACGGTCAGGAACAGCTTTGTCCACTAACTTGTGCAGGGAAAAGAGATCTCTCAAACTATACCAGAATGAGCACAATTCAGTCAAGGAAACTGGAGAAACGGCCAAAAAAAACCATGTGTAACACTGACCTGAAAGCTCCATGAAGAGCTTGCTCCATTACCCAACTACCTTTCTGAGCACCTAATTCTAAGATGATGAAAGGTTTCTCAGAAACTCTTCCTACCAAAATAAAGCCTACCAAATGCCCAGCAAGTTGAACAAAAATGAGGCAAGGAAAGCGAAAAGAGAGGGAAGGAGAGAAAGCGAAAAGTGAAAGTCGAAAGTGTTGTGCTACTTTTAAACCCAAAACCTATGTCGAAATTTTGCTTTCTGCGCATGCCGAACTTTACAAGCGCTTATTTTGCACCTGGTTAAAAAGGCCGCGGAGTGTACAAGCTGGAAACGGGTTTGTAGGGAGGTTTAGCTCTTAATTAAACAGCAAGAGAGTGACCAAAAAACCCCTCAACTAGCTTCAAAACGTGTTTTTCTGCCAAATCTCTAGTAGCCAAAGGTTTAGTACCTATTTTACAAATGCGCATGCGTTCTGTACTAACTCTGCTTACCACATGAACAAGAACAAGCAAAAAAATTCAGAACTATAGACTATCCTTAGTTTTTATTACACTAATAGAGGAGCTACCGTAGTCAAGGGGTTAATCACGTATGGCTCAGGGACCGATTAATCTCTCCCTCTTTGGATCGAAAGTAGCGCAGGGGACCCCAAACAGAGTTTTTGCAATTTTTTTTTTTCTTAAACCCTTTGATTACTATCTGGCGAAATACGTCCAGCTTTATCCACGGTCCCATCTTGTGACACCATTACTTTTAACGGTCAGGAACAGCTTTGTCCACTAACTTGTGCAGGGAAAAGAGATCTCTCAAACTATACCAGAATGAGCACAATTCAGTCAAGGAAACTGGACAAACGGCCAAAAAAAACCATGTGTAACACTGACCTGAAAGCTCCATGAAGAGCTTGCTCCATTACCCAACTACCTTTCTGAGCACCTAATTCTAAGATGATGAAAGGTTTCTCAGAAACTCTTCCTACCAAAATAAAGCCTACCAAATGCCCAGCAAGTTGAACAAAAATGAGGCAAGGAAAGCGAAAAGAGAGGGAAGGAGAGAAAGCGAAAAGTGAAAGTCGAAAGTGTTGTGCTACTTTTAAACCCAAAAACCTATGTCGAAATTTTGCTTTCTGCGCATGCCGAACTTTACAAGCGCTTATTTTGCACCTGGTTAAAAAGGCCGCGGAGTGTACAAGCTGGAAACGGGTTTGTAGAGAGGTTTAGCTCTTAATTAAACAGCAAGAGAGTGACCAAAAAACCCCTCAACTAGCTTCAAAACGTGTTTTTCGGCCAAATCTCTAGTAGCCAAAGGTTTAGTACCTATTTTACAAATGCGCATGCGTTCTGTACTAACTCTGCTTACCACATGAACAAGAACAAGCAAAAAAATTCAGAACTATAGACTATCCTTAGTTTTTATTACACTAATAGAGGAGCTACCGTAGTCAAGGGGTTAATCACGTATGGCTCAGGGACCGATTAATCTCTCCCTCTTTGGATCGAAAGTAGCGCAGGGGACCCCAAACAGAGTTTTTGCAATTTTTTTTTTTCTTAAACCCTTTGATTACTATCTGGCGAAATACGTCCAGCTTTATCCACGGTCCCATCTTGTGACACCATTACTTTTAACGGTCAGGAACAGCTTTGTCCACTAACTTGTGCAGGGAAAAGAGATCTCTCAAACTATACCAGAATGAGCACAATTCAGTCAAGGAAACTGGAGAAACGGCCAAAAAAAACCATGTGTAACACTGACCTGAAAGCTCCATGAAGAGCTTGCTCCATTACCCAACTACCTTTCTGAGCACCTAATTCTAAGATGATGAAAGGTTTCTCAGAAACTCTTCCTACCAAAATAAAGCCTACCAAATGCCCAGCAAGTTGAACAAAAATGAGGCAAGGAAAGCGAAAAGAGAGGGAAGGAGAGAAAGCGAAAAGTGAAAGTCGAAAGTGTTGTGCTACTTTTAAACCCAAAAACCTATGTCGAAATTTTGCTTTCTGCGCATGCCGAACTTTACAAGCGCTTATTTTGCACCTGGTTAAAAAGGCCGCGGAGTGTACAAGCTGGAAACGGGTTTGTAGAGAGGTTTAGCTCTTAATTAAACAGCAAGAGAGTGACCAAAAAACCCCTCAACTAGCTTCAAAACGTGTTTTTCGGCCAAATCTCTAGTAGCCAAAGGTTTAGTACCTATTTTACAAATGCGCATGCGTTCTGTACTAACTCTGCTTACCACATGAACAAGAACAAGCAAAAAAATTCAGAACTATAGACTATCCTTAGTTTTTATTACACTAATAGAGGAGCTACCGTAGTCAAGGGGTTAATCACGTATGGCTCAGGGACCGATTAATCTCTCCCTCTTTGGATCGAAAGTAGCGCAGGGGACCCCAAACAGAGTTTTTGCAATTTTTTTTTTTCTTAAACCCTTTGATTACTATCTGGCGAAATACGTCCAGCTTTATCCACGGTCCCATCTTGTGACACCATTACTTTTAACGGTCAGGAACAGCTTTGTCCACTAACTTGTGCAGGGAAAAGAGATCTCTCAAACTATACCAGAATGAGCACAATTCAGTCAAGGAAACTGGAGAAACGGCCAAAAAAAACCATGTGTAACACTGACCTGAAAGCTCCATGAAGAGCTTGCTCCATTACCCAACTACCTTTCTGAGCACCTAATTCTAAGATGATGAAAGGTTTCTCAGAAACTCTTCCTACCAAAATAAAGCCTACCAAATGCCCAGCAAGTTGAACAAAAATGAGGCAAGGAAAGCGAAAAGAGAGGGAAGGAGAGAAAGCGAAAAGTGAAAGTCGAAAGTGTTGTGCTACTTTTAAACCCAAAAACCTATGTCGAAATTTTGCTTTCTGCGCATGCCGAACTTTACAAGCGCTTATTTTGCACCTGGTTAAAAAGGCCGCGGAGTGTACAAGCTGGAAACGGGTTTGTAGAGAGGTTTAGCTCTTAATTAAACAGCAAGAGAGTGACCAAAAAACCCCTCAACTAGCTTCAAAACGTGTTTTTCGGCCAAATCTCTAGTAGCCAAAGGTTTAGTACCTATTTTACAAATGCGCATGCGTTCTGTACTAACTCTGCTTACCACATGAACAAGAACAAGCAAAAAAATTCAGAACTATAGACTATCCTTAGTTTTTATTACACTAATAGAGGAGCTACCGTAGTCAAGGGGTTAATCACGTATGGCTCAGGGACCGATTAATCTCTCCCTCTTTGGATCGAAAGTAGCGCAGGGGACCCCAAACAGAGTTTTTGCAATTTTTTTTTTTCTTAAACCCTTTGATTACTATCTGGCGAAATACGTCCAGCTTTATCCACGGTCCCATCTTGTGACACCATTACTTTTAACGGTCAGGAACAGCTTTGTCCACTAACTTGTGCAGGGAAAAGAGATCTCTCAAACTATACCAGAATGAGCACAATTCAGTCAAGGAAACTGGAGAAACGGCCAAAAAAAACCATGTGTAACACTGACCTGAAAGCTCCATGAAGAGCTTGCTCCATTACCCAACTACCTTTCTGAGCACCTAATTCTAAGATGATGAAAGGTTTCTCAGAAACTCTTCCTACCAAAATAAAGCCTACCAAATGCCCAGCAAGTTGAACAAAAATGAGGCAAGGAAAGCGAAAAGAGAGGGAAGGAGAGAAAGCGAAAAGTGAAAGTCGAAAGTGTTGTGCTACTTTTAAACCCAAAACCTATGTCGAAATTTTGCTTTCTGCGCATGCCGAACTTTACAAGCGCTTATTTTGCACCTGGTTAAAAAGTCCGCGGAGTGTACAAGCTGGAAACGGGTTTGTAGAGAGGTTTAGCTCTTAATTAAACAGCAAGAGAGTGACCAAAAAACCCCTCAACTAGCTTCAAAACGTGTTTTTCGGCCAAATCTCTAGTAGCCAAAGGTTTAGTACCTATTTTACAAATGCGCATGCGTTCTGTACTAACTCTGCTTACCACATGAACAAGAACAAGCAAAAAAATTCAGAACTATAGACTATCCTTAGTTTTTATTACACTAATAGAGGAGCTACCGTAGTCAAGGGGTTAATCACGTATGGCTCAGGGACCGATTAATCTCTCCCTCTTTGGATCGAAAGTAGCGCAGGGGACCCCAAACAGAGTTTTTGCAATTTTTTTTTTTCTTAAACCCTTTGATTACTATCTGGCGAAATACGTCCAGCTTTATCCACGGTCCCATCTTGTGACACCATTACTTTTAACGGTCAGGAACAGCTTTGTCCACTAACTTGTGCAGGGAAAAGAGATCTCTCAAACTATACCAGAATGAGCACAATTCAGTCAAGGAAACTGGAGAAACGGCCAAAAAAAACCATGTGTAACACTGACCTGAAAGCTCCATGAAGAGCTTGCTCCATTACCCAACTACCTTTCTGAGCACCTAATTCTAAGATGATGAAAGGTTTCTCAGAAACTCTTCCTACCAAAATAAAGCCTACCAAATGCCCAGCAAGTTGAACAAAAATGAGGCAAGGAAAGCGAAAAGAGAGGGAAGGAGAGAAAGCGAAAAGTGAAAGTCGAAAGTGTTGTGCTACTTTTAAACCCAAAAACCTATGTCGAAATTTTGCTTTCTGCGCATGCCGAACTTTACAAGCGCTTATTTTGCACCTGGTTAAAAAGGCCGCGGAGTGTACAAGCTGGAAACGGGTTTGTAGAGAGGTTTAGCTCTTAATTAAACAGCAAGAGAGTGACCAAAAAACCCCTCAACTAGCTTCAAAACGTGTTTTTCGGCCAAATCTCTAGTAGCCAAAGGTTTAGTACCTATTTTACAAATGCGCATGCGTTCTGTACTAACTCTGCTTACCACATGAACAAGAACAAGCAAAAAAATTCAGAACTATAGACTATCCTTAGTTTTTATTACACTAATAGAGGAGCTACCGTAGTCAAGGGGTTAATCACGTATGGCTCAGGGACCGATTAATCTCTCCCTCTTTGGATCGAAAGTAGCGCAGGGGACCCCAAACAGAGTTTTTGCAATTTTTTTTTTTCTTAAACCCTTTGATTACTATCTGGCGAAATACGTCCAGCTTTATCCACGGTCCCATCTTGTGACACCATTACTTTTAACGGTCAGGAACAGCTTTGTCCACTAACTTGTGCAGGGAAAAGAGATCTCTCAAACTATACCAGAATGAGCACAATTCAGTCAAGGAAACTGGAGAAACGGCCAAAAAAAACCATGTGTAACACTGACCTGAAAGCTCCATGAAGAGCTTGCTCCATTACCCAACTACCTTTCTGAGCACCTAATTCTAAGATGATGAAAGGTTTCTCAGAAACTCTTCCTACCAAAATAAAGCCTACCAAATGCCCAGCAAGTTGAACAAAAATGAGGCAAGGAAAGCGAAAAGAGAGGGAAGGAGAGAAAGCGAAAAGTGAAAGTCGAAAGTGTTGTGCTACTTTTAAACCCAAAAACCTATGTCGAAATTTTGCTTTCTGCGCATGCCGAACTTTACAAGCGCTTATTTTGCACCTGGTTAAAAAGGCCGCGGAGTGTACAAGCTGGAAACGGGTTTGTAGAGAGGTTTAGCTCTTAATTAAACAGCAAGAGAGTGACCAAAAAACCCCTCAACTAGCTTCAAAACGTGTTTTTCGGCCAAATCTCTAGTAGCCAAAGGTTTAGTACCTATTTTACAAATGCGCATGCGTTCTGTACTAACTCTGCTTACCACATGAACAAGAACAAGCAAAAAAATTCAGAACTATAGACTATCCTTAGTTTTTATTACACTAATAGAGGAGCTACCGTAGTCAAGGGGTTAATCACGTATGGCTCAGGGACCGATTAATCTCTCCCTCTTTGGATCGAAAGTAGCGCAGGGGACCCCAAACAGAGTTTTTGCAATTTTTTTTTTTCTTAAACCCTTTGATTACTATCTGGCGAAATACGTCCAGCTTTATCCACGGTCCCATCTTGTGACACCATTACTTTTAACGGTCAGGAACAGCTTTGTCCACTAACTTGTGCAGGGAAAAGAGATCTCTCAAACTATACCAGAATGAGCACAATTCAGTCAAGGAAACTGGAGAAACGGCCAAAAAAAACCATGTGTAACACTGACCTGAAAGCTCCATGAAGAGCTTGCTCCATTACCCAACTACCTTTCTGAGCACCTAATTCTAAGATGATGAAAGGTTTCTCAGAAACTCTTCCTACCAAAATAAAGCCTACCAAATGCCCAGCAAGTTGAACAAAAATGAGGCAAGGAAAGCGAAAAGAGAGGGAAGGAGAGAAAGCGAAAAGTGAAAGTCGAAAGTGTTGTGCTACTTTTAAACCCAAAACCTATGTCGAAATTTTGCTTTCTGCGCATGCCGAACTTTACAAGCGCTTATTTTGCACCTGGTTAAAAAGTCCGCGGAGTGTACAAGCTGGAAACGGGTTTGTAGAGAGGTTTAGCTCTTAATTAAACAGCAAGAGAGTGACCAAAAAACCCCTCAACTAGCTTCAAAACGTGTTTTTCGGCCAAATCTCTAGTAGCCAAAGGTTTAGTACCTATTTTACAAATGCGCATGCGTTCTGTACTAACTCTGCTTACCACATGAACAAGAACAAGCAAAAAAATTCAGAACTATAGACTATCCTTAGTTTTTATTACACTAATAGAGGAGCTACCGTAGTCAAGGGGTTAATCACGTATGGCTCAGGGACCGATTAATCTCTCCCTCTTTGGATCGAAAGTAGCGCAGGGGACCCCAAACAGAGTTTTTGCAATTTTTTTTTTTCTTAAACCCTTTGATTACTATCTGGCGAAATACGTCCAGCTTTATCCACGGTCCCATCTTGTGACACCATTACTTTTAACGGTCAGGAACAGCTTTGTCCACTAACTTGTGCAGGGAAAAGAGATCTCTCAAACTATACCAGAATGAGCACAATTCAGTCAAGGAAACTGGAGAAACGGCCAAAAAAAACCATGTGTAACACTGACCTGAAAGCTCCATGAAGAGCTTGCTCCATTACCCAACTACCTTTCTGAGCACCTAATTCTAAGATGATGAAAGGTTTCTCAGAAACTCTTCCTACCAAAATAAAGCCTACCAAATGCCCAGCAAGTTGAACAAAAATGAGGCAAGGAAAGCGAAAAGAGAGGGAAGGAGAGAAAGCGAAAAGTGAAAGTCGAAAGTGTTGTGCTACTTTTAAACCCAAAAGCTATGTCGAAATTTTGCTTTCTGCGCATGCCGAACTTTACAAGCGCTTATTTTGCACCTGGTTAAAAAGGCCGCGGAGTGTACAAGCTGGAAACGGGTTTGTAGGGAGGTTTAGCTCTTAATTAAACAGCAAGAGAGTGACCAAAAAACCCCTCAACTAGCTTCAAAACGTGTTTTTCGGCCAAATCTCTAGTAGCCAAAGGATTAGTACCTATTTTACGAATGCGCATGCGTTCTGTACTAACTCTGCTTACCACATGAACAAGAACAAGCAAAAAAATTCAGAACTATAGACTATCCTTAGTTTTTATTACACTAATAGAGGAGCTACCGTAGTCAAGGGGTTAATCACGTATGGCTCAGGGACCGATTAATCTCTCCCTCTTTGGATCGAAAGTAGCGCAGGGGACCCCAAACAGAGTTTTTGCAATTTTTTTTTTTCTTAAACCCTTTGATTACTATCTGGCGAAATACGTCCAGCTTTATCCACGGTCCCATCTTGTGACACCATTACTTTTAACGGTCAGGAACAGCTTTGTCCACTAACTTGTGCAGGGAAAAGAGATCTCTCAAACTATACCAGAATGAGCACAATTCAGTCAAGGAAACTGGAGAAACGGCCAAAAAAAACCATGTGTAACACTGACCTGAAAGCTCCATGAAGAG